>CM057458.1:491700000-492300000 GCA_016271365.2 Neoceratodus forsteri
CACCTTTCCAACAGCCCAAGGCACTTTCCATAAAATACTCCAAAAAATTCAAATGACACAAAACAACATTTCAACACATACAAAATGAATAGAACATGACTAAGAACAGCAACACAGAATTACATTACTGTACACCGTTCAAATGTCATTGAATACGACCAAATCAAATGTCTGATGACCCAAAAATGTTGGTCGAGGAAGGCTTGTGAAAAGAGATGGTCATACCAAAGTTTTAAACATAGTTATTCCTTAGATGTTATTTGGTGCATGGCTGCAGGGAGAGTGTTCTACAGGACCAGAGCTGCAATACAGAAAGCTCTTTCACCAGCTGAGATGGAAGAATTGCCAGCAGCCCCTGATGCCAGTAATACAGAGCTCCCAATGGGTGGTAGGAAAGCCAGATGCTCATGGTAGTATGCAGGAACCAATCTATTTAAGGCATTAAAAATTAAAACAAGAACCTTGTAATCAATTCTCTGTTTGATAGGTGGGCATTTTAGTTTGCAGAGCACAGAGGTTATATGCTCTGATGTCTTAATGGAGCTCATGAGAATTCCTGCTGTATTCTGAACTAACTGCAGACATTGAATCAGACAGCAGGGCAAGCCCTTGTAGTGTGCTGTAGCCATCTAGACATGAGGACATGACTGCCTGCTTTAGTGCCCTCAGATAGGTCCTAAGTAGGGGGGCAGATCGGCAATATTTTTTAGAAAGAAAAAGCAGTTCCTGACACCTGCTGATGCCTGAAAATCTAGAGTCTTCCAATCAAGAGCTGAACCCAGAATGTGAACAGCCTCACTAGGTTCACAATGCATCCCATCAATGACTAGGAGTTTGATGCTACATTTTAATGCAGATAATGCAGGTATGTGGTGATCTAATCCCACTAGAAGCAGTTCTGTCTTTAATGAATTAAGAGGTGTGTACTTGAAGGCCATTCAGTTTTTGATCTCTGCCAGACATCATTCCAAAATCAGCACAGAATGACCCTGATCTTGGTACAAAAGAGTGATACATCTGGGTATCACTGGCATAGCAATAAAACCCCACACTGGAACTCCTAATGACCTCCCCCAGAGGCATCAGATAGATGGTGAACAGCACTTGGGAAAGGACTGAACTCTGGGATATGTTATAATCAGGAATCAGGAGCAGTCCAGTGCAACATTTAAGGACCTGTTGCCACAGACTGCTCAAGCTCTACCAGCAAAAAACCAAAATTAGTTTAATACAGTATGAGAAATTCCCACATATGCCCTGGGTCTGTCAACTAACACCCTTTTATCCACTGGATGAAATGCCAGTGAGAGAGCAAGGAGGACCAAAACATGTCCTTAGTACCTTGTTAGGAGGCAATCATTACGTATCTTGACCATAGTGGTTTCTGTATGGGGATGAAAACCAGACTGGAGAAGCTCAAAGATAAAAGGGCAAAGTTGAACTTGTTTAGGAGTTATTTTTATTTATTTTATTTATCAAGTCTAGGATTACAAATACCTTTGAGCCGTGGCTCTTTTACAAAGGTTCCACATCAGAGAAATACAAATTATGGGGAACATCAAGACAGGCATTACAACAATGTGGACATTGCAAACAGAGTACAGATTAATACAGTTCAAGGGTAGCATTGTAACAAGGCAGCCAGCGGCATTTGTCAGAGAAGATAGACAACAGATAAGAAGTGCCAGAGTCATAGGGAGAGGGAAGAGGGTGGGGAGAGGAAGGAATGTAGGAAGGGTGGCAAGAGGGTGAAAAGTGCAGCATTGGGTATACCAAGATGTGAGGGTAGAATCCAGTGGGGGGACAACTAGAGCAGAAAAGGAAGTGGAGAACAAGGTTAAGTTGGGCAGTCACAGGAGCTGTTGGTAGTGAGATAGTCCTGAGCCTAGTTTTAAACATACCAATAGTTGGGGCAGAGGAGATGGTTGGGCTGAGGCCATTGAACCAGAGTGGCGCTCGATACAAAAAGAGCGTTGTCCCTGTGAAGTGTGACAGTGGAGGACTTTCAGTAGCTGTAGCGTGGATCTCCTAAGGTGCCACTTGTTAATTCGGGTGTTGAACAGAGTTGAGACCCCGAAGGTGCAAGGCCAAGGTAGATTTTTTCACCATGGAGCAGGTGAGAAACTTTATGTGGTTTGATAGTTGAAGCCAGCCGGTCTGAGGTACAGGTCACATGTGTGGGTGAGACGGTGAGCACCAGTGATGAGCCGACATGCTTTATTTAAGGTAGTTGAGAGGCATCTAAGGGTTGTGGTTGTGGCCGAGCCATAAATGATGAGACCATAGTCTATTACAGAGATCACAGAGCTCAGGACTGCAACCTTCAAAGCTTCTGGCGTGAGGTGTGGTCTGTGTTTGTAGAGGAGACAAGCCGTGTATTAGCAGCTCTAGCTACATTATCTACATGAAGTCCATAGGAGAGATTAGGGTCAAGCTGTATCCCTAAGTATCTGAAGGACCCCACCTGATCTAGAGTGTTCCCCTGGGTGGTGGAGAGATAGCCAAGTGGTGTAGCTTGTGTAGGTTATGAGAGCTGCAGAAGAGCATAGATTTGGTTTTTGTCATTGAGGACCAGTTTATGATTAAGAAACCATGTCTCTACAGAACTGAAACCAAGTTGAAGGTTGTGTTGAAGAGTTGCAGGATCTTTGTGAGTGGAGAATACAACAGCATCATCGACATATAGTATGATCTGCTCAGAGCAGTGGTAAGGGAGGAGTTTAAGAAAGGCTAAATAGGAGGGTCCCAGTATGGATCCCTGTGGGACACCCGAGCAAACAGGCAGGGTGTTAGAAAGCGCCCCAATTTTTACTCCTTGTGACCGGTTTTCTAGTAACTTTAAACCAGAGAGAAGAGTCAGGTGATAGCCCGCATTCAGTAGTTGGTGTATTAATAATCCATGGTGTACTGTATCGAAAGGCCTTGGAGGTCTGACAACTGACGCCCTATTGAGAGAAGCTGTTGTCAAGGGATTTGTGCAAAGCTCCAGTGAACTCAAGAAGGGCTGTGGTGGTGCTGTGACCTTTCTGAAAGCTGTGTTGTTGTGAAAGGTATATTGTATTTATCCAAGTGGTCGATAAGTTGATCAATCACGATGCGCTCAAGTGCCCAGAGAGTGGGGGCAGTATGGAGATAGGGCGATAATTTGAGTGAATCGTCTGTCCCCACTTTTATGGATGGGTCACGGTGGCTGTTTTCCATAGGTCGGGAATTTTCCACAGCTGAGAGAGGGTTTAGGATTTTTCTTAATGGATAAATTACCTCATCGAGGGTGAGCAAAAGAAGCTTAAGGTCCAGGGTGTCGCTACTAGATCTAGATTTAGAGATAGCTGCAGTAATATAGCGGTGAGCTTCATTCAGCCTTACCTTCCTGAAGTAGAAGAGGGGATGGTTAGACTGAGGGGCTGAGGTATTTGGGGAGTAGGCCCTGTTTTCAAAAAAGTCATGGGGTAGAACAGCACTAAGGTCTGAAAAAGCCATGTTAAAGATGTTTGTGATCACCTTGGGGTCAAGGGTTGAGGATCCATCAACCATTAACATGGCCGGAGAGGTTGTAATAGACTGTGTGTAGAGTATTAAGCTGCATCTGATTTAATTTATTGCATATTCACAAAGAGTTCAAGGAGCTAAAAAAGGCTGTTTGCCTAAACTTGCTCCTGTAGATTATGTGTAGTAATTTAAATCCTCTTAACAGACTGTCTGGATCCCTGTGAGGTCAAAAGGGCACTGTTTCCAGTGAGCACAGCATAAAGTACACTCCCATTGGCTGACCAGTCAATCAATGGTCTTGTACTATGTACTGTACATGTTGATTGACAGTTTAGTTGGTAGTTGGCAATGGTGGTGTGAGGAGGGCCGTGCCAGTCACCAGTTCCATTTGGGTTTGGGGGGAGTGGGGTGGTGGGTCATTTCCTAATGGGGTGAGGGGGCCACTTGACTACCTGGGATACTGGGAGATTTCTATTTTAATATTTGGAAGATAGGATCTGGGGGGGGGGGCACTAGACTAACCTGAGTCAATGGGGGATTTCAGTTTTAATTTTCAGAAGATCAGGGCCAGGGAAGGGGGAACTGCTAGATTACCAGGGTCTTCGGGTGATTTCAATGTTATTATTCAGACTATTGGGGCTGGAAAGGGGAGAACCACTAGACTGCCAGGGTCTATGGGGAGCAGCATAATTATTTTTTTCTGTGGATCAGGGATGAGGAGGGGGGATCACTAGACTGCCACGGTCTATGGAGATTTTCACTATTATTATTATTCAGAAGATCGGGACAGAGAGGGGACACTGCACTATGGGAAGGGGCTGAGGGATGAAATTCATTGTACAGATGAAGGTGGGGGGACGCTATCCTATGGAAAAGGGTGTTGATGTGATATTTTACATTGATCAGGGCTGGGAGGGACTGTCTACCTGGCCTTTGACTATGCACAGTGCACCAACCTTCCCCACATATAATTACAGTAGGGTTTCAAAAGTCCAACTATGCGCTGGTGCAGCCAGCTATAGTTTCACTTGGGGGTGTTCAGTATTGTGATGCAAAGCAAATGCATGAGGGATCCCTCATTTGCATAGGTGCATCACAATATTGTGCTCAGTGGCATAGTCAGGGGTGAATGGCGCATCAGTGGCCTTTGAATATGGCCATGCCCCCAACAGCCCACTCAAGTTCAGAGATGCTCGGTGCATCTAGGGATGCACCACTCATCTATGCTGAATATGTGGCCCTATAAGCAGTATTATTCCAATAACATGGAACACACTGCTAAAAAACTTATACTCACTAGCAAAGTCAGCCATACAGTGTTTAAAACTTTGATTGAAACATTATGTATAAAGGCGTGTACTGTACGTGTAATGGTAGGTTACTTGAATGCATATATGATTGTGTACGTTCTACTGCAGCAATTATAAAACTACAATTCCCTTCACTGCTTTTTCTTAGAAAATGGGCAAAGAAAATTCTCTCTTCTGATTGGCTGAGCTACTTATTTAGGTGGGCATATATCAGACAATAGATGCCCACCAAATAAACAGTTCCAGCCCAAACCTGCCTCATGCACAGCCAAGTATCCTTGTGCCCAGCCTGCTTCATCATTGGTTGAAGCACTGGGCAAAGAATTTCAAACTGCCATTATTTTTTATCCCTTAGTGAGAGGGTGAGAGTCCCCCCCACACACATGCACACCCCTGAAACATGACACCACCCAGTAACTGCCCAGATCCATGTGCCATTTTCCCTTTTTTCTGAAAAGTATTTTCAACCATCACTGCACAGCCACAGTTTTTAAACAGACTGCTGCTGTTTTCAACTTGATTACCGAGTGAGTGTTCGAGATGCCCACCCCCCCGAAAGACAAACTTACATGATGATGGAAACAGGTACTGGCTGCAAGACAAAATAATACCCTCCAGGGTGGGCAGTATGGGCAATACCGGACCTTCCAGGGGCTATAAGGCCCTCCGCCTGTGGTGTTGAGCCTCATTACGCCCTGGGCGGTCCGGTGTAGCCCAATACCGCCCACCCTGTTGGGTACTATTGCTTACATAAGTTCTTGCCTTTTCCCTTGACTAATTATCCCATTGTTCTTCCATCTAAATACTGCCTATGACTGCTTGTAAAGTGTGTATACTCACTGATGTTCCATGTTAGTACTATATCCTAGTGATTCTTCCACATTATACTGTTATGTTTTTTACTGTACTACCTATTGTGGAGTGCAACCTAAGCATAGGGCTTAAGAATAGCTGTCACCATATTAACTGGAACATAATGTGCAACTTGAGCCTATAGTATGAAATTGTTATGCAAATAATTTCCTGCAGGTGCTTGGAACCCCCCCTTTTTTTCCTAATTGTTTAACCAGGGGAGAGACACACTAAGCTGAAAGCTTGTTTACAGGTGTCCTGTTCCTCAGTCAGTTCTGAGTTGTTTCTCATGCTGAACAGTTACTCCTACTTATGTGTGTGAATAAAACTAATTTTTTTCATTACTTTATGTGTCCAACTCAGTTCGTTCTGTGCTAGAAGGTGACTATAGCAAAAGAACCAGATGGTCAAGGCAGAGTACAATGAAGGTAAGGGTCCTGTGGCAGACCAACACCAAAACACTACACGTGGTGGAGAATGTGGCCCTTCTTCTACCCAGACCCCATCTTGCTTGTCTGCATTGTTGGGTACCTCAGAGTCATCATCCAAGTGTGCCTGAACTGTCTGCATGCTGAGTAAAGTACAGCCCTGCAAGCAGAGAGGAAGAATAAACCTGAACTGTAAAAGTAAAACTGAACTGCATCCAGCTCAATGTACCCTCCCGCAAATCTGCCTTAGGACAATATATATGTAAATGAATGTAGGACATTGCTGCTCCAGCCTTACCAGCTGCAGTACCAAAAATCGACTTTTACAAATTTTTCTCCATGGAGCCAAAAACTGCAACCCCCCCCACCCCCGAGTTCCAACCTCATGGCAGGGCCTATGCAAACTCAGCCCTGTACAGTCTCTTAATGGGAAGCCAGTCAACTGGAAAGCGCTCCAACAATTTAACATCAGGCCCTATTTCTGCCGTTGTACTGTGGACCAACAATCTAGCACTCAATTTTTGTGCTTGAACAGTCAAAGCTACAAGCTGCTGCATTTTTAAAATGTGGCTCAGAAAATGCACTAGCCTACCTGAAAGTTGCAATGGACACAGTTCTCTGACTCCAGCATGGAGCTTTACCTCTGCGCAATTTTGGCACCAACATGACCCACTACTCCCCCAGGTTCCCCTGTGGCTGCTTACAACACAACCGCAAGCTGCTCTGCTCCCCTACCACACAGAGCCACTGAAATAGCAGCTCACCCACCCAGCAGCATATTGCAGCCCTCAACCCAGTTGAACAGGGCTCCCAACTGTTTCTGTTACTGAACTGTGGCTCAGTCAGGCCACCCCTCAACGGACTGCTACCCCTACACTTTCACCACTCCATCCAGCGACAAAACGGCACGTCTGGCTCCCCACTTGGAGCTACTATCCCACAAAACATCCTGCCCCGTAACTCAAGCTCCCTTACTCACTGGCTACCCTGTGCCTCCACCAAACAGTTCTGCAACAAATGGAGCTTCTGTTTCCTGCTTGGCCCTTCTGCCTCTTGCTGCTCCTATGCATTGTGGCTCAGTTCCGCTCCACCCGAACAGCCGCACACATGGCTCTCTTCTGCTCTTCACTTGGCCACGCTACTAAAGGGCCATCAGTAAATAAATCACTGGGGGCAGAAAAGGAAAAAAAAAGTAACTACAAGAAATGGAGGAGCCAAAGATAAAAATTAATTAAATGCAATGGCTGACCCAAACACCTTTAAGGGGTGCTTCATAATTTGGTGCCAGTAAACAAAACTAAACAGAACAAGAGGCAAATAAAAAAAAAAAAAAGGCAGAACATGTACAAATACCTATTAGAAGGGTACTCCAAGACTAAATAAATAAAAGAGGCCTTACAATTAAGTCATACATGGGACAAAGCATCCCAAGCCGCCACAGCAATAAAAATAAAACAACAAAGCTCAGAGTACAGCAGTACAACTAAAGGCTACAGGGGCAAATGAAAACAAACAAAAAACATAAATAACAACAACCTGGGAGAGCAAAAAGAAAATAACACAAAAGCACAGATAAACAAATGAGCAGTCAAATAAATACAGACTTTTCCCCAGCTTTTTGCCACTCACCCAGAAGTCAGACAGCCCGCCAACATTTCAGTGGAGAAGAAGGTACAGCATGGCCTATCGCCATATTGTCTTTGACCTTCAACCTCATGGCAAGCAACCTCCATCCTGTGTGCTACAATAACAAGCCCAGTGACCTTTAGCCCCCCCGGTGGTGCCGTTTTGCTACAGTCAATAAATGCTGCAACCCTGGATGTCACATCCCAGCAGCCATCTTGTGAAGGGCACCAAATGACCTCCTTCCATAGGAAACAATGGCAAACTTATTGAATTAAAGGAACAGTACAGCAAATAAAGTACAGTTACGTAAGAACTTACCGTAACAGTAGATCTTTGAGAGAGGCTCTTGCAGTAGGTAATAACATATAGGACTGATGCTGGCCGGCGTCAGGACCCGACGGAAAAATGTCTAGCTAGCAGTATCTGGCGGGGACCGTCCCCACGTCAGGTGACCGACATCATGTGACGTCAGTATAAAGGGGCAGTCCCCCATGCCCACCTTCCAGTTCTTTCCCACCAAAGGCCAAAAGGCAAGATGACAGAGAAGTGGATATTTCTCCTCCTGGAAAAGGAGCTGAAAAAGCTTAGGGGGATGGAGGGCGGGAAGGTAATACCTACTGCAAGAGCCTCTCTCGAAGATCTACTGTTATGGTAAGTTCTTACATAACTGTACTATCTTACTTCGAGAGTGCTCTTGCAGTAGGTAATAACATATAGGACTGAGTCCCAAGCAGTCTGGAACAAGGAGAAGCAAATGGGAGGAGGAAAGCTACTTAGAAGTAGACCCTCTGGTTGTAAAGGCCTTAGGAAAGGAGGCCTTGCAAAACAGCCAGCCCAAAGCTTGCTCTATGGTGAGAGGCAATGTCCAAACTGTAATGTTTCATAAAGGTATGGACAGAAGTCCAAGTGGTGACTGCACAAATGTCAACTGCTGACACATTCTTGAAACAAGCCGCAAAGGCAGCGACCCCTCTGGTGGAGTGGCTTCAAACTTGACTCGGCAGAGTCTTGTTGTACTTTTCATAACAGAAAGTGATACAATGAGCCAACCATTTTGATAGGCATTGCTTAGAAACAGCATTGCATTCTCTTTTATGAGCAAAAGAGACAAACAGTTGATCAGTCTTTCTGAGATCCTTTGTCCTGTTGGTGTAGTATCTCAGAATTCAGTGAGCATACAAAGTATGCAGGAGGTACTCTCCATGATTAGAGTGCTGCATTAAAAAGGCAGGCAACTCTATGGATTTATTCAGCATCGATTCCACTACCACCTTAAGGAGAAACTTAGGGTTGTTACGCAGAGCTACACGTCCCTTGTGAAAAATCAAATACAGGATTTTACACATCAGGGCCTGGAGCTCGGAAATCTGTCGAGCAGAAGTAATGGCCACTAGGAAGTGAATCTTTCAAGAAAGGAACTTTAGGTCCATTGAGGCTGCCAGCTCGAAAGGAGGCAGAGTAAGCTTCTCTAAAATGAAATTCAGATCCCAAGGAGGGGCAGGAAACCGGATGGGGGTCGTAAATGAAGGACCCTCTCAAAAAGGTCTTAGAGACCTCCAGCTGAGCAAATGTTCTGTCTGCAAAGGGGACATGATAGGCCGAAATGGCCATCATATGAACCTTTAAGGATGAATGGCTGAGAACCAGATCGAAGAGGCGTCGCAGGTAATCCAGAAGTTGTCCGACAGAGCACGAAAAGGACTCGACGTCATTGGAGGTGTCCCAAATAGAGAACCTCTTCCATTTCATGGTATAAGTAGATCTGGTTGAGGGTTTCCTGGCCTCCACCAGAATCTCAGCTACTCAGGGAGAAATCTTGAATCGGGCTTGAGCTACATCTGCAGGAGCCACGCATGCAACTGAAGGGACTTGAGGCCTGGATGGACCAGGGTTCCCTGATCCTGGGTCAGCAAAAATAGCGACAGAGGAAGAAGAAGAGGAAGTTCCTCTGAGCACTGTTGCAGAAGAGAGAACCAAATTTGCTTGGGCCAGAAAGGAGCAATCAGAATAATTTGAACTCCTTCTGAACCAAGTTTCTGCAAGACCCTCGTAATCAGTGGAATTGGGGGGGAAGGCATAGACAAATCTGCCCTTCCAGTCTAGAGACAGAGCATCTCTCAAAAAAATGCCGTGCCTGGAATGAGTGAGCAGAAGATGGGAAGTTTTGTGTTTTGAGGGGATGCAAACAGGTCTACCTGTGGAGTTCCTGAAGATGTCGTCTACGACCCCCTGATCCAGTTCCAATTCATGAGCTAGAGCAGATGACCAGCTGAGCCTGTCTGCCAGCGTGTTCTCGACCCCCGGGATGTCAGATGCCATGAGGGGAAGGTTGTGCTGTACTGCCCAATCCCAGACTCGCATCACCTCTCTGCAAAGGGGGAGGAACGAGTTCCTCCCTGTTTGTTGATGTACTAGACCACACACATATTGTCCGTCTGTACAGCTAGGTGACCGGGAGACAGATACAGATGCAGAGCCTGAAGAGCATACAGCACTGCCCTTAGTTCAAGCACATTGATGTGAAGGGACTTCTTGAGCTTGGACCAGGAGCCCTGAGTCCTGTGAGGACCAAGATGGGCTCCCCAACCCTCGCCAGAGGCATCTGTAGTCAATATCTGAGAGAGGAAGGAAGAACGAAGGGAACTCCCTGGCAGAGGTTCTCCTGAACCATCCACCACTGCAAGTCCCGAGCCATGGGAGTGGAGACCAGGACAAATTGATCTAGGTTGTCCACTAGCTGATCCCAGAGACCGAAGCATCCACTGAGACATTCTCATGTGTAGCCGAGCACGAGGGACTGTTGGAATCGCAGCTGCCATTAGCCCGAGAAGGCGAAGGGATGACCTGGCACTGACCCACCTGCCGCCAAACAACAGGCTGACCTGAGCCTGGAGAGTGGCCGCCCTGTCTGGTGGCAGGAAGGCCATGCCAGAGGTCGTGTCCAGGATCACCCCGATAAACTGGAGCCTCTGGGATGGGATCAGATGGGACTTGACCTGGTTGATGGTAATACCCAGGCAGGCAAAGACCTGTTGGGTAAGAGAAAGGAAGCGCAGGAGTTCCTCCCTGGATGGGGCCGCCAGGAGCCAATCATCCAGGTATGGGAAAACTTGCACCCCCTGGGTACACAGGTAGGCCACTACCATCGAAAGGCATTTGGTGAACACCAGGGGCGCTGAGGAAAGACCAAATGGGAGGGCCTTGAACTGGTAGTGGTCCCCCTGGATTGCAAAATGCAGGTATTTGCAGTGGGAAGGGCAGATAGGGATATGCAGGTAGGCATCCTGCATATCCAAAGCGCACAGCCACTGTCCTGGCCGGAGAAGGGGCAGGAGGCTGTGCAGTGAGAGCATCCTGAACCTCTTGTACTCCCTGAACAAGTTCAGGGAGCTGAGGTCGAGAATCGGCCTTACGTCCCCTGTTTTCTTTGGGACCAGGAAGAAATGGGAATAGCACCCTGTTCCATGAAGAGGAATGGGGGCCGGTTCTATCGCCTCCTTCAAGAGAAGGAAGGAAATTTCTTCCTGGGCCAGAAGAAGATGCTCCTGCGAGTACGACCACCTTGGGGGAGGGTGTCGAGGGGATTTCTGAAGAAACTCTATTGATTGTCCCTCTGCAATGAGTTGGAGCACCCAGGAATCTGATGTTATCCTCTCCCAAACTGGGAGGTGGAGGGAAAACTTCCCTCCTACTGGTTCCTCTGGAAATGCCAGAGGCTGTGGGAAAGGAAAGGAGTCAGGTGGTGTAGGGCAGCATCGCGGCTAAAGCTCCTGCTGCTTTTTTGGGCAATGGGGGCTTGCCAGCCAGAGAGGCCTGATGTTTATTGGTCCACTTTCCCTGTGGTTTCGCCCTTTGCCGATTCCGCCTGCAAAAGGGATGATGCTGCGCTGGAGGCGGATTGTACATGAAGTCCACAGACTTCAGTGCAGTCCTCTTCTCCTGCAGATCAGTGATAATGTCCTTGACATCACCACCAAACAGCACCGAACCCTGGAAGGGTGCTTCCTGAATTGCACACTGCACTTCCAGGACCAAACCTGACACACAGAGCCAGGCATGATGCTGTAAGCCTATGGTGAAAGCCAAGCTCCTACCAGCAGTGTCCACTGCATCGTATGTGGCACGAAGCATGTGCCGACTGGCCAAACCTGCAGAAGGACAAGGTCAACCACTTCCTGTTTAATCTGAGAGTCAGGAAGGGAGTCCAACTTGGATTCTACCTCACTAAGAATTGCCTTCTGGTAATCCCCCATGTGACCAACATAGTGCAGGGCCCTAATACCCAGAGTGGAAGAAGCATACATCTTCTTGCTGTACTGGTCCAGAAGACGGGATTCTTTGTCAGGTGGAGACTAGCTCAAATGCTTCGGATTAGCTGACTGGCCGTAAGTGGCACTAATCACAACCAAGTCAGCTTGAGGGTGAGAATCAAGGAAGTCAACAGTCTTGGGAGCCTGGTATAGCCTATTAGACTTCTGAGGAAGAGGAGCTAATGCTGATGGCTGCTTCCAAATGGTGGAAACAAGGTCGTCATGAGGCTCAATCCAGGGTGGCATCAAGGTCAGAGTGGTCTCGGGCAGATCCAGGTGCACAATGAGTTTCTTACGCTGTGGGTCCTGCTCCAAAGAGTGCCACTTATGAACTTCCTGAATTTTGTACGGCAACTCTGAGAAAGAAGGATCCTCCAGAGGAGACTTCGGAGGAGTCCTAGGCCTGGGTTTGGTTGGAGAGCGTGGCTCGTCTTCCCGGTCAGAACAACCGTCGGAGTCATCCGAGATGTCCAAGGAGGAAGAGGAAGAAGAAGAATACTTCTGCTCCTGGCATGGGGGAGGAATGGACCCCTTAGGAATCCCTTGGGGAAGCGTGTCCTGCCCCACCCCGGAACCAGAAGGCTCACTCCTGGTATCCGGAGGTGGGGAGGGAGGGAGTCTATCGTCTTGGGCGTATGGGTACTGGAACCAGCACCATCGCTGGGAGAAGACTCTCCACCTCTCTGGTGAGCTGAGCCTTGGCCTCAGCCCACCAGGAGGCCAGAGTCTCCTTCAAGTCCACCAGTGGCTGAGGGGGCAGAGGAGGAGGAGGAGGAGGGGATTACGGATATTGAGTGCACCCGTAGGGTGTGTATCCATAACTCGATGGCGGGTAACCCAGAGTCAGATGGTGAAGCAATGAGTACTGTGGCGTTGGGTAGGCTGGCGTTAGGCACTGGGGCATCAGATACTGCGGAGCCGGGTAAGACGGCACTGGATAAGATGGAGTTGGATACCCGGGGCTAGAGGGGTCTGACGGAGCACACGGCCCGGCCGGAAGCCCAGCAGGCAGGCCTGGAGCAGAGGGTCTGGCAGGTGGAGGGCCAGGCATTGGAGTGGCATCCGGGAGGGGAATGTCACCCAGCGTCGGTATGACTGGCGTCGGAGCCAGCGTCCAAGGAACTGATGTCAGGTCATCCGGCCCAGCAGGAGGGAGGCCTGATGGGGGTGCAGCAGAAACATTGGCATCACCTAGGAATGGTGGGGGAAAATCCCCAGGTTCAGGCCGAGGAGACCCAGGGTCCCCAGAGGGCAGTGAAAGCTGCGGGGAGTCGGGAACGGCGGACGTAAGAGGGTCCAACATTGGCTCAGCTGCCACGCAGATGTCAGGTCAGCTGATGTCTGACTTATCAGCGGAGTCCAGGCGGATGTCGGAGGAGTTGTAGTCCAACTTAGTGGACCCATCGCCCGAGGCATGTCATGAAGGAAGGGTGGACTGGTCGGGTGGGAAAGTGGCCATGCACTGCCCCGAAGGGTCGAGTGACTTATGGACTGTCTCCATGCAGGTGTCAGAGGAGCTGACATCTGGTTAACTGGAGCCGCTCGAACCAGTAGGCCACACAATGACGGCTTTACCAGGAGCGGAGGCCTCCAACAGCTCGGAGGCACCAGAAGGGCCCAAGCGCAAGCTAGATGGGTTGGCCGCCGCCGCCTTGGAAACTTCCCCAGAGGGGACGTTACCTGGAGCACGGCTACTCCAGCCAGAGTCGCAGTGTAAGAGGAGCCCCTGTCCCGAGGCTACTCCTTGTCCTTCTTCTTACGATGACCTTCAGGAGAAGTGGACGCCTGCCGGAGCTTTTTCAACTCCTTCTCCATGGAGGACATCTTCTTCTTCAGGATATGGGCCTCCAGGGACTGCTGTCTCCATCTGCGGGTGCCGGCGTTAAATTTAAGGCAGTGCTGGCACTTCTCCACCTGATGGTCCGGGCCCAGACAGAAGAGGCACTGGGAATGGCCGTCCTTGAGCGGGAGTTGGGGCACCGCACAAGTCGCACTTATTTTTGTGCTCAAAGGGTGTAGGGGATGACATACACCAACAAAAGGCTGATGATTAAGTCGAATAATTTGAAAAAATAACAGTAAATACTACTGGCGACAGAGCTGACGAGCGTTGAACTTTACCATGAGGCACTGACATGAACTAACGGCGGGAAAGAACTGGAAGGCGGGTGTGGGGGACCGCCCCTTTATACTGATGTTGCATGACGTCGGTCACCTGACATGGGGCGGTTCCCCGCTAAAGACTGCTAGCTAGAAATGTTTCTGTCGGGTCCTGACGCCGGCCGGCATCAGTCCTATATGTTATTACCTACTGCAAGAGCCCTCTTGAAGTAAGATCTGATTTTTACAACAAAGCTTTAAGTAACTGACAACACAGAATTGAGTGGTAATTGTTTATTAAGACATAATTTGATGAAAATTGCTTAGGAATAATTACATTTTGTCTATAAAAAATATTTTCTTTTTGGTACTTCATTTACTTTGCGACATCTCGTCTCTTTCATGATAGAAACTCCTTTTCGCTCCTACGACCTTCGCTCAGTGACACCCAACTCATATCTGACCATGAGGTCCGAGGAAGATGCCACCTCAAGCACAGAAAGGTCTGGGGTTCCATCTTCACCCACCTCAAGGGTGTGGGGTCTCAAAATAGAAACTATCCTGCACGACATTCAGTCATCCATTTCAAGTGACCAAACTACGCAAGCTATCCAGGACAAACTTGCTTACATTAAGTCTATATCACCAAGATCCATGGTTTATACCAGTTTACAGCCAGCTCCCTGCTCAGCATTGCCTGACGAAGATGCTGTCAACTGGCTTTAGCAATTCCAAGCCTGAATTTCTTTACACGGTTGGACTGATCCTTTGCGCATTTCCAATGCTTTGCACTTGTTTCTGAGGGGGGACTGCTGTTACTTGGTTCAATGCACTTCCAGATCAGGTAAAAGTAGAGACTGACACCCTGTATGCCACCTTCAAGGACCATTTTCTGCAAGCACACCTGCCCTGCCTTTTGGAACAACAACTGTGGGAACATACAGTGCAATTATCAGAGTCCTTAGAAACCTTTACAGTGGACATTGAATCATGCTGTAAATGCCTGCAAAAATCAGAGAAGGAGCAAATCACAGCCTTTTTTATGGGGACTTCTTCCTCAACTCCACTGCACGTAATCCAAAAGAAACCAACACCCCGGATGGACACAATCCAAGCTGCTCAACTCACTCAAGAGTCCATATCAATGTCCCAGGCTTCCACTGTGCAAGTGCCCCAGTCATCTCAGGTAGTTGCAGTTGCAACCTGTATTCAGTAGCAGCAATCAATGATAGAGACACTCACCAATACTGTCAACAGCCTACACCTCAGTGCTCCTGCTTCCCCTGCAACTTCTATCAATGCTCTTTGATCACTTCAACAGCGACTTGAGCCACCTCCACCTTCACAAGAACCAATGACCTGCCAGTGGTGTGGATTCAGGGGGACACACTGCTGCTGTCTGCCAAAAGCTACAGAATCAAAACAGAAACCAAATGATCCAGATATGCCTAGCACAGCACAATCAGCAAGATAACTGAATTGTATCAGTTAAAGCAAAAGAAAGCTGGGAGGGCAGTTAGAACAGCAAAGGCCTGAACCAAGGAAAAGATAGCCAACTCAGTTAAGAAGGGGATAAAACCTTTTATAGGTACATCAGGGAGCGAAGAAGACCAAGGCAGGGATAGTGAGGCTTAATAAAGGGGAGGGGGTGGGCAGAGGGTGACTGTGAAAAGGCAGAGATACTAAACAAATATTTTTACTCAGTATTTACAAATGAAGAGGGGGAGGTACCTAAAACAAATAAACAATAGAAACACTCTGGATACAGAAGTTGATACCAGTCCATTTACAGAAGAAAGGGTTCTGGAAGAATTCTTACAACTGAAGGTGGACAAAGCAATGGGGCCTGATGGGATTCATCACATAATTCTAAAAGAACTAAGGAAAGAACTAGTGACACCACTGACTACCCTCTTTAACAAATCATGGGAGGATGGGGTGGTACCTGAGGACTGGAGGAGGGCAGATGTGATTCCTCTTCACAAAAGTGGGAGCAGGGCAGAAACAGGAAACTACAGACCTGTTAGTTTAACCTCAGTGATAGGGGAAAATGATGGAATCACTTCTGAAGGAAAGAATTGTCGAGTACCTAGAGGCCAGAGGAGCACAGGATCCAAGGCAGCATGGATTCACAGTGGGAAGGTCATGCCAGATGAATCTAATAGATTTCCTTGACTGGGTGACCAAAGTAGTAGATCAGGGAGGGGCTGTGGACATGGCCTACCTAGATTTTAGCAAGGCATTTGACACAGTCCCACACAAAAAGATTAATATACAAGTTAGCCAGCCTGTGAGTGGGTCCCAAGATGATAGCCTGGGTAAAGAATTGGCTGGAGAGTAGGACACAGAGGGTAATAGTAAATGGAGTCCACTCTAAAGAAAGGGGGGTTACTAGTGGGGTACCGCAGGGTTCAGTATTAGGACCGGTCCTCTTCAATGTCTTTATAAGCGACATTACAGAGGGACTGGAAGGAAAAGTATGTATCTTTGCAGATGACACAAAGATCTGCAACAGAGTTGATGCACAAGATGGGGTGGAAATGATGAGAAGGGACTTGGCAAGGTTAGAGGAATGGTCAAATGTATGGCAGCTTAGATTCAATGCTAAGAAGTGCAGAATGCACCTGGGAACAAAAACCCAGGGAAGAGTACACAATGGGGTGAGATACTAACAACAACAAAAATGGAAAGGGACCTGGGGGTAATCATATCAGATGACTTAAAGGTGGGCAAGCAATGTGAGAGGGCAGTAAGGAGGGCTGGGGGATAGGGGGATGCATTGGTAAAGGCATCACCAGTAGAAAACAGGAAGTTGTTATCCCTCTGTACAGACAGCTGGTGAGACCCCATCTGGAGTACTGCATGCAGTTCTGGAGACCCAGTCTCCGCAAGGACATAGACAGGATGGAAGCTGTCCAGAGGAGGACAATTAAAATGGTGCAGGGTCTGCACTGGAAGACATATGAGAAGAGACTAAAGGAGCTTAATATGTATAGCCTCATGAAAGGAGGGAGAGGGGGGACATGATAGAAACTTTCAAGTACCTCAAGGGAATCAACAAAGTCCAAGAGGGTAGCATCTTTCAAAAAAAGAGGTGTGCAAGAACAAGAGGGCACAATTTGAAGATGGGGGGACGGCTCAGAGGTAATGTAAGGAAGTATTTTTTCACAGTGAGGGTTGTGGATTCATGGAATGGCCTTCTGGAGGAGGTTGTGGAGTCAAAAACAGTGGTTGAATTCAAGCATACATGGGACAGTCATAAGGCAATCCAAGGGGGTGGGGGTAGAAAGAAGTAGGCTGCTGGTTAACTAGTATATGCAACTTATCCATTAGGTAGGGAAATGGGCAGACTGGGCGGGCCAAGTGGTCCTTATCTGCCGTCAAATTCTATGTTTCTATGTAACTGCAACTACACCCAGGGGAAAACAGCAACTGACTGCCCCTCTGTTTCTCGCAGCACAAACAATCTGCACCCCTTGGCTACTAATTCAGGCACACCCTCACCTCCAGGGGCCAAAGTCCCTGTCATCAGGTCACCTCTTCTAGCAAACTATGTCTCCATAACCACTGGAGACTGGTCCACCCTTGCCTTGGTCAGCTCTGGAGCAGAAATCTCAGTTATTCACAGCAGTATTCTAGACAGCCCAGCTATACATCACATAATTAATGTCTTTCCAGCTGACCTCAAGTACATTATCACAACAAGTACCACTACAGTACCTATCACAGGCATGGTCCATCTCAACCTCCACTTTGGCTCACAGAAAGTTACTGTTAAGTTTTACCTAGTGCCTGGCCTACAACCAGTAGTAATTCTGGCCTGGACTTTCTCAAAGCTCACAGAGCCATCCTAGACTTTGCCTCAGACAAACTGTCACTAGATCCCAGGAGGCAATTTGCAGCTATAGACTCAGTCACTGTGCCTCCTAAGTCAGAGATGGTTTTGATTGCCAAGATTCAAGGTGAACCACTTCCACAAGGTGTTGTTTGCATTGTCATAGGATCCCCCACTCTGCACTCTTCAGGTCTCCTTCCAGAGAACACCTTGTCTGCTGTGCATGGCAACTCAGTATTCCAAAAATGCTGCAACCTCACAGATGAACCAGTGGTCATCTTAAAGGGTGCCAACATCGTAAAGTTTGTCTGCTTGTCTTCAGGGGACCAGCTTCACCTCCTGCAAAAGCCTCAACCTGGCTCCACCAACTCTTGTCCTATAAGTAATATCATGACCACTCCATCTTCCAAAGAGCTATCCTTCAGTCAGCGATTACCCTATTCAAAACTTCCAGCATATCCAACAGTGAAGCAGCAACTTTTGGCATTCTTGGAGAACTACTCTGATGTCTTAGTTGGTCCAGATAACAAACTCGGGTGCTATGATATCCTGCAACACACCATCGAGGTGCAGCCCAACCAGCAGCCAGTCCATCAGTGAGCCTATAAAGTGGGGCACAAACAAAAACAAGTCCTGGAGGACATAATCAAGGACATGCTTGAACAGGACATTATCAAAGAATCTACAAGTCCCTGGGGTGTACCTTGCTTGCTGGTGGTAAAGAAAGACAAAGGGTATCATTTTGCGGTGGATTACAGAATGCTCAATGCTTACATGGTGCAGGATGCTCATCCTTTACCTACAACCGAAGATGCCTTAGAGAGCCTTGGTGCAGCCAGCCCAGCTTACTTCACCACTCTAGACCTTCAGAGTGGATTCCATCAAGTTACTATCAATCCAGTTTCTCACCCATACACAGCCTGGCACTGCCACTTGGGACTTTGTCAGTTCAAACGTCTGCCTATGGGACTCCAGAATAGTCCAGCCACATTTCAACATGTTATGGAAGCCATATTACATGAACTGTCTTGGAAAGCTAGCCTAGTCTACCTGGACAATGTTATCATCTTCAGCAGAACTCTCCCAAAGCACTTCTAACATCTCAAAGAGATGTTCAAACGTCTCAAACAAGCCAATCTCAAGCTTCTCCCAGAGAAGTGTTATTTTGCACAGCATCATATTCATTACTTGGGACATGTGGTTAGTTCTCAAGGCATCTCTTCAGACTCAGATAAGCTCTCAGCAGTATAAGACTATCCAGAGCCTAACAACCTCAAATACCTTACAGCATTCTTCGGCTTGTCTGGCTACTACAGAAAATGTATTTGCATCTATGCTAAGATTGCAGCCCCACTGTATGCCCTAACCAAAAAGGGATGTGACTATGTTTGGACTTCCAAATGTAAAGAGGCCTTTGAAACCTTAAAAGAAAAACAAATCTCTTCACCAGTATTGGCCTACTCAAGGTTCGACCAACCCTTTAAACTCTACACAGATGCTAGTTCCTTTGCAGTGGGAGCTGTACTGTGTCAAATCCAAAATGGAACAGAAAGAGTTGTTTCCTATTCAGGGTGCCTCACAGAAAAAGAATGTCTAGCCATGGTATTTGCTGTAAAGAAAATTTGACTGTTACCTTCACTACTCCTCCTTCACAGCTGTTGTAGATCACTCTGCACTCAGACGGTTGTTTGAAATGAAGGACCCTGTAGGCAAGTCTGCCTGATGGATTGCCATATTGCAATGCTACAACTCTGAAATTCAATACTGACCAGGTCGAGTTCATTCTAATGCCATTGCAATAAGCCTGAGATGGATTCCCTCTGCATCATCATCAATAGATGAAAAATTCTGCTTACAAGAGCTTCCTTTCCATGCCACAGATGTGCTCCCTGTGGACACTTCTACAGCACTTTAAGTTGCTTTGCTGCTATCAACTGTTTCCTCAGAGAAAAACACCAATCCTCACTTACTGCAAGCAGCTGAAGAGCTTATTACCTCCTCTTCTGCTGATATCTCCCTGGCAACTATTAAAATGCAACAAAGAAGTGGTCCTCAATTCATAGACGTAGTCACATACTTAGAGACTGGAATATTACCACAACAAAAGCAACACCATTAGGATGTACAATTCTTTGTCTCACAAGACTTCCTCAATGACGGTGTGCTTTTTCACATTTGGACCAAGGAAGGTAAGGGTCAACGCACAGGTAGAACTCATGTACAGCTAGTTGTGCCAGCCTCTCTAGTCACCGAAGTTCTTCAATCCACTCATGATTCTCCACTGTCTGGAGGTCACATGAGAATCCACAGAACTCTTGAAAAGACAATGCTTCACTTCTTCTGGCCTCACATGAACAAGGACATTGTCAGGTCTGTCAAATTCTGCCAGCCCTGCTCCCAAAGAAAGCCTCCTGCCAGACTGACTAAGACACACATCATTCCAATGCCTGTAGCCACTGAACCATTCCAAAGAGTCAGCATGGACATTCTTGGCCCTTTGCCTATATGCCCTGACTCTGGCAACAAATATGTTCTTATTTTTGTGGACCACCTTACATAGTATTTGGAAATAGTTCCCCTAAAACACATTAAAGCTGATACAGTGGCAAGTACCTTCCTCAGCATAATCATTTGTTGTCACAGTAGCCCAGCATACTTGCATTCGGAAAGAGACACTAACTATCTTTCAACTATTGTTTGAGAAACATGCAAACTTCTCGACATCAAAATGACTCTCACAATCAATTATCATCCACACTGCAATGGACAAAATGAGAAAATGATTTCTACCATTCGTAACACACTATCCAAGTACCTGGATGAGACTCATGACACTTGGGACCATTTTGTTCCCTCATTCAATTTGCTTACAACACCAGTCCTTGTGTCAACAGTACAGAGTACATATTGTTTTTTCTAGTCCATGGATATCACCCAAGAACACCTCTGGATAAGGCTCGCTCACTACTAGAGGTTCCAAAGTCAGCTTCATCCTTCATCATTCCAAAGCTGGAGCAGCTTGAACTTGCCAGACGTGTTGCAATTGACACATTGGAACAGAGAAAATCTTCAATGCAGAAAATGTCAGCAGCAAAGTCACAAGAACCTTAATTTTATGTTGGGGACATTGTACGCTTGTACCGACCAGTTCTAGTTCCAGGCACCACCATAAATTTGCTTTACCTTTGGACTGGTCCCTTCTATATTGTGGAAAAGCTTCCTCCTATTCATGTTCACTTGCACTGCAGGTCCGATGGAAGCTGGTAAACAATAAAATACACATCAACAGACTGAAACATGGGTACCTGAATGATACCCTCCTTGATGGTCCCAATCCCCCTAACAATGAAGCTGCACTTAAACCTGCCTTACTTTCAGAAACTGAAATTCCTGCAGACAATTTAAGACCAGTTCCTCCTCAACCCCATGGTCCTGACACTCTTCAGCTGAATCCTGTTTTGTCTACTTAGTCAGATGGACTACCTGGAACTTCTCAATCTTTTGCTGATGCTTCTTCTTCTTCTTCTTAGGACTCTGTCATCTACCAGATCAAGAAGATATTGCACAAAAAGTATGTCAATGGATCCTGGACTTATCATGTAAAATGGTATGATATGACAGCATGTAGAACTCTTGGGTCCCCTTTCTAAATTGACCTTGTCCTGTCAGAAACTGGTCCAATCCATACACAGGTCAATTCCCACTGACCATAAAAGTCACAAAAAAGTGTGAACTTTACTAACAGAACTCAGTGATTATTTCTTGAACTCAGTGTGGTTAATTATTATACAACAATGTGCTCATTCATTAGTGTCTTCATTGTAGACTGTGGTCATTCCTTATTGTGTTCATTATAGACTGTTATCCTTACATCATTATATCTCGTTAACTGTTGCAGTCCATGTTTTCAAGAATTACTGTTTACAATAACCATATTTTTCCTCCCTCTAGCTCTCTCAGACTATTGTGGTTTGCAATAGTAATAGCTATTCACTTACATTTGAGTACCTCCTGCTGCTCCCCTTCCCTCTTTTCCCTTTCTCTCCTACACTTTAGCCCTTGTGGCATGACCAAGCTTCAAGTTGCTGGGTGTCCCCCTACCCTAGCACTGCACTGATTAGTCACCTGCGTAGTCCAGATTCTTTCCCTCTCTCCCATGCAGTGGAGTATTGGGTTTTGAATCCAACAAAAGTTTTCTCGAAAATACTCAAAGATGCTGATCAATGTTTAATTTAATGTTTAAAAAGTTTTGCTAATTATTCCTGATGTTAAATGCCAAGCTCTTGCTTTTGTTTGAGTGGTACTCACATTTTCTGTCCTGGGGGTGATGTGGAGTACAAGCAAAGCATGAGGCTTAAGAATAGCTGACACCCCTTTAACTGGAACATGATGTGCAACATGAGCCTATGGTATGAAACTGTTCTGCTAATTATTTCCTGCAGGGGCTTGGAAACCCCTATTTCCTGTTCCTCAGTCAGTTCTGAGTTGTACCTCATGCTGAACAGTTGCTCCTGCTTATGTGTCTGAATAAAACTAATTTTGTTCATTATTTTATGCATCCAACTCTGTTCGGTACCAGAAGGTAACTATAGCAGAAGAGCCAGATGGGCAAGGCAGACTACAATGAAGTTAGGGTCATGTGGCAGACTAACACCAAAATGCCACATTACTGTGTTCCACTGGTTAATGTTTGTGTCATCTTATACTGTCCTATCCAGGACCTCCTTGAAAATTAGCTTATTCAATGGAGGTATAGCCTGGTAAAATTATAAATGAAACTAAAATTGCCACCCTACAGAATAAATGTATCTAAATTTTGTTTGAATTTGGTTTTGTTTTCACTTTTTGTGACACTTTCTGGTAGACTATTCCAGGGGTTGATTACATGTTCTTAGAAATAACATTTTCTCTTGTCCATTCTAAACCTGGTTGAATAATTTTCAAGGATGACCCCCTTGTATTTTTTCCATGATCTTTAGATGCCAAATTTAACTCATTCAGTGCGGATGGATCTTAAACAATGTCATACACTGGTAATATGTTCTGCTTTTTCTTCTGTCCTCCAGTGAGTACATATTTAAGGTGTGCAGTATGTCTGGATAAGGTGTATTGTTTAACCCATAAATGAGTATGGTTGCTTTTCTTTGTACTCTTTCTATTCTAGTTATGTTGTATTTTCTGTAAGGTCACCAAATTTGACTACAGATTTCTAACAGTGGTCTGATGTAACAGCGATATAATGACATGATTACTTCTGTGTTTCTGCTAAAAATGTTTCTTTTTATGGCATCTAAAATCTTGTTAGCTTTTGCAGTTGCTTCCATACAGTGGTCCTTGGGATCTAAGGTGCTATTTATAGTGATGCCAATGTCATTTTCACTGTTAGATTTTTTTAATATTGTATTACATAAAGTGTACTGGTGCAATGGATTTCTGCCACCTATGTGATTAACTTGGCACTTTGCAAGAGTAAACCTCATGCCCCATTTAAATGCCCAGTTAATTATTTTATACATCTTCCTGTATACTTTTCATGTTGTTGTTATTGTCAGTTGGTCAGCCAAGCTTGGTATCATCAGCATATTTTATCATCCAGTTGCTAATACTGCTGTTTATGTCTGCTGAAAAGATCTGGAACATGACTGGCCCCAGTACTGATCCCTGCAGGACCCCAATGGTGACTCTACCCATGTGGGATGGGTACCTGTCTATAGACACTCTCTGCATAGAGTTGTTAACCCAATTATTTATCCATTGTAACATGACTGTTGATGTAGATTTTTTGCATTTGTTGCACCATTGCCAGTACGTAAGTCCTTAAGAGCTATTGATCTATTTGATTTGTCCTCATGAATTTTCAATCCCAAATCCCCACACACACACTGGTTTTATGTTTTACTTCATCTGTCTTTTGTGCTGTACTATTTAAATTGTATATTTTAGAAGTAAATAGAAATAAATTTTGTTTAAGAGGGTGCTTCAGTTCACCCTTGTGTAGAAGAATAGGAATTAGCATTTATATAGTACTTTTCATACACAATGTATCCCAAAGTGCTTTACAAGCAATAACAGACTTTTAGTGAAGTGACTGAGTGTGTAATGGCAGTTATTTCACACATCAACACCACACACAGCCTTGGATAATTGCATGAACTGGTGTAATGAGAAGAAGAATGTTGGCCTTGATACAAGGGAAAATCCCCTACTCATGCAACAGGTACCCTGGGTTCTTTTACTTCCATCTGGACAGTCCCAGAGGTGGGTAGAAGGAACTTTGGTTTAACATCTCATCCAAAGGATGATACACCTTGACAGTATAACACCCTCCAAGTACCGCACTCGCGTGTCTGCATTTATGGTACAAACCCAGTCTTGGAGTGGGATGAGAACCCATGACCTTCTGGCTCAGAGGTGGATGTGCTACCAAATGAGCCATGCATATACCTAAAGCATGAGGACAATAGACTGGGACCTTGACCCACATAATCACTACATGTAGAGACATTCTGGCATTCTGAAATGAGGTATTCCAGATAACTTGTAAAATGCTAACAAAAATATATATATTTTTTATTTATTTAGTCTTCAGAAACAACCTTTGAGCTACAAGCTCATTTACAAAAGTTCCACATCAAAAAACTAACTTAACAGTGTGCAATAAGTAGACATGTGGTAGAAATCAACAGCAGGGAAATATTATATACAACCTTTACACAATACATAATCAGCTTATTGTTACTTGAACAGCAGAGATCAATATATAAAGAAGGACTCAAGATACTGTACAGCACCCAGGAAGTTAGGGATTGACATTACCAGTTTTGACTACATGGTCTATGTGAAAGGTGAAGGAGAGGGTATCATCAAGTAGTATCCCTAGGTATTTAAATGTACAAACTTGTTCAAGAGAGATTCACTTATTTTATCAATTATGTTTAGCTGGAGTTTTTTTTTATTTTTGGCATGTGGGCTAGTGAACAGCATTGTCTTGTTTTTTTTTTGTAATTGAGCAATAGTTTGTGTCTGTTAAACCAGTCCTCTAGCCAGTGGAAACTCTTTTGCATATCTTGTGAAAGTTGCTCTAGAGGAGGGTTGCAGTTAACAACAAAATATAAAACTATGAGACACATAACTCTGTGTGCTAGGTACTTCCTCAAACCAAATCTTACCAAGAGGTCCAAATAGGAAATTTCTAGGCTGGGTTCTGAATAAAAAATGTGGCTGGTAGGCTAAGTGTGAAATGGACATAGCTGCTATCTTCTAAAATATGGTCTAAGCAGACAAGTGCACACCTTTGCTGACAGAAAAAAAAAAGTACAGCATATGGTGCTTGGAGCAGAGGTGAGCATGGAAGATAAGGTCCCACTTCCAAATGTCAGTGCCAAGCATGGGAACACACTGGTTATCACATGCAAATGTGCTGAGTTCATTACAACACCACTGTTTTACTACTGCTAAAAACATGCTCCAATGTTCCTGTAGTGCCACATCCTCCACTTTCACTGGTCCAGAGGGGGAGTTCAGCGCCAGTAAGACACGAGCGAGGGAGTACTTTACAACATGGTACTTTACAGGGTGCTGACCATCTCCATAGCTACAGAATGACAATTTGTACTTGGACTACCAGAGTAGAAAACTGAAACGGACACTGAAAAAAAAAAAACACACATACAAAATCATGGATAGTAATGCATGGCAAACATTTATTTCCTGTGCACCTGCTCCTGCATCTGTTTTACCTCTTACTCATGACTTTGCCTCCTGTTTTGTTATGCTCACAATTTTGGATATTGTTTGAGAATAGCATATAAATAAGTGGAGGCTCCAATCAGATACTAAGTCCCATTTTGGGAGCAGCATTCCTTGTCTGCATTGCTTTTTTTTGTGAATCACACCAGAGATGTCCAACAAACCCCCAAACCTGTCTGAATTCAGGTCCCACGAAAATGAAATCTGATCACTTCTACAATAGAAGGGATCACATAAGAAGTCCTGAATTTGAACTCTGTGGTGTAGTGGTTGGACCAAATGACAGGATTGTTGGAGACAATCTCAGTCGACAAGCCTCCAGAGAAAACCAGGTCCATGTGAGGTTTAGTTCATGCATGAAACAAACATGGAAACATAGACTTTGATGGCAGATAAGGACTGCTTGGCCCAATCAGTCTGCTCATTTCCCTACCTATTGGATAAGCTGCAGATCCTAGTTAACCAACAGCCTACTTCCTCTAACCCCCACTATAATTGCCTTCTGTCTGTCACACGCATTCTTGAATTCCCTCACTGTTTTTGACCCCATGACCTCTACAACAAGGCTGTTCCATGTGTCCACCACCATCTCCATAAAAAAAAAATATTTCCTCACATTGCCTCTGAGCCATCCCCCCTCTATTTTCAAATTGTGCCCCCTTGTTATTGCACATCTCTTTTTCTGAAAGATGCTATCCTCTTGGACTTTGTTGATTCCCTTGAGGTACTTGAAAGTTCAATCATGTCCCCTCTCTCCCTCCTTTCCTCAAAGGTATACATATTAGGCTCCTTTAGTCACTATTAGTATGGTTTCTGGTGCAGACCCTGCACTATTTTAGTTTCCCTCCTCTCGACTACCTCCATCCTGTCTATGTCCTTGTGGAGATGGGTCTCCAGAACTGCATGCAGTACTCCAGATGGGGTCTCACCAACTGTCTGTACAGAGGGATGACAATTTCTTGTTTTCTACTGGCGATGCCTCTCCCTATGCATCCCAGTATCCCCCCAGCCTTCCTTACTATTTTTCACATTGCTTGCCTACCTTCAGGTCATCTGATATGATTACTCCCAGGTCCCTTTCCAGTTTTGTTGTTGTTAGTACCCCTCTCCCATTGTGTACTGTTCCCCTGGGTTTTTGTTTACCAGATGCATTACGTTGCACTTCTTTACATTGAATCTAAGCTTCCATACTTTTGACCATTCCTCCAACCTTGCCAAGTCCCTATTCATCCTTTCCGCCCCACCTTGTGTATCAACCCTGTTGCAGATCTTTGTGTCATCTGCAAAGTGGCATACTTTTCTTTTCAGTCCCTCCGCAATGTCACTTATAAAGACATTAAAGAGGACTGGCCCCAGTACTGAACCCTGTGGTACCCCAGTAGTAACCCCTCTTTGTTTAGAGTGGACTCTGTTTACTATTACCCTCTGTGTCCTGATGTCCAGCCAATTTTTTACTGAGGTTACCACACTGGGATCCACTCCCAGGCTGGCTAACATGTGTATTACTCTTTTGTGTGGAACTCTGCCAAATGCCTTGTGAAAGTCTAGGTAGGCCATGTCCACAGCCCCTCCCTGGTTTACTACTTTTGTCACCCAGCCAAAGAAATCTATTAGATTCAACTGACATGACCTTCCACTGTGACTCCATGCTGCCTTGGGTCCTGTGCCCTGCTGGCCTTTAGATTCTCAACAATTCTATTTTTCTGAAGTGAATCTATCATTTTCCCTACCACTGAGGTCAAACTAACAGGTTTGTAGTTTTCTGTCTCTGCCTTGCTCCCACTTTTGTGAAAGGGAATCACATCCGTTCTCCTCCAGTCCTTGGGTAGCACACCATTCTCCCATGATTTGTTAAAAAGCGTATTCAGTGGTGTCTCTAGTTCTCCCTTTAGTTCTTTTAGAATTCTGGGGTGAATCCCATCAGGCCCTATTGCCTTGTCCACCTTGAGTTTTGGGAGTTCTTTCGGCACCATTTCTTCAGTGAATGGCCTTATATCGACCCCCCCCCCAATCCAAAGTGTGCCTATTGTTTGGTTGAGATACCTCCCCCTTCTCTTCTCTTGTGAATACTACTGAACAAAAATATTCATTCAGTATTTCTGCATTTTCACTGTCATCCGTCACCCTCTGCCCACCCCCTTCCCTTTATTAAGCCTCAGTATCTCTCCCTTGGTCTTTCTTTGTTCCGTAATGTACCTATAAAAGGTTTTATCCCCTTCTTAACTGAGTTCGCTATTTTTACCTTGGTTTGGGCCTTCGCTATTCTGACTGTCTTCCCCACTTCCTTCTGTTTTAACTGATACAGTTCTCTGTCCAGCTCCTTCTACGATGCCTTATACTTCCTGAATGCTATCTTTTTCTCCTTAACCTTCCCTGTCACCTCTTTTAAGAACCATAGTGTTTTTTTTTTCATTTTGTTTTGTTTATTTGCTTCACACAAAGGCTTGTTGCCTCTGTGATGGCAGTTTTGATTTTTCCCCATTGTTACTCCACCCCTTCTTCCTGCCCATTTGCCAGTGCATTCCTTAGGCACTTTTCCAGTTTGACATAGTCAGCCCTCCTAAAGTCCAGTACCATCGCTTTTGTATGGCTTGACTCTACAGCTTTGTTTATCGTGAACCACACTGTATGGTGGTCGCTTGTTCCCAGATGGCTACACACTTCTAGATCTGAGATCCTTTCTCCATCCCCATTTGAGAGTACAAGGTCTAAGATTGCTCCTTCCCAAGTGGGTTCCAACACTAGCTGTCTGAAGCATGCCCCCTGTAGAGCATCAATAATGACCCTGCTCTTGGATTTGGCTGTAGCAAATGTGCTCCAGTTAACATCTGGCATATTCAGGTCCCCCATCAATAATATTTCCCCTTTTTCTGCCTTTCTGAGTATGCCTCCTATCATTTCCTTGTCCATTTCCTCCCCCGGGGAGGGGGGGCATCTGTATACAACCTCTGTGTGAATTGTGGTGCCACATCCTGTCTTCAAAGTGACTAACAGTTCCTCCTCTCCTCCCTGTTTACTCTTTAGTTCCATTGTCTTGATCCCTTCCCTTATGTAGAGAGCTCCTCCTCCTCCTCTTTTACCCTCCCTGTCCCTTCTGTAGATTGTGTACCTTGGTATGTTGTCATCCAAGTCATGGTTCTCTGTGTACCATGTTTCTGTGACTGCCACAATATCCAGACGTCACTCTTCCATCAAGGCCGCTAGTTGTGGAAGCTTGTTACCCAGACTACGGGCACTGGAACTCATTGCCCTCCCATTTTTTGATGGCCTTACCCCTTTTTGCCCCATCCCTGTGCTTACTGCCTTTGCCTCTTTCTCCATTTACCCTTGCCCTGCTCCCTATTGACCTATCTACCTTGATGTTTCACTCGCTAACTACTATGTTTTGTGGGAGGAGGCTGGTCCTTTTCTCCTGCTTTTCACCCAGCTCCTTTTCAGTCCCTCCCCCCTTGGCTAGTTTAAAAGCTTACCAATGAAACATTTAAACCTATCACCTAGGATCCTGGTTCCCCTCTTGGACAAATGCTGACCATCATGCCAGTATAGGGCTGTATCCCACTAGGTGACCCCCATATCCCCAGTGAAGCCAAAACTCTGTTTTCCGCACCAGTTTTCAACCATTCATTGAATCCCAGGTGCGGAGTACCCTAGCCTCACCCATGCCCATGGCTACCTCTCATTAGTAGAATACAATACCAGACCTGTCTGATAGCCAAAAAAGCTCTTCTTGGACTCATGCCACCAGGTGTGGCAAGACTCCTTACTACCTGCAGCAGCTCCCAGCCAACACGCAGTTCTCTATACCAGACTTTCCAGGTCCCCAGGCGCCGGACCTTGCTGGGTCAGAGATCCTTCCTGCACAGGGCTTCTCAGTGGCTCAGTACCCTTAACAAAGAAACTCTTGCTGCTGCAAGGCTAAGCCCCTTTAAAAGGCAGTTGCATCTATTCCTCCCCTCTACCTCACTTTGTGACTGCCTCCCCTAAGCCATGGTAATCACCCTCTACCCTAGTTGTAACTGTAACCTGCAATTCCAGCCTTGCATCCTTGGCACCAGCCCCTCCTCTCACCCTTTGCCCCTCACCCACCCATCCACTCTGTATGGAATCATTCATATCAGAGGCAATCTGGTGCCTATCCCCCTCGCTCCACTCATCCTTATCTGACAACGGCACCTATCTGCCGACTTCCTCCTGACCTCTTCTTACCAAGTATACTGTTTTTATTTACCATGAACTCTGATAGAAGCTAGCTTGGTTGGTTCTACTGCAGCGCATTTGTCTGAACACTTTATACACAAGTAATCTATTTTGTTATTATTGTTACCATTGTTTACCATTGTTGTATGTTTCCCCCATCCTCTGATGGGGAACCTTTGTAAACGAGCAGTTCCTGCTCAAAGGTACTTGTAATCCTAGAGTTTAATAAATAAATAAATGCCATAGACAGGCAGCACCTCCAAGGTTAGCATGCATGCTACTTGTCTAAGGTCCCTCCCCAACTCCACAAAGTCCTCCTGCACTGCTCTGATCCCATCCCCACAAGATCATTTGTCCATAGGTGAACAATGATGTCCCACTCCGTCTTCCGAGCAGCTGCTCCCATGATCCTGAGGATTAATTTCCTGTCCCTTCAAGTCATGGCACCAGGCAGGCATCTTACCTCCCTTTCTCCTCCCCCCTCCACCAGTTCTACCCCACCTAACAATTGAGTACCCCACCAGGAGTTGTTTCATTCCAGTGTGGGGTCCCATGCCACCCTCCTGTAGGTCTTTCTTGTGGAGGTTCCCAGCATCTTCCTTGGTCTTCACTGAGGGTGCCTCCATAGAGGAACCACACTCTGCTAGAATGGCATATGAGTTGTGGAGAGGTACAGCTGGAGGCATGCACCTCTGTTCTACCACTGTCACCCTTCCTGATCCCACTGTAGTCCAACTGCTTTTTTTTGGAAACTTCAGGGGCAGTGGCAGGAGCCCTGGTGGACCCCATGTGGGGGAGGAGGTTTGCCTACTCCTTACCAGGTCAGCCTGGAGATGGGCACCCTCCTCCCTCAGAGCAGAGAGCTGCCTGCAAATAGGACAGCATCATAGCCTTCAGAATGTCTCCCAAAAGACTGCCAGCCCACAGCCAGTGCATTGCACCACTCCCCATGTTCCTTTCCCTTCCTGTTGAAACAAAGTTTTTTTATTTTATTTTTTTTGTCAGTGTGTGAGAGTGTGCTGGACTGTTAAGGATATGGCAGGTGTATGTCCTTTCCCTTTTGGAGAAGTGGTGTGAGAACCCCTGGTATAAAGGAAATGATGCCTGGGAGTGGGGTGAGGAGCAGGGTGGGTGGGACCAAGCCTGTGCCCTCAGGAAACAATCAGCTACAGCTCTGACCCACCACCGCATTGAGTGCTCTCTTTCCTTCAGCAAGACAACCTGCACAACAATTTAACAGAAAATCTGACACCTCAGGCTAGGATTTGCTATAAACCTTGGAATGCTGGATTCAAACAAAGCAAGCCATTGAACAGCCTGGGACAAGAAAGTCATCCACAACCAATTGTCTCATCCCCCAAAAATCTGTAATCTGGAGAACTTTGCATGCAGAATTACTGTATTGGAGTGATCATCCACCCATGCACTGAAATCCCCAATAAATCAAAGTCTTGATGATTCTAATGGAAGGTCTGATAGCCTCTCTGCAAAGTATAGGATGAAGTACGACTCACAGCATGGTGTGGGGTGGGATAAAGGACTATTTTGCAGCCAAGACTGATCATCATGCATAAAATGACCACGTATTCAAAGGATGCTGGATGCTCTGCAGGTGATACTGTGAAAGCCAGTTCAGATTTAAAACAGCTAGCCACATTATCACCTTTGTGCTCCATCCATGGGCAGTATATCACCAACAAGTCCCTTGGGTTGGCCTCAGCCAAAATGAGCCTAGTATTTTCTTACAACCAAGTCTCTTTGAGACATACCAGGTCATTTTTATGTTTGCTTGCGTGCATGCACAAGACACATGTTGTGACAGCTTACTGGAGGAGCAGGTTGTAGACGTGCGGTCGTGTTGTGGCCATTGCCACCATTGCTTTTGGGGGCTTGTGTCTATGGTACCAGTAAATGAGCATGCTGTCTATGACAGCAGCTCAGAAGCATGCCACCAAATTGAAACAATTTCGCTGCTGCAGTGAGGGAGCACCCTTCATTGCCGAGTGTGTTTTGCCTGATGTTACATTTCAATAAACATGGCGATGGCTGTCGCCGTCCACCTTTCACAGTCTCAGGAAAGCCAACGTAGGGGGTGCCCAATTACCCTGTCCAATTGGCCCCTCCCCACTGAATTTGCCTTCGCGGGAGCCCAATCCCCGTCAGCATAGTGTACCCCATAATTTGTCTGCTGAGGGGGTGCCTAATCCCCCTTGGCATCAAGTCCCCTTCAAACACAGACCTTTTTTCTTTGCCGACGGGGTGCCCAATCCCCGTCTGGTCCAGTACCCCTCCACAAAAATACAGGTGGCATGCTGGAAGCCTACGCTAGCATGTCAAATGTACCTGTAAAACAAGAAAACCTTCCTGCAAAGTTTTTTTTTTTAAACCTGTAAACAAGAAAATGGTCCTTCATTATCTGCGGTGTGTTCCTCTCCCCCAACCCGCACCCACCCTCTGTGCACCCACCTCCCCACACTCCCTTTCACCCCATATTTACCTCCAGAGCCAAGTGCGATGAACTTTGGCGGACCTGGAACATGTCTGCACTTTTCAAAGCTGACTGCGAACTGAAGAAATGCTGGTAAGCTGCATAATGGCACAAATGTGGGGTTTTAAACTTAGGTGGATATCTCAGCCATTTTTGTGACTTTTAGCACCAAAGTTCCAACATGGGGTTCTTGGGACCCCACCTCATGAACTCAGGCACTGTCATATCATTATTTGGTCCCAAAAGGTGAGTTCATGGTCACTGTGTGAAATCATCTTCTGAGACTGATTAATGAAACAACAGTGTCATTGTTCATGAGGTGGGTCCTGAAAAGCCTATGCTGCTAATTTGGTGAAAAAATTCCCAAAAATGACTGTTATGAGCGGACATTGCACAGTTCCCATGCTCGCTCATAACTTTGAGAATTTTTAATATTTTCACTCCAGATTTTCAACATTGTCATTTTTTCATACCTCTTTATGAACAGTACATCTGTCATTTTTCAAATCTGGCCCAAAATGTGTTTTCACTCATGTGGCACACAGTGGCGTGGTCTCTGTGTGAAATCAATGTTCAGGACAGACTAAGAAAATCATAGTGACAGTGTCCATAAGGAGTGGTCCCAAAAAGCCCATGTTGCAAATTTGACAAAAAAAATGTCCTAAAATGACTGTGTTACCAGCCTGCATTGTGCAGTTTCTAGGCCTGTTCGTAACTTCACCAATTGTTTTATATTTTTAGTCCAGATTTTCAACATTATCATTTTTGCATACTGCCTGATGAACAATACCGCTGTCATTTTACAATTCCTGCCTGAAACATGTTTTATCACCTGTGGCACACAGTGGGCATGGTCGCTGTGCAAAATGAATGTTTGGGCAGGTTAAAAAAATCACAGAGCCACTGTTCATGAGCAGAGGTCCCAAAATGCCGATGTTGAAAATCTGGTGTAAAAAATCCCCAAAATGATTGTATTGTGGGTGTGTGTTGCGAGGTTCTTTACACACTCATGATTTCACCTATTTGCTTATATTTTCACTCCAGATTTTCAACATTACATTTTTTTACACCTCCTCATGAACAATACAGCTGTAATTTTTTGCATCCTGTTCAAAATGTGTTTTCGCACCTGTGGTGCCAAATGGCACAGTCGCTGTGCAAAATTACCTTTTGGCTAACAAACTGATAGTGTCACTGTTCATGTGATGGGGTCACAAAAAGCCCATGTTGAAAACTTGGAATGAAAACACCAAGAAATTCCCAGGGCATTAGGGTTTCTGACCATAACACCCTACCCTGTAGGGACTGACAGGCATCAGGGGTGTGACTTGGTATTGTCAACAGTAATGCTCACACCATTTCACCCCCATCCTCACCCAGCAGCCAGTGACAGGCATTGAGGTGTGCCTTGGACTCTTCGGCCCCAAAGTTCACCCCATTTTCCTATACTGCACCCATTGCAACATATTTCCTTATGAAATGGGGTGAGTGTAAAGCCTGAACACCCCAAGGCACACCTTGACACTTGTCGGTGTCTGGAGGGTAGGGTGAGGTAAAACTGAGTGAGCGTTATGGGCAACGACCCAAAGGCACATGCCAATGCCTGTCCATCTCTGCAGGGTGGAGGTGGGGTTGGCATCAATTCAATACTTCACAGCCATTCCTATTCTGCATGTGTCTAACTCCTGCACTTCCAATGCTAATACCAGCAAGCAAACATTCAGCATTGACAAATGCTTGTTGGGATTAGAGATTAGATCCTAGATAACCACAATCTTACTAGCAATTGATCTAACATTGCAGAGCAATGCCTGTAGTGGAGGAGTCTGCACGCATTACCCTCTCATTGCCTCACCAGCCTAATCAAGACTAGGAAAGAAAGAAAGGGAAGAACAATCCATGCCCTGTTTATTCCATCTAGATCAATACTTTACCAATCCCTCACCAACAAACCACCAAGCAGTTTTGAATATATGCTTCTCTGTTAAGTATTCCAAAACATTTAGGATGGTTTCTGATCTTCCCATCCAGGGTAGGTATATAATGCCCAAAGGGGCATCATTGCTGCAACTCCAGGGAGGAGAATCAGAGCCCTGTATTACCCAACACATGCTCGTGGTCTCCTACTGTAGTACAGTCCCAATAAAACCTGTTAAACCCATTAAATAAAACCATCCACTGCCACTTGCATTTACATATATCATATATTAAAATATAACATTCATATATTAAAATTAATCATTTTATATATGTATCTATTAATGTTATATTAAAAGTAATAGTTTTATAAATTTATATATTAAAATGTAAACCTAAAAACTCATAATTAGCAACTCTTTTCATATCAGAAAGTTCTGGAGATAAACCAGAGCTGTAGAAAAATCAACAACATAGAAAACAGGTATCCTTAAATGGAAAATCCAACTACTTCAGTCCTGTCATCCCCAGAGATACCAACAGTTCAAAGGACAGCAATAACCCACACCCAAAACAAACTCAGGGTAGCCAAGTGGAGGGTGGGGCCTTTGAGTAGTGGGGCCCCAGAAACTCAGGAGGTGGATGCCACTCCTTCAGACATAGACACATGCCAGCATGTGGGTTTTCTGTAAGGCTATCCCATCCCCCAGTTGTCACCACCAGAGGTAACGAGTCTAACATGGGATGCAAGCTTCATGGGGCTTATGTTTTGTGTAGCCAACTACTTCTCAGACAGACAGCAGCAAAGCTCCCGTCGCAGAATAGGATTATTGTTCCTTAGGTGCAGAAGGGTGCTTGGATGACTGGCTCAAGAATGGTTTGTTTCCTGCTTTTCTCCTCCCCCACATACAGTGGTATGCAGGTGTGTCCCTGAAGGCCTTTAGCCCGATATGCATCTCTTCCATCCACCCACGTGTGGCTAATCTTGCCACATGCAGCATCTGCTGTATACCATGCAGCCTCCCCTCCCTCAAATAAGCTCTGGAAGCCCTATTGTCAGTGCACTGGTGATTCTAGGCCACCTGACTGTGGAGAATCTGTGTTTAGATTTGAACATGGGTCACCTGCATTTGGTTTTGTTTTATAATTTTCCCATTTTTTTGTATCTGTTATTGTTTGTTCACTGTGTGCTCTGCTAATATATGTGCTGCAAATGAACTCTGCGCAGAGATTTTGAACTTGTCTTTATTTGATGCTTGCAGACAGGGTGCTCTGAACTCCTTAGTAGTACTCCCTAGAATGCCTTGGGATAGAACAGTATCATATGTGCATAAATAAGGTAAAAGTAAAGGTCTGAAGTGAACTATAATGAGAAGATAGGTACCTGATTTTCAAGGGCAGCAAGGCTTCGATTGCAGTCCACAAATATGGGATCTTCTAAAACTGGCTCTCCATTTCTCTCTGAACATAGACGCGTTGCCTTTGTTGTATTGACTTAAGACAAAGAAAAATCACCAATTAATCAAATGGCTTAAAATCTGGCAAAAAATGTTGCTGCAAGATTACTGTGCCCAGTTTGTCTGCACATGTTTGTTTAATGACTTTCACTCCCATATGTTGCCATATTCTAATTCGCGCTCAATATACAGCAGTCCCAATTTTTGCCGCTGCCGATTACAAATCTGGGGCCCTATATTCAAATTAACACAAAGCGGAGTGCAAATATGTTCACTGCATCTTGCAATTGCCTGGGTGCCTGAAAATGCTATATTCAGTCCAATAGCACACTGGAGCTATTCAACTGAATAAAGGACAACGTCAGTCCAGCACTAAGTCACTTAGCACTGCCCAAACAGGGCTCTAGAGGTACACTGCCAGAATGGATAATGCTGGAGTGCTATTTGCAATATTCAAAGGGACCCATGCATATGAAACCATTGGGCATGAAAGATGCTAAGGGGTCATTTGCATGCCCATTATGGGCTCATTTGCATAAGGAGTGAGGCAGGTTAGTGTAGCACCACCCCATAATTGCTTGGTCCCAGATATGTATATATCCCTGGTGCTAGTTGTCCCCCCTCTCCAATCAGCAGCCCATTCTGTAAAAAAATGTTGTCCTTGATGGTATGCACCCTGCCATTCACTGGACCATTCTGTAACAAAATATATCTGTGGTGCTAGTGCCCCCCCCCAACTGATCACCAGCCCGTTCTGTGAAAAATAATGTCCCTGGTGGTAGTGGTCTCCCCGCCTTCCGATCGCCAGCCCTGATATAAATATCCTTATCGCTGGTAGCAGTGGTCTCCCCGCCCTCTGAATACCACTCCCAGTGTTAATTCCTTCTCCCTGGTGGTAGTGGTCTCCCCCTCCATCTGACTGTCAGCCCGGATGTACATATCTTTATCCCTGGTGGTAGTGGTCTCCCCTCCCTCTGAATACCACCCCCAATGTTAATTCCTTCTCCCTAGTAGTAGTGGTCTCCCCTTCCTCTGATTGCCAGCCCTGATGTAAAAATCCTTATCCCTGGTGGTAGTGATCCTCCCCTCCCCTTCCTCTGAATACCACCCCCAGTGTTAATTCCTTCTCCCTAGTGGTAGTGGTCTCCCCTCCCTCTGATCACCAGCCCAACATAAATATCTTTCATTTTGGTGGTACTAGTCCCCCTCTGATTGCAAAACAAAACCTCCCTGTCATTCAGTAGTTCCCCTGATGGCATCAGCATACTCTCCCATTCTCCCACTCACCTTAGCATTATCAGTGGTGTTGTGGGAGCATACAGTGACTGGCACAGCCCTCTTTACACGTCCTCAGTCAGCTGCCATATAAACAGGCAGGGAGTGAGCCTCTTATTTATATGACAGGGTAATGAGGTCTAGGTCAAAATAGCATGGATAGAACTGTGTTGGCCAGCATGCTGTCACAGGGGAAAGATTTCCACCTGCGATGCCGGTGCCCTTGAGTCTAAACTGGATCTGGGACATCGGAGGGCCGGCTGGGGAGGGAAGGATTGAGTGACAAAATTTAAGTATCTGGGCATGTGGTTCAACCACAAACTTTCTTCCAGGGAGCATGTGGATGAACTGGCAAAGAAACTGAATATGAGACTCTATTTTTTAAATCAAAGAATCTACTTACGCACGAAGCAAAGATTAGGCTAGTCCTAACAACGTTCTTGCTTCTATTGTATTATGCTGACTTTATTTATGGGTAGTATTCTCTTTCCACTCTATCCTAATTGGACACTCTGTACCATCAAGCAATCAGGTTTATCATGGGAGCACCATACTGCATTCACCACTGCACACTCTACACCACTATAGGGTGCCCTTCACTCAGTCTCAGATGCCACATGAATGCAGTGCTTTGGACATATACAGAGCTGTAACCAAAAAAAAACTCTCTCAGTACATTCCAACTGCTTGCCTGTCTCCCTAGTGAGCTGCTATGCACTGAGGAGTCTCATATACATTTCTTTGGTAATCGTAAAGGTCAGGACACGTTTTGGTGCCACAGTCATAACATAGAACATAGAAACATAGAAGTTGACGGCAGATAAGGACCGCAAGGCCCATACAGTCTGCCCATTTCTTTTTCTACCTTATAAATGTGCCATTGGCCTTTGCTCTGTCAGTGGCCTATCTATTCATAGTCATTTGTATTGCTCCCTTATGCCTATCCCATGCCTGTTTGAAGCCCTGCACTGTATTCATAGCCACCACTTTGTGGTGTAGTCATTCCATGCATCCACCACCCTTTTCTGTGAAAAAGAATTTCTCACATTCCCCTTAATCGGCCTCCTCTAATCTCATGCTGTGTCCTCTTGTCCTGCTATTTTTCTTATATTTAAACATGTTAGACTCTTTCACCTTGTTTATGCCCTTAAGGTGTTTGAATGCCTCGATCATATCACCTCTCTCCCTCCTTAGCTCAAGGGTATACATATTGAGCTCCGTTAATCTGTCCTCATATGTCTTCTGATGCAGTCCCTGCACCATCTTGGTTGCCCTTCTCTGGACTGCCTCAATTTGGTTAATGTCCTTGTGAAGGTGTGGCCTCCAATACTGCACGCAGTACTCCAGTCATGCTCTTCCTGTAATTCTGAATAATATTCAAAAGACTCTTAAACTCATATCAACCATAAACACAAACTTATTTAAGGCATTAATCCAGCATAAGCTCTCTGAATCATGTGGTTGCCGAACTTAAATGCGTCTCCGCCTTGAACCATGAAAACTCTATACAGATGTGCCATCCCTTGCTGTAGCCCCTACCCTTCTCCTTTAAGAGTACCTCTGGGGTTTCCCCTCACTTATCCTATCCCTGATCCTTGGTTTTCTTGCCCTACCTCCCCTCCCTTATTCTGCTAACTCTGGTCCCTCCCCCTTGCACCCCTCTATCTCTATAGCACTCTTGACCCTTTTTATTCCCTACAACTTTTTTGCAACAATTGAATTTTATGTTATATTGTCCCAAATTATTGTCTTGTAAACTCTTTTGCAATTGAATTATTAAGTGTCCTGAACAAGATGTTAATGACCACTACTTGCTTATTGTTACTCAACTGAGTTTTTTTCTTTATGTTTTATATGTATTGTTTTTGTTGACCATTCCAGGTCCACCTTGTAAATGGCCTTTTCTTAATGGTGCTTTGCCTGGTAAAATAAAGATGATTGAGTGATTGATTCAGCTTCCTATGGACGGCTCTCCTCCTCTGAGGGGAGGGGCAGGTGCATGCCAGGCACAAGTATGACATCCGGTGAATTAGGGTCAATATGGCATCCGGCGCTAACTAGAGTATCTGGGGGTTGGGCAGATACCTGGCAGAGGCCATGCCAAGGGTGTGTGTGTCTGTGTGGTTTTACTGTGCACATCATTGCATGCCTCACTTCTTGAAGTACTCAAGGGAAATATACCACTCCAGCAGGACCCACCCATCCCCGTGACACTCCTTCTCCGATTACCTGACTGTGAGTGAAGTGATGCGAGGTCTGTCACCCTCTGTAGGGGAGTAGAGGTAATCAGCATGTGGGAGAAGGGCAGGAGTAGAGAATAAGTCCACGGAGGGGGTTGGCAGAACTGAGGTGAACTGGCTGGAGGGGGAGAGTTCCTTCCCCAGCTGGAGGGAACAAAAAAAAGAATTGTGTGGGACAAAACAGCACCACTGAAACAATGCCAGGCACAAAACATAATGAAAAGATTGTTCTGCAGTAAGCTTCACACACCCCCGCACCCCCCCACAAACATATATAACAATCTCCCTTGGGGAGTGAATGTGGGGGAAGAGGCAACATTCAGGTGGGTGGGCAGGGGAAGAGAAGAAGGTCCATGATGGATGCAAGGCACGGTTGGTGGTGGAGAATGAGGACAGGGAGGTAAGTTGGTGGGGCACAACAGCTTGTGGATGGGGGAATTGTGAGAGGGAAGGAAGGGAAGGGTGGGGGTGGCTGTAGGGGAAGTGAGGGGAAAAAACAAAAAATAAATGTAGAATTGCAGTGAGTAAGACCCCAAACCCAGGCACCATCAGCCTCCACAGCCTGTGGCTCTACCTGGGGAGGGAGCAGAGGATGGCAACAAGTGGGGCAGGGGGAGGATGGGAGAGGTAAAGGCAGGTTGGGCGATAAGCCTATAGCACTGTAAAAATGGGAGGTGTGAGAGGGCATTCAGAGACTCTCCAAGTGTTAGTATTAGGGCGTTCAGAGGTTCTCCGAGTGTTTGTATTAGGATTAGGTTATGTTAGGGCACTCACAGACACAGGGAGAGCTAGGTGTGTGGGGAGACCAGCTTTGAATTTGCAGACCTTACTACATTCAATAAGGTCTGAGAAAAGATCATTTACCCATTTGGGTCCTCAAAAGGTGAGAGAGCTCTCTGGGCTATGGAGGTATGCTTAAAAGGCACTAGCAGCCCACCCTTTGATGAACTTCATGTACTGCTAGTTGCTTGATCTATTTTGAATAGACAAGATGTGGATTCAGGAGCTAGCCCAATCATGGCTTTTTTAAGCCAGTGGGCAAGCCATATATTGGGCTCTGAGGTGAAGGGGGAGCCATTCAGTCGCTTTATAGAGGTTGCATGTGTGTATCCAGCGATCTGCCCCCATTGGCCTCCCCTTGTTCTTCTGTATATTTCTCTGTGAAAAAATATGTCTTTTGCCCCCAGGAGTCTTTATTCTTGTATCTTCTTCTTCTCCCCCCTCAGCAATGTAATACATGTGATTAACCTGTCTGATGTTAACCTCACTGAAGATCAAGTTTCTGTCTTGGAAAAAGGGTTGATGTTTGTACCTACATGTGTTACTTCGCGTTTTGACATTTTTTTGGACATTAAGAAGTTTACCCGTAAATTAAGTCTTAAGTCGTTTTTCAACAAGCAATGCAACCAGCCCTCAGTGGATTCAGGGACAGTTTTTGATATCATTTCGACTCCATCACAACAAGGAGACGGACATTTGCTACACTTCAGGGGTCCATCCACTTTCAATCCACCACCTTCTGCAGCAATTCTGACTTTTGAGACAGCATGCTTGAATGACATCGATACTTTATTTAAGGAGTGGAAGCCATCGTCATATAATAATTTGACTCGGGGTGAGAGACAAGCATTGACTGATTTGGAACGTAATCAGTCCATTACCATCAAATCGGCTGATAAAGGAGGTGCTGTAGTGGTATTGAACAACTCTGATTATGTGTGTGAAGTCCAACGCCTACTGAAAATTAAACTTTTTATACTTTATTAGCAAAAGATCCTACCCTAGAATTTAAGAAGAAAATTGATGCATTTTTACTACATGCTTTTGATTCTGGTATGTTGACAAAAGATTCCCTTGATTTTCTCACTGTACAATATCCAGTGAGACCAACCTTTTACATGTTGCCTAAAATGCATAAAAATTTGCAGTGTCCACCAGGGAGACCCATAGTGTCAGGTATAGGTTCCCTCACTGAACCATTATCTCAATATGTAGATGCACATATTTGTGATATAGTTTTTACTTTGCCATCATATTTGAGGGATACCACACAGACCTTGGGTCTCCTGGAGGACATGCAGTTGGAACAGTCATGGTTGTTAGTTTCTATGGACATTGAGTCCTTATATACTAACATACCACATCAGGGTGGTTTACAGGCAATGCATAATTGGTTGGTTCTCAAAACAGTGTTGGATACAAGTAAAATAGACTTTCTGATTAAGTTATCTGAATTTGTGCTTACATCTAATGTTTTTGTCTTTCAAGGGAAATATTATCACCAAATTAAAGGTACCACAATGGGGGCAACTTTTGCTCCCAACTACGCTAACCTTTATTTGGGACAGTGGGAAAAGGAATTTATTCTCGATCGTGTAGGAATATTTTTTATGATAAAATTGATTTTTGGAGACGTTTCATTGATGATGTGCTGATGGTGTGGAGGGGGACTTTCTCTGAATTGGAGGATTTTGTAATGTATTTGCATTCATCTAATGAACATTTAAAGTTTTCGGTACAGGCTGATGTGAAACATATTGAGTTTCTGGATTTGGATATTATTAAGTTACAAGATGGCACTATTCGTACTTCTGTTTTTCGAAAGCCAACAGACAGAAACTCATTTCTGCATGCCTCGAGCTGTCACCCCCGCCACACCATCAGCAATATTCCTAAGTCCCAATTCATGAGAGTTAGACGGAATTGCAGTGAGAATGAAGATTTTGAGCAAAATTTGTGTAACATGGCAGATAGGTTTTTGAAGAGAGGCTATGCAGCTAAAGAGTTAGAGCAGACTATGAGTCAAGTACGACAGATGTCTAGGGAGAATTTACTTCAATACCAGGTTCAAACACATAATGATACACAATTAAATTTTATCACTACATTTGGTCAGAATGCTTCATCGATTAGGGGTATTATTAACAAACATTGGTCAATCTTAAGTACAGATCCTTCGTTAAAAGATGTAATTAAAACTCGTCCCAGGTTTGCTTATAGAAAAGGGAGGAGTATCTCTGATCGACTGGTACATTCTCACCGACCAAGTAGTGAAGCAAGGGTTGGTTGGTTACCTGCACAACCAGTTCGCTTTTTTCGTTGTGGCCATTGCAAATTTTGTAACTTTATGACTCAAACTAAATCTTTTTCCACAGGGAATGTTGCCAAATATTTTGAAATTAGACAATTCATTAACTGTTCTTTGGTTGTAGTTGTCTATTTGGCAACATGTTGCTGTGGAGCATTTTATGTGGGTAAGACCTCACGATCCTTGAGACTGAGGGTGTGTGAGCATATTAGTGACATTCGCTGTCAAAATGTGAGAAACGCTCTGGTGCAGCATATACAGCGATGTTCCGATTCAGTTTCGCACACCTTCTCTTTCTGTGGCATCGAGAGGATTAGCAATGGGCCACGGGGTGGAGATGTTAAAACTAAGATTTTACGGAGGGAAGCTTTTTGGATCCATACTCCGAATGCTTTATTTTATCCAAGGTTAAATGATTCTTTCGATATTGGACCTTTTCTGAGACAGTGAACATAGTATTTTCTACATATGGTATAAAGTTATGAATTTAATTAGTGATATTTTTATCACTCTGGTGATATTTGTAATTTATGTCTATTTTGTTTTTTCTTTCTAGGAAGAAGTCCCTATATTTGGCATCCTTGCGATATTATGAATTTTCATTATGATTTATTATTAATAAATATAAAGAAATTCTCCTATATATAATGATAGTGTGATGCTTTTTAAAGTAATACCCGAAAATTGAAATTGTCTACATTTTCTAGATATACTTTTTTATGGTTTTTTAGTATAATGGGTATCACATTGGTGTACTGTCACTTTAAATTATTTTTTATATATAGTGATCTATGATGTCCTTTGTATGTGTCCCTGAGGAGGTGCTGTTCTTGGCGCGAAACCGGTTGGGCGTTTTCTTTGTCTGGAGTTGTTCTTGCCTTGCATGGCGCTACTGCATTGTGTATATGTCTTTGGAGCACAATACAGGTTATTTCTGTGTAAAGTGTTGTTGCCGTGTTTTTTCTTTCTTGATCACAGATTACCCCTTCCCACATGAGTTCAAGGAAGGAGTCTGTGAGCCATGGCTTAGCAGTCCCTCTTGTTTATTTGGTTTTATGGGGGCAAATATGACACAGGCTTTGGTAAAAATTGAGAGGAAGAAGTTACGGGCTTGATTGCCATCGTTGGCTCTGTCAAATGGCATCTAATCCACAAGCTTCAAATATTACCTAAAGGAATCCAGCTGCCCAGTTCTCAGAGAATGATTTCGTGAGACCCGGGGAGCACTTATGGTGACCTTTTTTGACCATGTGCATATTATCGAGAAATGATCACTGAAGGTGTCAGGAAGGACAGTGACCTCAGAGATGTGCTCCCGGGTAGCTAGAAAGGAGCCAATCAATTAGAGTACTTGTGCCTGTTTTGTAATTAAATTTGGTAGTTTGCAAGACCAATTGAGTGAAGTAGATGCCGGATACCTGATCTTGCACTCCTAAAGTGTCATGGGGCAGCCAGTTGGTGTTAAAATCTCCCACAGTAATATGCTCCCAGTTGTGCTTTTGCTGTTCCAAGTTGCCTCGTACTTGCTGGATGCCCATTTTCTGGGTACCAGTGGAAATGTACACTGTGGATAGTAATACAACATTGTGTTGCTGGCCCAGAGTGAGTTTTAGGCTTAAGGTTTGTGCCTCCTTGATGCAAAAACTACTAGGCAGTAGTTGGGCTTTGATCTCACTTTTCAAGTATACTAAGCAGCCTCTACCCTGCTTGGTCAGTCTGTCATGACGGAACACTGTGTAGCCATCTAGGGCGATGGTGGCATCACTGTCCTTTGGGGATAGCCCTATTATGTCCATGCTACACTTTCACTGTCACTGTTTTCACTCGCACTACAGTGACCATGCAGTTTTGTCCCACTCTAAAAACTCCACACTATATAAACCAGATACCAGGGTGAGGTGTACTGTCCTATAAGTAATATTTGTGATGTGGAACCTTTGTAAAGGAGTCCTTGACTCAAAGGTACTTCCGAATCTCCAATAAATAACAGGAGCAATCCCTGCCTGTACATATCGTGGCTAGCTGAGGAGGTGTGAGGAGGGTTGTGCCAGTCACCACTATGACTACACCTTCTCCTTGGCCCCAAGAAAACCATCACCCTCCCTACCACCTACCTCCCCTCAGGAACACCACACTCCAACCTTGAGTCACTGCTTGCCCCTAGACACTCTCTCCTACTGAATAGAGAGTGGATCCTCCTCATGGACTTTAACTTAAACTGGGACTCCTGTCTGGCCGATAAGGCCAAATCCTGTATCACTAATCTTGGTCTCCACCAGCTCATCTCCTCACCTACTAGATCCAATTACAAAACTGGAACCCAGACACTTATTGACTGGATCGTTGCCTCTCACCCCTCATGCATCAAAGACTCGGGTGTCATGTTAGACTGTATCAGAGATCACTGTGCCATATTTTGTTCTTGGTCAGCCTGGCTACCCAAAACACACCCTAAATTCATCTTCACCAGGAGACTAATCAACTGGAAATTGAACTGATTACTCATGACCTCAGCCTGGTCGACTGGTCTTTTACCGAGGGGCCTGGAGACTGCAACTCAGTCCTGAAAGATTCTCCAGGATCCTTGCCAGCATCTATGACAAACTTGCTCCCCTAAAAAGAATCAGGGTCAGGGGTCATACAAATGAATGGGTCTCTCCTGATATCATCAAACTTATGAGAACCACTAGTAAACCACTGAAAGCCAGGATGAATCACCACTGTCACAAAATAGTAAACCAGATTCGTAGCACACCAGTAGGAAACCATTTTTCACAAACAGATCACTCTTTATTGGATTTATCTGTCTTGATACTAAGAGATAACTTCAAAAACACACAGCACAGAAGGACATGGAAATTGAAATATATTAAACAATTTAAATCTAACATTTCTGGACTAAATCAGGACATTGGAGTCATGACACACTATGGTAAACTGTAATTCTTTTTTATTGTGAACTAAATCATGTCATTATTTATCACACTTTGGTCCGTATTTTTCTTATTATTGTTTTTTTCTGAGTTCCTGCCTAATCTGCTTTTTTTACCTGTACCTTACATCCTCCCTGCCTTTCCTACTAACTCTTCAGCTCAGTCCCACCCACTCCTTGATTGTTTTCATATCTACAGTTTATACTACCTTACACTCTATTTATCTAGGCCTTTGTTGTTTGGTTTCTTCTAATTTCTTGACTTCCGTGCATTTCTTAGGCATCTCCTATCTATTCTACCCTTACAGCCAACCTCTGATCTCTGATCTTTCTTATCTGTGTGCCTTTAGTTTCCCTTTAGCTTTCTTTCATCTCCTACTGACCTTTTCCTCCCCATTTCTTCTCACACATCATTTTTTTGCTTTGCATCTTAGATTTTCATCTCTAGTCCCCTTTTATCACCTTTCTACTTTATTTCCTGATTTGTTTAATTGCTCCACAGTGGCTATAAATACTGCTTATGTTGCTCAGTTTTGTTATCCATCTGAAGAAGGGACCTGTGAGGCCCCAAAAGCTTGTGTATAATTCCATCTTTGTACAAGACACTTGTTGGTCCAATAAAAGGTATCAAACCTTCCATCATTTCCTGAGAACTAGGGACAAATCATGGGCCTGCTGTCTAAAGCACAGAGACCCTGCTCGGTTATCCCTTTACAGATCACTGCGTGACAAGTGCAGATCAGCAGTAAGAAAAGAAGTCAACTTTCTGCACGACAAGTAACTCTGTGGTTCTTCCTACCCCCATCAGCTCTGGGAAACCCTTAACTTGCTACTCAGCAAGTCCAAAAACTCAGATCCCATCACATTGCACCATGGTGACATTCAAATGAATGACCCTACTGAAGTAGCGAACATTTTCATCACCTTTTTCAGCAATTTCGATAAATACAAACCTCTTTCCTCCATTCCCATGCTCGCATCTCCCCACCACCACCCAGACCTAAACTCTGAAGGCTGGCCTTTCCCTGATTTCTACCTTAAGGCCCTAAGATCCATTGACACCAACATGCTCATCCTTAGGAACAACCCCACACCCAGTACAGGGGGCGACGGCATAGACTACAAAATTCTTAAGCTCTCCATCAATGCCATGGCTGTTCCTCTTATCAACCTTCTAAACCACTCCCTCTGCATGGGCCATTTCCCTACCACATGGAAAACTGCCACCATCAGACCCTTATTTAAATTTGGCTCTAGAAATAAGGTTGATAACTACCATCCCATTTCCCTCCTCTCCCCCTTTCAAAAATAATCGAGACGGTTGTACACACTCAACTCACCGCTTACTTAGAATCCAACAACCTACTCTCTCATGCCCACCATGGATTCAGCCCTAATTTTGGTTCACCAGTGACATCATTAAAGCCAATGAAGAAGGCCAGTACACTGGTTCTGCTTTTGTTGACCTTACCAAGGCGTTCGACCTCATGAACTATGCCTTCCTCCTAAACACCCTAAAAGGGCTGCATTTTTCAGAAAATGCCATAAAATGGCTTGGTAACTACCTATCCAGGAGATCCCACAAGACTGTAACTGAAGACCGTTTCTTCTCAGAATGTACAATTAAATATGGGGTCCTCCAGGGATCGATCCTTTGCCCTCTTCTTTTCTCACTCTTTATAAACAACCTCCCCTCTATATGCCACTCCACCCAACTTGTCCTCTATGCCAGTGATGCAGTTCTTTTCTGCAGCAACAAAAACCCCACCATGATGTTCCAGAATCTGCTGTCCAATTTCTCAAAGCTGCACTCCTTTTTTTTTTCCGGAAATGATTTGGTCCTCAATTCTAAGAAGACCAAGATCATGATTTTCTCAGGGCCCAGGAAAGCCCCTGTTCCTGTTTTTTAACTACTCGACAATTCTGGCAATCTAATTGAACAAGTGACAGAACTGAAATACCTAGGACTCCACCCCAACCCCCAAGCTCTCCTTCAATCTCCACATTAGTAGCCTCATTAAGAAGGAACATGCCAGGCTTGGTCTTCTCTACAGATTCAGAAAGTTCCTCATCCCTGCATCCAGACTTCACCTTGCTAGCTCACTAATCCTGTGTTTTCTCTCCTTCCACCTCATCATCTCTCTTCTTGAAACTCAGAACCACATACAACAGCATAGCTCATTTCGTCACTGGTCTGCTCTGGAAAATACACCACTGTTCACTCTGTTCCTTACTCAGCTGGCCCACTCTTGATGGGAGGTTCCGTCTAAAGATGTAGACCTTCCTACACAAGGTACACCTCAATATTCTTCCCCCTAGCATTAAATCCTTGTTTCCATTTGCAGTACCAAAGCAACCAACTAGCGGTGCCTCCAGTCTGTTTTTTGACATTCCTTTCTACAGGACCAACCAGGCACAGAACTCCATTACCTTCATGGGAACAAAGCTCTACAACATACTACCCCCTGAAATTCAGGCCTGTGGGTCTATGTACTCCTTCAACTCTGCCGTCAAGGATCAACTGCTCTTATTGCCCAACTGCTGCTGCTCTGGTAGGCCTCCTCCTGGCCCACCCACTAATTTCCACCTGCACTCATTCCCCCATGACCTGCACATCTCTCCCCACATTGTGCACTAAAATGATCACCGAACCTGTTACTACAATCTGCCACAATATCCCGTAAATGGATCATTTCACCCTGGACACGCATTAGCCCATTTCTCCCCTCATTGCTATCCATTGGTCTGCTCAGTTAATCTCTTTCAGCAACGTACGTCATGTAAAAATTCCTGTACTCTGACATCTGTTTGACTGTTTACATTGCCCACTCTAAATATATTTGTAGTTTGTACTTGCTAGTTCATTGTACTTTAACTCTGTAAATATATTATATTTACTGTGTTTGTGTGTTCCAAGTACTCATATTGTCTCTGTAACTGTTTATTTGTGGAATTCAAACACTGGATGTTTGTGAAAAACAGGCATTTCTGCTCACATACTTTCCAATATACAAATAAATTGAAATTGAAATTAAAATGCCCCAGCGACACTGTGAATAATGCTATGGTGAGTGGGGGGGGTGCGACCGGTGCCACGGGGGGTGACCACTGGATGCCAGGGAAGTGTTTTTGTGCTTCTGGGCTGGTGATCGGGGGGTCACTACCACCAAGGATAAGGATATTTAAGTTAGGGCTAGAAATTAAAGGGAGGGGGGACCACTGTTACTAGGAAGAAGGATATTTACTTTGGGTCTGGAGATCAGAGGGGGGGACCACTACCACCAGGGAAAATGATATTTACATTGGGGCTGGTGATCAGAGGGAGGGGGGGCTACTATTAGCAGGGATAAGGATATTAACATCGGGGCTAGAGACTGGAGGGAAGGGGTACTACTATTTATTTATTATTTATTTATGACTTTGGCACCTACCATCAGGGAGAAAGATATTTATGTCAGGGCTGGTGATCTGAGGGAGGGAGACTGCTACCACCTGGGAAAAGGATATTTATGTCAGGGCTGGCTATCGGAGCGAGGGGGACCACTACCACCAGGGATCAGGATATTTACATTGGGGATGGAGATTCAGATTAAGAGGGATCACTACTACCAGGGATAAGGATATTTACATTGGGGCTGGAAATCGGGGGTAATACGACCAAGGATATAATTTTTACAGAACAGGCCAGCAATCAGTGGCGTGGGGGGACCACTAGCATCAGGGATGTATTTTGTTACAGAATGGATCAGAGGGACATTACTTTTTATAGAATGGGCCAGCAATCAGTGGGGGAGGACCTGTTACAGAACAGGCTGATGGGATCAGTGGGGGGATAGTAGCATCATGGATATATTTTGCTACAGAATGGGTCAGTGATCAGTATGGGGGCAATACCACCAGGGACATTATTTTTTATAGAATGGGCCAGCGATTGGCGGGGGCAAGACTCCCAGGGACATTATTTTTTACAGAACAAGTTGGTGATCTGTGGGGGTGGGGGGTGTGCCAGGGACCACAGGGGAGGTTGTACTCCCCCAGCAGCCAACTGGCTAGGTGGCTGCATTACCTTTGGCAGCCACTAGAGTTACCCAGAATGAGTTTGGGGTTTTGTTTAGCGATATTTGTACTCTTCAAAAGTACCGTGCTAAACCTGTTTGTGCAGTGCAATGCCGCTGAATATGGGGTATTGCACTTATTCACAGCCATGCCTCTCCCCTTACCCACATGCACACATTATGTTTTGCATTGGCGTTAACACTCTTTGCCCACACAGTAGTCCCTTTTGAATATGGGGATCCAGCACAAACCCTGGTTTACATGGGCAAATACCTGTTAGTGCCTGCACAAACTTTTGAATATCAAGCCCCTGCTTTCTTAAACATCTTGAAAATGGTTTTGTGATCAGTCAGTGAAGGATTTTTATTAGGCTCTGACAGTGTACAGTACAGTATGTACAAGAGAATACTCCTGTTACTCCATGAAGAGTGGTTGAAATTTGCAATAGTTCAAAGCAATTAAAATACTACAGTACTTAGGTCAAAAAATGTCCAAAGCATGGCTTATTTTTTTTTGAAAGCGTTATGTCTGTTAAATGAAAGTAATCAGTCTTCGACTGGCAATTTCAAATTTAAGGGCAGCTGGACATTCTGGTGTTTCCAGAACAGGTTGGGTCTTTAAACAATTGTCTTGTTATTCTATAAAAGTTAAATGAATGAGATTCTGTGTTTCCCATAGTGCCTTTTATAAACTGTGCCTTGAAGTGCTCTACAAATATTTGATACTGCTAGCAAAGCGACTACTGCATGTGACAAATACAGAAGCCATTTTATGTGCTTCACATTATCCCACAGGTACTCATGCAGCCATGAATTAATGTCTTCTGTTAGCACCTTTTGCAAACTGTGTGAGAGGCCTTTCGGCACCATGCAATTCTGCTTAAAGTTGGACCAGCATAACATTCTGTGGTGATTTGCATATGCAGCCCATGGTGCTTTGCATTGTGGGGGCATGTGTGATTTTGTATTTTCTTGAAACTTGGCTTCCCAGCCAAATGCCCTTTGGGGTAACCCTTGCCTCAGTGTTTAAGCACAGAGGTTCTTTGTCTCATGAATTAATCTGTTTCTTTGCAGAAATAAAAATTGATTAGGGCACTGTGGTAATGTAATCCCCTGCTCTTTTCAAAAAGTGCTCAGGGAATCTTTTTTTCTTTCCCGAACAGCCACTGGTAGCTGACAGAAGGGACCAAAACAATTCATCCAATGAAGGGCACCTTCTTTACCTCTTTGCCACTAGCTCTTTAATCTTACCATCCTCTTTTTTTTACTAAAATTGATAAATTAATAGGCAACTTTATCTGGGATGGGAAGCCACCAAGATTTAACTGCTACAAACTTCAAGCACAATGGAAAAAAGGGGTAGTCGAACTCCCCTGGTTTGAAGGCTACCTCTGGGCTTTTCAAGTGGCCCAAACCATTAAATGGTTTCAGAAACCCTCCTCTCACTCACCACTATGGGTTGCAATGGAATCCGCATTGTGCCAGGGAGGAGTTCCTGTTTCCTTCATCTTTAATCCCATTTCTTCTAAACTAAAATCACACCCGACGATATCACCCTCTGTTCTTTATTGGAAGCTAACCCACAAATTCCTGAAATCTAATCCAACACCCTGGTTATATGCCCCCTTATGGGGCAATCCACTGCTCACCCTAGAAAATCACCCAATTTTTTGTCATACATGGTGGAACAAAGGCATTTTTTTCTTGGAGATATCTTGGACTAGAATTCAGTCACTCTTAGATAATTCTAAGACTTGCAGGCCACATGGAAACTCCCTAAATAGGACTTCTGGAAATTTTTGCAAATTCGGGTAGCTTATAACTCTCTTTCCAGTTTTGTGTACAAACATACTCTTCTAGACCCACACATTTCACACTGGACTAATTTATCAACAAAACTGAATAGCTCCATTTACAAAGACATAATTGACAATCTACCTGATCAGTCTATGCAGTACAAAAATAAATGAAGTACTCTCCTTAACTACAATATTTCAGATGCACAATGGAGTAATTACTGGCATCTTGCACATAACACCTTTAAAGATGCCCATAGTTCTTTAATACAAACTAAAATCATACCTCTATGGTATAGAACTCCCTCTGTTCTTCAACAAATGGGCCTATGATACAATAATAACTGCTGGTGCTGTAATTTGGTCAATGGAGATCTAATTCATATCTTGTGGTCATGTGCTCCCATTAATAAGCGTTGGCATTAAATCTATTTACTTGCTTCCAGAGTAACAGGACAAAAACTTCCCTTTGACCCCAAGCTATTCCTTCTAAGCATCCTTATCCCCAGTAGCTCTCCCCTCTCACATGTACATTTTAGATGGCTAAACATACTTTTTGTTCAGGTTAAATGTCTGATTCTTATGAAATGGAAATCAACTCTTGTTCCTTCCCTTTCAGATGTTCTTCAAAGCCTCGATCAGTATGCCTCCCTAGACCGATTATCTCATGTTATTCATGACCGACTCACTGTATGTGACAGGTGTTGGCAGGATTACTTCCTCTAGACCCTAATCCTTACAGTTATTTAGCCTTTTTTTCTTATTTTGCTCTCAGATTAGGGGTTTTGAAACTTTCGTGCACAGATATCTCTCCTTTTTTCCTCTTTCACTATCCTCCCCCTCTCTTCCCTGCTACTTTTTCTTTGCACACTTCTCTGTTATCTGTATCCTTCCATTATTGAACATTGTCCATATTTCCATATTTATCACTTTATGCAATTTACTGAGTGCCTTGCTATAGCATGCCCTAGCATTTATTTTGTACATGGTTGCCTTTTCTGAATTTACAATACCTTGCTGATTGTAACCCTTCTGCTCCCCACTTACAACCTGTCTAGGTCTGAGTCTTATTATCAATATGTGGTTATAAGGCATCTCCAGTAGGTTTACCCTATGTACTGTGTTTGTTAAGTGATATTTGTATGCCTTATATGGAGGATATTCTTATACTGTTTAAGCTTTTGTGCTTTCTTATATACTCAAGTTCAATAAAAAGATAAAGTGAAGAGGAACAAAGGAGGGCATCTTTTACAGTGCAGTGCACTGCTACTGCCATTGCTTAGTATGCATGCTATAGGACTGTAAGTGGGACTTGAACCCCTGATTTTCTGGTCTAGAGGGGAGACTGCTACCAACTTTCTGTGCAGAGGTCTCCTGACTTCCTGTACTGCCAAGGCCAATAATTTATGATGTTTGAGGTAATGAAATTCCATTTTCAAGGTTTCAAATTCTGGGATTGCACCAGTAATCACTAGTCTAATTTCTTGATTCTATCTTGAGTTTACTGTCAGACTGTTAGTATGTGTATGAATATTTAGAATGAGAGAAGGGTAACTATGCAGAAATTAAATAAAGCAAAATTAAAATTGTACATATATAAATTTACAGAAAACTACATAGAAACATAGAATTTGATAGCAGAAAAGGACCACTTAGCCAATCCAGTCTGTCCAAATGTTCCCTGACTATTCTGTCTCTGCAGACCATATCTGGTCTCCAGCAACCCTCCCATCTCCCTCCCTGCCTCCTGTCTAATATACCCTTATGTTTATTTATTTATCTATTTATTTCTGTTTAGGATTAATACCTTTGAGTCAAGGACTTGTTTTCACAGGTTCCGAGTCACTTAAATGAACAGATACAGACAACATAACACAACACAGCAGTGGATTACAAAATAAGGTTACAGAGGGTTGCACATACTTTTAAGTTTAACTAATACATAGGAGTCTAGGTTTCACTAGTACATAGGAGTCAAACATTGTAAGTGACAGCACTAAGAGTGGGCATAGTAATGTTAGAAACAGGAAAGGGGGGAGAGGTCAGGAATTGAGTCTCTGCTGGGTAGTACAGGGGGCAAGTGGGGGTGGGGCATGGACAGTTGCCAGAGTGGTAGGCTGAGCTCACCATTGTTGGCCAGGGGTGAGAATGGGGGGGTTGGAAGCAGCCCAAGGTAAGCATTGTCAGATATTCACGTATGTAATTGATGGAGTGGGCGATCAGTGTGGGGGGTGAGGTTGACAGTTTATTGTAGTATAGACTATGCAAGGTTGGTATTTTGTGGGCAGGGGGATTTGTTGAAGAGAGAGCAGAGGGAAGAGTGCAAGGGGCAGTGCTTGGGTGGTTAGAGCCATGGGATGGGTGGGATAGTCTAGGGGCCCTGAGCATGGGCTAAGTGTGGCAGACACAGATATTTTTAGTTCTAGCTGGGGACGAAGCCCAATTTTGAATTGTCTGAGCTTGGTGCATTCTAAGAGTGAGATAGGCAGCTCATTGAACCACTTTCGGCCCAGGAAGGTGAGTGATCTCTGTGCCAGTTTAGAAATCTTGAATGACACCTGGAGTCCCCCTTTTTCCATGTACCCTTGAAGCCTCCCACTGTTTCAGTAGCTATCACTCCTGCTGGAAGTTTATTCAAGTTATCCTTTTAGTGAAGAAATATTTCCTCTCATCACTCTTGCATTTCCCTTCCTCCAGCTTTATTGCATGTCCCCTTGTCCTGATGCTTGTTTGCACTTGAAAGAGACTCCCAACATGCATCGTGTTCACCCCTTTGAGAAAACTGTACTGTAGATCTCTATCATGTCACCTCTTACTCTCCTCTCTTCCAGGGTATACATGTTGTGATCCCTCAGTCACTTCTCGTAGGGCTTTTCATGCGAACCCTCCACCATTTTAGTTGCCATCCTCTGGACTGTCTCCATCCTGTCTGTGTCCTTTCTGAGGTGTGGTCTCCAAAACTGAACACAGTATTCCAGGTGTGGTCACACCAGTGAGCAAAATATTGGCACCAAACCTCCCTCCACCTGCTGGAGATACTACTCCCTATGCACCCCAGCATCCTACTATCCCTACCCACTGCCTTGTCACACTGCCCTGCCACCTTGAGGGCCTCAGACATGATAACCCCAAGGTCCCTATGCTTCCTAATGACTGTTAGTGTCTCCTTCCCCATCCTTCATTCAGCAATGGGGTTCTTATGCTCTAGGTGCAGGATTCTGCACTTTTTGGCATGGAATCCCAACTGCCAGGTTATTGACCATTTTTCAAGGTTCCCAATATCCATGTACATTTTCCACCCCTTCCTGAGTGTCCACTCTATTTCAGATTTTTGTGCCAAAAGGCATACCTTTCCTGCCAGCACTTCTATGATGTCCCCTATGAAGATATTGAATAGCACAGTTCACATTGTCGAGTCTGGTGGTACCTCACTAATCACTCTCCCCACCTCAGAATGAGTGCCATTAGCCACCATGTTCCGCCTCCTACCTGTTAATAAGTTTCTAATCCAATTTACCACATTGGATGCTACTCTTAGGCTAGTTAGCTTCCTAATCAACCTCCTGTGCAGCCCCATGTTGAAGGCCTTGCCAAAGTCCAGATGTGCCATATCCACTGCTCTCCCAGATCAATTTATTTGATCACCCAGTCAAAGAAATCTATTAGATTAGTCTTGTGTGACCTCCTTCACCTTAAATCCTTGTTTTTTATGGTCTTGGAGGCCATTGGATTCAAGGTACTGTACCAGTCTTTCTTTCAGTAGAGTTTCCATTAATTTCTACAACACTGAAGTGAAACTGAAAGGCCTCCCTCCTGCTGCCATTCTTATGTAACAGGACCATGTCAGTCCTTCTCCAGTCCTCTGGACCAACACCAGTTTCCAGTGAGCTGTTGAACAAGGCTGTCTTTGGGCAGCTAGCACCTCTCTGAGTTCTTTTAGTACCATGGGATGAATCCCACCCAGTCCCATTACCTTGTCCTTCTTCAGGGTTACAAGTCATTTCAGGACTCTTTCCTCTGAAAATAGACTTGTTGCCCTCCATTCCTGCTTCTCCCTGGTGGTCTGTCCCCTCCACCTTCCCCTGTGAAGACTGAGCAGAATTACTTGTTTAAGATGACAGTTTTGTCATGGTCCCCTTCTGCACAGTTTCCCCCTTCTGCACTTCTAATCCTTAAAATCCTTCCCCTTGCTTTCATCTTCTTACATGTCTGCCTGAAGAAAGCCTTATCCCCTTTAATGATCCCTTTGGCAATCCTTTCCTCTGTTTGTGCCTTTGCTCCCGACTGACTTGACTGCTTTCTTTTGTTTTGCTAGGTATACCTCCTTCTCCTCCACCACCCTCTGGGTTTCCTTATATCCCTTGAATTCAACCCTTGTTTCTTTTACTGCCCTTGCCACTTCCATGGAGAACCATGACAATTGACTTTTCCTTCTGCTTTTGTTCACATCCTTCATGCATAAATTGATTGCTTTTGTCATGCCCTCCCTTACTTTCCCCTATTGTGCCTCTATCCCTTCTTGGCACCCCCCACACCTTTTAGACAGTTTCTGAGGCAGTCTCCCATTTCTATCAAATTCGCACTCCTAAAGTCCAGTACAAATTCTGTAGTGCACTGATCTAGTAAAAATGCCAAATTCCATGAAATGCTTTCTTTTCGGAGATGTGTTGAAAGTCTAAATTCTGCATTTTACTGGGTTTCCGGTATAAAAAAATGAAAATCAGTTAGCTTGCTGTAAAGGCTTATCTCTAGCAATGTACTGCTTGTTCAAGAACCTAGGCACACTACTATTATGGATCTAATTGCCTTATGGGTCTCTGCTCTTAGGTTCTGAACATTTTTCATTCCCCATGCCAGATACTCTGAGCTACACTGTCATTTTAAACCTACTCTCCTCAAGTCACTGCCATAAATTATCCACTTGTACTTGCCACTGAGCTATGGCATTACATACATAGATACATAGACAGTGTCGGCAGATAAGGGTCTATGGCCCACCCAGTCTGCCCATTTGAGCTTGTAAGTTCAGTTTGTTTTCCTAGAAGTCTGTTTCCCCTTACCCCTGACCTCTAGAATTCCTTTATGTCTATCCCATGCATTCTTAAATCCCGTGATTGTTTCAGCCTCCATCACTTCCTCTGGCAGGGTGTTCCACTTGTCCACCACCCGTTCTGTGAAGAAATTCTTTCTCATGTTTCCTCTGAATCGTCCTCCCTCCAACTTCATCCCATGCCCTCTAGTCCTGGAACATCTTTTTCGCTTAAAATAGTGTTTTCCTGCACTCTGTTTCTCCCTGTAAGATACTTGTATGTCTCTATCATATCCCTCTCCCTCCTCTCCTCCAGGAGTACATGTTCAGTTCTTCAACCTGTCTTCATAGGACTTGTGATGCAATCTATGCACCATCTTTGTTGCCCTCCTCTGAACCTTCTCTACCCTGTCTATGTCCTTACGTAGGTATGGTCTCCAGAACTGTACACTGTACTCAGGTGGGGCCTCACTAGTGTCTTGTATGCGGAATTATGACCTCCCTTTTCCTGCTGGTGATGCCCTGCCTATACATCCCAGCATCCTATTTGCTTTACCTGATGCCTTGTCACACTGTTTCTCATCTTGAGGTCATCAGAGATGACAACCCTAAGATCCCTTTCCTGCTTGGTGCATGCTATATCCTCACCCCCCAACTGATATATTGTGCCAGGGTTTTTGTACCCCATATGCATTATCTTGCACTTCTTGGCATTTAATTTCAACTGCCAAACCCTTGACCATTCTTCAAGTTTCTGCAGGTCCCTTCTCATTCTGTCTACACCCTCTGGTGTGTCTACTCTGTTACAGAGCTTTGTGTCATCAGCGAACAGTGAAATTCTGCTTCTAGATCCTGCGCAATGTCACTGATGAAGATGTTGAATGGGACCGTCCCAGCACTGATCCCTGTGGTACTCCTAATGGTCACTCTTTCCTCTGTGGAGTGACAGCATTACCACCACCCTCTGTGTCCTGCCACCTAGCCAGTTACCTACCCACCACACTACTGTCCTGCCCACACCATATTCCCCAGTGTGTGTAATAGTCTTCTATGTGGCACAGTGTCAAAGGCCTTGCTGAAGTCCAGATAGGCCATGTCCACTGCCCTCCCTGATCCACCTCCCTAGTCACCCAGTCAAAAATTCAATAAGGTTGGTCTTGCATGCCTCCCCTGGTGAAACCATGCTGCCTTGGGTCCTGTAGTCCATTGACAACCAGATGTTCCACCAATCTCTCCTTCAGAAGTGCTTCCATGATCTTTCCCACTACCCGAGGTGAGGTTAACTGGTCTGTAGTTCCTGCTTCCTCTTTGTTCCCGCTTTGTATAAGGGACTACATCTGCTGTCCTCCAGTCTTTGGTACCTCCCTGTTTCCAGTGATTGGCTAAACAGGATAGCCAGAGGTTCAGCCACCACCTCTCTTAGTTCTTTAAGGACCTAGGTGCACCCATCTGGCTTCATTGCTTTGTCAACTCTTATTGACTTCCAGTTCCTTTCAGGACCCTTTCTCGTGTAAGGGACTTGTGTCCATTTCTGCACCATTCTCACCCCTTGTACTCCCTTCAGACCCATTACCCCCCTCTTCCTCAGTAAAGACTGAACAGAAATACCTGTTCAATATGTCAGCTTTACTGTTGTCATCCTCCACGCGACTCCCATCCTCCCCCTTCAGTTTCGCTATCCCTTCCTTTGTCTTTCTTCGTTCACGTGTATGTCATTTGCTCCTAAATCTGTAATGTGTTAGATTTGTATTGATTCTGTCACAGTATTCATTTTTGATAATCCCAGCATGTTCCTCAAAATAGGCACTTTCTTGCCTATGAACTTAGCTGGTAATGAAAAACTAAATAAAATAAATAAACAACTCCAATGTTCATCTGTTTCTTTTTCAGTGAGGGCCCAATTATACCCTATTGGCCCCTATAGTTCTGAGTACAAATTTCAAAGAGGGAATAGATAGGCATGTTCTGATTCTTTCAGTGAACATGTCACAGTGCAGTGGTGCTCTTTGTTAATGGCTCAGTCCCTCAATTACTTTCTGTAGTGTGCCCACACTTTTGTGCCCCAGGCTCCTGCTAAGCCTGATTTTTCATCTCTCTGACTACACATAGCTACCGCCATCATTCTCTGTAGAGAACTGTGTTAGTCATTTTGGTAGTGTTTCTGCTACTGACATCCACTTACTCACTGACTGCATTCCCTTCTGTTGATTTTCAAAGCAACTATGCATTGTCTGGCTTGGGGCTTACACCTGGGTGCAATTCTCTATTCCCTGTTCAGCAAAACACATGCAATGTTTATATTTTACTGTAGCATACTGCATGATGAGTGTGCTTCTTTGGATGGTGGAAAACATCTGTATTTTCTAAGCTTAGGAGGACTGAAAAAGGAATAACTTGGTGGTAACAAAAATAACTATATTATTCCTTCTCAGTATATACAGGTCTCCTTGCTCTGGTTATGCAAGGAGCCACCATTTTTTGCATGTTGTACTTCTCTTCTCAGTCACTACCGTTATTGAAACTTTTACAGACTAGAAAAAGGCCACTGAAATTCACAGGAAAAATTTAGTTGCCATTAGCATTCGCATTGTGTGTGTGTGTTTGTGTGGTCTGTCTGTGGTTGGGGAAGCATGGTAATTAATATGTTACATGTAGTTTTTGTTGCACATTAGCTTTTAGGCTGCCTTAAAAGGTTTCAGACAGCCAAGAGCACAACAGTATAACAGTAAACATTCCCAAGTGCACAGGGGTCTTGGATTAATCCTGAAAGAGGTGCCATGGCATAGTGGTTTGAGCATTAGCTTGGGAACCAGGAAGTTGCTGACTTAAAGATCATGTGCAACGGTTTTTGCATATTTTTAATAAAAGCTTTAAAAGCTGAAATTCAAGTCCTTGTGCCATGATTAGTGTTTGCTGAAAACTTTGTGTTGTTTGATTTTGTGGTTTTCTTTAAATCAGCATTTGTTGACTTGCTCTACAGTGGCTGAAAACAGTGGAGTTATTTCTGTCCTCTCAGTCAAACTTAAGAGTACAATGACATAATTTTGGAGTAGCTTGCTTTTTCAGATTCCCAATCAGAGCAGCACTCTGTAGAGTTTATGGTTTGCTGAGCTCTCCAGGTTCCTTACAAACCCAGTTTCTGGTTTGTGTTTAGGTAGATCAGCTTAAAATATATCATTCTCTTGTTTTACAAAGCTGATCATTTCAGTTCTAATGTGAACTGAAGTAGTGGAAATATTTTTCTGTGTGAAATCAGCTTGTCTGTATCACAGCTCTGTTCTTTCTAATCAAACCTCAATTTGTTTCTAACTATATAATACAGGGTAGTTTAATGAACATAAAATAAATCTAAATTTTGTTCATTCTTAGAAAGTTTGTCTTTGATGTAGCCTTCGTAAATACAATCATGTAAGAACATTTTTTTTTATGTCAGATTGACAAATAGGTGCTCGTCACACTCTGCTACAGCATTTCAAGCACATGTACTGTCAGAACTCACAAATTTAAGCTCTTTGGTGGTTTCTGTGTGACAATACATCATGTATGTGTACAACTAGAACCCCTATGTGGCATTCTGATGCACTGTGTCTCTGCTCCACAATTGAGGCAGCTGCAGTCTACTGTCACTAGTCCCCTGCCCCACAAGTCCCCTGACTTCTGCTCCACAGTTGAGGCAGTTGCAGTCTACTGCCACTAGTCCCCTGCCCCACAAGTCCCCTGACTTCTGCTTCACATTTGAGGCTGCTGCACCCTGCTGCCCACTGTCTTCTCCCACTCAGTCATGGATTGTGCACCCTGCTGCCTCTACCCCCTGCCTAAAGAATCAGGACTACTGCACCCTGCTGCTCCCTGCCCACACAATTGGGGCTGCTTCACTCTGCTGCTGTCTCTCCCCCACCCTCAGAGTTATGGAAACTGCACCTGTTGCCCCCTGTTCCTGTCTCCACAGTCAAGGGTACTGTGCTGCGCTACGCCCTAAAGTGCCATGTTCCCTGCCTCCATGGGCAGGGCTGCTGTACCACATGTGCCCCATCTCACAGTCAGGGCTGCTGTATCCTGATGCCCCATGTGTCCTGCCCCACAGTCGAGGCTTCTGCACCATGCTGTTTTCTATCACCTATCGCTACAGACAGGGCTGCTGCACCCTGCTCCTTTCTACACAGTTGTGATTGCCATGGCCTGCTGTGCCCTAGAGCTCCATGCCTCTGCAGTTAGGGCTGCTGCACCATGCTACCATTTGCCACAAGATTCAGGGCATTTGCTGTACCCTGTAGCATGCATCCACAGTTGAGGCAGTTGCACCCTGCTGTCCCCCTGCCACCAGAGTCAGATCCTTTGCTACACTCTGCTGAGACAGGAATGGGGACAACATGTACAGTGTTCCTGACTGTGAGGGTGAGAGAGAGAGAGAGACAGAGAGACAGAGAGAGAGAGGGTAGCAGGGTGCAGCAACCCCAACTGTTTGGGAAGGGTGCAGCACAAGAGTAAGGACATTTGCTGCAACGTGTCCCCTGGTTGTGGAGGCAAGGGGCTGTGTAGTGCAGCAGGACACAATGGTTGCAAGGGACAATGGACAGCATGGGGCAGAAGCCTTGACTGTGGGGCAGGACACAGGTGGGCATCAGGATACAGCAGCCCTTACAGTGGTACAGGGACTACATTGTACAGCAGCTCAGCCCATTTGGGGCAATGGAAATGTGTAGCAGGGCTCAGCAGCCCCAAATGTGGATGCAGGTGGCATGAGACTCTAGGGTGTAGCACAGCACAGCAGCCCTGACTGTGGAGACAGGGATGGGAGGCAACAGGGTGCCATGACCCTGACTGTGAGCATGGGGACAGAGGGCAGCAGGGTGTAGCATCCCTGAATGTTCAGGCAGGAGATAGGGGTGACATCAGGGTACAGCACCCCAAACTGTGGGATAGGGTGCAGCAGCCATGCCTGTTTTGGACAAGGGATGTGAGCAGCAAGGTATAGCAAAGGATCTGACTCTGGTGGCAGGGGACAGCAGGGTACAACTGCCTCAACTGTGGAGGCTTGCAACAGGGCACAGCAAATGCCCTGTGTCTTGTGACAAGTGGCAGCATGGTGCATCAGCCCAAACTGCAGTGGCATGGGGAACTAGAGCACAGCAGGCCATGGCAACCCCAACTGTGTAGAAAGGAACAGGGTGCAGCAGCCCTGTCTCTGGTGACAAGGGATAGAGGACAGCATGATGCAGAAGTCTTGACTGTGGTGCAGAACACAAGGGGCATCAGGGTACAGCAGCCCTGACTATGAGATGGGTACAGATGGTGCAGCAGTCCTGCCCATTTGGGGCAATGAAAGTGGGTAGCAGGGTGTAGCAAAAGCCCCACCTCTGGTGGCTAGGGCAGCATGGTACAGCAACCCCAGCTGTGGAGGCTGAGGACCTCATACACTAGGGCTTAACACAGCACAGCAGCCCTGACCGTGGAGACAGGAACAGGGGTCAACAGGTGCAGTTTCCCTAACTGTGAGGGTGAGGGACAGAGTACAGCAGGGTGCATCATCCCCAACTGTCTGGGCAGAGGGTGGCTGGGTGCAGCAGCCCTGATTCTTTAGGCAGGAGATAGAAGGCAGCAGGGTACACAATCCCTGACTGTGTGGGAGAAGACAGTGGGCAGCAGGATGCAACAGTCTCGCATGTGGAGCAGAAGACAGGGGGCTTGTGGGGCAGGGACAGGGGGCAGTAGATTGCAGTTGCCTCAACTGTGGGACAGAGACACAGTGCACCAAGATGCCACATAGTGTTTCTAGTTGTACATGTACATGATATATTTTCACACAGAAACCACCAAAGAACTGAAATTTGTGAGTTCAGACAGGTGGATGTCACACTCTGCTACAGTATTTCAAGCAAATGTACTGTTTGTCAATCTGACATAAAAAATGTTGTTACATGAACATATTTATGAAGGCTACACCAAAGACAAACTGTTTCTGTGAATGAAAAAAATTTTGATTTATTTTATATTCATAAACAGCACTGTGCTGTATAGTTAGAAAAAAAATCAGATTTTTGATTAGAAAGAACTGAAAGCTGTGATACAGACATGCTGATTTCTCACAGGGAAAGATTTCCACTACTTCAATTCAGCATTGAAACTGAAATGATCAGCTTTTTATCAGAAGATGATGTGTTTTAAATTGATCTATCTAAACACAAACCAGAGACTGGGTTTGTAAGAAACTTGGAGAGCTCAACAAACCATTAACTCTACAAAGTATTGCTCTGATTGGGAATCTGAAACAGTAAGCTACTCCAAAATGATGTCATCACACTCTACGTTTGATTGAGAGGACAGAAATAACTCCACTGTTTTCAGCCACTGTAGAGCAAATTAACAAATGCTGATTTAAAGAAAACCACAAAATCAAACAACACAAAATTTTCAGGAAACACGAATCATGACACATTGACTTGATTGTTAGCTTTTCAAGGTTTTATAAAAAATATGTAAAAACGGTTGCACATGATCTTTAAGCCCTGCTACAGCCAAAATACACAATCTAATCCTTGGCAAGTCACTTAACCTCTCAGTGTCTAGTCCATGAAGCTGTGGAAATGAGCAGAAGCAGGACAACACTGGAAACATAGAAACATTGAATATGACATCAGATAAGGGCCATTTGGCCCACTCAGTCTGTCCATTCTACCCTACCTACATTCTCACCACAGTTCTTACTTGATCTACAGCTTTTTCTCTCTCCCATCCTTCCTTTCCATTATGATTCCCTTGTGCTTATTCCATGCATTCTTGAACCCCACTATGATTTTCTCTCTCTCCACCTTCACTGGAAGGCTGTTTCAGGAACCCACCACTCTTTCTGTGAAGTACTTCCTTACATATCTCCTAAAGCCATCTCCTTCCAGCTTCATAGCATGTCCCCTTGTTCCAGAGCACCTTTTCTTCTGAAAAATACTTCTCTCCTGTACCTTATTTACCCATTTGAGGTTTTTAAATGTATCTATAATGTCCCCCTCTCTCTGCTTTCTTCCAGGGTGCACATAGTGAGATCCTTTAGTCTCTCTTTGCAGACCCAGCACCATTTAAGTTGCCCTCTTCTGGACCATCTCCACTCTATGTCATTCTAGAGATGTGGTCTTCTGAACTGGATAAAGTACTGAAGGTGGGCCCTTACCAGTAATCTATACAGGGGCAACACTACCCTCCTCTTTCTGTTGGTGATACCCCTTTTTATGCACTCCAGCATCCCACTAGCCCTCTTGACTACCTTGTCACACTGCCTGGCCACCTTTTGGTCATCCGATATGATTACCCTAAGTCTCTTTCCTGCTTGGTGGTTGTCAGTACCACTCCACCAGTTTTGTACTCCACACCCAGGTTTAAGTGCCTTAAGTGCATTATTTTGAAACAAAACATTGCATATCAACTGGGCTCTCCTGAGTAAATAAAACTGTAATCTGAAGAATGCATGGATATATGGTATGGTGACCCCAACCATAGTTACAAGACTTAGCATAGATGGCTTTACCTGATGCTTTGGACTAGTTCAGGGCACCGAGGAATTTTACATGTAGTTGACACCATTCTCTTCTACACTGGGCAATACTTAAGTGGTAATACATGACAGGGTATGGGTTAGAAACATAGAATTTGATGGCAGATATGGACGGCTTGGCCAACCCAGTCTGCCCATTTCCCTACCTAATGCACAGGCTGCAGATCCTAGTTAAACAACAGCCTACTTCCTCCTACCCCCACCAGAATTACCTTATGTCTGTCCTATGCATTCTTGAATTCCCCCATTGTTTTTGACTCCACTACCTTCTGAAGAAGGCTGTTCTGTGCATCCACAACCCTCTCCATGAAAAGGGAGGTCAGTGGTGTCAGTAGTCAGCAGCTCAGCACAGATCACTTGCATTGAATGAGGTAACGGGGAAAGAAAGGAAAGAAAGAACTGAACTCCTCATCCTATGGTTAGGGGACAGTAACCCAGCCAGTGTACTACTGATCAGCAGAAAACAGAAAGGACATGGTGAAACCATGATAATAGTGCCGACATAATTCTTAAGCAGGCAGTACACAAGTGCCCTCATCTATGATTAAACCCCTGACCCTTTGCTTGTAAAGCCAAGACACATCCAGTGCACGACCTGAGGAGCTTAAAAAACACTGCAAGTGCCCCTACACAGGTCTTGAACCTCTGTCTACTCCAAAGTCAGATACACCTTCCACTTACCCACTCAGCCCCTTAAAATTCACTATTGGCCCCTCCAGGAATGGAACCCCAAACCCTTCACATGAAAGGCAGGTAACCAGACATCTCAGCCACAAGGTCTGCTTTATACTGGGATTTACCCATTCCTGGTGTGGTGTGTCAAGAGAGTGCAGGCTGAATGACTTTTAACACATCAGTAGCGAACAAATCCCACCATACCCCATACCCTGGAGTGCATTACTGTGATTATGTGATGGAGATGTTTGGAGAAATTTTAAAATCTGCAAAGAAAATATGTTTCATCTATATTTTTTGTGTTTTTTTTATGTTTTTTATGGAAATATCCTTTCTCTCATTAGAAAATAGTCCTACCCCTTGTAGTGCTGGAACATTTGAAAGCTCCCCCCACCCAACTGGCCTATCTCTTTCTGCACATATATTACTAAGTGGAGATGTGTTATTGTTTTCTTTAATGTTATTTTTTTTCCTCAGGAGTTGGGGAAGGGTGAAGTTCTAGTAGCAGGGATTGGGTGGAAGTAGAAAGAGAGTGAACTCAAAGCAGCTGCCGCATGACAGAGAGTGAGGCATGTAAGACAGTGTAGCAGGAGCTTTGAGTGGATAAAGAAGTCAGGTTGGCAGTTTGCATTTTAGCATAGTCAGGACCTAAGATGTAAAAATACAGGAGTTTTGAGGGCTTTTTCAGAGGTGTTTGTGCTAATGGGAGGGAGAGACAGCAGCACTGGCATCCGCAGCTGAAACTGAGAGAATAGGCAGGGACTGGCAGTTGAGTGTGTGAGCAATGTTGAAGAGGACCACAAGTGTTTTAGTTTTACTGGTGTTTGGACATTTTCTTGCTCTGGGATTTTTTTTTTTTTTACCTTTATGACTCATCATGAGGTCATGTGTTTTAAGAGATAGCCAGGAGCCGGGAGTGAGTGGTGAGTGGAACAGAAGAAGATAATGGCAAATCAGACCTTTCAAGAGTGTAAAAGTGTAATAATTTATATATTGGTTAATTGGTTGGGTGGCACTGTGCCTGTAGGCTGTGTGTAGATTCACTCACAGCCAGACACGAGTCTCAGCTAATTGCAATGCAGTATTTTACCCGTTGTATAATAGAGTTTACATGAACAGAAACAGAAAAGCTTCAAAACATGACTTCATTTTCACTGTTGTTTATTAATAGAGATACTGATTAACAAACAGAATAACATTTAATTTAGACAAATATATATTACTCCTAGCTATCATTGAATGCCAGTAACACATAAGCTGCTTGAAATCATTCTTTATATTTTGTTGACATTCACTGACATCCACAGTCTTTTTTTCCAAAAAGTGAGGAAAACATGCAAACAAAAAAAAATGGGTTCCACTTCAACTCCACTATCACTATGAACATGAAAAATCAGAAGAGAAGCTAGTTTTAAAGCTTTTCTATAAACTCTGTACTTCCTGTGATCAAGTCTAGCAGATACAGTACATGTAAGCTCTGTAGCGTAGCACAGTATAATGTAGTGTAGCACCACTTGCTGCACATGAACCCACTCATGAGGGAGCAATCTTAGACCTCGTACTCTTGGGGAGGGCAGAGAGAGGATCTCAGATCTAGAAGTGGGTAGCCATCTGGGAACAAGTGACATTCAAACCGTGTGGTTCACGTTAAACTCAGCTACAGAGTCAAGCCATACAAAAGTGAGGGTACTGGACTTCAGGAGGGCTGACTTTGGCAAGATGGGAGAGTGCCTCAGAAAGCACTAGCAAACAGGCTAGAAGGAGGTGTGGACAACAATGGGAATCATCAGAACTGCCATCACAGAAGCAACAAGCCTTTGTGTGAAGCAAATAAACAAATCAAAATGAAAGAAAAAGCCACTATGGTTCTCAAAAGAGGTGGCTGTGAAAGTCAGGAAGAAAAATATAGCATTCAGGAAGTATAAGGAAACACAGAAGGAGCAGGACAGAGAGCTGTACCAGTTAAGGCAGAAGTAAGCAGGGAGGGAAGTCAGAATAGCAAAGGCCCAAACTGAGGAAAAGATAGCCAACTCAGTTAAGAAGGGGGATAAAACCATTTATAGGTACATCAGCGAGCGTAGAAAGACAAAGGGAGGGATAGTGAGGCTGAATAGAATGAACGGTGGGTGGGCAGATGGGGACAGTGAAAAGCAGGGATACTGAATGAATATTTCTGCTCAGTATTCACAAAAGAGGAGGGGGTGCCTATTCCAATTAACAGAAGCACTCTTGATAGGGGGGTTGATTGCAGTCCTTTCACAGAAGAAAGGGTTCTGAAAGAACTCCTAAAACTGAAGGTGGACAAAGCAATGGGGCCTGATGGAACTCACCCCAGAATTCTAAAAGAATTAAAGAGGGAACTAGTGAAACCACTGGCTACTCTTTTTAATAAATCATGGGAGGATGGGGTGGTACCCAAGGACTGGAGGAAGGTGGATGTGATTCCCCTTCACAAAAGTGGGACCAAGACAGAGGCAGGAAACTACTGACCTGTCAGTTTGACCTCTGTGGTAGGGAAAGTGATAAAGTCACTTCTGAAGGAAAGAATAGTTGAGTACCTAGAGGCCAGTGGGGTACAGGACCCAAGGCAGCATGGGTTCACAACGGAAAGGTCATGTCAAGCAGAATCTAATAGATTTCTTTGACTGGGTGACTAAAGTAGTAGACCAGGGAGGGGCTGTGGACATGGCCTACCTAGACTTTAGCAAGGCATTTGACACAGTCCCACACAAAAGATTAATAGTCAAATTAACCAGCCTGGGAGTGGGTCCCAGGGTGGTAGCCTGGATAAAACACTGGCTGCACAACAGGACACAGAAGGTAATTGTAAATGGAGTTCACTCTGAAGAAAGAGGGGTTACTAGTGGGGTATCACAGGGTTCAGTATTGGGTCCAGTCCTTTTTAATGTCTTCATAAGTGACATTGCAGAGGGACTGGAAGGAAAACATGCCTCTTTGCAGATGACACAAAGATCTGCAACAGGGTTGATCACGAAGGAGGCATGGAAAGGATGAGAAGGGACTTGGCAAGGTTGGAGGAATGGTCAGAAGTATGGCAGCTAGGATTCAATGTAAAGAAGTGCAAAATAATGCACCTGGGAAACAAGAACCCAGGGGAAGAATACACAATTGGGGGGTAGCAACAACAACAAAAAAGGAAAGGGACCTGGGGGTAATCATATCAGATGACCTTAAGGTTAGCAAGCAATGTAAGAAGGCAGTAAGGAGGGCTGGGGGTATACTGGGAAGCACAGGGAGAGGCATCAGCAGCAGAAAACAGGAAGTAGTTATCCCTCTGTACAGACAGTTGGTGAGACCCCATCTGGAGTACTGCATCCAGTTCTGGAGACCCCATCTCTGCAAGGGCATAGACAGGATAGAGGCAGTCAGAGGTGGGCAACTAAAATGGTGCAGGGTCTGCAACAGAAGCCATATGAGGAGAGACTAAAGGAGCTTAATATGTATACCCTTGAGGAAAGAAGGAGAGGGGGACATGATAGAAACTTTAAGTACCTCAGTGGAATCAACAAAGTCCAAGAGGGTAGCATCTTTCAGAAAAAGAGACGTGCAAGAACAAGGGGACACAATTTAAAGATAGAGGTGGGGGTGGTTCAGGGGCAATGTGAGGAAGTATTATTTCACAGAGAGGGTAGTGGATGCATGGAACAGCCTTCCTGAGGAGGTTGTGGGGTCTAAAACTGTGGGAGAATTCAAGAATGCATGGGACAGACATAAGGCAATTCTTGTGGGGGGTAGGAAGAAATAGGCAGTTGTTTAACTAGGATCTGCGGCCTATCCTGTAGGTAGAGAAATGGTCAGACTAGATGGGCCAAGCGATCCTTATCTGCCGTCAAAGTCTATGTTTCTGTGTTTCTGTGTAATCACCCTCATCAGTGCATTAGTTTAGGTAGGGAAGCATTCCAAATTGTGGGGAGCCTGTAGATCTATGTTTCCTGCTCTACAGAGCCCCAGTATATGGGGACAAGGAAATTGTTTGAGTTGGGTGATTTGAGGTAGTGTTGGCCTCTGGAAGTTGCAAGGGATAGTTACCTGAAGATGCCTTCAGCAAGGTTATCTTGGAGAACTTAACATAGCATAGATAGCAGAGTTGAAAATGTCTGTGATCCTCAGGGGAGGTCTATCTCAGTTCAGAGAATATGCTTCAGTGGTGGAGTTTGGCAGTTTAATAAAAAGGGAATGAGGGTATTGTACACCACATGTAGCTTGGACTGATGAGGCTGGGGCCATACTGGCAGCAATGTCTCTTTAGTCAAAAGAGAGCAGGATCATGTGGTATAATCTATTGCTTCTCTGCTAGGAGATGGACTATATTTGTTGTGGTAGTGGGCCCCAAGTTTGAAATGGGTTTTGGATGCAAGTTTGTTGATGTGGCTAGAGAGAGGTCCACATGCTTGTCCAACAAGTCACCTAGGTACTTGTAGCAGGGCATCAAGTCCATTGGGTTGCCATGGTCCAGCTTGATGCTGAGCTGCTGATTTAGGCTGGCCACCTTGCATTTGGTCCCTAGTTCCATGTAAATACTTTTCTTCACATTTAAGGAGGACTTGTTTCTCAGGAACCAAACTTACATGAATGCAAAGTCCTGCTGAAGTCTGACCTCGAGGTTAATGGTGCCAGAGCTATTAGTACATTATACAGACTGTATTTTTTGCATACATGAGAATTTTGTATTTTCAGCAGCTGGACAGCAGGTCATATTGAAGCGAGCCATGTGGTGACCCTGATGTTATATGGAGGAAATCAGAGAACATTCTACTTGAACACATTATCTGGGACTGCCCTGTTAGATAGAAATGTAACTAGTTTAGGGTTTGTTACTCATTCCAGTGGTGCACAGATAAGTTAAGAGAGGAATATGGATGGTTGTATCAAAAGCTTCAGCCAGGTGCTCCTTAACCATGTTAATTATTTATTTGGAATTCCATATACGGTGTGTAATAATCTATAAACCCTGAGAGCGAAGCTTGAGGTGTTTATGAGATTATCACATACTAAGGGTGTGTGAAAACTTATCATAACACAAACCTTGCACATGTGTTATTTTTTATAATTGCTGGTGCAAGGGAGTTAATGCCAAAGGATGTTATTGAAGCAGCTATGCTGTTATTCTTGCTGCTGCTGGTCAATCCCCAACTCATCACTGAGACACACACACACACACACACTCTCTCTCTCTCTGTCTCTTTCTCTAAGTTTTTTTTTAAGCATAATTTCTTTATTTTTTATTTTCGCTGTGGAACTGTGCCAAACAGCTACTTCCCATTCCTGATTACACTGGCTATCTCCCGATGCCATGCCCGAAATGCGACAGCACATGAACCAACCAGGTAGAGTTTTTTTTAAATGTAATGGCAGGATCAACCATTTTTGGGACTCAGACACAAATGATAAATGCAGGACTGAATCCTTGGCAACTGAGAAGCAGCCACAGTGTTTGTTGACCTGTTTGCCTGGCCCTACACATGGAATAAGAGCCAATCAACTGGCATGCTAAAGATGAGTGACAGTAAACACCGTAATCACCCATTCTATGGGTTGTGTGGCACTTGAAACACAGCTGTAGTCCATGTGATAAAGGGGATTACTGGTAATTATACTATTATTTATTCTTGGAAAGGAAGAGGTAGTGGAGTGGCTGTTCCTGAAACCGGGCTGCTAAGTGTTAAAAAAATGTTTGGTCTAGATGTTTAGTGAGTTGGTACCTCACAGACTGCTCCATCATTGTAGATGGGATTGAGACATTGGATGGTGTTTTCCAGCTTTTGGGGGAAGGGTGCTACCCTTTTTTCAAATACAAACTCCTCTTCATTGTAACACTAGATGCATTTGAAGTTAAATACATAATATCCTTCCCGATAAAATGCAATTGCATGATTGGAGGACATAGATGAAAACAGAAAGTACACACAGTTTCAAAAATATTCCACTGTAGGCTCACACTTTCTCCATGTCACTCAGCAGGCAGATGACTGATGTGGTGAGATAAGAGGTCGTACCAGTCGCTGTCTCTGGGAGGTGGTGGGTGGCAGGTCCTACCATCTGGGGTGTGTGAGGTGCATCCAGTGGGGGTGGTGATGAGTGCTGAGTGGGCAGGATGGGGAGGGGTCAGAAAGTCTACTTAAATTTTCTAAATACACCATGGTATAAAACTGTTAAAGGGGTTTATATGTGCTAGTTCAGTATATGAAATATGAATGTCTGTGATGTTATGTTTAAACACAAATGTCCTTTGTTTTTTCTGGACTGGGAAATTCTTTTGTCGCATCTCATCTTTAGAGTTTGTAAAAGAATGGTCTGTTCTGTTTATTGCACTATTTAATGCAGACTTTATTAGCTAGTTTAAGGTCTCCAACAAAGTGTAAATATTTTTATGCACCTCTAAGTCTTTATTGACCTCCAATATTTGTAGTTCACACTGTATTACAGATTGCTATAAAAAGGTCTGCTAGCACTGGCTCGTACTTTGTGAAGTATAAATGCTGGTGATGTATTGCTTCCAGTACAAGTGTTCATTTTTTAAGAGGATTTGAAAAGGTTTTAAAATTTGATCTGTTTGTTGCACTTTTTTCCATTGAAGTCATATGATTATTTTTCTCTGGTTTCCATGGGGAATTGTATCTTTGTGCACTTACTTGTTCTTGAGCTTTTTCACTCTTTACGTTTCAGCAAGTGTCTGTTTCATTGCACTATGCATGTCTGTGGTTTTATAAACTAGTAACTACCAACCAGTGGTTTCATGATCTGATTAATGGGTTAGTACCACAATGTCATTGTACATTTTGCATGAAGTATAGCAGGCTATGGCTGCAGTTCTGCCCTTCTAGGCATTTAATAAAAAGGTTTCACCTCAGTCACTATAAATTTGTTTAAAGTCTACAAATAATGGTCAGATTCCTATGAAAGCTCCTGATACGTGTGGTCTCTAAGACGTATAGTGTTTTTGGTGATGTACTACTTCTAAACCAGCAGGTGGAAGAACTCTGAGCCCTGTGTGTGAGTACTTAAATAGCCTATTGCCACTATTTATTTATTTACTTAGTTTTTTGTTTGTCGGGTAGATGCACTAGACCAATACAATGCTTATTTTCAGGCAAGGCCCAGGAGAATACAAAGAGTCAAAATATTTTCATATGATACTACAGGTCACGAAAACAATGTGACAATGTTACAAGGGTAGCACTACCCCTTAATATGTGTAAGCACCTACAAAGTAAATGCTATCCATTTAAAGGGTACCACTCTCCTCGATCAGTTTCTATCGCTATTGTGATTGGTTGACCATCTAAGGCACTCCAGACATTACGTCAAGGGTTTTAGCCCACCTGATAGGTTAATGACGCACATGACTCTAGGATCAAATTTCTAGCATATCCAGGTCCCAGAAACCCCTGTTCTCCAGTTCAAATCGCGCATCTGATAAGACAACAAGCACACCAGGATCCCTGTTTTCTCCACACAGAAAGGTAGGCCTCTGATTATAATTTTTATAGGGATTATGGCTTAGGAGCAGAAAATTTAGGTGCTGCACTGCTGTTCCAGAATAAAAATGCAGCACATTGTGTCCCAATGTAGAAACAGCCAGCTGTGTGGCTTTAAGTTTGTTTAAGTTTTACTTCAATTTATTTCAGTTTATTTAGTTTTAATTTATGTCGGTTGCATCGTGAGAGAATAAGAGCTTTCCAGCCTGCTGATAGAGCAGGGAGCCAGCAGCGTATCGTGATATTGATCGTTTTATTAAGATTCTAGATAGCTTCTAACATGTGTTTTTACTGCCATAAGATACAGTCTGCTTGCTATCGCTAAGAGGGGACCCTACTTACAGGCGCCCCAACTGTGTTTCCTTGAGAAAATGAGAGAGACCCAATTGTGGGGTTTGAGTCTGCTGATGGCTATTTGTTTGCTTTGCATTCCGCGCTGACCTGGCTTCCCTGAACCTCTTGGCATCCGCGCCAGTTCTTGCCGGGAAGGCATCCACCTATGGCCTGTCCTCTCGCTGCTCATCCCGAGTCCCTCTGTAGGCATTCATGAGGCACTCTGAGCCATGGGGGGCCTTCCTCATGGTCAAAACGCTGTTTTTCTCACTCGGAGGGTGTGCCTCCTCTGGGCCTTTGACCTACATCCGCTCTCAGCAGCACCTCGCCTCGCCCCTCCTACTGCCGCATGGTTGGCCTTGCTCTCCCTTAGCCCCCTAGCTTACATAGGGGCTAGAATCAGGAAGGCATAACTCCCAGGTGCATTACAAGTGCTTGCTTGCCCCCAGACAACCACGAGGAACCGCAATGGCCACAGTGGCCTCATGACTACCAGACTAGCCCGCGGCCTGCCCTTTCAGGCAACACCATGGTCGAGCTCCTCTCTCACATCCCACAACTCCAGACCTCCGGTTTTCTCTGGCAGTCTCTCACCGAGTGTTCACACAGTCACTGAGGCTGAAGAAAGCACCTGGTTTTGCATCCACACTTTGAGGATAGCACCCGGTTGTTGGCTCCCTGCATTTCAACCACATGGTCGAAGGCCTCAGGGGGGGTTAAAGGCCTCAGCTGCTGTCATGCTGTATGGGAATAAACCATCCACTCTCGCTAAAGGGCTCCCAGCTCTTCAGATTCAGCAACTTCCCAGAACTTGCAAAAGGACCCCCCCCTTTTTCACATGAATTTAGACATCTGGGGGAGTCAAAACAAACAAACAAAAGGGGGAACAAGCCCAGATGAGCCCAATGTTCCCTTGACCGTATATATGGGGTCCCTCCCACAGTGACCGCTATATACAGGCCACAATTCCAGAGCCTCCCCCCATTTTACACACAGGTCCTTCTCCATAGCAGCCTTTGATGTAGAGGCGGCGATCACAGAACCACCCCAATTTCACTCAGGTCCCTCTCCACAGCGACCCAATATGTTTCTCACCACTCTGGAGGTCCCTCCCTATAGTGACCACAAGATTGGTGCGCCTATCCATGAGGGGTCCCTCCCACAGTGACCCCACATGCTGTCCTTACCACCAAAGGGATGGCACAGGCCCCCTGATGACGGCCAAACAGCACCTATGGCGTATGTAATACGGTGCTAGAACTGTACAGATTGTGTTGGTAATTATGGGGCAAAAATCTGTCTGCAGGACCTTGCACTAGCCCTAACAATATGCTTGCCTTCTTCTTTCTTCACCAGATGGTCAAGGCCAAGAAGTGCTTGTCTTGCAACGCTGCTCTCCTGCCCCATACCCTGGGCCCCCTTTGCTCCGCCTGTCTTCATGACGATGATGATTTATCAATGGAGCAAACTCCTGTCATAGGTCCCAGCAATCCAGGATCCAGCGGCCCCACTTGGATGGATCCTGGTACCCTCCTGATACTCCTGATACAGAACCAACAGGCCACTGTTGCCATGATGGAGAGCCAACAGAATTTCATACTGAAGATAATAGAGAAACTCGAATCCCTTACACAGCATAGAACAGCAGCACCGCTTTTGGAGCCAGACAATGCAGGGGGGCCCTCTGAAGAACATCCAGACACTGAAGACCCTGTACCAGACAATCTTCGGCCGGATTCCAGAGAAGACAAGGAGATACCAGACGAAGAGGATGGAGTGGATACCGATGAGGAGGACAGGGAACCACAAGCCATGCCATCCCTCACTTCAAAACTGTGTTCCTTCGACATGGTCCCAGGCCTCATGAAGGTTGTCAAGGCCACTATGGGGTTCGACATCGAGAAGGGAAAACCAGAGTCAAAATTAGATCCCATGATCCAACAAAAGGCGACCACCTCTGAGACCTTCCCAGTATGCCCAGCAATTGAGGATGTCTTCAACAGAGAGTGGCAATACACAGAACCAAGCAGAATATCAAACAAAAGAAACTTGGAGAGGATGTATCCAGTCCAAGAGGACAAGGCCAGTATCTGGTGCAAAACCCCAACCATTGACCCTCAGTTGGCGGCTCTCAGTAAGAAAACAATCTTACCCCGTGGGACCATAGCAGTAAAGGATCCAACAGATAAGAAAGTGGAGGACATGCTAAAGAGGGCCTTCGAGATCGAGGGAACTGCCGACAAAGCTTCCACAATGGCCATCTACACGGCACATGCACAAATTCGCTGGCTCGAGGAGCTTCTAGAGCAAGCAAACCCTAAGTCCAGAGAGGAAGAACTTTTAGAGTACACTCTCAATACTGCAAAATACCTGGTGGACATGGCTGTGGACACCCTTTGACTGCATGCCAGGGCCACAGCCATCACCAACTGTGCCAGGAGAGTGTTGTGGCTCAAGTTATGGGACGCCGATAATGAATCAAAGACATTACTAAAAAATTTACCCATGAAGGGAAAGCATGTTTTTGGGGAGGGCCTACAGGAATTCCTAAAACAAAAAAAGAAGGGCAGAGACCTACTTAAGAACAAGGCTAAGTACACCTACCTCCCTTCAGCGAGGCGGAGGTTTCAGGGGGAAACAGGTCATACCAACCTCGCAGGGACATGCACTCCAAGAACAGTCCCTTTCAGGGCAGAGGAACATACAACGGTCACCGCAGTCCCTTTTCCTATTCTTACCAACCATCCTCCTTTAGAGCTCATGGCCCAAAATTTGGGGGAAGAGGTAGAGGTTACAGGGGGAAACAACAATGACTACATTCCCAGATCCCTGCAAGGACAAGGGTCATAACCCCCCATGGGACAAAGACTGTCACTGTTCAGGTGCCAGTGGCTCAACACAACCTCAGACAGATGGGTCCTAGAGGTGGTGTCAAGAGGGTACTCTATAGAGCTGTCCCACTCTCCCATCACACACAGGTTTCTAAGTTCCCCCATCACCAAAAGAAAGGCAACCCCGCATCAGGTCCAACATATCCTGTCGGAGTTGCTACAGAACAAAGCTATCCAGCCCATTCCCACGCATGAGCAGGAACTAGGGGTGTACTCCATTTTCTTCCTCATGCCCAAGAAATCGGGAGAAATCCACCCCATCTTGGACCTGAAACACCTCAACGAACATGTGGTGTACCACAGGTTCAAAATGGAAACCATAAGGTCAACCATACGTAGCGTCCGGGTAGGCGATTACCTCACGTCCATAGACTTGAAGGATGCATACCTCCACATTCCTATCATACCAAAACACCGACAATACCTCAGGTTCCACATTTTAGGCCACCACTACCAGTATCAGGCCTTGCCCTTCGGGCTCACCTTGGCACCAAGGTGTCCATCATCCTAGTAGCCAGACTTCGGGAACAGGGTCTGGATATCATTCCCTACTTGGACGACTGGCTCATTTGAGCACACTCCAAGAAGCAATCACACCGAGACACACTGACCGCCCTACAGGCGCTCGAGGAACATGGCTGGGTAGCAAACCGTGCCAAGGGCCATCTGGTGCCCACTCAACAGATCGAACATCTGGGGGCACTAATCAACACAACACCACCTATGGTAGACAATGGTCTCTATTCATGAAGTGGTGTCGTGAGCACTGTAAGGATCCTGAGCAACCAGACATGTCATCCATCCTCTTATTTCTCCAACAGGGAGTAGACAAGGGACTGGCTCACTCATCCCTCAGAGTACAACTCTCGGCCATTGGAGCGGCCACAGGCCCCATCGGGGGATACAGCCCAGGAGCACACCCGGATGCCCTATGCTTTCTAAGAGCAGTGGAAGTACTCTGACCCAGGGTCCGACCTTCCATCTCACCATGGGATCTCCCACTGATACTGGATTCCCTCAGTACAGCTCCCTTCGAGCCACTCAATGAGGTGGACCTATTCTGGGTCGGCCTCAAGGCCTGCTTCCTTGTCGCCATCTGCTCAGCTCGATGGATTGGAGAGCTAGGAGTACTGTCATGTAAGGAACCTTACACCGTGTTCACCCCTCAAGGAGACCGCTTACGGACTGTTCCAGCCTTCCAACCGAAGGTATACACAACTTTCTATAGGGAACAACCCATCGAGTTGCCTACCTTCTCTGGAGACACACAACAGGGCGTTAAGCCAATCCCACATCATCTGGATGTAAGGATCACCCTCTCTCTGTTTACATAGTCAGGACTCTGCCCTCACGTAAGATGGAGAGATTATTCATTGTCACAAGGGGACAAAGACAGGGTAAAGCAGCCTGTAAGACCATGATTGCTGGCTGGCTCAGAAGAACCATCCAGGAAGCCTATATAGCCAAGCATATGACACCCCCCCGAGAGCATCAAGGCCCATTCCACTAGATCAGTAGCCACCTCCTGGGTGGAGAGGGCGAACGTGTCTTCAGAAGACATATGCAAAGTGGCAACATGGACTTCCATCCATATGTTTGCCAGACACTATAGGCTTGAGCACCTGTACAACATAAAGTCCACCTTTGCCACACAGATCCTCCTAACAGCCACCTCTGCCTGTCATTCATAGACCACTCTGTCTCCCTCCCTAGGGTACTATACTGCTGCTTATCTACCCATGAGGTACTGTCTGGAGTGCCATGGATGGTCAACCAATCATAATGGGTGTTTACTCACCTGGTAAAGGTGATTGTGTTGGTTGACATCCATGGCACTCCAAGACCCTCGCGACAGAGTACTCAGAGTGACCAGGATCGGAGCATTCCCATACATATCTAAAGAGGGGGTAAGGTATGTGCCACTACGGGCACAACCACGGGGTGGAGGATTCCGACCGTCGACCTAATAGGGGTCTAGATTAGATTGTAAACAATAGGAAAATAAAACTGGGCCAATTGGCCAAATGAGCTTACGTCTCAGTCTGCATCATTAGGTACAATGACTGTATTGTATTTTCTTTGGATTTTTTGTTTCTTGTGCTTTACTAACCTTAATTTCAGCTATGGAAGATTCGAACTGGAGAACAGGGGTTTCTGGGACCTGGATATGCTAAAAATTTGATCCTAGAGTCATACATCACTAGCCTATCAGGTGGGCTAAAACCCATGAGGTAATGTCTGGAGTGCTATAGATGTCAACCAACACAATCACCTTTACCAGGTGAGTAAACACCCATTAGTAGCCTTGCAGTCCATTCCCCACCTAGTGTCATCAAAATGTTTTTAGGGGTGTGGCTGTGGTGAGCGCTAAGTGGCTTTCAGCAATACGAAAGTGGGATCACCGGCAAAGCTAATTAAATATCTTATTAATGCCTAACTTAAAAACTGCATAAGACATGTGGTTTATGTCCTCGGGCAAGCAACCCCTTGCCATGAGTTGCCTCACCTGAGGGAAGAGTGCTGTCAGCTGCTCTTTAAACATGTTTTACCAGGTAACTAAGCACAGCACAAGAGGTTTGTTTACAGTTACAACCTGGGGGGGGATGGTATGAAGTATCTGGACTGGTCTGGGTCCATCCCAAATGCCATACCTCTGTAGTGACTCCCAAGGGTACATATTGCATGCTAGATTCCTGTATAAATATCACTCTCCAACCACTGCACTCACTACTTTCAAGATACAAATTAGATCATCTTATTTCTAGTCCATATTTTATTCAGGTCAACAATAAGACAGCATTAGAAACTTATTTATTTAACTTTGCGTTCAGTGATTAGTATATTCTGACTCGTTGTATTTTATAGTCTTACTTATGTTTTTAATTCTGTACAGAGCTTTGATACATGCTGAATTGCGCTTTACAAAGAAATTTTATTATTATTATTATTATAATAAAAAAACCAATATTGCACAGTGGCACAGCCCAGACCTCTCCCCACACAGTCAATAGTTTTGCGCCTCCCACACCTTCTCAAGACTGAGTGCCACTGTGCACAATATTTGTTTTTTATTGCCATTCTGAATAAAATAAGGACTAGGAAGAAGATGGACTAATTTGTATCTTTGAAGTAGTGAGTGTCCCAGCTGGAGAGTGATATCAATCCCAAATGCTCCACTATGGGAGGAAGCTATAGTGGTGATATTGGAAGTAGGTAAGCACAGGAAGATATGTGTTGGAGCTGGAGTGCAGGGATCGAGGATCAGATCAGTGGCTCACCAGGGATGGGCAGAAGTTGACAAATAAGACATGATTTAAAAAACAACAAACATGGATGCCTAGTTCATTGGCACAGCATTAGCAGCACCATTTGCAAAGCTGGCAACCCTTTTGACTGGGACCAGACTGTTAAAAGTGCTTCTGATTCCTTATCAACCATTCTGCCCCCTCTGCTCCACCAAAGCCGGACTGCTACTGGTCCCCACCTCTAGGTTCAGGTCATCAGTCGATAGAGCCTTTGACATGGCATCCCCTATTATCTGAAACTCTATCCCCTATCATATTCATGCAGCCAGCTCAGTGGAGGCCTTCAAAGCCTCATTAAAAACGTGTTTCTTTGAGCAAGCTTTTAAAGGGATCTGATTTATTTTAGTCTTATCTTGTCGATATATTTTATAGCTTACTGTTTTTGTTTGCATTTCTAAAGCACTCAGAAGCCTTGATGGATAGAGTGCTATATAAATAAAATTTGGCTTGCCTTGCTTTGCTTGGGAAGAAACATTGGTTGTCAGGGGCTGGCAGGTGGGGAGGGAGGGAGGATTTACAGCCCAGGGACAGCTCTTCTCCCTCGGGGTGGGAGGCTCCTGCTTTTCACCATTTTTTTCAAATCAAAGTTTATTAATTTTTAGGAGTAGTGAGAACAGATCCAGAAAAAAACAATCTGAGTTATACATAAAACCAGAAAAAAGAATATACTCTCGAACTGTTCCCCCCAGCCCTCTCCCTACCCCCCATAAACATAGAAATCCCCCAACCCCTATTCAGCACAGCCATTTCTCATAAACATATGAAACAATCTATTAGCCAAATGCAATATAAGATAAATTAAATGGAGAACAGCGTATGAAGAGGCTCCCATATCTTTTTGTATCTGTCCAGCCTATTATTGAGACTTGCTACCATTTTTTCCATTCTGAGATTAGCAAGTAATTCTTTTAGCCATTTCGAATAAAAAATGTCAATATTGTCCTTCCAATGATGGAGAATGACTTTTTTGACTGACAGGGCCATCAGGGCTATGTGATATCATCTGGTGAATACTGAAACTCTGGCATAATCACCCAAAAGGCACACTTCAGGGGTAAAAATGTTGGACAAACCTAACAGGGGATCAGTCCTTTGCTGGATGTCAGTCCAGAGAATTGTGGCTTTAGGGCAGGTCCAAAATATGTGATAAATAGAACCCTCTGCCTGTTGGCAATGAGAGCAAGTGGGTGAATCAATAAGACCATATTCATGTAATTTTTGAGGGGTGTAGTATATATTGTGTGATATATGGAATTGGGTAACCCATAGCCTATCCTGAGTGATATATTTATGACAATTACGCCATAAGGTATTCCAATTAATTTCCTGATTGGGAAAAAATGAAGTCCAGTACTGCACAGGTGCAAAGCAAGTCGGGTGTGCCCAGTTATATAAGGTCTTGTAAACACTAGACGCAGAATGTGACGAGTTGCCCATAAGGGTCAGCTCCTCCAGGAAAGTCTTAGTTCCGTTTTGTGGAGGTGTCATACCAAATACTTTCACTATTAAGTGTCTTAGTTGGAAAATTTTAAAAGTCAATTTAGTGGGAATGTTGAGATTTTTTAATATCTCAGTGGAAGAAGACCATGAATTACCCGTTGTGACAAAATAGGAAAGGCGGATATCCTCCAATTTGGGAAGCCAAGTAAGTGTGATCGGCTTGTTATCTATTTTTAAATTTGGATTACCCCTAATAGGTTGTGTTAAATCACCAATATGATTATACTTAATAAAGGTGCATAGCTGAGTGTGAACTCTAATGGAACTTGCGATGGGGGGGTGATTTTAAGTTTAGGGGAACAGCACAGGGTTTGGTATGGAGCAGGGCAGCTGGGGCTAGACCATTTGCTTGGATGAGGTACAATTCAATTTTAAGCCAATTAGGAACAAAAGCAGAAGCATTAATTTCCTCTTTATGTCCTAACTATTTAATATATTTAGCAATATGACTCGACCAGTGATAAAATATTAAATGAGGGAGTCGGAGACCTCCTTTATCTTTGGGTGCCACTAATTTCTGAAAAGCAATCCTAGACTGCCTATTGGCCCAGATAAATTTTATAACCTGACCATTGATTTTACTGAACCAGGTCAAAGGTAACCAGACCTTAAGTAGGTACAGGGGGTAGAAGAGACTGGGAAAAACATTCATTTTGATTAAATTAACTCGGCCCCATAAAGAGATGGGTAATTTGGACCACCTATTTAGATCTGAGCCAATAGTATTTACCAGGACATCTAGGTTTAATTTTTGAAGTGAAGCTGGATTTCTGGAGGTTTGAATACCCAGATACCTTAAGGAATTATGTGTCCAAGAAAGACCTAGGTCCGTAATGGTGCTTTTAATACCCTTGTGATTAAGAGGAAACACAAGAGTTTTATCTATGTTCAGTTTGTAGTTAGATAGTTGGGAATATTCTTCAGTAATTGAAAGCATGGGGGGATTGACGTATTTGGATATGATAGCTGCAACAAAAGATCATAAGCATAGGCCGAGACCTTAATGTCATTGCTTTTCACCATTTAACTGTGACACCTGGTGGAGGCCAGGTGGTAGCACCAGTGAGAGCAACAACATGAGGGTAGGGCTGTTGGCAGACATTAGTATGCAGGCAAACCCCATGTGTATGCATGCACATCATTGTACAGCAATGCCCTGGGGAGGAAACTAAGGATTAAAATGCCCCGGCTTATTCTGGATCATCCTGAAAGCACCACATAACTAATGTGGCAGGTCACCCAACTACAAGGTCCTGTACAAACTGTGGTTTACCAGTAAGTCAATGAGGAGGTCAGTGATGGGGCTGCGGTGTTATTGCCAGGACCAGAGGATGGCAGGAGGGGAAACAAGGATGGAAAAAAAAAACAGAAAAGTGGGATGCAGAGCTATATCTGGAAAAACTTAAGTACATACTAAATAATTGTAGAACACAGATGACAAAAACTTGGACTTCTTGGAGGTATGAGGAACAGGGGGCAGGGTAGAAGGGAAGGTGAGGGGGAACAAAGACCGGGGACAGTGAGGACTGGGGGAAGCTAGCTACAAAAGCAAGTGTGAGAGATGCATTCTTAGAGGAGAGATTTGATGGCAAGGGGGTTATTCATAATCAAGAGCTTCCTGCATCCATGGCTCAGTGTGCCCTTCTTGACAAATATTATAATCAATATGTTTCTGTTTGTCCTTCCTATTAAACAGGGCTTTAGAGCTGCACACAAATAACAAGGTACTGGATCATGTGGCCAAATATTGAGTACAGTATTTGCCATTATTTCTGGTGCTTGTAATTGGGGAGAGAAGAAATAAAAAGAATAAAAAACAAAAAAAACTCAAGACCTCTTTATCTGTTCATGGCTAGTTCTGTGGCCTTCTCCCCAACTCCCAGTCAGACTGCCTCACATTATCAATAATAGAAGATCCACCCCCCCCATGCCTCCCGGGTTCCTGGCAGCTGTCAGATGGCAAACCATCAGATGGAGGGCAGGGGTGGCCCTGAGACTAACCTTGCTTGCCCCAGGAAGGTTAGAGGTTTTTTCTTTTCTTTTTTTTTTCTTCATTTTCCACTCAAATAACAAACAAGGAACAGTCAGATATTTGGGGTCCTGAGTAAAGATATTTGTCTAGTATTTGAAAGGAGGTGCTTGCACACCACTACAGGTTGTGTTATCAACAAATTTGATCCACACTATCTTTGGTCTTAAATCATCTATAAAATAAAAGCCTAGGTTTGCATGAGTGTCTGTCCACAGTGGCCATGTTGTTCAAATGCAAATCACCTAGGCAAACCTAGCCTATTTTTTATGTACTGTAGATCCTCTTCCCTAGCTTGTACCCCTACCCAAGACCCTCAGAAACATTTTCCAGTAGAGGTTAACCCTCCTGACTCCTGATTTACATTTTTTAGGGAGGGGGGATGAAACACGAGGCTAGTTCAATAGCTCCCTCCCTAACCAGTGATGTGCATGCCACTCCCATTGGCAGACTAAGTAAGCTTGCACCTAGAATGGCCAAACGAGGTTAAGCTGTCTGTGTCATTGATGACACTGAGAAAACTGACCAGTCAGTCTACCTAGGATTGTCAATGATGCCTAGAGCTCTGACCCTTCCTCCCTCCCTCCCTCCCTGGCATGGGCTTACTGAGTCTGTCAATGGGAAGGGGACATGCACCTTAGGTTTGGAAAGAGTGGAACTGAGCAAGCCTAGCATTTGACTTTCATTGGCCCATCCAAATAGTGCGTCTTTTGTCAGAGGGGGCTTGCTACTAAAAAAACAGTATTTGGGGATCTTGGCAGAGTCTGCCTTGAAAGGGGACTGTGTATCAAGGTCTGCATCCTTCTTTCCTCCCTCACAGGCATGTGCTTACTGAGTCTGCCTGTGTGACTAGGGAATGCACCTTAGGTTTGGGTAGGGTGGTACTCAGTGAGCCTGACATTTGACTTTTATTGTCCTGCCCAAATAGTGGATCAGGGGTTAGAGGGGTCTGTATACTAAAACAAAGTATATGGGGGTCTTGGGAGGGTCTGCCTTGGAAGGGGATTATGTATGAAGGGCCGTGATGGTTTCTATCATGGTGTAAGGAACCAATATGTTGAAAACCAGTCTTCCAGCATTTCTAACAATATTGTTCTCCCCCCAAAAAATCATTGAACGGTGGTCAGGAGGGGGTTCTGTTATAAAAAAAGGCATTTAGGGACTTAGGGGCATTGTGCTAGGGCATGAAGATTCAGTGTACACATAGTGCTAAACCTGACTAAGGTTGCTTGGATTCAGATGTTTGTCTCCACCCATAGTATTGATTGTGGGTTACAATGGAGGTCTAACTTTGAAATAAAGATGTGTTGGGGCATGGGGTGAAGCTAGGGAGGGGTATGCCAGGAGACAGTTTTTGAGGGGAACATGTAAAAACTAGAATGCACAAAGAATCAGAATGCCCTGAAATCCTCTATCAGTACCCTTAGGGAAATCATTCAGGCCATTCTCGCAGGGTCAGTAAGTATTAAGGGCATTAAGTGGGGAGGAATTCAGTTCATGGGCACCATTCCAAGTTTGGGGTGCATTCCATTTCTGGGTGCATTTTGATTTTGAACCAGAATGCAGGCCAAATCTGTCTGGGTACCCATGAAAAAAATAACATCCCATCTAAATGCCCTTACCAGAATGTTCCCATACTTACTGCCCTTACTGGAATGCCCGTTTTAGTGGTTGTCCCAGGTAGGGATTTGGGGGCATTCAGGTTCTGGGTGCACTGCAATTTTCAATCAAAGCATATGGAAGGAGCAGGGAAGCTTATGTTAAAAGCAAGTGCCAGCTTCTGGCTGAAAGACAGGAGCCAGCAAGTTATAGTTAATCTGTTTATATGAGGGTGTGAAGTGGTGGAGGCCATTTGATGTGGTACTAATGCAGTTGCATAAACACAGGCCTCAGGTCTGTTGCATACCTTGTACATGGGTGGCATTCTATAGTAAACTGAAAACTCCTCAATTGCCAGCACACAGGATCAAATTTATTGTTATGCCAAAGAGGCCTGTGCATAGGGCTGTTGCTTTCTGGGGTGCCCTTTCTTCTTATTTTTTAAAACTCAGCTTTATTAACAGGCAGATCATATACAGTAAATACAAATGTTTACAGGTACATGATAGAGATTATAGAGCAGTATACACTTTACAATGATGTTCTGAACATCAACAGTTCAGACACGTCACTGTTCTGGACAGTTACTACCATGGTAATGAGCCTTTGGGATGCATTTACTGTCAGTGTCCACAATCCGTTCAGTTTTTGTTTTTGAAGAAAAAAATAATATGAGAGAAATGATTTATGGAAAAAGCACAACTACAGGGCCAAACTGTCCTGCTCAAACCCTCATTCATATGCTTACACTGTCAGTCTGACCTCCATAGTGGGCAAGCTGATGGAGACCATACTAAAGGAAAGGTTGGTGGAATATGTAGAGGAATATGGTCTCCAGGATGAGAGGCAGCATGGGTTCATGGAGGGAAGATCATGTCAAACAAATCTGATTGACTTCTTTGACTGTGTCACTAAGACAGTAGACAGGGGCCAAGTGGTAGACATCCTCTATCTTGATTTCAGCAAGGCCTTTGACTCTGTGCCCCACAAAAGGTTGATCAGGAAGTTGGTGGATCTTGGAGTTGGGGAAAAGATAGTTAGATGGGTGGAAAACTGGCTGAGGGACAGAACCCAGTGAGTGGTGGTGGGGGGAGAGTTATCTGGCACCAGATAAGTAACCAGTGGGGTCCCACAGGGCTCTGTGCTGCGGCCCGTGTTGTTCAACTGTCTTCATCAATGACATTGGGGATGGCATTAAAGGCAAAATGTGCCTATTCACAGATGACACCAAGCTCTGTAGGAGAGTGGACACAGCTGAAGGGATAAGGGACCTACAGGAAGATCTGGAAAAGCTGGGGAGGTGGTCCAGGATCTGGCAACTTGGCTTCAATACCAAGAAATGCAAAGTTATGCATATTGGAGCCAAGAATCCCAGGACAGAGTATTACCTGGGTGGAGTCCGAGTATCTGCATCAAAGGAGGAGTAGGACCTGGGGGTGATGATCACTAGTGACCTGAAGCACTCCGCGCAGTGCAAGAACAGCAAAGGCAAACAAGATGCTGGGATGCATAGCTAGGGGATCAGTAGTAGGAGAGAGGAGGTTATACTGCCCTTGTACAGGTCACTGGTAAGGCCGCATCTAGAGTAAGGAGTGCAGTACTGGTGCCCACACCTCAAAAAGGACATTAATCTGCTAGAGAAGGTACAGAGGAGGGCTACAAAGATGATAGCCAGTCAGCAGGGCAAGGCATACGAGGAGAGGTTGAGGGCACTGAACATGTACTCCCTGGAAGACAGGAGAGAGAGAGTGGACATGATTGGGACATTCAAGTACTTGAAAGGGACAAATAAAGTTGATAAGGAGAGTCACTCTAAGCTGAGTGGCAACCATATCACAAGGGGGCACAGTCTTAAGCTGGAGGGTAGAAGGTTTAGGAGGGAGGTCAGAAAGCACTTTTTCATAGAGAGGGTGGTGGACAATTGGAATGTGCTGCTGAAAGAGGTCATCTTGTTGAATATGGTGGGCAGCTTTAAGAGAGGCTGGGATAGGCATGGGGGAAGGTAAGAATCATGGGTAAAGAGGATGGGAGGAGTGGGAGGGAGGGAGGGAAAGGACATTAGCTCAAGCTGTGGACCCTGCAAAACGAGCAGACTTGATAGACCAAATGGCCTTCTTCTGCTAGCTTCTTCATATGTTCGTATGTGTGCCTGAATTACCATCATGGGGGCTGGGTTATGTTGGGGGAGTCAGAGAACTGTCAAGGACCCTACCTCACTCACAGTTACTCTGATATGTTGAACTCCCATCTCCGACACAGGGCCAGGTGTTTACTGAGGGTAAAATGGAGCATAGCTGTTATTTTTTACATTCTGCATAGCTCCCTACCCTACCTTTCCAGGACTCCATGGAGGGTGGGGTGGTCTGCAACCATAGGGATGCTATCCCCTTCAGGGCCATGATGCAAGGTGCCCTAAATAGTCTTTGCTGAGACTGGTTTTCCACCTGGGGGGCCAGGACCCCCAGTACCAAATTTATTTATTTATTTAGCTTTTGTTTTACCGGGTAAGTATACTAGACAAGTATTATGCCTATTTTCAGGAACTACCTGGGAGAATACAACATGAGGAACAACAGTCAAGGAGACATGGCAAAGAGAGTACAGTTTTTTGTCACAGTAAACAAACATGTGGGAAATACATCATTTGACGCTAGGGGAAACATAGTAGTAAGCACATTTCAGATTATACACTCTAGACTAGCTAGTTCAACTGACAGATATATACAGGTCATCATACATAGGAGTGGAGCATAGATCAAGGGCTGGATGGGTCATAATATAACTTAAAACATTGTCGTATGCACCCCCTAGGCTAGTTGGATCGCAGACAGGTATATACAGCTCATCACATTTTTCTAAATATGCACATGTTAGACAGAAGCAGAAACACTTGGTAGTACAAGTTTCAACCAAGTGACCAAGGTGCAATATGTCATGGTTAGCCTATGACTGTGGAGCAATAATGGGTGTAAAAATGCCCAAGGCTTTTTAGGCAGGAGTAGTCAGAAGTCATTGATACAGTGGGGGAAAATATCTCCAGGAATTCAATGGAGACACCCTGGGGAGGTTCAGACAAAACAATTTGACACTTTACTCTAGGGAGGTTTGGGGCAGTCACACTCTGATGCTAGTTTTAGGAAACCCCACAGGGAATTTCGAAAACTCAGATAGGAGGGGGCAGCTCGGATATCCACAGGCAGTGAATTCCAGAGTCTGGGCGCACTTATGGCAAAGTCCCGATCCCCCATGAGGGTCTGGGTAGGAGGGATTTTGAGCATCCCTGATGTGAGAGACCTAAGTTGGTAGGGGGTGGGATTCAGTTTAGGCAGAAGCTGGGCCAGCCCCTGGGGGGTGCTAGTTCTGATCACTTTCCCAGAGAGGCATCCCAAACCAAAATCAAGGTATCTAGCTGGTGAGAGCCAGCAGAGTTTCTCATATAGCTCACAATGGTGGGTGAGTCAGGGGGCAGCCAAGGCAAAATAACAAATGTTATTGTAAGCAGTGTACCACCGGGTGAGATGTGTCTTTGGAGAGCGAGCAAATAGGTGCAGCCCATAGCTGAGGGATGGAAGGAGCACACCCTTTGCTAGGGCAAGCCTGGCTGCCAGTGTAAGGTTATACTTGGCCCTATAGGCCAGACACAGTTTGCAGTTTGCCGCCCTGCAGATGTTAAGGATATGATTATTACCCATGTCAAGTTAGGGGTCAAGTGTTACCCCCAGATATTTGATGGAGCTCACTATGGGTAGTGAGGATCCATCTGCGCTGGTGACGTGTAAGCAGGCCGATGAGGCTTTGATTTTAGCCATTGAGCCAAAGAGCATAGCCTGTGTCTTTTTCAGGTTCAGGACCAGCTTGTGACTAGTAACCCATGACAATACCCTGTTAAAGTCATTGGTCAGGTTCTGGTTTAGGGTAGTGGCATTCTGGGAGTGAGCCAGGATTACTAGATCATCTGCATAAATGGTGGTGCTACAGCTGGTAGTAACCATGGGTAGTTGATTGATGAAGAGGGAGAAGAGGAGGGGACCCAGTACCGAGCCTTGAGGCACTCTGGAGGTCACTGGTAGGGGCTCGGAGAGGACTTTATTGAAGCAGGTATGCTGCTTTCTGCCAAGTAGATAACCCATTAGCCATTTCATGGCATGGAGGGACAGGCCAAGTGACCACAACTGTGTACAAAGCAGTTTGTGGTCAACGAGGTAAAAGGCTTTGGACAGGTCGATAAATATTGCACCAAAGAGTTTGCCCTGGTCCATGGCTGTCTGGATACTTGATGTTACCAAGATTAAAGCTGTGGTGATGCTGTGTCCCTTACAAAAGCCGTGCTGGGCTGGAGACAGAAGTTCATGAGAGTGGATATATTCCAAAAGCTGCTCAGCCACTACCTTTTCAAGGAGCTTGCTAAGGGTTGGGAGAATGGCAATTGGTTGATAATTGTCAGGTAGTTTGGGATTTCCTTGCTTCAGTACAGGGACAATCCTCGCCTCTTTCCAGATGTCTGGGATGGGCCCCAGACCAAGGGATAGGTTGAAGATAAAGGCTACTGGTGAGGCAATGTGTGCAGCACCAAGCTTAAGGAGTTTAGGCTCCAGGTTGTCTAGGCCAGGACTGGAGTACTGGGATAGGCCAGCTAGGCATTTCTGCAAGTCCTGAACTGATACAGCCCTGAGGTGGAACATTTGATAAAGAGGGTGACCCTCCAGCAGAGTGGAGGGAAGGGGGTGGGACAGAGCCTCATCAGGTGAGAAGAGCGTTGTGAAGGCAGAGAGGTTAGAGAAGTGATTATTTAGGGAGTTGGCAATAGCATGGGGATTATTGCAGGAGACTCCATTTATGACCATGTCCGTAACCCCCAGATGGGAGGATCCACTGACAAGGGATTTAATATCTCTCCAGAACCTCCTGGGATTACTGGCACAGCTTAGTAGGGTGGACTTGCAAAAGTCACTCTTTGCTGCCCTGATGGCCTTTTTGCACTTGTTCCTGAAGTGTCTGTACCTTTGAATAATCATGGGATCACTGGTACCTTTGGAACAAGCCCAACATACGAACATACGAACATACGAAATTTGCCAGCAGATAAAGGCCTAGAGGTCTATCAAGTCTGCTCGCATGTGCAGCTAGCACCCCTTTTTCTGCAGCTGTCCCTCCCTTCCACCCTTCCCCTTCATTAACCCTCCCCCTTGTCCTGTCCCATCCTCGTTTGAAGCAGTCCACTGTTCTACTGCATACCACTTCTGCAGGTAACGCATTCCACCCAGCCACCACCTCTCTGTAAAAAGTGTCTCCTCATCTCCCTCCTGAACCTTCCTCGCTCCAGTCTCATATCATGGCCCTGGTGGCCCTCCCTCCTTACTTTGAACAGCCCCTCTGTACCTGTCTTGTTTATTCCTTTCATGTATTTAAAGGTTTCAATCATGTCCCCTGTCTCTCCTCTCTCCAGTGAGTACATGTTCAACTCCTTCAACCTTTTCTCATATGATAAGTCCCCAGACCCTTGATCATCTTTTGTCGCCCTGCGCTGCACTCCTCCAGTAACTTAATGTCCCTCTTCAGATATGGACGCCAGAACTGCACGCAGTACCCAGGTGTGGTCTAACTAATGACCTATACAGTGGCAGAATCACCTCCCTCCTCGAGGATATACCCTTGCAATACAACCCAGCATTTTGTTGGCCTTTGCAGCTGCCTTCCTACACTGTGCCGAGTTGTTCATTGACCCTGTGATGAGCACACCCAGATCCTTCTCCTCCTCTGTCTGGGATAGCTGCACTCCCCTAGCTGGTAAGTCCTCCTTGGGTTCTTCATCCCAAAATGCATCACCTTGCACTTTTGGCATTAAAGCCCAGTTGCCAGGTGTCTGACCAGGTTTCAAGCTTTTCCAGATCATCCTGCAACCCCTGCCATCCCCTAGGTCATCCACCACTGTGCCAACCTTGGTATCATCAGCAAATAGACTGATCTTGCTCTTGATGTCCCATGATATGTCTGCAATGAATATCCCAAACAACACTGGTCCCAACACCGAGCCCTGTGGGACACCGCTCGTCACTGTCCTTGGGTGTGAGAGCTCCCCACCCACCACCACCCTCTGTTGCCTTCCCTGCAGCCAGTTTCCTACCCATCTCCCCAGCATTGCACCTGCCCCTGTGCCTACTAACTTCCTTCCCAGCCTTCCATGTGGCACTGAGTCGAATGCCTTACTGAAGTCCAGATACTGCATGTCCCCTGTCCAGTTGCCTAGTTACCCAGTCATAGAACTCGACCAGGTTGGTTTGGCAGGATCAGCCACGTATGAAGCCATGCTGTCTGCTGTCCTGTAGTCCTTTGGCCACTAAGAGGGCCACCAGCCTCTCCTTTAAGATAGTCTCCATTAGCTTACCCACGATGGATGTGAGGCTCACTGGTCTGTAGTTTCCCGGTTCATCCTTGGGGCCACTCTTGTGGAGGGGCACCACATGAGCCATCCTCCAGTCCTGAGGTACACACCCGAATGTAGTGAGGCATTAAATAGGTCTGCCAAAGGTCCTGCAGGGACCTCTGCCACCTCCTTCAGTACCCTGGGGTGGATGCCATCTGGGCCTGGTGCCTTGTCCACCCTCAGTGCCTTCAAACCCTCTCGAACTCTGCCCTCCATGATTTCCCCATCTGTCACCACTTCCCCCCCTGCGTCTGCCATTTCTCCCATCTTGGGTGTCACCCCCCTCTTCTCTTTAGTAAATACTGAGCAGAAGTACTCATTTAGTGCTTCCGCCTTATCGTACCCTGCTTCCACCCAACCCCCCTCCTTCCTAATCCTTACTATGTGGTCCTTACAGCTCCTTTTCTCCCTGATGTACTTAAAGAAGTCCTTCTCCCCCTTCTTAATGCCTTGTGCCAGCCTGAGTTCCGTAGATGCTTTGGCTCCCCTTACTGCCCTTGTCACCTCCTTCGATTCTGTCAAGTACTCCTCTCTGTCCTCCCCCCTCCCTGTTTTCTTGTATTTCCTAAAGGCAGCTCTTTTCCTCCTTACCTTTTCCATGACCTCCTTGCTCAACCAGCTTGGTTTCTTAGCCCTAGCCTTCTTGCTCTGGGCTTTGCATCAGGTTTTGGTTGCCTCCCTATCCCCAACTTTATGAGCTCCCATCTCTGGTTAGTATCCATACTAGATTGAATTCTGGCCAGGTACCCTTTACCACTTCCCCATCCTCCCAAAGTCAGCCCTCCTGAAGTCCAGCACTCTTGTGCCAGATTCCACTCTTCCTTGCCCATATCCAATGTGAGCCATACTGAGTGGTGGTCACTCCCTGACAGCGTTCCTCCACTGTAAGTTCTCTCCACAGTCCCCATTTGCCAGCACAAGGTCAAGGGTATTCCCTAACCTGGTTGGTTCACTGACCATTTGCAGCAGGAAGCTGTCCTGGAAGGCATCCAGCAGTACCTGCTCCTTCTGTTCCTGGTTGTTGGGTACTCCAGTCCACTCCTGGCATGTTGAAGTCCCCACAATCACCACACTACCCTTCTCGGGTCCTCCTGATCTGCCCGCTAGTTCCTGTCTAACTCCTCCATCTGAGATGGTGGCCTGTACACCACTCCCATTCTAAGACTCCTATTCTTGGAATCCTGGATTTGCACCCAAAGTGACTCTGTACTACCCTCCTCCCTTCCTCCTTACACCTTCAGTTCTTCCTTCACATATAGTGCCACCCCCTCCTTTCCCAGTCACCCTGTCCCTACAAAATAACCTGTACCCTGGTACAGACAGGTCCCAGTCATTATATTGGGTGGCCCATGTTTCTGTGATGGCTGCAATGTCCACCTCTCCCTCTGCCATGAGAACCTGCAACTCTGCAGTTTTCCTCCCAAGGCTCCTAGCATTAAGGGTAACCACCTTCCACCCTTTCCCCTCCTCCCATCCTGCCCTCCTTTCCTAGCATCACCAATAGTACTTGCCATTTGTCCTTTGTCACTGTTATGGGGGGTAAGCTCATATGATTTCCCAACCTGTGGTCTCTGCATATCTCTTCCCCAACTGCCACTCCCCACTCCTAGTTTAAACTCCCAACTTCCTCTATATATTCTTCCATCCTCTGCTTCAACACTTTCTTTCCTTCCTCACTCAAGTGTAGTCTGTCCTTGGCATAGAGACTACTGTCCTCCCAGGTCCCTCCCACCCCCCAACAGCCCATACCCTTTAGCACAACACCAGGTTCTTAGCCATCTGTTAAATTCCTCTATTCTCAGCTTTCTTGTTGTGCTTGCCTTTGGCACTGGAAGTATCTCAGAAAAAGTTACTGATCTTCCTGCCCCCTCACATAATTGTGCTAGTTCCTCAAACCTCCTCTGGACTATATCCACTGTCTTGTCAGCCAGGTCGTTTGTCCCAAGATGTATAATTAAATGAGGCTTGTCCCTACCCCTTCTAGCATATTTCAGAACAGACTGTCCCACCCTTTCCGCTGTCATTCCTGGCATGGCCTACACCCAAATGCGACTATGTCTCTCCGCCTTGCTACCCCACCTAACTCCTCTTAGTATTGAGTCCCCCAGCACTAAGATTCCACCCCTCTTACTCCCTGCTTACTTCCTTTCATCTCCCTCCCTCATTTCCAGCTCCTCTTCTTCCTCCTGCACATTATTATGCCCTTTTACCCCTGTTGCAGTTCTCCCAGCAGAACGTCCTCCAGCTCCAGTTTGGTCCAGGCATTTATCAATTACTCCTCTAATTTCATCATTTCCTCCTCCACCTTCTTCCTCTCTAGCAGTGCAAAACTATTTTCTGAAGATCCTTCACAAATGCCTGCTCCCTCTCTGCATAGTAACCTGTTCTCTCCTTTCCACTCCATGACTTTTGCCACTTCTTCACCTCCCCTCATAAGTCCCTATTGCCTCCTTCCATTTGACTTTTGTCTCCTGACCTGGTTTCCCGGCAATCGTTCTTCCTGGCCTGGGCCCCTTTGTCTCTGCTTCCTCTTCTGAGCCTCTCCTCACCACTGTTGGCTTAAATTGCCCTCCTCATCTCCCTTCTTCCTCCCTCCAGTATTGGGCTAAACCCACCCCAATCTGCCTTGCCTTAGTTCCTCCTGCAGACCCTCAATCTCCTTTCTAAGTTTTCTTGTGGTTGCACACTAAACATCCTCCACTCTCCAGGCAATGTTTAGAAAGATTGGTGCACTGCAGTTGTTGCAGCCTACCACCCTACCCATTGCTGTCGTTGCTCACCAGTGCCCCCACCCTTCCAGATGCAGGATACCAAACACTCCCCAAGTCCCCACTCTCCCCTCTATCAGTGCAAAACATTCTTTATTTCCTTACCTCCTTTGTTGCACACGTTTAGATATGTTGAGCAACTGCTTTATATTCTATCCACACTCAAAAATCAAATCCTTTGCTTGTTTGAGGAAGTGATGTCAGAACCCCTAGTACAAAGGGATAATTGACATGGGTGGGGTGGGAGGGGTTGGGGTGGTGGGACCAGCCAAGTCTTCCAGAAACAATCAGGTAGCTGAGGCCTCTAGTCAGACAATTAGCACCCTTTCTCCACTCAAAACTTTGCAGCTAGTGAAGCCAGCAACAATGAATCAATTCTACTCAAAGCCCCAACATAGGTTTGCTACCCAAAGAAACAGGACACCAATTCAAACAGCTTCACCAACAATACATCAAAATAGGTTTGGAATTATAAGATATAGGTCTCCAATTCAAAGAAACAGACCAGTTAAATTACACCAATTATGTTTAAAAGAGAAGAAATAGGCCTCTACAAATGCAGCCTGCCACACCGTAAACCAAACAAATGAGCCCACTTTTAGCTACCAAAACAGGTTTCAAAATTCCAACAGCCCCAAACAATACCCTGCTAGCCCTTAGTAGTAAGAAAGAGAATAAACATTCTACCAAGTAGAATCCATGAAAAACGATGTAAAACAAGAAGCTACTGTACTGTAGATCTGATCCTGTCCCCCATCTAGTTCCTTCTGAGAAGCCAAAGCACTGACTCCACACCTGATTCAGCTCTGCCTCCCTGCTGAGTGAGACCCAGCCAGACAAATTAGCACCCTTCCCCCACTCAAAACTTTGCAGCTAGTGAAACCAGCAACAATGAATCAATTCTACTCAAAGCCCCAACATAGGTTTGCTACCCAAAGAAACAGGACACCAATTCAAACAGCTTCACCAACAATACATCAAAATAGGTTTGGAATTATAAGATATAGGTCTCCAATTCAAAGAAACAGACCAGTTAAATTACACCAATTATGTTTAAAAGAGAAGAAATAGGCCTCTACAAATGCAGCCTGCACACCATAACCAAACAAATGAGCCCACTTTTAGCTACCAAAACAGGTTTCAAAATTCCAACAGCCCCAAACAATACCCTGTTAGCCCCTTAGTAGTAAGAAAGAAAATAAACATTCTACCAAGTAGAATCCATGAAAAACAATGTAAAACAAGAAGCTACTGTACTGTAGATCTGATCCTGTCCCTCATCTAGTTCCTTCTGAGAAGCCAAAGCACTGACTCCACACCTGATTCAGCTCTGCCTCCCTGCTGAGTGAGACCTGGCCAGACAAATTAGCACCCTTCCCCCACTCAAAACTTTGTAGCTAGTGAAACCAGCAACAATGAATCAATTCTACTCAAAGCCCCAACATTGGTTTGCTACCCAAAGAAACAGGACACCAATTCAAACAGCTTCACCAACAATACATCAAAATAGGTTTGGAATTATAAGATATAGGTCTCCAATTCAAAGAAACAGACCAGTTAAATTACACCAATTATGTTTAAAAGAGAAGAAATAGGCCTCTACAAATGCAGCCTGCCACACCGTAAACCAAACAAATGAGCCCACTTTTAGCTACCAAAACAGGTTTCAAAATTCCAACAGCCCCAAACAATACCCTGCTAGCCTCTTAGTAGTAAGAAAGAAAATAAACATTCTACCAAGTAGAATCCATGAAAAACAATGTAAAACATGAAGCTACTGTACTGTAGATCTGATCCTGTCCCCCATCTAGTTCCTTCTGACCTTATCTCTCTCTTCCGCATCTGGGCTAGGAGATTTCCATTTAACCAGAGGGTAGCGGACCCCCTCACCCTATGGGTGACCTTGGGAGCATGCTTGTCTTGCAAGGCCCCAAAGGTGGAGAGGAAGTAAGAGGTTGCTGCCGAGGGGTCAGTGGTACCATACATCCCAGGCCAGTCAGTAACTCTTAGGTCCTCCAGGAACTCCTCAGTATCGAATCTAGAGTAGTTTCTGACATGCATAATTTTGTGTGGAACTTTGGGGTGGGAATTTTCCATACACAGAAAACCAGTGAGTGGTCAGAGATGGAGTCAGACAATGTACCCGCTGATGAGATCCTGTCAGGATGGTTAGACATGATCCAGTCCAGTAAGGTGCTGGAGGATCCATTTGCTGTCTGCTTAGTTGGTTCCTGGATGAGCTGGGTCAGGGCAAGGTTGGCAAGCAGAGGCTCAAACTGCTTAACATTACCACTATCCCAGTTTAGGTTTAAATCCCCCAGGATTATGAGTTAATTATCCCCAACTCTGGGACCAATTTTGTCCATGAGGTGAGTTAATCCAGGTAGCCCACCTCTTGGAGGATTACAGGTACACATCAGGTGCAGTTTCTTTGCGTCCCCAAGTAGCAGTAGCACATGTAGCAACTCACAGGGGGACACGTTTGAATCCTGGTGGGCAATTTGGGAGATTTTTAAGTGGCTTTTATGGTAGATTAGTATGCCACCCCCATTCTTGCCCCCAGCTCTGTCCAGTCAGGTGAATTCATACCCAGTGAGTTCACAGGCAGAGTCAGGGACAGAGGGTTTCAGCCAGATCTCTGTCACTCTTAGGATGTCGGGTTTGTAGAGTGCAACCCATACTAATAGCTCATCATGATTAGGAAGCAGGCTCCTAATGTTAAGATGAGCTATTTTTAGCCCCTTACCCATGCCCCATATGGGAGGGATTTTGTGGGTCAGATTTAATGGGCCAGGGTTGGTTTCAATATCACCGGCCAGTAGTAGTGCAAGTAGGAGGAGCCAGGGGGGATACCTCCTCCTATGTGCTTGACAACCTGGGAGTTTTTTAGCACAGGTATGCCTTACCCTGCTTGTATACATAAGGCACCGAAGATCTAGACAGCAAGTAACACTGCAGTGCACTTCGGAGATCACAAGGATATTGGAGAAGGTGTAGTCGGGGACTTCGTAGGTGGACGACCATCTCCAGTTGTCACCCAGTGTTATTGGGGGGGAGGTGACCATATGCAACAAGGAGAGTCCCACTATAAGACCTACAAGGCCTATATCCCTGTGGATGACAGCCAGAACCCTCTCTACCTTTAATATTTGAGTATACCTATCCTCACTAGATGGATGGGAGGGAACCACATCCACATCTTGGTTGGAGGCATAGCACTATCCTGTGAGATAATTATCAGTCAGCTATCAAGAACTGCTGTGAAGGAAGGAGAGATGGATGTACTAAGGCTGGAAGGAAGTTAGTGAGATTTGTTATTGGTATGTGCTAAGTAAATAAAATAAGGCCTGCACAGTGCAATTCAAGGCTACCAGCTATGGAAGCAGGGGCTGAGGTTTATTTCTGGGAAGGAGTTCCTGCCCTCACCCTTTGTAAGCACACTTACCACCTGTCAACAGTTATACAAGGACAGAGTTTAGACAGCCAACAACCAAGCAGTGCAACTGGGGTTAGGATTGGTATAGTAAATACTAGCAAAGTTGCTTTGAGCAGACAGTGGAGGAAGATGAGGGGGAATGAGACATTCCACAGCAGCTACAAGGCTCCATGAATTTGTGTTTGATAGGACAGTAGGACTGGATAGACCCCAAATATATGAAAATGAGATCCACCCCACACCGTCTTCAGTACAAGTTAGTGGAACCCCTAATAAAATGGTATGTTATATTAGGTATGTGGAAGAAATGAACCACACACTTCCAGTGAAACTCCCGCCACCCTGGTGATGCTGTATTTTTCCAGCCCACCCCAGTGTGGTGTCACAGTCCGCCTCCATGATGGGAGCCTCAGAGACCCCCTCCTACTTAAGTCTTAGCCTCTCCAGTTCGTTTCTTTAATAAATCTTTATTGATTTTTCATACAAACATAAAGGAGATGACATGTCAAGATATGGTTTCCAGTAACAGGCTTCAACATATTATTATTTGTGTTATTTGTTCCATTTAATGTTAATTTTATACTGAGTTTTATTATTTGTTTTATTTTTCTATTCTTTATTTAATTTATTTAATATATTCTGGGTGGGTTGTTTATATGCGTAAGTTTTATATAGTATTTACTAAGTGGATTACCTGAGATTTCCTCTACCTTATAGGATTATCCCTGATATAATGAGGTAGTTGCTCATTATTTTATTATAATTAAAGTTTGATTAACAGGGTGGTTTAAATTTTCACAATGTTGATGTTATGGTGGGAATTGTTCTGGTAGGGTGCCAGTTTTTAGTATGTGAAAATTCTGCTCAGAATAGAAAATCCTTTATAGAATGTCCATACTTGACAATAGAGTATAAGGAACTATGATGGAGAGAGAAGTGTTCTAATTGGGTGGCAAGGACATTCATGCCTCTTTATTGAATATCCATATTGAGACAACTTTGATCAAATGGGTGTATATGGGTAGTGAACTTCTATGTGTCTGGGGACATAATGCTGTTTTAGAAAGTGCCAAATCTAGAAATTGTTTAGTGAAGGGGAAATGTTTATATTTTAAAATGTCTAGAATGGGTAAATGGTTTATAATTATAAGGTTAATGTTAAGTGGGGATGTTCATTTAAATCCTGGGCCTGTTGCTGATTTGAATCATGATTATACATTTGAAATGTTGAATGAAAAAGGATTGAAAATTGTACATATTAATATTTGTAGTTTGCTTAAGAAAACTGAGTATCTAAGAGAGTGGGTGGTTTATTATAAGCCTGATATTTTAATAATTACTGAATCATGGCTGCATACAAAAATTCTTGATAATGATATAGCCCTGGAAAATGTATATATATATAGAAAAGACAGATCCAAAAGAGGAGGAGGAGTATTAGTTTATGTTAAAAATTGGATTGACGTTAGGGAATTGCAAGATTTGTATAATTGGACTGATTCAGAATTGTTACCATTAGAATTAAAGCTACCTTATTCTAAACCCATCTTATTGATTGGCATTTACTGTCCACCTAAAAGCAGCTTAATAGTCTTCTCTGAAATACAGGATGTATTGAAGAATTATCAAAATTCATGAAATTTTGATAATTGGGGATTTAAATGTTGATTGGGAAATATAGATGCCCATCATAGTCTAATTGATATGGCTACTACATTGAATTTGGTGCAACTGATAAAAGATGTTACTAGGTTAAATGCAGTAAATCCAGTAATTCAACTATGTTAGATCTTATTTTTACTACAAATCCAGAAAAGTTTAAAAAGAGTGGGTGTTACCAGACTCAATGTCAGATCATCAGATAATTTTCTGTATTAGAAATCAGAAATCTAGAAAGACATCTAAGAATGTTGTACAAATTAGAGTCTTTAAACAGTTTGATTATGTTCAATTTATGCAGGAATTAGAAAATTATAACAGGGAGAGACTAGAACTAATTCCCAGTGTGGGGGATGCGTGGGATATGTTTCAAAAGAATTTAATACAAATTTGCAATAAACATGCTCCTATAAAAACTAGGTTGATAAAATCAAAGCGCCATGGTATGATTCAGGTTTGTTTAAAATTAAAAGAGCTAGAGATAAGGCATGGAAACAAGCTAAATTAGCAAAGAGAGACCAGGACTGGCATAAATATAGGCAATTAAGAAATTTATATACAAAGGAAATTAGAAAGGCTAGATTGGCCTATTGTAACAAAAAATTGTTTAAAGAATTGATGGAAAACTCAAGAGTATTTTGGAACACAATAAATAAGATGCATAAGGGACTTAGCTTGGGATATCCTAATCATTTCCTAATTAATGGTAATAAGATGGATTTGGGAAATAAGGTGGTTAATGAGTTTAATACCTTTTTTACAAATATGGGTATTAATGAATTACAATTGGGTGGAGGAGATGTAAATCGGGTTTTACAGAGAAATTCCTGGGTAAATGATACAGATAGAGTTTATGTACAATCTGGTATACAAGCTGAGTTTAAGTTTACTTCTATTACTAGAAGAGATGTTAGGGATTTATTATTTCAAATTAATACTGATAAAGCAGAAGGTATGGATGGTATCCCTAATATCTTATTAAAGTATGCAGCCCCTATTATTGATTTACCCTTAGCAAACTTATTTAATTTGTCTCTTCTCTCTGCGGAGTTACCTCAAACTTGGAAGACTGCCAAGATCGTGCCAATTTATAAGAAAGGATCTAGGTTATTATTAGAAAATGATAGACCAATTTCTCTTTTACCAACAATTTCTAAAATTTTGGAGAATATAGTTGCAAAACAATTACAGGTATATCTGAAAGATAATGAAATCCTTAACAGTTATCAATCCGGCTTTAGACCTGAACATGGAACAAACACTGCCCTTATAAAGGTTGCAGGAGATATAATGGAGAGCATGGACAGGGGGATGCCAGTGGGAGCAATTTTTGTTGACCCTTCTAAGGCCTTTGACACGCTGGACCATAGCATCCTCCTGTTCAGACTAAAAACCTGTGGTATGTCTGAGTCGGTTATAAATTGGTTTCGAAATTATCTTGACTCAAGATTGCAGCAAGTGACTATTAGAGAGTGGTCATCTGATTTGAAATTGACTGTGTCAGGAGTCCCACAAGGATCCATTTTGTGTCCCATACTATATAATTTATATATGAATGATTTGGGGGTTTGAACAACCAAAGCTACAATACCATCTTTATGCTGATGATACAGTTGTATATTTTGCTGATTCATCAGTGAGAACTATTCAAATAGTATTACAACAGGCTTTTGATCAGTTACAGGAATTTTGCTTAGATCTAAATTGGTTTTGAATGAAAAAAATCTCAGGTAATGGTGTTTCATAGGGGTTACGGGTCTAAAACTGAATATGAGGGGTTACAAATTAAAACATTTTCAGGAAGAATCTTGCAACAAGTTGTTAGTTATAAATATATGGAGGTGTATTTAAATACAAAATTTAAATGGGACAGTCATATAGATAGTACCTTGACTAAAATTGGTAAGTGCTTGGGGTCATTATATAGAGTAAGAAATAGTATGTCTTTGGAAATCAGAAAATTAGTTGTAACTGTTGTTGTACTACCCATATTGGAGTATGGTAATTTGATATATATGGGTGCGTCTAAAGAGCAACTATATAGTTTGATATGTATAATAAATTAATTAGATTTATACTGGGAGCTGCAAAGAGGGCACATAGAGTAAATATGTATAAAGAATTAGATTGGCATACTTTGTCTCAAAAGCGGGCTCTTAGTACAATTATGTTAATGTTAAAATGTATCTCAGGAAAAGTCCCTAAATATATGGCTGAGTCCATTAAAATAAAAGACCCTATTGAGGGCCTGCGCTCTGCGAATTACTTGGACTGTGCAGTCCCAAGTCGTAGAACGGCTTGGGGGGATAAGCATTTTTTTAATATCGGACCTTCTATATGGAATAAATTGCCTGGGAAGCTTAGACCCCTTGAGGGAAATTTCCAGTTGCACCAAATTAAACAATGGCGTATCAAAAATATTAGTTATGATGAGAAATAGTTTGAATCTTAGGATGGTAGATTGTAACTTGTATTAAATGTATACTGTGAATTAATTATTGTTTTTTGTAAGTTCTTCTTGTCCTAGTTTGTTTTATGATTTGGAATTGTGTTATATTTATTGATGTATAATTATAGTGTATATGTGTTTTACTTCGTTATATATTGTTAACTTATAAGAGTAACTGGAAATGACACCTGGATCTCACTGTAAAGGAGCTTCGGCTCAGTGGAGATATCCTTATTCATTTTTTGTATGAATAAACATTTTTTACTACTACTACTTACTACATATGCCCCCCCTAAAGAGGAGAACACATCTATAACAGCATCCTTGCATCTATCTATTACTGGGTAATTAAATAGAAAGTAATAACCATAGCAAACAGAGTTGTAAAACTATTTTGTCTGTGAACAAAAACAGGGACTTACAGAACTGTGTACTGTATGTGACCAGAGGCCTAATTCCTTATAAAGGAAAGAAAATGCAGAGAAATCCATGTGGACCTCTATCATTAGGGGTACCCACATTAAGGGAAGGTGTGGCAGAGACTGTTTGAAATCCCTTTCCTAGCTCAACATCTGTAAGAGGGCATTAGGGTACTTGAGTAGTAGCAGGGCTAGTTGCCCTACCCAGACCTAACTCTGAACCAAGCCTGGCACCTGCATCCATTTAAGACCCCTGGAATGTGGCCAGCAATGGCCCAATGCACTATCCCCAATTTCTGCACTTAGTGTTCCTCCCTATGTGTCTCTTCCCAACTCCCCTAATTTGGAATGCTGCTCTCTATTCCCTGTACACCTGGAGATCTCCATTTCTATTGTTTTGTCTCTTTCGCCCTTTTTCTTGCTACCCTAGTTAAGGTTGTTTATTTGCATTTTCTTCACTCAGTTTCTCTTGTCTGTTGTACTCTGTCAATACTGTGTTATGGCACATCCCGAGTACGTCATATTAACTGTTAGTCCAGGTTGTATTATATTACATTGCTACCACTGTGAATATATTTTTATACATGCTGTACTCTGTTATCTTTGTTTTGTTCTCAGTTATCTTTTTGTATTCTTGTACTTTACACTGGGTGTTTGTGAAAACTGGCATTTTTGTTCACATGCCTTTCCAGTATATAAATAAAGACTGATTGATTGATTGATTGATAGCTCCTTTCTCTAAAGCCCTCTGCAGGAAGGGGCTCCACACCGTGTTAAATCTTGAAAGGGCATGACTTGACTGTGTGACACATGCACTCATATTCCACTAGTTTTAGTAGGGCAGCTTTCCATTCCAAAAGGTAGGACAGCAGTCTGATCTCCACATAAGTAGTATTTGGCATTTGCCTCTAAAACAACTGGCAGAATCCAGTGTTGGCATCTTTCTACCCCTGCTGGCAATACTGAAGTGTTTCCCAAGAACCATACCCTGTCATCTCTAGGTAGGCTGGTTTTCATAGTCTGGTTACAGTACATCAGGACTGAATGCCAGATGAATGGTAGTTTAAGGCAGGACCACAGAATATGCTCCAGGGAGCCTGAGTGACCATGACACTTCCAATACTGCACAGTGGGGAGAACATCCATCTTGCATGACACCTCCAGGGTTCTGTACCTCCTGCGCAGGATTTATTTCTGTAAGAGTTGATAACAAATATCTCAGAACTCCTCGTGTGCCCTACACAGGGGTTTCTTCCTCATCTCCTCTACAACAGGAAGGCCCAACTCCTTTTCCTAGTATTGTCACTGTTTATTCATGGAGGGGCAGTGAGATTCAAGAATATAACTATATAGTCTGCCACCCAGGCTCATAAGGGAACTTCATTCAGTGTGAAATAGACTCAGGGTGTGGGACATCTTGTGCCCAAAGGCGGGATGTGGCCCTGCTCTTAATTGCTTTTCTGATTTGTAAATGTTTCCAGAAGTCAGATTGTGGAATATGGAACCTGTCCTGAATGTTTTGAAAGGAGTCCTCCATTTCTGAGGATTCACTCAGCAGCTGTCCTACCATTAGGAGACCCTGACCCTTTCAAGTAGCCCAGTGAATGGGTCTGTGCTCCACTAGAAGGTGAGGGTTATTCCAGAGCTGTTCCTAGGGCCTCAAATGGTTAGACCACCAGTCATGGCCCTTAATGAGAGAGCTTCAGGCCTCCCATGCAAATTTGGCATTGGAGGTATTTCCATAGAATCTCCCCTACATAGTTTGCTCCACTGCAGGGCTATATGACTGGATTTCTTAAGGGAGAGCCATAGATGGCTGCTGAAGTGTTTTGACATGAGCCAAACGGGCACCTGTCTATTCCCCATCACTTGATGGTACACCCAGAGACAGGGGAGACCCCATCCCCTGCTTACCCGGGGCTCTTAGTTTCTGTATTGAAAATCTATGGTTCTTCCTTCCCATAGATAAGCTGACAACTGTTTCTCCAACCTAGAAAATGTATGTTTGGGACTGCAAAGGGGTAGGTTATTGAGGTAGAAGAGAAGTTTTGGAAAAATCTTTATTTTGATCACTGAGATTTAACCAAATAAACATAAGGTTAAGTAGCCTCTCCAGTCCTTGATATGTTCCTTCCATAAGAACCTGGTACCCTCTGTTTATTGTATCCCTCTTTCCTTTTAACATTGCTGCCCAGTAGAAAAATTGTAGAAACATTGCTTCAGTACAGTTAGTCTCTTCCCACGTGAGCCACCAACTGGTCTAAGGTTAAATAATGCCTGATTTGTAGGTACCTAAACAAATCCTGTTTTAACAATCTGTATCACTACTACAGATCTAGAAAGGAGATACAGTGATCACCTTGGCCAGGTGCTTGTACCTCGTTAATGTGAGGTAGTTCCATCTGCAGAATCCTGGATCTATGCTTGGGGTAGGAACTGGGGGTCTCCTGTAATGCCCCTGTAAAGGTCCCAAGGTGTTAAGAGTCTCTGTGAGTATCTTAGCTTTTAAAAGCACCCTTAAAGTGTGTCTAGTCCATGGGTTTGGCATATCCAATATCACATATGGTGTAAGAGGAACGTGTGGCAAGGCAATTAATGGTGCTGGTAGGGATAGCACTGCTTCATCTCCAACTAACCAGATTCCCCCTTTTGTTTTGTGATGTGACTATTGGAGCAATCTGGGCGGCTACACAATCTGGACTGCTACATAATATAGTCAAAAATTTGGCATGGCTAGTCCTCCCCTTTCTCTAGGTAGAATTAGAAGTCACTTTCTCACTCCATACCTCCCAACCGCCCAAAAAAATGTTAACAGCATCTTCTGCAGGCACTTTCAGAAGTCTTCTGGGATATGAATCAGTAATGCCTGGAAGAAAAATAAAAATGCCGGGAGGATGTTTATTTTGATGGTGGCACTCCAGCTTCCTAAACTTATTGCCAGCACCTCCAATTGACTGATATCCACGTTTGCCTTTTGGTAAAGCTTCTTACTGTAAAGCAAAAATAACGTAGAAAGATTGGTAAAAATTCTCACCCTACACTATCAAACCATGTTGTTAGGAGCCCACCTGAATGGACTTTATGCCCTGAAGATGAGTGGACAGGCACCCCCATATGGATGGCCTCTGATATGACAAAATTTATTCTATAGGCCAACAAAGCTTCATACTCCTCAAAGTCTCCCAGAAAGGCTGGAACAGATGTCTCTGGGTAGGAAAGATGCAGCAGAGTAGTCAGCATATAAGGAGATCTTCTAATCTTGATCTCCCACTTTTACTGCTTTTATATGCTGATTTTGGCAGTCTGACACTGTCAGTGGCTCACCATGCTGCATTGACAGGAATTCTGTTGAATACAATTACAGCGATGGCACAATGCCGACAGTCGGCATTGTGCCATCCAGGAACACAAGTGTTTTTTGTGGGGGTGTCGCCCCCCACATCCCACCCACTAAAGATTACCAACTCTGAGTCGGAGTTGCGCTTGGGAGGGGTAACTCCCAGAGACAGCGTATTGGTAAGACAGTGAACCAGTACAGCAAACAGCCAATTCTGTCACTGTACTAGTCTTCACTGTCTTACTGTCACTGTGGCAACAGTATACGGGTTCATTGCGTGAGGTAAAGAGTAATGGTGAAAGTGGGGAGCCCTGTCTCATGCCTCTGGTCAAGTGGAATCATTCAGACTGGATCCCATTCATCTTGACCATGGCTTGAGGAGCTACATTGGGAGGGCCTTAAGCCCGTGGTTCGATGGGCTGAGCAACAATGTCACTCCCCCATTGAGTTTAAAAGGTCATAAACATCCTGGGCCTCGCCAAGATTCTTTCTCGTTGCAGCCGGTGAGGCTGCTCTCCTCTGCCTATCTGGCTGTTGTTCCTTTCCCATCATCTCTGCTGCTGCCCCCCTCCTTTGTTCCTCTCTGACTGCCCTGCTGGTTTCACCTTGCCTTCTCATCCTCCTGCAGCTTATGCTGCTTCATTCTGTTGGTCCTTTGTTCGTCGGTGCTTCAAGCGTGCCTCTCTCTCTCTTTCTCTCTGCTTGCCCAATTCCTGCCTCCTGCCGTATTTTCTTCTCTCCTGCTTCCACTTATTGGCATCACACCTGTTCAGTCCTCCTCTATGTGTCTTGTTCCCACTTTTGTTAGTTTTCTCTCCTGCTGCAGTCGGCGGCTGGCCGACCGCACCCCCCTCCCCCCCGTCTGCTGCTTTGGCGGCCAGCTCTTCCTCTTCTTTTAGCCTCACTCAGTTTACGGTGCTTCTTTCACCATGCCCGACTTCCTTTGCAGGGACTTGCATGGTGCTGTCCCCAGGTATCTCTCGTTACTGATGTGCCATTGCCCTGACATCCAGGACCCGTGCAGGGGACAGTTTTATTTCGACCGGGAGCTGCACGATTCTTTTCCACCTGATAGCCCTGCCTTTTACCTGCAGCTGACTGGCTCACCCCTCCATTCCATGCTCTTGCAGTAGCTCTGTAGAAGTCATATGTGCAGTGGCACATTCTGTAGCATACTGTGCTCTCCAGCATTGGGTGCGGCATCAGGTATGTTCAGCTCTTTCCTGGCTTTCGACCTCGCCTTTCCTGTACAAATTACCCCTTCTGTCATGTCTCTGCTGTTTATTACCCTTATGGTTTCTTTCTGTTTCCAATTCCATGCTTGCCTTTCAAAGCCTGAAGCTCGATACTGTCTGCTAGCATCAGCATGGGAGAGTTATAGGAGGATATCAACAGGAATTAGCAGTTTGTTTTAAAACCTTCTGCCATGATAGTGGTACTAACACGTTCTTGCATTATTTAAGGTAATGAGCACAACTGTACAGATTCATCTGTAGAATGCAGAAGGATGGGATAGATTTTGCAGACCACTGTGATAGCGTTTATTGCAGGACTACAGCTATTGCGGTCTGAATGGGCCCCTCCCTTGCACAGGAATTAAAAATTCAGAATTGGTGGTGGGGGGACTGTCAGGACTGAGTTCAACTCTGATTTATTCTGGGGCTCTATATAAGGTCTGATGGTGCTTTAGTAACCCCCTCTGCAGGAATTTTGGCTGAGGTTCTGCTATTGATAATTTTGGAGCTCATGCTTATAAGGTATGGCTTCTAATCTACTTCGGAGCTTGGATATTCCTAACATCACCGCCCATCTGAAGGCCGCCTTGTTCTCTGTTTTCTGTTTTGCTGTGTTTTGGTTTTGACTTTTTGGGGGCTTTGTTTCTAAGCTCCTAGCATACTGTTGCTCATACTACTGCTTTCAGTTACCTACAACTGCAGCTACTGCTGCTGTTTACTCCACTTAATATTGTACCCTGTGCTTGTGTTTTTTCCACTGTTGCTCACCACACTCTAACTATGGCCCTGCCCTCCTCATCCAACTCTATTTACTGCAGTTCTCATTCTGTACTTCCCTGAACCCCTGTAGGCCCTCTTGGGTCCATGATACCATGCCTCAGCCTACTCTTTTTTTGTTCGCTCTCTTGGTATGCCTCAACTGAATCCGTCTGGCCTGCCATCGGTATTTCTTTTGGGAATGCCTCTCCTGCCTCTTACGCTGGCTAGTTTAATCTGCCTTTCCAAGTCCCTTCCTTCATTCCTCCCTCTAGTGGGTTCTCTCCCTCCTTCCTTGTCCAGTACCTTCTGTGGGATTTCCCCCTATTATGTATCTGGCTACCTATCATTAATCATATGCCACCTCATCGACCAGCAGCCCACCTTCTGCATACATCAGGTTCCTGATTCTGGTCATCATTTGCCACTTATTATTTCATACCAGCCATAAAGGATTTACTCCAATCATGGCTTTGCTCCATCATCATCCATCCATCCTCAGCCATCATGGATTTGCTCCAGTCCTGACTTCCATCTATCCTCATGCTTCCATCTCTTCCTGAACCTCAATTCTACTCCATCTCCTCTCAAGTGCCTGTCATTCATGTTTGCAAACCTCATTGGCATCAGAGTCTACTTACTCACTTCGATCAATAGCATGTCTTATCGGCCTCAGCTTCTACCCACTCGCATTGCTCAAACAGACTTCCCTCTCATTGGGTCCTATGCTACCTTGTCAACATGCCACTCTCCTGCAATGATCTTCATCTTCAGTCTTTGTCATTGCCTCATTGTTCCTTCTTCATTCTGTGCATCTGTAGCATCATTGCTTTCATCATCAGAGCCATACCTTCACTCTCTCCCTGGAACCTCTGGTTCTCCTTCCCTCCTTCTACCCTCATGGTCCATTTTTTTCTTCCCTCTCTCAGTATACCTCTCCTCGACTGGCATGTCTCTCCTTGGCTTATATGCTCCTTCACCGAACTGTTGCACTTAGCTCTCCTGCAGCATTCCTCTCCGTCTCTCCGTTATGGAACGATTGACTTATAAGTTGCCATCTCATCACCCTCTCATTCCGGCCATCCCAGTTTCGCCCCACCCCAGGTCCGCATTCGCTGTTTCTCTTTGGGGCATGTTTGTCATGAATCCTATTCCTTCTCCTCAGATCTTCCTGTTTCATCTGTTCCAGTTCCTGGTTGCTGCCTTCTCACCTGTTCTCAAGGATTCCCTTCACTACAGGCTTACGATCGACGTTGCCCATTCCAGCATTCCTGGCTTCTCTCCATCTATGCCCATCATTCACTTTGCTCTTCTTGCTAGCTCGTGCCTTCACTTCTGTCATGCATACTCATCTTCAGTCCTTCTTGCCCGCTTGCTCTGCTATCCACATCATTAGGCCATCTCTGGCTGCTTTCCTTTGGCCTTTACAAAAGTCTAGCCTATTACTGTTATTCCTTTGGGCTTACCTGTTATGCTTCATTTGCTCTGGTTCCTGCCATGGTCATCATTCACCGTGCCTTATCTCATGTCTGCAGTCCAGGATTCTCTCTGTTCATAGCTTCTGGCCAACGTCGGCTGCCACGGATTCCCTCTGATCATGGCTTCTATCTCTCATCTTGCCTTTTCATTGCACAACTGCACTTTTGCGACTTTCCTCGTCATCAGTCATTTTATACCAGCCATCTCGGATCTTCTCCAATGGGCACCTACCTTCTCCAAGGAGTCTCCTTTCTCCATCATTTGTCATAGTTCCCTTCATTGGGGTTCCTTTGACTTCATTGTCTCCGCTCCTTGATACCGCACTTCAACCTGTTCTTCTGTATTCCATCACTCTATCAGTATGCCCTGGCATCGTTTGCTGCCCTGTCTGCATTTTTTCCATTTGGTCCAACTAATCTGAATCGCCCCCTGATGTTCTCTTCCCATACCGGCTGGGTCCTCTGCTACCCTATTGACCTCCTTTCCATCCTTTGCCCTTTCAGACCTCGCTTTCCAGTTCCTGCCTTAGTGATGTAAATCCCTCATCGTACCTCATTTGTTCCTATTAACTTTCTCGACCTAGCGCTTATTTTCGTCCTACCCCTCATGGATTCTTTTCACTCTCGGCTTCCTTCCTCATCTTCCATCATCTGATTGCCTCTCCTTGCTCATCACCCTGAGCTTGCCCTCTAGTTCCTGATGTGTCTTCTTCCAATTGTGGCCCACCATCAAGTTTCTTTTGGGCATCCTTATCATACCTTCTATTCCTCCTATCAAACATGGCCATCTGACCGATTGTATCGAGTTCATAACTCTAGCCATATTGGGTTCCTATATGTCGTCATCGTTCCCTCAGCATTACCTCAAGGTTTCTCTATTTAAATCGCTTACTTGAACATTCTCATCATTGAATTCCATACTACTTCATCGTTTACAACCTCAGAGTCTAATCATTCTGGGTCTTATCATTCACATCATGTAATCATGCATGCCTCTTCAACCTCAATGTCTGCTCACTTGCAACATTCAGTCCAGCATGTCGCTACATCAAGCCAGTCTACATTATGATCGTCTACTCATCAGCACTTCTGGATTCGCCTCGTGAGCACATCTGGATAACCCTTGTTCGTCTGACTCCTACATGGATTTCCTTCCTCCCATCCTCGCTCCTCTTATCTACTATCTCTCATCAGCTCCTTGAGTATGCCCTCCTTGGGTCCCTGCAACCTCCTGATCCTTCTTTAATCTGTCCTTCTTGGAGTTCTTTCCCTCTTCCCTCATTCTACCTCTACATTGGTCTTGTCCATCACATTGAATGCTCGATTCGTGTCCTTCCCTTCACCTCCTCAGCTATGCCTGTGCATTTCTTTTGGGGTTCCCCTATCCTTCCATGCCTCGGATGACTCAGCCTGGTCTGCTTACCAGCCTCCATAGCATTATGCTCTGGCGACTCTGTCTGACCTCCTTCGACTCACCCTATTGCAGTTTTCTTCTTATTGGCAGGGTCCTTTGCTAACCTATTGCATCCTTACTGTCCTTTGGCCTTTCATACTTCGCTTTCCCACTCCAACCTCCGTGGCTTCAATCCATCTTCATACCTCATCCATTCCTATTTTATTTTCCTCAGCATAGCAAGTTCCAAGCATGCCTTTTCTAGTGCCAGCCATCAGGGATTCACTCCACTCATGGCCTCATTCCTCATCCATCACTGTTACCTCGATTTGACTCTACTTCCACTCAAGAGCCAATCTTTCCTGTCCGTCACCCCTTGTTAAGGGCTGACTCGAGGCTCTCCACCATCATTCAAAGTTCCTTTCACATTCCTTTCTGAATCTACCTCCTTTTGAGGAGACTTCTTATTCACATCGCTCTATTCATTCCAAATCTACTTCCTTTCAAGGCATCTACTTAGTCACATTGCTCTATCAAGCATATCACCCATCTAGTTCGCATACTCTCTGGTTCTAGATATGCTTTCTTGGCCTCGGAGTATGTCTCCTTTCGAGGAGCCTCATTACTGCATCACTTTATTGAATCCTATGATATTCATAGCCCACAACATTAGAGTCTAATGGTTCACATCGCATGTTCATGCTTTATCAGCCTCTGTGTCTACATCCTCACCTTGCTCAATCAGGCATACCTCTCATTCGATCTTATGCTACCTCATCGTCCTGACACCCTCTTGTGGCAATTAACATCATCCATATTCATCCTTGCCTCCATTCCTTTGAGACATGTGCAGCCTCATGTTCCATATTTAATCTGCTTTCTTTCAGGGAGTTTCCCTATTTCATCATCATCCTCCCTACTCATGTCTATTTCATTACACTTTACTACTTAGATCCCTCATCTATGAACCATTCTCTTTACCAACTTACATCCTCGAATCAAACGTCATCAGCCTGGAGGGAAGACGACCTAGACCTTGGATCCCCAGAGGTTTTCTCCTCAAAGGGGGTTTTTCCTCTCCTCCATACTAATGGTCATAATATTAGTTAGAGTTAGTACTTTCTTCACCTCAGTTAGTTAGGTTCCACTGTTGGATGGAGGCAGATGGTGGCCCCAGTTTTCCCCACTCTCCTTAGGAAGTTAGCCCTTCTTTTCACAGAATTCATTCTTCATCCTCGCCTGTTCGGAGCTTGACATCTTGGGTATTCTTTTTGGGCTTCTTCCTAACCTACCTTTAGCCGATGCATTCATCCTCGGCACCTGTAGGGGGGAACCCTACTCTAGGTTTCCTTGCATCGTACCCCTACAGGGTGGTATATCCCATGGATAGAGAGGCAGAAAGCCACAAAGCAAATCAAGTTACACAAGCATCATCTCATATTATCTCATCCAGTTGCATAAGCACATCGAAACAGGGATTTAATACTGGTCCTAAAGACTTGTCCCATTCTCATCTCTGCCAGAGCATTATCTAGGAATCCCCAGTTCATCCTGTCAAATGCTTTCTCAGCATCTATCAAATGACCACCATTAATTCCTGAGAGTGTCACTATCCAGACAAGATGTTTAACAGCCTTCTGATGTTGTCATACAGTAACTGACTACTGATGAAGCCTGTCTGGTCAAGGTAAACTGGGTACCTCACCCAACTCTATAATGTGAGAGCCAAGACCAAAGTAAAAACTTTGAGGTCCACATTTAGAAGACAGATGGAGTGGTACACAAGGTGGTATCCTTTCCTTGTTTTGGGAGGACTGTGATTTGTGCATGCTGTCAGGATGGAGGTACTTCTGCACCTCTCAGCAGATGTCTCTCAGCAGCGATAAGAGTATTCCCCCAAAGGTTTTGTAAAATTCCAAGGCTATCCCATTGGGGCCAAGAGATTCCCCCAATTTCAGGCACTGCGTGTCCTTCTGAATTTCATTCAGAGATACTGAAGTATTTAGAGCTTCCTTGGCCTCCTTCGTGAGCTGTCTAGATTGCACTGTATGGAAGAAGATATCTTGCTTACCCAAATTATTTTCTACATTATCTCTTGTGAACACATCCTTATAAAACTGTCTGAACTGATCTGCTATCTTTCTGGGGTCAGTCTTGAACTGCTGGTATGCACCCTGCCTACAGAACTAGAGCACTGCCCTACTGGCCACCTTCCTGTGCAATTTCCAGGGCTGTAGGTTTCCTGCTCTGTTCCCTGATTCAAAGAAATGCAGGTATCAGTAATGCAGTGCTCCCTCTATCTTGGCCTCTTAAAGTCTGTTAATTTTCATCCTGCAACCCTCTAGCTAGCACTTGACCTCCTCATTGAAGACTATCTTATGTTCTGTTTTTAGGTCATATACTTTGGCTTTGAAGTCAAGTTACTCCTGCACTTTCTCTTCTTTAAAGTTTGAGGCAAAGCTGATAGTATGGTCTGTGAGTACAGCCTTCAGGCCATCCCACCATGCCATCTCAGAGGTGTGGCCTTTGGGAGTCTGTGCCCGATATTCTGCCACACATGCCTCTACTATTGCTATACAGTCTGTATTTGACAGCAGGGAACCTTTATGATGCCAGCTGTCACATGATTTCACCACATGCACCCAAGTGGATGAGAGCAGAAGGAAATCCAAAAAAAGGAGTATGCTTGGTGTGAGGGGGACCTGAAAGTGGGCTCTACGATGCCGGTTTAATAACACTTTTGTCAACCGGCATCATAGTGATGGGATTTATGTTGACCGCAAGTTGCGGTAGACATAAATCCCAAATGCCTCCCAGTCCTGTTTTTCTATCGGGGGCTTTGCCCCCTGAACCCCACATGCAAGGGACTCTGCCCCTCACACCCCCATACTTTAGATTATCAACTCCAGTCAGAGTTGATTCGGGGAGGGGGTGCAGGACCGGGAGACAGTGTGCCCCTGTCTCAGGCACACCAACACACCGGCCTCTTGGCAAAGTGTTGATTTTGCTGACAGCAAGGTATGTCATTGTGTTGGTATTGCTGTCGCTGTCGGGGTGAGGGTGGGGGGCAACCTCTGAAAGTGCACTCCCTAAATCCGGGGGATGGAAGTGTCACCAGGTCAATACTGATACTGGAACTGATACCAAGAATTTGGGAAGGTACCAGTGTCAGAACAGATGCTGAAGCCAGAGTTCTTGGGGCACAAATATGTTGCCTATTACTATATGTACAAAGACAATCTGAGGCATTTGGGTTCAGATCCAAAAGATTTATTTTAGTACTACCAATGTACAAATAAGTCTAAAACCTTATACTAAAACAACATATATTTTGTCTAGTGACAATAAGCAGTAAGCAAAATGTTTTTCTCGTATTCCTAACATCAATACGTAAAAATAATTATCCCATGCACATTGTAATCTAGTAGTTCTATCATAAAACAGTTTTCTTGGCTATTCCTAAATAAAAGAAATATTTCCCCCAAAGCAGTCTTTCTTGGCCTGTAGCCTATGACCACTAGTCTTTTCTGTATGAGAGGACTGAAAAATACTAGAAGCTCAGAGCTGATCATTTTTTTTACCAGTTCCTCTGGCTGATGAGCTTTCTTCTTTCTGTCAGAAACACAAAGTCTTGGGCCTTGTTATGCTAGTCATGCCTGTTTGCCCACTGACATTGCTTTGGCCTATTTTGAGATGTACCCAGACTTAGGTCCATTCTGGCTATCTTTCACTCTGCCTGGATATTCCAGGTCCATAGGGAGGCTCCCCGTATCAGAAGAACTTCCATGTCTCCATCAAACCTAATTTTTGAGCCTGTCACCAGATGCAATCCCCCCACTCTACTCCTGGATCCTCCTCCCTCCTCTGACCTGTCATCCAAAGTAGGCCTCAGGACCCCATTGAAATCTCTTCCATTAGGTACAGGTCCATCAAGACTGGTGCATGTGTTAGTAGTTTTTTCAAGAAGAGCACTGTTTTGCTTTCCACATTACAGGCCTATATGTTGAGCAGCATGCAGGGCACTGATCTTCAGTATCCCTTAACACAGACATAGTGGCCCTCTGTGTCTGTCACCAAGCTGGTGACCTCCAGAAGGCATGATATACATATTAGGATGGCCATCCCCCGGTGGTATGGATGAGTCTCATAGGTGGAGAAGTAAACTGCAATCTAGTAATGGGGTTGGCTCAGGCTGCCCAAAATTCTTTGCAATTAAATCTTTGGGTCATTCAAAATCCCCCAAAATCAACTAATGTACAATAAAGCTGAATGAACTCCAATCCCATGGTACTTTTGACTTTTTATGTTTGCTTGCTCGCATGTGCAAGAAACATAGTGCCACCATAGGAGTTTGCGTAGGTGTGCCTCCCCTACTTCCAATGCCCTGCTCCCTTTTACAGGCACAGCTGCACTGCACCAGTGAATGTCCAAGCTGTTTATGACAGCCGTTCAGATGCAGTGGCATACAGTTCTGAAAGAAACACTGCTACTATCAGCGATGGTAACGTGCTGGCAATTTGCATACTGTCCATCAGCAGTATGCAGATTGCCTACACGTTGGCACTGCATCTGAGCTGTCATAGACAGTTCTCCCCCCTCCCACCCATGAACGCCTACATAGCATGCTGGGAGTCCACCCCAGCATGCTCATGTGCTGCCCCCACACACCATATGGCTGACGGGTTGCCCAATCCCCCATTGGCTCTACTGCACCCCCCAAAACAGACTTCCAGGTGCCACACTGGGAGCCCACCCCTGCATGGAAAGAGTCCATGTGGCGACGAGGGTGCCCAATCCCCCCTGTTGGCTCCACTGTACCCCCTCCTGAAAAAATAAACTTTCAACTGCCACACTTGGAGCCCACCCCAGTGTGGCAAAAGTCCTGCATTGTCTTCTAGAAAGAAAAAAACACACCTACAAAAAAAAAAGGTCCCTCATTCACTGTCTTGCCCCCTTCCCCAACCCGCACCCACCCTCTGTGCACCCACCTCCCCACACCCCCACCATACTTACCTCCAGAGCCCAGCGCGACGATCTTCGGTGGACCGGGAACACGTCTGCACTCTTCAAAGTCAGCCGCAAACTGAAGAAATGCCAGTAAGCTGTATAATGGCACAATGTTTTTTTTTCAACTTTGGTGCATATCGCGGCCATTTTGGGGAATTTTTTCACCAAAGTTTCAACATGGGGTTCTTGGGGCTCCACCTCATGAACTCAGTCACTGTCATTTTGTTATTCGATCCCAAAAGGTGAATTCGCGGTGACTGTGCGGAACCACCTTTTGGGACTGAAGAACAAAACGACAGTGTCACAGTTCATGAGGTATGTCCCCAAAACCCTATGTTGAAAATCTGGTGAAAATATTCCCAAAAATGACTGTTTTATGAGTGTGCATTGTGCAGTTTCTACGCACACTTGTAAGGTTGCAAATTTTTTATATTTTCACTCCAGATTTTCAACATTACCATTTTCCACACCTCCTTCTGAGCAGTAAAGTTGTCATTTTTCACATCTCACCCAAAATGTGTTTTTGTGCATGTAACGCACAATAGCACGGTCGGTGTGTGAAATCAATGTTTGGGACAGATTAAGAAAATCACAGTGACACTGTTCATGAGCAGATGTCTTAAAATGGCTATAATGAAAATTTAGTGACAAAAGTCCATAGAATGACTGTATTACGATTGTGCAATGCACAGTTTCCACGCACCCTTGTAAGTTCATGAATTTGTAATATTTTCAGTTCAGATTTTCTGCACTGGCATTTTTCCACACCTCCTTATGAACAGCACAGTTGTCATTTTTCACACCCTGGCCGAAATGTGTTTTCACACTTTTGGCACAGAAATGCATGATCACTGCGGGAAATCAGTGTTCGAGACAGATTAAGAAAATCACAGTGACGCTATTCATGACCTGAGGTCTCAAAATGCCTGTGTTGACAATCTGCTGTAAACAATCCCCACACTAGTTAGAATACCGGTGTGTGTTGCGCAGTTTCTACGCACGCTCGTGACTTCACCATTTTTTTTATATTTTCACTCCAGATTTTCAACATTGCCATTTTTTACACCTCCTAATGAACAGTACAGCTGTCATTGTTCAAAATGTGTTTTCATACCTGTGGTGCCAAATGGTATAGTCACTGTGCAAAATCAGCTTTCGGCGGCTAACAAACTAATATTGTCACTGTTCATGAGGTGTGGGTCACAAAAACCCATGTTGAAAATTTGGAGTGAAAATACCAATGAATGCCTGGGGCGTTAGGGTTTCCAGACATAATGCCCCACCCTGTAGAGATTGATAGGCATCAGGGGTGTAACTTGGGATTGTCACCTAACCTAGAAACATAGAAACATAGAAACATAGAATTTGACGGCAGATAAGGACCGCTTGGCCCACCCAGTCTGCCCATTTCCCTACCTACTGGATAAGCTGCAGATCCTAGTTAACCAGCAGCCTACTTCTTCCTACCCCCACCCCCCAGAATTGCCTTATGACTATCCCATGCATGCTTGAATTCCACCACTGATTTTGACTCCACAACCTCCTCCGGAAGGCCATTCCATGCATCCACAACCCTCTCTGTGAAAAAATACTTCCTTAAATTACCTCTGAGCCGCCCCCCCTCTATCTTCAAATTGTGCCCTCTTGTTCTTGCACACCTCTTTTTTTGAAAGATGCTACCCTCTTGGACTTTGTTGATTCCCTTGAGGTACTTGAAAGTTTCTATCATGTCCCCCCTCTCCCTCCTTTCCTCGAGGCTATACATATTAAGCTCCTTAAGTCTCTCTTCATATGTCTTCCGGTGCAGACCCTGCACCATTTTAGTTGCCCTCCTCTGGACAGCTTCCATCCTGTCTATGTCTTTGGAGATTGGGTCTCCAGAACTGCACACAGTACTCCAGATGGTGTCTCACCAGCTGTCTGTACAGAGGATAATAACTTCCTGTTTTCTACTGGTGATGCCTCTCCCTGCATCCCAGTATCCCCCAGCCCTCCTGCTGCCTTCTCACATTGCTTGCCCACCTTTAGGTCATCTGATATGACTACCCCCAGGTCCCTTTCCATTTTGTTGTTGTTAGTATCTCACCCCCATTGTGTACTCTTCCTGGGTTTTGTTTCCCAGGTGCATTACCTTGCACTTCTTAGCATTGAATCTAAGCTGCCATACATTTGACCATTCCTCTAACCTTGCCAAGTCCCTTCTCATCCTTTCCACCCCACCCTGTGCATCAACTCTGTTGCAGATCTTAGTGTCATCTGCAAAGAGACATACTTTTCCTTCCAGTCCTTCTGCAATGTCGCTTATAAAGACATTGAAGAGGACTGGTCCTAATACTGAACCCTGCGGTACCCCGCTAGTAACCCTCCTTTCTTCTGAGGACTCCATTTACTATTACTCTCTGTGTCCTATTCTCCAGCCAATTCTTTACCCAGGCTGTCATCTTGGGACCCACTCCCAGGCTGGCTAACTTATATATTAATCTTTTGTGTGGGACTGTGTCAAATGCCTTGCTAAAGTCTAGGTAGGCCATGTCCACAGCCCCTCCCTGATCTACTACTTTGGTCACCCAGTCAAAGAAATCTATCAGATTCGTCTGGCATGACCTTCCCACTGTGAATCCATGCTGCCTAGGGTCCTGTGCCCTTCTGGCCTCTAGATACGTGACAATTCTTTCCTTTAGAAGTGATTCCATCATTTTCCCTATCACTGAGGTTAAACTAACAGGTCTATAGTTTCCTGCTTCTGCCTTGCTCCCACTTTTGTGAAGGGGAATCACATCTGCCCTCCTCCAGTCCTCGGGTACCACCCCATCCTCCCATGATTTGTTAAAGAGGGTAGTCAGTGGTGTCACTAGTTCTACCCTTAGTTCTTTTAGAATTCTGGGATGAATCCCATCAGGCCCCATTGCTTTGTCCACCTTCAGTTTTAAGAGTTCTTTCAGAACCCTTTCTTTCTGTAAATGGGCTGGTATCAACTTCTGTATCCAGAGTGTTACTACTGTTTGTTTTATGTACCTCCCCCTCTTCCTTTGTAAATACTGAGCAAAAATATTTGTTTAGTATCTCTGCCTTTTCACATTCTCCTCTGCCCACCCTCCCTCCCCTTTATTAAGCCTCACTATCCCTCCCTTGGTCTTCCCTTTGCTCCTGATGTACCTATAAAGGTTTTATTCCCTTCTTAACTGAGTTGGCTATCTTTTTCCTCAGTTTGGACCTTTGCTGTTCTGACTGCCTTCCCAGCCTCCTTTTGCTTTAACTGATACAGTTCTCTGTCCTGCTCCTTCTGCGATTCCTTGTACTTCCTGAATGCTTTCTTTTTCTCTTGAACCTTCACTGCCACTTCCTTTGAGAACCATAGTGGTTTCTTACATCGTCTTGTTTTGTTTATTTGCTTCACACGAAGGCTCGTTACCTCTGTGATGGCAGTTTTTATTATTCCCCATTGTTCTTCCACCCCTCCTTCCTGCCCATTTGCTAGTGCATTCCTTAGGCACTCACCCATTTTGGCAAAGTCAGCCTCCAAAGTCCAGTACTTTGTCTTTGTATGGCTTGACTCTATTGCTGTGTTTATTGTGAACCATACTGTCTGATGGTCGCTAGTTCCCAGATGGCTACCCACTTCTACATCTGTGATCCTCTCTCCATCTCCATTTGAGAGTATCAAGTCTAATATTGCTCCCTCTCGAGTGGGCTCCAGTACTAGTTGTCTAAGGCATGCCCCCTGGGGCATCTAGAATAACTGCACTCTTCGAAGTGGCAGCTGCAACTAAGCTCCAGTTAACATCTGGCATATTCAGATCACCCATCAGCAATATCTCCCCTTTTTCTGCCATTCTAAGTATACTTTCTATCATTTCCTTGTCCACTTCCTCCCCCTGAGAAGGGGGTCTGTATACAACCCCTGTGTGGACTGTGGTGCCATTGCCTGTCTCCAAAGTTACCCACAGTGCTTCTTCTCCTCCCTGTTTACCCTTTTGTTCTGTTGCTTTTATTCCTTCCCTTATGTAAAGAACTACTCCTCCCCCTCTTTTACCCTCCCTGTCCTCTTCTAGATAGTGTATCCTGGTATGTTTACGTCCCAGTCATGGTTTTGTGTGTACCATGTTTCTGTGACTGCCACGATATCCAGATGTTCCTCCTCCATCAAGCCACTAATTCAGGAAGCTTGTTACCTGACTACGGGCATTGGTACTCATTGCTCCATTTTTGATGGCCTTACCTTCTGTTGCAGCATCCCCACTGACCGTTCTACCTTGGTCTTTTTCTCATATAGTACCCTGTTTTGTAAGGGAGAGGCTGGGATTTTTCTGCTGTTTGTCAGTGCCTCCCATTGACTAGTTTAAAGCTTGCCAATGAAGCATTTAAACCGATTGCTCAAAAGACTTGTTCCCTTCCTGGACAGATGCAGACCATCCTGCCAGTATAGGCTGGTGTCCTCCAGGTGGAACCCCAGTCTAATGAAGCCAAACCCTGTGCTCCGCACCATTTTCAACCATTCATTAAACTGCATGGTGCCAATTACCTCGCCTCCCATGCCTTTGACAGGCAGCACCCTGAGAAGGATACTGTGTTTGCTACTTGTCTTGGGCCCTCCCCAACTCTGCAATGTCCTCCTGCACTGCTCTAACCTCATGATGAGCCAGTCATTTGTCCCTAGGTGGACAATTACGTCCAGCTCAGAATCCTTGCAGCTGTTGTTGTGATCCTGAGGATCGCTTCCTGTCCCTCCAAGCCTTGGCACCAGGCAGGCACCTTACTCTCAGATTTCCCAGCTCCTCCCAGTTCTATCCCCTAATAACTGGAGTCCCCACCAGGAGCTGCTCCTTTCCTTGTGGTGTCCTCTGCCTCCTTCCTGTGGGCCTCCCTTGTGACAGTTGTCCTCAGCCTCCTTAGTCTCCTCTGTGGGTGTATCTATAGGGGAGCTATGCTCTCCCAGAATGGCGTATGGATTGTGGTGTGTAACATCTGACTGGGTGTGCCTCTGTTTCACCATCCTCATCCTCCCTGAGCCCACTGTGGTCCAACTGCTGTGCTTTCTTTGCAACCTCTGAGGTAGTGGTGGTGGTTCTGGTGCTCCCTGGATGGGGGAGGTTCCCTTCCTACTGTCCATTGTGGCCTGGGGGAAGGTCCCTGTACTACTGTCCAGTGTGGCCTGAAGACGGGCAACTTCCTCCCTCAGGGCAGACAGTTGTCTGCAAATAGGGCAGCATCTCAGCCTCCAGAAAGACTCCCGGAAGACTGCTGCCCCACAGCCATTACATTGCACTACTCCCCACATTTTTTTTTTCCTTTGTAACGCTTATGCCATTCCACCCCCACCCACACCCTGCAGCCAGTGACAGGTATCGAGGTATGCCTTGGACTCTTCGGCCCCAAAGTTTACCCCATTCTCCTATACTGCACCCATATCACCATATTTTCTTATGGAATGGGGTGAGCAATAGGCCCAAAGACCCCAAGGCACACCATGAAACTTGTCTGTGTCTGCAGGGTAGGGTGTGGTGAAATGGCTTGACCGTTATGCCTGATGACCCAAAGGCACACCCCAATGCCTGTCAGTCTCTGCAGGTTGGTGGTGGGGTTGGCTTCAGTTCAATACTTCACTGCCATTCCTATTACGCATCTCTGTAACTCCTACACAACCAATGCAAATGCCAGCAAACAAACATTTGGCATTGACAAATGCTTGTTCTTTATTTGTATACACACTTCATTTAAGGGATCACAGTTTTGTGGCTTCGCCACTTCCTCAGTCCCAGCTGTGTTGTTCTTTCTTTTTCTTTTTGCAACGTCACTCCTTGTGACTTTTCTCTTTCTGTCCTTCCCTTTGTATGTCTGTCTGTCCGTCACTTTATATGTTCTGGAAGTCCTTCCAGAACATAGGAGTGGTATGCTGTGTTGCAGGAAGTAAACGGTATTGTGGATATAACACAGGAAACACAGGACAGATTGAAAAAGACATAAAGTGACTAACAGACAGATATACAAAGGGATGGAGAGAAAGAAAAAGTCACAAGGAGTGATGTTACAAAAAGAAAAAGAACAACACAGCTGGGCCTGAGGAAGTGGCAAAGCCACGAAACTGTCGCCCCTTAAATGATGTGTGGATACAAATAAAGAAGAAGTCAAAAGTACCATTGGATGGTAGTTCATTCAACTTTATTGTTTATTATAGAAGTGAACTGCCCCAACTCAGAATGCTTTAGTTTGGCATGCTTCACCACCGACAGAAGGGTCTCCTGCTCAAAAACTATGGCTGCCCTGTTATGCTGAGCCCTTGGAGGACACTGGATTTCTTAACTGGGCAATTCATGCCCTGTACATTGTATGTCACTTCCCTAGTCTCCGTCTTAATGTTAGATAATGCCTCCCCTCCTCACCATGGATTGGATCCTCCTCTCTGCCCCTCACTACACCCAGATTAAGGTATAAACATTGCAGGAATGGTGGACAAATTTTACATTAAAAAGGAAAAGAAACAGTATAAACTAGAAACCAGAACCCAGTTAACTTCAAAAGGTCAAAGCACCCTCTTGGTAGCTTCTTGGATGGCAGTTGGGCTACTGGAAGGCACTGACGTGCAATTGGCATGGCGTGCATCTGACACCTAGGAGTCACCCTCCTACCCATCTCTCCTGATGGCTCAGTTGTAATAACTCTTATCCTGCTTAACATACAACTCCTGCAATCTATGGAAACCAAGTCTCCCCCTCTCCCCAACAGCCTGGCAGGCAAAAAGACAGAGAAGGCCATGATCATCCAAGCCCCGGGATGTGCCTGTATCATGAATGAGTGAGCATCTCTTCCTTTGCAATTGTTCCGCCCCCCACGTGAAATGGAGGTAAAGCAAAGCAGGGGTGGCAATAAAATCCCAATGGCCAGGCCACATCCAAAGAAAGAAGGCTGTCTGCCATTAGTTAAAGTTATGATTGGTGTCCTCTGGCTTAGACACCTCCGCCCCCATGGAGCACGGGCCCAACCTGATACCCCCACCAACCCAACAACATACCCCCACCACCCCAGCAATGTAAAAGAAAATTGCTGCTTCACACACCAACTTTTGCCACCTGACTATAAGTGAACAGCAGGTCCCACCACCATCCTTAACTCCCTTCCATATGCCCTCATGCTTCACTGCCAACATGTCATCATGAGAATACCATTACTGGGCCTACCATGGATATGCCACATTCTGCTGTGGGTGTCCACACACCCAGATGTCCTAGAAGAGGCTGCGATCACCAGATTGCCCACCATTCCTGTTCAGCCCCAGCTCGCCTTCTCAGAGTTGCATTATAACCTCAAAGCCCCAGATATGGTAAGACTTTAGCACTAGTCAAAGGTTGGGCAAGAGTAGCCACAGTGGGGAAGTATCCCCCATCTGCTCTGTGGCAGCCATTATTTCCCATGTGCCTGAGTCAGTTTGTAGCCAAGTGAAGTGCGACTAATTCTAGGCCACTTTGCACACTGATAATGGGTGGTAGCAGCAGTCAGCATCCAGGCCACACCCTCCCACCAAGGGGCAACCCCCTGTATCTGTTGGCAAACCTCTTAATCTGCCACCAGTACCACATAGAGGCTATGCCACCCCTAAGCCTGACTCTGGCTGAAAGTCTTCCTTACACTGAGATGTCCCCCCCAAAATGAAACTTAAATATTGTAGCCACAGCAAGTAAGGATATATAACATCTCTAAAGGTCCTCAGAAAGCAAATTTTTTGAGTTCTAATGGGTGGTGACATCTTGCCATATGGTGCCAAATCTGGTGTTCCAGCCATGGTATGTGCACATGTAGTACTCAGGCTGGAGAATCTTTTCCACTGAGTCCCAATGCCAAACGTCCAAAGGGCAAAACAGTACCTGATACAGTAAAGATAGTGTTAAAGTCGATGTGTACAGATTCAGCTAGTGCCCCTGTATCCTGGCACCATCTGGTGCTGTGCCCTGGCCAGTCTCCACCTTCTGAAAGCTGGTCTAAAGAGTCTCCAAAGCCTGCTGCTGGTGGTTCCTTTTCCTGGGGCATGCTACTTTCTTCCAGGGCTGGAAATCAGGCAGAGAGGTAAGGCTGGGGTCTGGAGATGAGAAGAGCACAGCCGGCACTCCCAGCATTTTCAGCAGTGTTCCTCCATGAGCGTTTGGAAGAAAGCTGGCCCCTCTGGTATAAATCTTGAAATGCACTGGAGCCAACATCTGCATTTTAATATTTTTGGAAGCTAGATCTTTCCTGATCACTAGCAGGATGCATCTTTTTAAAAAAGTCAGGAGAGTAAGGTCATGTTAACGTATAGGCAAGTGTCCACAAATACTAATTCTTTTTTGCTTAGGCCAGTGGTAAAATCTTTGTTTTGACATGATAGTCTAGGAACTTCAGGACTGTGGACCTAGAGTGGACGTTTGGACTGGGCTTCAGTCCCAGAGCTGTTTGGGCACAGACAATATTGATGGATTTTTCGGCCAGCCAGCTGAGCAGTTCCATGAAAAAGGATTCTAGGAAAGTCTCTATCTGTCCCTGCTCTGTCCCCTCCAGGAGTCTCCCTCCTTGCTTGACATTCCATGTCTCTATTTTATTGGTAAGCTACTGTTCCCAATAGCTAAGAAATTGCAGAATAGTGCCATGTTGCTCAATTGTAGAGGAAGCCTACAACAACCTGCTCTTCAGATCCGGGGCACGCTGCTGCACCTTGTGGAGGTCTTTTCTGTTGTCCCCCATGGCATTCCCCAAGTGTTCCATTATTGAGTCTACCTCACAGAGCTCATAAAATAATTTTTTTTGGAGTAATGGTGAATTTTTCCTCAGGCTTCTAGTTGCTGGAGCAGCTAACATGATCCAAGGTCACTGAAGCTGATCTACTGCAGCTGTGGGCCAGAGTGTCTGGTAGGTTGGGTTGGTAAGTAATTTCTGCATTGTCGTCTGGATGTCTTTTTGTTTATGTTTAGCTGGCATGGTACAAAGCAGTATTTCCCATGTTAAGAGTCCCACTGTTAATGTTGTTGGTACGGATTTCAAAGGATTTAACTGCTGAGAGGCAGAAGCCCATAGAACTTACACATTGTATGGATGGGAAGCGGAACTAGAAGCACTGGGGGACCCTTTCTGAGCAGCTTTCATATATGCAATTAAGCTTTTCTTTTTTTTTGGCTGGTCAGGTGCACTGAAGGGCAGTCTCAGGATTCTGCAGTCTACACTCAGTCTCTGACTTTGGGTGGGAGGGTTCCAGTATCTCGGGGTGAAGGTAGAAAAGGCTTCTTTTCCCATCTTAGGGGAGCATTTAGGAACTAAAAGGAGGATGCCTCAGAAGATCTGAATAAGTAGGGTTGTTATTGAACATATGGGAGAGATGCGGGGGGGCTAAGGAGGATTATCTTGGTAAATTAGCAATGAATAAAAAGACTATTGAACAGGACTGTAGGAAGTACAGGTTGTGGGTAACCTGACATTTGGAAACTCAAAATACCTGACCTGATGAAGGGAGCATAGCTCTCAAAAACTAATCTCATAAATGGTTTTGTTAGTCTGATAAAAGGTTTCAGGGCAACGTATTTGTTGTTTTTCTTCCTCAAAACCCAAAATACAAATTAATAAAGTTTTTTGGGGGGATGCCTTATAGCTATGGGATGATTTTCCATTTGCTCACTCAACTACCAGCTAGAACACCCCTCTCATCTGGTGGTCAAACATTTTTGAGAATGAGTGGCAGATGTGTATACACAGAGACAACATTTTAAAATTGGGCTTGGACTATTTGTTTTCATTTGTCAGCCAAAATTGTTATGCAAGGGGACAGCTCGGTGGAAGACCAGCAAATATTCTAAACAATGGTAATGTATGCATCAGATAATGTTTATGATGCAAGCTCTTTATTATTCACAAGCAAGAAGTTTTAACAGCTAAGTTAAGTGGTTAGGTTTCAATGTCCCAGATTTTGAAATGTGTGTCAGAGCAGTATTTGAGGTTCTTATGTACTGTATGTAGTACTAGGTAGTGGTACAAATTCTGTTCAAAAGGCAAAAATGAGTGTGACCCTGACAGTCTTGGTCATTTAAGTCTACTGAGTCAGTCTTGCAATCCATCCCAGTTAAGAATCAATGAGCCAGTAGAGTTCTACATGTAAACATTGGGTCCTTCGGGGTGTTTACCCACAGATGTAAGGAGGCCAGCCTGGATTCTTATTTTGTAAGGAGAGAAGAGAAAAAAAAGATTTATTATGGTTCCTGATCCACAGGTAGATCTACACATTCCCTTTACTTTCATATTCCGTAAGAAACACTACTAACCTCAGTTTGTCAAGTTGTTTTTACCCTACCTCAGGCCCAGAGACATTTAGGGTTCCTCAGTATGCGGGAGACCCCCAGGACTTCTTCAGGCACTTACTGTACTCCCTCCGCCTTGGGTTGAACCCCAGACTTTTTTTTATCCGCTAAGTATTGTCTACTTCCAACAACCAATAAGGAACATAGATACATATAAAGTGTCTGCAGATGGGGACCATTGATCTATCTAGTCTGTCCATGTTTTGACTACCCCCCAGATTTCCCTGTCTTTGTTGTCACAGTTCCTTTGTATCTATCCCATGCGGTTTTCTCAACTGTTTATTTATTTGTGCAGAGATATTCCAGTACATTTATGGCAGGTCTTATGCAACAAATTACCTTACATTTCTAAGAGATTTAGACAGTTCCATAATTAAAATAGGTCTACAATAAAAACTTAAGAATATGAATGATCACAAAACAGATATGGGATAATTCCTCTCCTGTGGATCCTCAAGGCACAAATGCTGGGTCTGCAGGAGACATATAGAACACCCATGGTCTCCAAGTTAGTTCATAGCAGATGACTCTACCTGTGTGATATGCAATTACTCTTTCTAAATAATATATTTCATTCACAAAACAGTGCCATTGGGCAAGCGCAGGGGGAGTAAGTTTGAGCCATAATCGGATTATAGCTTTTTTGCGGCCACAATATATAAATAAAGCAAACTTCTGGGTGGAGGGATGGATCCATCCACAGCAATATACTATATAAGAAAATCAGTTGTGGGGATAAGACTAAGTCCAGTCCTAACAATATCCCACATGTTCTTGAATTCCCTAACCATCTTGGGTTCCACCATCTCCACATGAAACCCATTTCAGGGCGCCAGCACTCTCTCCGTGAAGAAGAACTTGTGGTTGTTGCTGTTAATCACCCCCCCAAAACCTCAGAACATTGACTTCATATCCTTGTGGATGTATTTAGTTGGAACAGCTCATTTGCCTGGATTCTGTTTAACCCTTTGAGGTAATTAAAGGTCTTTATCATATCCCCCTGTCCCTCCGCTGCTCCAGAGAGTACATGTTGAGCTTTCCCAGTCTGTCCTAGTAGATCTTTTCCTGGAGTCCATGTATCATTTTAGTTACCCTCCTCTGGACCATCTCCACCTTGTCAATATCCTTTCTCAGATATGGCCTCCCAGAACTGGATGCCGTACTCAGGGTGGGGCCTCACCAGTGACCTGTATCGTGGCAGGACCACCTCCCTCCTTCTGTTAGTGATGCCCCTATCTATGCATCCCAGCATACAGTTTGCTTTTAGTGCTGCCTTCTCACACTGGCTACTGACCTTCAAATCTTCTGAAATGATGACCCCTAAGTCATGCTCTTGGCTCAAGGTGGTAAGTTTCTCCCTTCCCAAGTTGTATTCGGCCCTGGTATTGCCCTTTCTGAGGTGCATGACCTTACACTTCTTGCCATTAAATTTCAGTTGCCATGCAGAAGACCACTTTTCAAGTTTATGAAGGTCATCCCTCATTTGATTTATCCCCTCCACTATGTTGACCCTATTACAGGGTTTTGTGTCTTCTGCAAATAGGCACACCCTCCCCTCCCCTCCAGCTCCTCCGGGATGTTGCTAATGAATATGTTGAAGAGTAGTGGCCCCAGGACCGACCCCTGGGGCACCCCACTTGTCACTTTCCTCTCACTAAATATGGCTCCATTTACCATGACCTTCTGGGTTCTACCCTCCAACCAGTTTCTTATCCACAATACTATTTTTCCCCGACTCCCACCCACTTTAGCTTCTTTAGTAGCCTTCTGTGGAGTACCGAGTCGAAGGCTTTACTAAAGTCCAGGTAGACTATGACTACCACTCCTCCCTGGTCCACTGTCCTTCTGACCCAGTCAAAAAACCGTATCAGATTGGTCTGGCAGGATCTGCTTGTCATGAACCCTTGCTGCCTGGAGTCCTGCTGCCTGCTGGCCTCCAGGAATGCCACGATACTCTCCTTGAGCAGGGATTCCATTGTTTACCCACCACAGAGGTCAGACTGACCAGCCTGTAGTTTCCCGACTCCTCCTTGCTTGCCCCCTTGTGAATATGGACCATTGTGGCCCTCCTCCAGTCCTCTGGAACTATCCCTTCTTCTAAAGGCTTGTTAAAGAGATTTGTCAGAGGTGCTGCCAGCTCCTCTTTTAGTTCTGTTAGTTTCCTTGGATGAATCCTATCTGGACCCATGGCCTTGTCTGTTTTCAGCTTTGCTAGTTCTTTCATAACCCTTTCGACTGAGAAAGGGCTCAAGTCAACACCTCCTTCCTGTCTAGTTCCAGCTATCAAGTTGGGTCCATCTCTCTCTGCCTCATTTGTAAATACTGAGCAGAAGTATTTTAGTGCTTCCACTTTGTCGATGTCCCCGTCTATCATCATCTCCCCTCCCACCGATTTGAGACTGACTATTCCCCCTTTTTTTTCCTTTCACTAATATATCTGAAGAATTTCTTTGTACCTCCCGAGATCTTTTGGGCAATATTTTCTTCTGCTTGTGCCTTGGCCATCCTGATTTTTCTACTGGATTCCTTTAATTTGATCCTATATAGATCCATATCTTCTTCCTTTTTAGTGGCTTTATACCTCTTAAATGCCTTTTTCTTTTTCTGTATTGTGTCTTGTACTTCCCTTTTGAACCAAATTGGGTTTCTTCTCCTTTTTGTTTTGCCGACTGTTCTTATGCATCCTTCTGCTGCCTTGTTTAATGCATCTGTAAGGTGGTTCCAGTTCTCCTCCACTCGCCCTGGAGTTTTTTCTTCCAGTGCCTTCCTAAGGCAACTTCTCAGTAAGGTTCTCCTTTACAGTGATGTCAAGCCACACAGTTATATGGTTGCTCGACCCCAGATGATTCCCCGACCTCAACCCCTATCACATTTGTACTGTTTGTTAGGACTAAGTCCAGGACAGAGTCCTCCCTTGTGGGATCAGCAACAAGTTGCTTGAGTCCAGCTCCTCTCAGGGCTCCAATAATGTCTCTACTTCTGGCTGATGTGGCCATGAAGGATTTCCAATTTACATCCGTAAATTGAAATCTCCCACCAGGATCACTTCCCCCTTGTAGGTCATGTTGGTTATGTTTTCTAGCAGTCTTTTGTTTGCTTCTGCATCATGTGCTGGAGGCCTGTAGGCTACTCCAACCCATGTTGCTGAGCCTTTACCTTCCTCAGTCATGATCCATAGGATCTTTGGCCCTGTTTGTGCTCCCTGGAACCTCGGTAGCTTTTATGTCCTCCCTTACCTATAATGCTACCCCTCCACCCCTTTTCCCCCCTCCTGTCCCTTCTAAAGAGATTAAAACCTGGAATGACGATGTCCCATTCATGGTTATCATTAAACCATGCTTCAGCTACTGCTATCCAGTCCAGTTTTTTTTTTTATCTGCCATGAAGGTTATTAGTGCCGCTATTTTATTTTTTAGACTACATACATTTACTACCATTGCCCTTCACATTTGCCCTTCTGGTTTTGTTTCATTTTTCTTTGCTTAGTCTGTATTTTTGGTATCCATGTATTTTGCATTTGCCGAGTGTTTTTTGTTTGTAGTGTGGGGAGAAGTGACCTGGACTCTGTTTTGCAGGTCCAGTATAGCCACTGTCTCCTCCTCTGCTGGTTTAAACTCCTCACACAGACGTCGAGTTTCTGACTGAGCGCTCTTTCCCCTAATCTGCTGAGGTGGAGACCATCCCACCTAAAGAACCTCCTGTCCCAAAAATCATTCCAGTCCACAATGTAGTGGTGTCCTTTTTCTAGGCACCAAGCTCATAGCCATGAGTTTAGCTCATTGATCTCTTTTTCCCTGATTGTGCATTCTTTCCCATACTGGTAGTACCTCGGAAAAGGCTAGGACAGATGAAGAAGAAGAATCAGCATTTATATAGCGCTTTTCTTACATCCCAAAGTGCTTTACAAGCAATGCTAGACTGGTAGTGAAGTGACTGAATGTGTGGTGGCAGCCATAGTGCACATCATCACCCACACACACAGCCTAGATAATTGCATGAACCGGTTTATGGGAATGGGAATGTTGTCAGGGACACCGAGAATGTTCCCTACTCTTTGCGAAGAGTGCCCTGGGTTCTTTTACTTCCACCTGGACACCCACTGGGTACAACACCAGGATGGGCAGAAGGGACCTCGGTTTAACATATCATCTGAAGGACGGCACACCCCAGCAGTACAGCACCCCCCAATGCTGCACTCCGATGCCAGCGATTTTTATGTGCAAGTTCAGTCCCAGTGTGGGACGAGAACCCACGACCTTCTGGTACAGAGGCAGATGTGGTACCAACTGAGCCACGCTGACACCTCATGAACAAGGGGTTAGTTTGTCTCTGAGTGCTGAGACGTGTGTTTTGGTTTCCTCTAGTGATGCACCCATAATATTGTTTGTACCAATGTGAATAATGATGCCCTTTATGCCATCTTCCTGCTGCATAATCTTGGCAATGTATTCTGTGTCTTTTTGCACCATGGCTCCCCGGAGGCATCTTAACTTTTACCTCTATAGGGGCATTGTCACCTAGGTACAGTTCTATTTCCTTTATCATTTATCCCTCATGATTATTATGTTATTTTTACCCTTATCTGCTGAGTTCCTGTTTTTTGTTTTGGTTTTGTGTGGATATTTTCAGTTTGCTTTTGCTGACCTGTTGCAGCAACCTTGGCCTGCTCGGTGTCTGAATCCTGGAACAGAGAAAATCTGTTGCTCACTGCTGTGGGAGTCCTTTGTTCCCCCCCATTTGGTTGTGCCCAGCCATGACTGCCACTGCCCCTGGGCACCACTTACCATCCACCTGGCACTGCCTTTGCAGAAGTGGCACCACCTTGGTGCATGGGTGACAATGGAGTCCTTGAGTGGGTGAGACATCCACAGGGTTTGGGCAACAGCGGGGTCCCTGTGGAGGTGAACTCCCTCAGAGCTTTGATTTTGAAGGAGTCCATTGGGTGGATATACCCTCCTAGGGTCCTGGTGTTACCAAGGATAATTTGAAGAGAGGGTCACTACATCCAGCTGATGCCCCAGCCAGGATATGTTACCCCTTGCTTTCTGGAGCTGTGTCCTGTGGTCCTGTGTAGCCCAACACATGGGGCATTTCCCTAGGATGCTTACGGTATATGTGGTATATAAGCCTCCACAGTGCTGGCAATCCCTGTACTCCATTGACAGATGTATCGGATGGAAAACATGAATTTTAAGAGATTGAGTCTGATAGGTGGCCTATAAAGCCTGGTTTGTTGGGGTGGATGGCAATGGGGGGGTTGGTTTCTCCTTGGCTACCCGACCACGGATGAAAAACAATCAGGTGAGTGCACAAAATTTCAGCCCTTAGACCCAATTTGTGCCCAGACTGTTACTACAATTTTGCTGTCAACCCTTCAACTTACCAGTGCCTAGCCTGTCTTGCAGCTGGCAGAGTCCTGTGAAGGGAATCGGTTGTGTTTTTAGTCCCTGCTCCTGCTACTCTAGTCTGACCCTTTGGTCTCCGTGGGTTTCAGCTTCTGCCTTGGGAGTGTTTTGGATGTGCAGTGATTTGTTTGTACAGACCCAAATCTGCAGTGAGGTACAGTGGTGCAAGTACTTGTCAGCTTGTAATGGAAGCTGTCATTCTGTTTCCACAGCCCTCGGTCCACGGCGCTAAGCAGTCAAGCAGAAGTGGTCTGAAATCCAGAGATTCACGGCGATGCTCAGGCAAGCGGTGGTGAATTCAGTCCTGCAGACACCACCACCTCTCAGGGATAATACTCTGCAGCAGTACCAATGTGTCCTGAACCTAGCATTAGCCCTCTGTCTGCCAGTTATCCTAACCTAGAGCTCCCGCTAGCTGTCCAGAAGATCAGTAACCATATCCCTTCACCAGTAGGAGAGGAAGGGGTGTCACATTCTTCCCCACCTTAAAAGAGTCTTGTTTCTAGCTGTCAAGGGGATACAACATGTTGCATTTACCATTTGTCCCTGGTGGGTAGCTGAACCACCATCAGGCCCATGATCAGCATGGCATTGAGAGACACGTAGACAACTGTGAACACCCTTCATTGACAAAAAAGGAACCATGCCTCCATTGCATACCTCCACCCAGTGCCCAAGAGCACTCTAGCTTTATGGTTGGGTATACGTTACATAGGAGAGACATGGCCAAAGGTAGAGGTGGGATGGTGGAGAGGTTAGCTCTATACAGTTGGGAAGGTATCGAGGCAACAGACGATGGTATTCTACAGAGTGAGGGTAAGAAGGAAGTGGGATCAATCTTGGTACAGCTAACAACAGCTGCTGGTAAGAGGTTTAGATAAGTGGTAGTGTACAGACAACCTGAACAGAAAGAAGAGGAAGACAGCATGTTTAGAAAGAAACCAGAAAGGGAGCCACAAAAGGGGATCTGGTGTTGGTGGAGAACCAGAATCTGCCAGGTATAGTTTGGGATATTCCTGCAAGTTGCAGCAAAGAGCACCAGGGGTTGGGCACTGTTGATATGCTGCACGATTGCTTACTGGTGCAACAGGTCAAGAATCCCACATGACTGGACACCATACTCAACTTGGAACTCACCAATTTGGAGATGATAGTGGTGGTGGTGGTGGTGGGGGGGTGACAGTCAGTGAAATGTTTGGGTCCAGTGACCACAACAAATGTATGGTTCGAACTAGCAGGGGTAACAATGAACTTCCTTTGAAGACAGTGGTTCTGGACCTCTGAATTTTGGATTTTGGAAAGTTGCAGTAACTAGTCAGAGAAAGTCTGGTGGAGCAGACCAGATCAAGGGGGTGGAAAAACAGTGGGGCAGGATTAAGGGGGCACTCCCGGAGGTGGCCAAATCTTGTGCAAGGAAGGTCATGAAAAGAAAACAAACACAAAAGACCAAACTGGTTCTCAAAGGAGGTGAGGGCAGCTGTGAAAGTGAAATTAAGGGCCTTTACTGAATACAAGAGGGGAGGAAACCCAACAAGATTATCAGGCTAAACTCAAAGAGGCAAGGTTGGGGATGAGGAGGGCAAAGACAAACATGGAGCTGGTGATTGCCAAGGGAGTAACAGGTGGCAGAAAATAATGTATTTTTGCACAAAAGATGAAAAAGGACAATGAGAAAGGGATAGTAAGGCTGGCTGAGGGGGGATGGTAGTGGAAGAAGATGAGCAGAAGGCAAATGTTTCAACAATTACTTCTGCTCAGTGTTCATGGTGGAGGAGAATGATGCCCTGCTGGAGAGTGGTATCAAGGTCACAACATAGGGGCTTTAGGAAATGGAAAGAATACAGATCCTAGTTGGCTGGGTGAAAAAGGGTCTAGAAGGTTTCAAGGTAGACAAGATGCTATGACTCAAAAAAGATCAAGATGCCATGCCTCAAAAAAGATGCCAGGCCTCAATGGCCTGCACCCATCAGTACTTATGGAACTGTCTGCATAATCAGCATTACCCTTAGCCCACCTTTTTAATGACTCACTGAAGTCCAGAGTGGGGTCAGGCGGTGAATTGGGGATTGTACATAGTACTACTTCACAAGGGGGTGGGGCAGACAGGCAGGATCCAGGCAACTACATGCCTGTCAGTCTTAACTCCCATGTAGGTGAGCTGATGAAGACTATAGTCAAAGAAAACTTGGTGGCCTACTTAGAGGACAACAGATTGCAGGACAGCAAGCAGCATGGGTTTGTGTCATAGAGGTCATGCCAGACTATCCTGATACTGTTATTTGATAGGGTTACCAAGAGAATTGATGTGGACAGGCAGTAGATTTGTTCTATTTTGACTTCAGCAAGGCTGTTAATTTGGTACCATGGGGACGGTGTCCAGGGAAAGTTGTATCTCTTTACTGATAACACAAAGCTATACAGCAGGTTAGATCATGAGGAAGGGGTGCAGGACCTCCAGAAGGGCCTAGAACAGCTACAGAGACGGTATAATGTCTAGCAGTTAAAATTCAGTACCAAGAAGTGGTAATTCACTTAGGGAGACAGAATCCACACATGGAATACTGAGTGGAAGGGGTTAGACTGGCCCCAGGGATCTAGTGGTCATCATCAGTGACTCCATCAAGCAAATAGGTCAGTGCAACACGGCATACAGCAAGACATCCAGGATGGGGGTGTGTGTAGGGAGGGGTTTTGACAGTAGGAGAAGTGAGCTGACTCTGCCAGTGTACAGTTCTCTGGTGAGGGCTTAACTGGATTACTGTGCCCAGTTCTGGAGTCATCACCTGAGGAAACATATTGACAGCCCAGAGTCAGTAGAGTGAAGGGTCACCAAGATGATTCAGGACCAGAAGAGCAGAACTTATAACAAGCCCAACCAGGACAAACTATAAAACCAGCTCTCAGTCAGTCATCAACTGTATCATCGTCTCCAACCCTACCAGAATCACTGAAGCTGGAACCCTTCCAGATTGTGTGAGTGACCACTGCACAATTTACTGCCACAGGACTTCGCAGTCTCCCAAATCTCTTCCCAATTCTATTCACTTGAGATGTCTAAATGACAACGTACTTGAAAACATCATTCAGGCCTTCCACCAGATTGACTGGTCTTTCACTTTAACCATGGATTATCTAGACTGTCTTAAATTGCTTCTCGTCCATTTTCAATGGTGTATGCAACAAATTCACCCCCCTCAAAAAGATCAGGATCTGGGGCCACCTCTGCAAGTGGCTCACCCCTGACATCCTCAAATTAATGAGGGCGAGAGACAGGGTTTGGACCAAACTCAGGAAGCACAATGACCCGACTCAGTTAACACTGTACAAATCCCTGCACAACAAGTGCAAAGTGGCTATCAGGTTAGCAAAGGTCAGTTTTCTCCTCAGTAAACAGCCTGGGGAAAATGCTAATCCCAGGCAACTCTGGGGTACCCTGAATAATCTCCTTGGCAGGGTCAGGAAATCTGAACCCATCACCCCCAAGGATAGAGACAAGCTCACAAATAACCCTTTAGATGTGGCCAACATAAAAACTAATTTTTGGGGGATTTTGACAAATACATACTAACATCCCCCTCCCCTCTCCAGGCTCACCCAAATCACCCTTGCACCCTCCCACCCATATGTGTTTGTTATTGTATGCTTATTTTATGCACTTCATCTGTTTAAATATGTGATTATCATGTTTTGTGAATTGTATGATTGACTTGGAACATTCTGTAAACAAGAATAGTTTCTCATAGAACTCATCCTGTAAATTATTAACTTTCAAATAAAAAAAATACAAAATTCCCAATTTCTACTTCTGGGCATTACCACCCTCAGAAACCTTCAAACTCATCCGCTCAAATAACCCCAGACCCAGTAAAGGTGCTGACGGCATGGATTTAAAAATTCTTAAGCTTGCCATTGTCCCATTGGTGGTCCTCCTCACCAACATTCTAAATCTCTCTCTATGCACTGGCATCTTCCTACACATTTGGAAAACAGCCATAGTTAAACCTCTGTTTAAATCAGGCTCTAAGAACGAGGTAGGAAACTACAGGCCTATTTCTCTTCTTGCCCTCCCCATCAAAGATACTTGAAAAAGTAGCACACTCCCAGGTCACCTCCTTTCTTAACAGCTACAACATCCTAACTGATGCCCAGCACAGCACACAGCACTGAGACTGCACTAGTTAGGTTCATAAGGGATATCTATGGGGCCCCTAGACAATGGCCTGTACACGGGCTCAGTTTTTATGAACCTGACCAAGGCTTTCAACCTTGTCAACCATAATCTGCTCCTTAACAGCATGTCTGACTGCCATTTCTCTAATAACGCTGTCAAATGGTTCGGGAACTGTCTCTTCCACAGAACTCAGATGACCACCATCAATGGACTGCTCTCCTTGGAACACCCTATTAAATATGGGGTTCCCCAGGGCTCCATCCTGGGCCCCCTCCTTTTCACCCTCTTTATTAACAAGCTCCCAGAAGGCAGTGTCAAAACCAAAATGATCCTCTACGTGGACAATGCTGCACTGTAATTCAGTGACAGAAACCCAAACGAGATGCTCACCAGGTTACAATCTGACTTCCAGAACCTGCACTCATGGTTCACCAATAAAGGGATGGCCTTAAACTCTAAAAAAATGAAGTACATGGTTTTCTCCGGCCCCAGGAAAACTTTCATCCCAAAACTAACCCTCTCAGATAACCATGGAAATAGTATCCATCAAGTCACCGAATTTAAATACCTCGGTCTTCTGCTTGATCTCCACCTATGTTTCAGCCTTCACATTTCCAACTTCATAAGCAAGATTCGCACAAGGCTGGGGCTACTCTATAGAATTCAACAGTTTTTAATCCCCAAATTTAAACTCTGCCTAGCTAGCTCCATTCTATTGCCACTCCTGGACTGCAGATCTATCATTTATGCCCACTCTACAATTCACAACTCTTCTATAGACTTAGATACAGTTAAACAATATCATCTGCTTTGTCACTGGGGTCCCATGGAGAACGCAACACTGCACTCTCTACAAAGCCCTGGATTGGCTCCCTTTTGAGTGGTGTTTCACCCTCAAAAATCTCTCTTTCCTCCATAAAATTCATCTAAATAAACTACCACCAAGTGTTACATCTCTGTTCCCAAATCTGCTCCTACCCACCTAACCAGAGGAGTCTCCAGCAATATTTTCAGTATCCCATTTTTCCACACCACACTTGCACAAAACCCCATTGCTTTTAAGGGCACAGAACATTATAACCAGCTCCCGCCTGACCTTCTTGCCAGCAACATTATTTTTGCCTTTCAGAGGTCTCGCAAGAGCCATCTCCATGCTAAATTTTCTTGCACTTTTTCTCCTACTATAGGTGGAATCTGATCATATTCCTTGTTCCCTCTTTTTCTTCCCTGTCCCTCTCCCCTCTCTGTTCCCATCTTCCTTCTCCCTCCACCCCTGTTGTTCCCATCACCCACTCCTTTCTCCCTCCTCCAGTTTTTCTCACCCATTTATCCCTTGTTTATCCTTTATGTACCATGAATCCATTTTGCATGTCAATCCATGAATTTGTAAATTGTGTTTTAATTATTATTGTACTATGCACTTTTGATCCACTTTTGATCTCTCATGCCTGTTGTAAGTTCCTGAGTACAAGATTTTACCCCTACCAGTATGTACACGGTATACTGCAAATTGTCTTTTGTATCTTGTAATTAACGTTCAACTAGATGTTTGTAAAAATGGGCATTTTGCTCATGTACCATCCAGTACAAAATAAAATTGAATTGAACTGATCCAATAAGGATCATCTGGCAGCCCTAAATACAGAATTCTGCAGCAAAGTTATTGCAGAAAACAAGGCAGTTTCAATGGAAGTTAATCCCTTTTGTCATGCCAGAAACTGTGACTCTGTGTTTCATCCTTGTGGGCTTCATGTACATACTCATAGAAGGCCAGGCAGGAGTGGGGGGCATGAGTGAAACATAAGTTTCTCATGGGTATAAATAAAATGAATAGTGAGGACCTATTTGTAAAGAATAAGGATTCAGTCACTAGGGGTATGACTGGAGGTTGGTGGAGTAAGTTCAGGGGAAGGTAAAGAAGTTCTACTTTATGAGAGGGTGGTGGAACCATGGAGCAGACTGCCAGAAGAAGTGGTGGGGGGGCAACTACCTTAACTGGGTTTTGCTTTATTTATTTGTTAACCGGGTGGGCACACTGATATCAGTCAGTTTTCATGCACGACCTATGACATTAAGATGGCACATCACAGATAACAGTAAAAAGCACCGACAAGTTGAGATACAATAGAATGTTACAGTATAGTTGATTGACCCAGTTAATAGGTAAAAATTCAGGGCAATAAATACAACAGTTGCAGTACAAGGTGATATACGCTAAGTTATGAGAGTGCAATCAAGCTATACATAACGGCACTATAGGCAAGTAACAGAATATACAGAGCATCACAATGCCACAAATATGAAAAAGAAAGCAGCAGGGTTACTCAGAACCAAGCCAGGGTATTTGGACTCTGTGTTGGTGGGGGGGGGGGGGGGGGCAATTGTAGGCAGAGACAGCTGTGAGGGCATTCCTGTAGTGTGATTTCAATATGGAGCTTAAACCTAGGTAATGGAGGACAATTGATATGCTGTTATAGTGGCTTGGTGTGGCACTGGAAAAGGACTTTGTTCCATGCAGGTGGCAGCTGGGTAGCTCTCCAGGAGAATACTAGCGAAAGACCTGAGGCTATGGGAACAAGACTTAGGATTAAGAGGAAAGTTATGGGGGGATGACTTTTCCCAAAGTGATTTGTCTATGAGGCAACCTAGTAGGTAGTATTTGCAGCAGACCTACTGCAAAAGCCAACGGAGCAGAAAGAGCCGTGATGAGAAGAGTAAGGGGTCATCAAGCCATACCTACAGATGTTTTAAGTTGTGTTGAGTCTGGACAGGTTGGAGAATGAAGTTTGTGTGTAAATAGGGAAACAGCAGTCTGAAAGGGGAGTAACATACCCAGATCAATGGCAAACCTTACTTCTGTTGTCATAAGATCCTTAAGAGACATAGAAACATATAATTTGTCAGTGGATAAGGACTGCTTGGCCCACACAGTATGCCTGTTTTTCCCTACCTACACTATCACAGCAGACCCTACTTGATTCCCTGTTCTTTTTCCCTCCTCCTTCCTTTATACTAAGATTCCCTTACGCCTCTCCCATGTATTCTTGAACCCCACCACTGTTTTCACCCCCACCACCTCTGCTGGTAGGGTGTTCCAGGAATCCACTACTCTTTCTGTGAAGAAGTACTTTCTCACCTCTCCCCTGAATCTACCTCCTCCAGCTTTATAGCATGTCCCCTTGTTGTTAAGCACCTTTTTTTCCCTCAAAAGTACTTTCCGGATTGAGTTCCATTAGTCTCTCCTCATAGGGCTTTTGATGTTGACGCTGCACCATTTTAGTTACCTTCCTCTGGACTACCTCCATTCTGTCTACGTCTTTCTGAAGATGAGGTCTCCAGAACTGGACACACTATTCTAGGTGGGGTCTTACCAGTGATCTATACAGAGGCAACATCACCTCCCTCTTTCCACTGGTATACCCCTCCCTATGCACCCCAGCATCCCACAAGCTTTCCCAACTGCCTTGTTGCACTGCCTGGCCACTTTTATATCATCAGATATGATTACCCCAAGTCTCTTGCCTGCCTTGTGGTCATCAAGAACACTTCACCTATTTTGTACTCAGCCCCTTGGTTTCTGGGCCCTAAATGCATTATTTTGCACTTTTTCACATTAAAACCCAGCTGCCATACCCTTTACCACTCCTCAAGTTTCTCAGGTCTCTACTAGTCCTTTCTACCCACTGGAGTGTCCACCCTATTGCATATGTTTGTGACATCTGCAAGGAGGCAGACCTTCCCCTCTAGCTTCTCTGCAGTATCACTTATAAAGACTTTAAAGAGAACAGGTCCCAGCACTGGTCCCTGAGGCACCCTGCTGGTCACCCTCCCCTTATAGGAGTCAACCCCATTTACCACCACCCTCTGTCCCCTATCCCCAAATAGTTTTTTACCCAGTTTACCACCTTTGGACTCACTCTTAAGCTATCCAGCTTGCTTACTTGTCTCCTATGTGAAATGGTGTTGGAAGCTTTACTGAAATCTAAGTAGATCACATCCACCACTCCATCCTGATATAATTCCTTAGTCACCCTATCAAAGACATTTATCAGATTAATTTGACATGACCCCCTCTCTCCGTGGAATCCATGCTAACCTGGATCTTGTAATCCATTTGATTCACAATATTCTGCTATCCTTTGCTTCAGCAAATATTACATTAACTTTCCCACCACTGATGTCAGGCTGCTGCTTGTAATTGCCAGCCTCCTCCCGGCTACTACTTTTGTGAAGTGGGAATACATCTGCCTTCCTTCAGTCCTCCAGAACTACTCCTGTTTCCAGTGAGCTGTTAAATAGGACTGTCAGAGGTGCAGCCAGTACCTCCCTGAGCTCCCTCAATACCCATGGATACACCCCATCTACTCCCATTGCTTTGTCCACTTTCAGATTAGTGAGTCCCTTCAGGACCCTCTCCACTGAAAATGGACTAGTGTCCACCTCCCTCACTCCAATGCTCCTGCTAGGAGCTGGAAGCTGACCCCCAGTTTCTGGTTCCTGCATCTAACTGTAAGCCCAACATGGTCTGAAAAGGTCAGGGAGGGGTCAAGTGTGACCCTCAGGTATTTGAAGACAAACACTTGTTCAAAGGGAAGCTCACGGGGTATAGGATATTAAGGGGGGGCCCTTTGAGCTAGCCTGGGTTTTGATTCAAACAGCATTTCTTTAGTCTTCTTGGTGTTAACGATTAATTTGTTAGCTGGGAACCACCACTGGGTGGTGCTGAACTCCTTTGTGAGAGGGGAGGATATTTCAGCCCCTGTCTTTGTGCTATGGAAGAGGATCAGGTCATCAGCATATATAGCAACATGTTGCATTCCCTGCATTCCTTAGGGACTGAGTCTACAAATAAGGAGAACAAAACTGGCCCAAGGATGGCTCTTTGAGGTACCCCTGTCTTGATCCCTAGTGTGTTGGAGGTTGTCTCCCTTCCCTGTGCTGACCACCTGGGTTCTCCTTGAAAGATAATTGCAAAACCAGGATGTGATCACAGACAGAAGCCAACAGAATGCTATTTGTTTGTTAGGATGCTGTGGTCTACCAGGTCAAAGTCCTTGGTTACATCCATGAAGGTGGCACCTGATAGTGTTCCTTCATCCATGCCTCTGATAATTTGGTCAATAAAGCATACTAAGGTGGGTAGCCCCAACTATCTCCCCTCTAACTCTGAGGATACTGTTACTCTTTTAAAGAAATGCTCCCAAGCTTTTTCTCCATACTCCTTTAGATCCAGTAACACAATATACAAACTATAGTTTAGTTATTTTAAAATAGAAAACAGTAAAATGCAACAGCTAATGGTGAGTGAATGGGTTCAATTCCATACTGAGTGCAACAACTGATAGTCCAGGTTCTGATCGGATGGTCAAATGTTGCAGGTACTGGTTGCCACAAACTTGGCTTCACTGCACCTCCCTCTGTCTTAGAGTCCTTGAGAGAGAGAGAGAGAGAGAGAGAGAGAGAGAGAGAGAGAGAGAAAGAGAAAATAAAACATGTGACCACCAACACTGAGTCCCTTCATCCAATGGGGCAAGTAACAGTCACTTCAGCTTCCTCTGTCATTATGTGTTAAAGTCCAATTGGGCCTTGATGACAAGCTTACTAGACAGGCATTTGGCAGCTATGATCTTAGTGGCAATTCTCCCACCTGTGTGGGTCAGAGCAACAGCTCACATCTGGATGTGCCAACCCAGATGCCACATGTCCACCACTCCACTTGCCGCTCTCCTCAGCAAGTCATCCAGAAAATGCCCCAGGTCTCTTTTCCTCAGCTTGGCCACTGCTTGGTCCAGAAGTGACTCATCTTGTTGGTCCTTCAGCTCCTACCACATCCAGATGGGGAGGTGCAGATAGTCAAATACTCCTCAGTTTTTTTTACTTTGCAAGCTAGTTTTTGGTCTGTCTGGCACAACTTCATTGCATTTCCTTAAGCCCACTCTGGAGGGAGCTCCATCGCATTCTTGCCCTCCCCCCTTGTTCTGGCTATACATGTTCAGCACAACCTAAAGAGGCCCAGGCTATTGCCGTAGGTCATTCAGGCTGAGATTTCTGGGCCACCAGACTGACAAAGTAATTGCATGTTTGTTTTTTTTTTGGGGGGGGGAGGTGCCACTGCACACTGCAGCTCCTCCACTGGATGAATTCCTCATTATTCCACCATCTCAGATTCACAGCCTCTTGTTCAGTTCTTATGTGGAGCACCCCTTTTAGCGTGGTCTGTGTTCCAGATGGTGGTTGGAGGTATGCTCAATGGCCAGAGCACACACAGTCTCTAAGCCCTTGGGCCCTATGGGTACATTTTCTCCTTCATCACCCCACCTGCTGCTTCCTCCTTCAGGGTGCTGGGGTCTTTGTGGGCCACAGCAATAGTCTTTGGCTTTTTACACCACTCTCATGGAGCTTCAGTATAATGGCAGGGGATTCAGGGGTGCCAGCTCTTGAGGGCTCTTCTTCCCTCTGGCAACATTCGCAAAGATGCAAGGTCCGTAATCCATGGCCAAAGCAGTAACAATCCTTGCACCTCAGGTTTCTGGCCATATGATGATTGGTGCCTTGAGTACTGCATTTCTTTCTGAATGGACTTTTTTTCCTATAGAGCCACACACAAAAAAAATAATGTTTTCAGATTGTTTTTTTTTTCTTAGCTTGATGGTGTTTGCACAAGTGCTTATTGGCGCCTTGCTTTGATCTCCACTAATGGTTTCTGTGTTTGTGTTTTCAGCCCCCTGCCACTCATTGTGAGGTCTGCACCAGTGTTAGCTCTGGTGCCCTAAACTAGCTGTCAATTTTTGTTACCAACCAATGACCACGGCACTGTGGGGAATTAAGTCATGTCATTATTGCTGATTCTGTAGCCACAACTCCTGATAAAGAGGCAGAGCGCCTCAAAGCGCCAGAGCTAGCTGGAATACGGGATGGTGTTTTTCTGTATCAAATAATTTAATTTTGGCATCCTTGTGTGAACTCAAGCATCTTTTTTGTAGTTAACTTTGGTGCCCTCTCTGGGAGTGGTGTCAACCCCTCTCAGGTAATGGGGTCAACCCGAGAGACCATCCTACTTCCGCTGTGCACAAGAACAGAGTTTTGACCTGCTGTGTATTTTACCACCTTATAGAGATGTTACCTGCTTTTGCTCACATTGGAATACTGCTAGTTGCAATTTAGTTGTGTTGTGTCATGCTATCTAAGTTTTCAGTTTGGAAAAACACTAATGAAGCCTCTCTTCTATACAGCTGTCCATGGTACTGCCAGTGTGCATTGTTGTTTGAGTCATGTAACTCTTCACTGTTCCTCCTGCACTCCTCCTGAATGAATCATTTGGTGGTGTAGCTAGAGGTGGGTGGAACTTGCAAATTCTGCTTTCTTGGAACTTCTGTGAAATTTTGTATATTTTGTGAATGTTTTTGAATTTCCACCATTGGCGAGATCGGGATCTTCTGTGGATTTTTACCCGGTTCCACAGACTTTTTCACTGAATTGCAGAATAATACATATAAACTGCAGCATTTATTCCATCCACAATTTAATGTATTATTTTGCATCATAATACAGCCTCCCCCCACTGATTGACAGCCCCCTGTCGAATAAAACTCCCTGGTGTCTAATGGTCCCCTTCCACCTGCTGATTGTGGGCCCAATGTAAAAAAAAATTCCTGATTTCTAGTGGTCCCCCCCCACCTGCCAACTGTCGGTCCCATGTAAAAAAAAATTCCCTGGGGTCTAGTTGTCCTCCCCCACCTGCAGATTGTGGGCACAAAAAAATAAGTTATAATTACTGGGTGTCTTGCGGACTCCCATTCCCAATCTCTGATCCCCTAATTAAAAAAAAATGCAGTTCACATTATTCCCTGGCATCTAGTGGCCCTCCTCCTCCCTATCTTCGATCTCCTGTGAAAAAAAAAGTAATCCCCATTCCCTGATGTCTAGTGGACCCCACCCCCCCACTCCAACAGGTAGTCCCCTGCCACCCCATTCCCCCCACCACCCTGACCCAAAGCAAGCGACTGGCACAGCCCTCCTCTCTTGTCTGCAGACAACCTCCCACTGAGTTGTCAATGAATGAGTGCATACATGTAGAAGCACGCTTTCATTCATTGACATTCCAGCTCTCACTCATGGAACTGTGTGACAGCTTTGTGGGGTGGTAAACTAGAGCAGAGGGCTGTTCTGGTGGCCAGCGGGGTGGTTGGGATGGTGGGAATGGTGTGGAGGCCCCCCAGGTCCATCACATGGTTCCCCCATCCCAACCCCCCACTGGCAACTGGAACAGCCCTCCGATCTTGTCTGCTGCCCCACAAAGTTGTAAAATCATGTCACACTGAGCAGGAGCTGGCAATGAATGAGTGTGTGCTTGTACAAGCAGGTGCTCATTCATTGGCAAATCAGTGGACAACTGGTTGTGGAGGAGAGAGAGAGGAGAGCGGTGCCAGTCACTCGCTCTTGGTTGGGGGACAGAAGGTGGTGGGGATTATGACCGGTTGTGGTGGGGAATCCACTAGACACCAGGAAATGGGTATTACTTTTTTTTTTTTTTTAAAGGGATAGGGAGGGGGTTCATTAGACATCAGGGAATAATGTGGACTGGCTTTTTTTTTTATTAAGGGGATTGGGAATGGGGGGGTCCAATAGACACTAGGGAATAAAGGACTGCATTTTTTTTTATTACAGTGACCGAGGATAGGGACGGCTACCCATTAGACACCAGGAAATAAAGGGCTGCTTTTTTTTATTAAGGGAATTGGGATAGGGAGGAGAGTCTGCTAGACACCAGGGAATTATAAATTCTTTTTACATGGGGCCCATGATTGGCAGGTGGGAGGGAACCACAAAACTCAAGGGAGGGAACTGTATTTAACACTGACCCTACGATCATTGAGGGGGGCTGTCTAATTTTACATCAGGCCAGCGATCAGTGTGGAGGAGGCACTAGACATCAGGGAATTTTAATCTACACTGGGTGGCAATCGGCGCAGGAGTGGGGAGTGGATTAATGTATTAAACTGCAGGAAATAAAGCCTTAGAACTGACCACTGGCAATGACAGTTCTGGGGATTTTTGTTGCTGCAGTTTAATAACTTAACCCACAGTCCGTACATTTATTCTGCTGTTTTAATGCAGAATTTCCAAGAAAGCTGCCAAAATGATTTCTAAACTTTCATGGGAATTCCACAGGTGGAATTTGTTTTTTTACACACCTCTAGTTGTAGTCACTCCCCCATCTTAAGGAACATCCACTGGTGGGAGGCATGCAGACTCAATTTCCTCTCCTTCAAGATGGGAGCAGACACAGATCTTCACATGCTCCTCCCACCCTGAAAGGGTGTGCATTCTCTCACACTTATACACCAGTGCTTTCTTGAAATGCTTGGTCAGGGAATTTAAATGGGAAGAGGGTCACTTGTTTTCTGTTCTGTGTCCAATGCCAAAAAAATAACTTTGAGGCTCAGATTTTGGCCTGAGCCATGGTTTCTTTGGCCTCCCCCCCAAAAATAAATTCCAGTGGGATGTCGTTTTTATATCCAGAGCCCTCAGGGGTATTTACACCAGAAACCAAAATGCAGGCCTGGGTTCTTCTATTTGTAAGAGGAGATGAGGGACTTAAAACTTACCATGCTCTGCTGTCCATAGCCAGGTCTTCACATACCCTTCTCTTCTACTATAAGTAAGAAGAGAAACCTCAGTATATGCAAATTGATTTTACTGAGTTTTAGTCACACAAAGAAAATCTCAAGAGTCTACCACACATAAGGCAGTTTTTTCCTTTTGCCTTCTTGCAAACTCCAATAGCCCTAAGCAAGACTAAAGCCTTTTCTGCTGAAAATGAGTGGCAACCTCTATGCCGTCTCACAGTGAGAGCAACCAATGGGGTCCCAGCCCTAAGTTCTACAGAGACTATGGTGTCTTACAGCCCCCAATTCTCACTATGGCTGATTGCATCTCTTCTTCTACCTTTACCTTTGGCCACAGGAACCCTTGCTGATTCTCCAGTTACTGATCGTCCATGGTCTTTGGATCTCTTATTGGATTACCCCAGGCATGAATGCCATCACATGCATCCTCTGAGGGCACCCTCTTGTGCTGGCTCATACACTGTGCTCTTTCCTGGGTTTGAAACCATGACCTTTTTATCCCCTAAGCACAGCCTACTTCCAATAACCCATCAGGGGCCATGCATTAACCCTCTGTTTTCCAGTTATCCACCACCTAGAGCTCTCCCTTGCTTCCCTGAGGACCAGAAAGTACACCCCCAGAAGATGGGAGGGAGTATTACATATAATTAAAACATTTTACTGTTTCGACCAATTTTGCTGTTGTTAATATTGTTTCTACTATTATATATGTGCATGTATTTTACACATCGGTGGAAAAAGCTGTTTTATTCCTATCCATATTGAAATGGATGCAAATGTAATTTTAATATGTCATGCAACATTCTTTTTACTGTAGCAGTCTGAATATTGATTTTTATAGTATTTATCTAATGCTAACATTTTTCGCTAGATGGAAATGTGATTACAGAATGCATAATGGCAGCCAGGAAACATTTGAATCCTAAATGCTGGGGCTCCTATAGCCAGTCACAATGGACTGTTGTTATGTGATTTTGACAACTGCTTTGTGCCAGTCCTTTGTTTTGTACTGCACTGTGCTGTGAATAACAGGATCCCAAGCCTTTCTCTGCATGGTCACTAGTGACAGTGACCATCTGGGAAAAGAGGTGGGTGACCATGCAAATGGTCCCCTATGCCATGCTCAGGCCACTGTGGCTCTCACTAGTTGGCATATTAACAAATTTGATTGTTGCAGTATTGGTCCTTGTACTACAAGATGCACAAAATAGGTAATTTGATACATTTTACTGACTGACAAAAATTTACAGAAAATCCTTACGTTTTTGAGATGAGATGAGTGAGGGCACCTGATTTGGACCAACATGAGGGTAGGGGGTAAGGTACTTGTTAACCTATATGGGCCCCCCGATACACTGAGGATGAAGAGGCAAATAACATTTCATTAGATAGTTGCAGCAAACTCTGTCGGCACTGATCCAAAGCCTCCCTCTTCTCCCTACCCCCCCTCCCCATATTTATACTACCTTTAGTCTTTGTCCCAGTGAAAATCCTCCTCCCAAAGAACAACCAACCAGCAGCATTGGCGAAACGTACATGTTGAAAAATGAAAATAATACCAATAACAACATTTTGAAAAAAGATATGTGGTGTTTCTTCGTGCCAGTATCACAACAATTCAGTTCTGCTTCTTCCGTTGAGCTAGGCCATACGGGAGTGGTGTTTTCAGGTCCTGGTGCACACCACTACCTCTGCAAATGTTCTGTCCCCTGGCACCAAGCATTCTGTGATCCCCAACGAGCACTACATATTGGGCAAATCTTCTGGGATATCTGCCTATGATGTTAGGTGGCCATCAGGAAAAAACTCTGGGTACTGGTACTGCTGGTCAGTCAGCCCTCTGCTATTCTGCTGTTACCTTGGTGAGTCTCTCACAGTTTTCACTGGTGGGAAGGCTAGTGCTGCTTCCATGTGTGAGTGCCTGGGTCATGGGTTCCTGGATCTTAGCCAGTGGGGGTTGAAGGGGGGGTTGGGGCTAACAGCACTGCTTTTTCCTTCAGTGGAGCCCGCAAGACGAGGAGTGCTGGCTGTTTTGTTTTCAGCCTGTATGTGCTTGTGGCTGTCATATCCCGGGTTATCAGTTTCATTATGGGGTGTCTGCAATTTCTAGGTGTACCAACAATCAGGCTGTTCACTCCAGCACTCCTCCCATAGCTTTCTGTGACTAGAGTTCGGGAACCTGATATCTGGCCAGTGCCTTTGAATCGTGTTTTTCAGTTCATTGGGTGACTTCCTTTCGAGTGTCTGCCCATTCCGTATAACACATAGGTTCGTCAGGCTCTTAAATCTGTACTGAATCCCCCTTTCTCTTAGATTGGATTGAACGCTTTGCAATTCTGTACCACTTCGTATGAAAAATCTTGGTAAACAGAGATACGTGCCCCCTCCAAAAAAGCTCACCTTTTTCTGTGAGTGCCCGGCACAGCTTCTGTTTCGTGGAGTATCAGAACAAAAAAGCCATGATGGATCTGGGGTGGGAGCCTGGTGCTGCCGGAGAGCCTCTCGTCCTGTGGGCCCATTCCATCTTGATGGGTTCCTACCACCTAGGGCTAGCCAACTGCGCTAGTAAGTTTGCCAGAAATAACTCTGTGTTCCCTCCCTCAGCTTTTTCTGGGACTCTGATTATTCTGAGGTTGTTTCTACAGCTCCTATATTTTGGTCCTTTGCCCTTTCCTAAAGCCTGGCCAGCCTCCACTTGTGTTCTTCAAGCCGTCCCAAGACTGCATGTTGTGAGTCTTCTAAATCCATGACCTGCTGGTCATTGTCATGCATATGATTGTTGAATCTGTTGATTTTCTCAGCCGTTGTGCTGTTGGAGAGTTTTAATTCAGCCATGTTTCTCACCAGTGTCTCTAAAAAGGTCATAATGTACTCCAGTGATTTTATTTCTCTGTACTCTTCGATGAAGTATTTTTCCCTCCTGCTGCCATGCTGTTGTTTACCGCTGGCTCAACACAATGTTTGCCAAGAGGTGCAGAGAGGGCCTGATTTACTTGCTCTGCTGGCAAAAGTCTGATAAATTAGTGAAATAGAGCACCTAGGACGTGCAAACTCTGACAGTCAGTCCCCTGAATATTCCGATGAGAGTCAAGTGAAAGGCAGTTAATGGATCACCAGCTTCACTGAGAAGATAATAATGGAGAGAAATGGGATGGTGGGAATGGTTAAGGCTGACATTACTCTTGGCATCAGCGCATGTGCTCAACAACTTCAGTTTTAATAGTAAATATTATGTTCAAATTATGGTAACAGCAATGGGCACCAGGATAGCTCCAGAGTATGCCGACCTTTTCATGATGAATTTGGAGGAGGATTTCCTATAAAAATGTACACACAAACCATTTGCTTATTTCCATTATATTGATTTATTTATAATTTGAACAGGAGGTACCTGCACACTCAAAGCATTCCATCAGGAACATAACAACCTCCTCCCATCCATTAAACTTTCCCTGGAGTACTCTGACACCAGTGTTAATTTCCTGGACACTACAGTTACCATCAAAGATGGAACGTTGCAGACTTGTATTTACAGGAAACCAAAACACAGACAAAAATACTTACATAAAAACAGCAGTCACCCTAGGCACTCTAAAAAATCTGTAATGTACAATCAAGCGCTTTGATACCACTATATCTGTTTGAGAGAGGAAGACAGAGATAAACACCTGACCACACTGGAAAAAAAAACATTTATTGGGCAGAGGCATTCCTCTAGTGACACTGACAAGAGTGGTGGAATATGCTATGTGTATATCAAGAGAACAACTACTACATTATAAAGAGAAGACCACCACCAACTGGATACCCTTGGTTGTCACATACAACCCTGATCTGGGTCCACTATGTAAAATCATTAAGGACCTCCAACTAATATTCAGTGAGGATGACACTTTGAAATGTATCTTCCAAGAACTACCTCTACTGGCTTTCAAACAACAACCTCATTTATCCAACCTGATTGTCAGGGGCAAACTTAAACCTCACCAAAGCAATAGAACATTAGATGGATGAGACCCTGCAATCATCCTAGATGTTAGACATGTGAGCACATTTCCAAGTCATACTTTATCAACATCCCCCAAAACAAACAACTCAAGATACAGATGAATTATACAGGTGCATCTCAGAATGTTGTTTAATACATTCAATGCAAAAAAAGTCCACAAACAGGTTATGTGGGGGAGACTGGGCAACTTCTTTGAACCCATATGAACTCGTACAGACATGACATTAAAATGAAAAAGACCAAAAAATCAGTGGGACAACATTTCTCTCAGTCTGCTTATTCTGTCTCTGACTTCTTTGTCTTGGTTCTTAAATGACATTTCAAAAATACACACCAGAGATGAGTGGTTGAGGTCAAACTTATTTTTCTTCTGAATATGGTTGATGATGGTATGTATGTGGACATCAGTTTCATGTCCCATTACAAAACTTAAAGTGTTCCTGCTTCTTTCTTGTTTCAGGTACAACACATGGACAGATATCTGTTTTACATATTTCTAACATGTTTATATATAAAATGATTCTATTTAACCTGTATAACTGTGTGTATTTATAGGTTTGATTTTAACTGGTGGGTGCTGATTTTGGGATCTGTAAATGAGCTATTCGCCTAGCCAAGAGCACCTACTGTAAAAACCTACTTATCAGTGCTGCCAGTGACCTTCCCCCCAAAATTCTGGGCCCACATAAAGAATTTTATGGGACCAAGCACTGTTAATCTTCCAGTGACATGGTGCTAAGTGACCTGCACAGCAACAACCCTGTCACAATTGCGAACTCCTTTTATCAGCACTTCTCTGATTTATCAAACTATACCAGTGCCTTCCCTACCCCATATGCTATCAACTCAGACCCCTAGGATCCCACCTCCTACCCCTTTCATCACTTCCATTTCTGTGTAGTAACCAAAAAGGAGGTTTATAATCTATTCATTTCCTTCTCTGATAGTTGTAGCATAGAGGAGGATGGTCTTGAGCCCAGACTCTTCAAGCTAGCTGCTCCTCTTCTTGCCACACTGCTGACCAGAATGTCCAACTTATTGCTTTGCTCTGGAACTGTCCCCTGTATCTGGAAGACAGCCAGGATAGTTCCAGTCTTTAAAAAAAAGACAACCCTAAGGCCATCACGAATTACAGAACTATTGCTATACTACCTGTTCTAATCAAACTTTTATTTAAATTTGTTTTTAATTAATTCCAAATTATGCCCAAACTGCTATGGATTCCATCCTTTCAACTGGTGCAGTCTTTATAGACCTTACCAAGGCCTTTGACGTGGTAGATAACAGCTTACCTATGGCCAAAATTTCTTCCCTTGGTTTCTCCCCCTGAGGTTGTTGCTTGGCATAACTGTTACCTCTGTGACAGGCAGCAATACATTAAATACTGCTCTGCTATCTAAGAACTGTCTACCATCAACATCTGGGTACCCCAAAGCTCCATCCTTGACCCCTTCTCTTCTCCATCTTTATCAATAACATCTCTCTCTTAATGCCACCCACTCCTCATCCCTTCTCTATGCAGACAACCTCGTTCTCTACTACAGTATCAAGGATGTCACTGACTGACTTTTACTGTGCCCAAGTCTGGCTTTCCTGGAACAAAATAGTACTCAACTCTAGTAAAACTCAAGCTATGCTCTTTGGGTTGGCTCCTAGACCAAGGAAATGCCATGACCAGCTCTCAGTCTTCTGCTCTGATGGCTACTATCTTGATAATATCCACTCCTTCAAACATCTGGGCATCACCCTTGACCCTTCCTTTGACTTTGACCTCCACATCTCTATCACCTGCAAAGCCGCAAATTCAAAGACTGGACTTGCCTACAGAACTAGACATGCTCTCATACCATTAGCCTGAGTTACCATAGCCTAGGGCATACTTCTTCCATCTCTCAACTATGGCTCTGTGACATATGCCGGTGCTTCTAAAACTAGTCTGCATAAATGGAATACCATGTATAATAACATATGTTGTTTCACACTGGCTTCACATTGTCATACCTATCTGTGCCACCTTTACAGCAGCCTTCATTGTCTCTCATACATGGCTAGCTATCTCTACTCATGTGACACCCTGATTGATTGCACCGCTCTCTCTGGTATTCCTTCTACTCTAGCTCAGATGCTGATTCCTCAAAGCCCCTGCTATGCCCTCCGCTCTGGTGATCAGATGTTTTTTCAAGTACCCAGATGTAAAGCTGCCATGGGAGCTCAGGCACTTTCGCATTTTTCACCTATATACTGGAACTCCTTACCTACCAATATCCACCTCACCTCTACTCACTCCAGCTTTAAGCACCAGGTCAGAATACACATACTGCAGTCAGACCTCTATTACTGCTTCCTTTCCCCCTGAACTCCCCTGTACCCTCTCCCGCTATGCTGGAACTGCCTTAGGCCACCACCATACCGTTTTGCACTTAATGCCCATTATTTTAAACCAGTTTCTACCTAACATATCTCCTCGACTGACCCATACTCTCCCCCTTCCTCAATTGATAACTGAACCTTCCTCCTCCTACCTGAGGATATATCAGCCAACCACACAACACTTGATCCTAATAAGTTTATTGTCCTACCATTGTCTTAGGAATAAGTATTACTATCCTTGCTTATTATACTGTACATTACTGTTTTTTATTACTCATTCTTAAGACTTTTATACATTTACTGGTGTATTATGGACCCAGATCACTGGATTGGGGGTAGAGCTGGTTTACCTTCTGGACTTTTTCTCAGTGGTTCCCAGCTCCCCACCTCTGAACAGGTGCGAAATCTATGGATGATTTTTGACAATGGGCTGACACTGAGATCACAGGTGTCAGCGGTTGTCAAATCATCCTTTTACCATCTGAGGAACATCTCCAGGATTAAGCACATTGTTCCATCCAGTGATCTGCCAAATTTGGTCCACGCCTTTGTGACTTTGCACCTTGATTAGTGCAACTCCCTTTATCTAGGGCTATCAGGGGTTGATATCCACTGCCTGCAGCTAGTGCAGAATGCTGTGGCCTGGTTATTGATGGGTACTTATCGTACCTGTCATATTTCCCCCATGCTGCACGAACTGCACTGGCTGCCCTACATGGACTTGGTCTGGACTACCTGAAAAAGCTTCTGGTACCTTATTGCCCTGAGCGATCGCTCCACTTGGCAGATGAGGTGTTGCTTGAGATTCCAAGGGTTTATTTGAAATCATCCGGGGCCCGTGCTTTTATGTTTGTGGCTCCAACCCTTTGGAATTCTCTACCCCACCTGCTTCAGGAGTGCACATCCATGGAGGAACTTAAACAAGTGCTGAAGACCCATTTGTGGTTTCAAGTGTACATGACTTGATTTATTGTTTTATGAATTAGTATTTATTGTATGTGTGTTTATATTGTTGATGTAAAGCACCTTAATTTTTAGAAAGGAGCTGTATAAATAAATGTTATTATTATTATTATGCTGACTGAGATGTTTAGTTTCCTTTGAATTGATTCATGGATTTTGTATTCAGTGTACTTCTACTTGTCACAAGCTCACTCGCATGGGGCAGGATTCTCTGTGTAACAGCGAATCCATCTTGTGATGGGGGGGATGGGGTCAGGGAAACCCTTCCTCAGTCCATTTAGTACGCTTGTTGTTTCACAACTGAACATATGCCAAAGGATCCCAGGGTGCCCTTTCTTTGTGTGAGGGGGTACTGTTGTGTTTGGTGGCCAAAAATAAGTACCTTAAACACACAAGGGTATTGGTAGTAAGAAAACCATGTCACAATGGAATCTAGGCCTTCTCTTTTACTTCCATTCAGCAGCACATGCAAGAGGAGACTGGATCAAACTCAAGCACACTTACAGGAAGTGCACATTCTCTTAAGCTGTACTGTCTCTAACATTTCTTAAAGTTATACTGCACATAACAATCCCTCCTGACTTAGCTAGGAAATACTTAAATCAATAAATCAGAAGTAATATGAAACTATTAAAGTTATTACTGCAATGTCCCTTTTAGTTAGTCTATGTCAGTAGGTTATATCTCTACAAGTCCATTCTCTTTGGTGGACGACTTATAAGTCCTGACTGACGCAGTAGGACTCGAGTCTGTTGCACTGGAATCTGATTAGCATCAGCCACATCTTGTCTGAAATGCTGTGGTTCCACTGTCACTTACTGTTCTTGTTGTGGAACAAATAATGCTGGATGACTACCCCAACTCTGGGTATCACTTTTTTGTTCTGCCTCAATTCTCTTATGTAATTGGTCCATGTTTCCTCACTTTCCGCTGGTTACATAGAAACATAGAAGTTGGTGGCAGATAATGACCGGAAGGCCCATCCAGTCTGACCATTTCTTTTTCTACCTTATAAATGTGCCATCGGCCTTTGCTCTGTCAATGGCCAATCTATTCATACTCATCTGTATTGCTCCCTTATGCCTATCCCATACCTGGTTGAAGCCCTGCACTGTATTCATATCTACCACTTCCTGAGGTAGGCCGTTCCATGCATCCACTGCCCTTTCTGTGAAATAGAACTTCCTCACATTACCCCTTAATTGGCCTCCCTCTAATCTCATGCTGTGTCCTCTTGTCCTGCTATTTTTCTTATATTGAAACATGTTAGACTCTTTCACCTTGTTATTGCCCTTAAGGTGTTTGAATGTTTCAATCATATCACCTCTCTCCCTCCTTTGCTCTAGGGTATACATATTGAGTTCAGTTAATCTGTCCTCATATGTTTTCTGATGCAGTCCCTGCACCATTTTGGTTGCCCTTCTCTGGACCACGTCCAGATGGGGCCTAACCAGTGTCTTGTAAAGAGGGATAATTACCTCCCTCTTCCGACTTGTGGTACCCCTACTAATATACCTTAACATCTCCCCAGCCTTACCTACTGCTTTAGTAATCTGCTTGGATGATTTCAGGTCATCGGTGATGATGATGCCCAAGTTTCTTTCTTCCTTTGTGACTGCCAGTAACTCCCCTCCCAGCCTATAGGTGGCTTCAGGGTTTCTCTTCCCTATGTGCAGGATCTTGCACTTCTTTGCATTTATTTATTTATTTATTGAAGAATCAGTTTTACAACCTTTGAGTCAGTGACTCGTTTACAAAGGTACCTCGTCAAAAAAGGGGGGGAGACAACAAGTAGTGATGTAATTAGGACAGGGATTACATACAGGTGAGATACAAAAAACACCTGGAGTTACAGGCAGCAACTATACAAGTACAAGCATAAGTTGAGCAATATACATAAGTTAATTTGCATATTATACATTAAACCCCTGTTGCCACTCTTCTGACCATTTTGCTAGTTTATCCAGATCTCTTCTCATTCTGTCTACCCCATCTGGATCATCTACTGTGTTGCAGATCTTGATGTCATCTAAAAACAGACAAACCTTACCCTCCAGTCCATCTGCAATGCCACTGATGAAGATATTGAAGAGGACTGGCCTCAGGACTGATCCTTGAGGTACCCCACTAGTGACTAGCATCTCTTCTGACTGTATACCATTTACTACCACTCTCTGTTTTCTGCCCGCCAACCAGTTTGCCACCCAGTTGACCAACTTCTGACCCACCTCAAGCCTACCCAGCTTATTAATCAATCTTCTATGTGGAACATTATCGAAAGCTTTGCTGACGTCAAGCTATGCGACATCAACTGCTCTCCCTTGGTCCACCACTCTGGTTACCCAGTCAAAGAAATCTATGGATTAGTTTGACAGGTCCTTCCTTTTGTAAACCCATGCTGTCTTGGATCCTGTGCTCCTATGGATTCCAGGTGTTGCACTATCCTTTCCTTAAGGAGTGCCTCCATAATCTTGCCCACTACTGAGGTAGACTGACTGGTCTGTAGTTCCCTGCCTCCTCCTGCTACTTCTGTTGTGGGGCGGGATCACACAAGCCTTCTCCAGTCTTCTGGGACCTCTCATGTGCTCAGAGACTCACTAAACAGTTCTGATAATGGCTCTGCTAGTTCCACCCTTAGCTCCTTTAGTACCCTGGGATGTATGCCATCAGGTCTCATTGCCTTGTCCACCCTGAGCTTATCAAGCTCTTGTAGGACTCTTTCTTTTGTGAAGCAACTAGTGCTCACCTCTCTCCTCCCTGTATCCATGGTGCTGAGCTGTGGGCCCTGTCCTACCTTCTCTTCAGTAAATACTGAGTAGAAGTATCTATTTAGGATAGATGCTTTTACATGTTCCTCCTCCTCACACATTCCCTTATCTCCTTTGATCTTAGCAATACCCCTCTGGACTTTCTCCTTTCACTAATGTATCTATAGAAAGTCTTGTCACCTTCTTTTACTGTTTGTGCTAGTGTTTCCTTGGTTTGGGCCTTGCCTGCCTTATTGCCTTCCTGCTTCCCTTAGGGAAGTTTGTTATCTCTATCTTCATCCCTCTGTGTTCCTTATATTTTCTGAAGGCCAGCCTTTTTACTCTGTCCTTTTCTGCTACTGTTTTTGAGAACCAAAGTGGTTTCCTTCTTCTTTTGCACTTCCTTTTCTGTCTAACACAATAGGATGTTGCTTCAAGTATTGCATCCTTTATGCGTGCCCACTTTGCCTGTACCCCCTCACCTGTATTTCTTTTTGCCAGGGCTAGCTTAACTCTGTTGGCCATCTTATCAAAGTCAGCTCCTCTGAAGTCCCATGTTTTTGCCATGGAATGGGATAATTTAGTTGTAGTGGCCCAACTGAATCATACCATGTGATGGTCACTGGCCCCCAGGTGACCTTCTACCTGGAGATCTGTGATCCTTTCCCTGTTAGTCAGCACTATATCTAGGATAGCCCTGTCTCTTGTGGGTTGTTGTACCAGTTGTTTGAGGCCCTCCCCCTGCAGGGAATCCACCATGTGTCTAGTTCTGGCAGATGTTCCTGCTGGTACTGACCAATCTGTATCTGGCATGTTGAAGTCTCCCATTATCAGAACCTTCCTTTAGCAGTCATGTTTTGTATATCTTCTAACAGTAATGTGTCTATGTCCTCCCCCTGGTCTGGGGGCCTGTAGACAACCCTAGTTCTTATGACTGTCCCATTTCCTGTTTCCAGTGTGACACAGTTCTTCTGGTTCCTTATGTGTATTCTGAATTTCTGTAGTTTTGATATTTTCATTGACATACAGGGCCAGTTAACCCCGCACCTCGGTCTCTTCTGAAAAGTACATAGCCAGGTACTGAAGTCTTCCAAGTATGGTTACTGGTAAATCACTTCTTGTTAATTGTTACTATGTCCAGTTTAGCCTCTATCATTATTACCTGCAGGTCTGGGATCTTGTTTCCCAGTCTGCGAGCATTTGTGTACATGATTTTCCATTGGCCTAATTTCAGTGTGTTAGTTGTTGGGGAGGTCTGGCATTTCCCCAGTGCATCATATGGGGAGCTGGACCTTTTCCCCTACCTGATGATGCAAATGAACTGCAAACATGCTGAACTCCTGTTTGACCACTACCTAAGGGAGGAGGGGTGATCTTCCCATTTGACATATGGGGTGCTGCACCCTCCCCATTTGCTAGTTAAAATATTCTGCAAAGACGTCAAACTTCTGCCCCAAATCACTGACTCCCTCCTTAGTCAGATGCAGTCCATCAAATTTAAAGTACTTTCATTCCCAAAACTGTTGCCAGTTCCCTACAAATTTGTGTCTTTTTTCCTAGCACCAGCCCTTGAGCCACATGTTTAGCTCCCCTATCTCCCCTTCTCTGACCTTCTGTCCATCTGCCCCCCTCTCCCAGACTGGCAGGATCTCAGAGAAGGAGATGCCAGATGAAATGGATGATAGTTTGTCACCCGGCCTGTTAGGTGTTTCTTGGTCTCCACAACTGACTGGCTGGCGAGATCATTAGTCCCTATGTGTACCAGGACATTAATGTTTTCTCATGCTTCTTGAACAATTTTAGCAATGCAGTCAGTGTCTCTCCATGCTGATGTACCTGGGAGACATCTGACCATTACCCCTGGCTGGAGATAGATATCAACTCCTCGAATCATGGAGTCTCCTATGATCAGAAGTTTTTTGGATTTCCTTTTTGCTTTTTTTGTTTTCATTTCTGTTTTGGGTGAGTTTTGCTGTGCTAGCTCCTGTTCTGCAGTGTCCTGCTCTGTAGTGTCCTCTGCCCCTTTGATTTTGGAGATAGAGGCATATCCCTGTTTGTAGTTTTTATATAGTTTGTGGAGGCAATATGTTGGAGAGCACTGAGTGATGGGGTACCCAATTTGCCCCTCATAACTACCTGCCAATCTCCCAGACCAACTACCCTCTGTGGTTAGGGTGCTTCTGTTGGATGTTTAGGAAATGGCGGGTGGTTCTTTTAATATATTTCCTCTTGAATATGAAATTTGAGGCATGCAATCTCTGCCCATGCTGCCTGGAGCTGAGCCCTAAGATCTCCAATGGCCCAGCATGTAGGACAGTTTCCTAAATCTGGTAAAACTGCCCTCCTGAAAAGTGCTCTGCAGTATCTGCAGCTAATGATATCCATTCCGGATAAGTTGCTGGGTTTATAACCTGGTCAGAGTAATTAGAAGGAAGAAAATTACAGCAAAAGTGTGATTTTGTGTTTTTTTTTATATAACTTGTTATAACAAGTTAAATTACTAATGCCCCTATAAATGAGGTCACCATGTGGATACCCCACTGATCCGCCCTTCCTGCTTTGCCACAGGAAATGTCACGACTGTGCTACCCTATAAAAGGACTATATTGTGGGGTGGTTGGGAATGGGGGTGGGTGGCTGGGCCCTTCCCCTGCTTAAAAAAAAGAACCATGGATGAAAGAAACAAGGAGGTAAGAGCAGAAACAATCAGTCAGCAACAAATGCAGTATCCCTGAAAGCTTATCCTAATGATAGATAAAACTGCAAAACGTGTAAAGCACCACCTGTAATAATTTCACAGAAGATATACCCTGTAAGAAACACTTTCCTACAGACAAAAATAAAGCAGTAACAGAAGATATACCTTGCAAAAGACAATTTGAGTCTGAAGATTACAGCAGTAATCTGTTAGCACACACTAGTGGTGAGCGAAGTGGGCTAAATTAAACTCCATGAAGTGATTTGTGGAGTAACACGGAATCACAGAAGTGCTCCACAACGCGTAGTGGAGTACTTTGCGTTATAATGGGGAACGCGAAGTCCATTGAAAACAATGACTTTGTGTTACACCACCTTCTCCAAACCACTTCTCCACCAATTTTAAGGTGAAGTAACACTGAAATCAAAGTACTTCGCATCACTTTGCCTTGTTATTGAGTTCCAAAGCGAATTTGCAGTGCTTCATGGGATTGCAGGTCACATGGGCTCTAGATTGTTCTGCAGAGCCTCAGTTCTGTGTAGAGTGTGTGTGCAGTGGAAGATGGAGACAGTTTCCTCTCAGAGCTCTGCCATTCAAATCCTCTAAAAGCTGTTAAAAAAGCCTTTTTGAGCTATTTTGTTGCTCAAAACTTAGTACATTGATTGTAGGAAACCCTCCAGTGCTCATATCACCGATTGTTAATTGTTTGTGTGTGGATTTTGAATGTTAATTTAGAACTGTCAGTCTGTGTACTGTGAAGTGTGCTTTGGGGGAGGGGCATATCTGTGGTGTAGGCAGATTAACTGGGAGAAAAAGGCAGTCTTTCTGTTTTGATTATATTTTTCTTGTATAACTGTGTTAATGTACACACAGGAATATTTTCAGTAATTCTTGGCATTTTTTTGCTGATTGTTGAGGTGCAGCAGAGTATAATTTCAGTTTGCTTAAAACATTTGTTTATATTGCTAAAGGTTTTCAATTTGCTACGCATTACTTGTAGCATGTGTGTGAGTGTGTGTGCGATGCACGTGTGCCATTAAATCAGATACCATTTGTACTGCTTGTGGTATCTTTACTGGTAGTAGTGGACTGTTACTGAAGTGCACTACCCCCCCCCAACTGGCAAAAGGTATTCTTTTCCAAATTTGGATTTTTGATGGTGAGCATTCGTTAGGTGGTCTTGTTGTGCCTTTGTGTCTGCATCACTTTAGTGCACAGTACAATTTCTGTACATTTGCATCTCTTTAGGACCCAATCTCCATCTGTTACTTAAGTCACAGTTGTTTCTTTGGCTTCCCTTCAGAGTACTGGTGTGGTGCACACGATTCACGATCACATCACCAATCAAAAAAATTAATGTTTTGCAGTATCTCTCCAGGCTTCACCATGTACCCATTGATATGAGTTTTCAAGCTGGTGAGTTTTGTGAACAGCCAGGTCATCAGGGAAGTACAGCTGTAGGCATTCAAATTCCCAATATGCTCATCAGCTCCAAGTCCGAGAAAAATAAATTCATGTTTCACGGTCACGAATGCAGTCATGACTCACAAACACATCACGAATCACAAAATACATTTTTTTACTAGTTACTTGCATCATGTAAGCCTGTTTTTTAGTATCTTTCCAGACTTCACCACTGTACTCATTGATACGAGTTTTCAAATTGGGGAGTTTTGTGATACAGGTCATTGTCATTGGGGAACTACAGCCGTAAGCAGTGGTGTTCCTGTACAGCATATGAGTTACAGTACTGTAAGCCATGTGATGTGTGGGGGCCCGAGGGCTGCCAATATTGTTGTCACTCCTCCTTACTTCAGATTAAGGTGGAATGACAATGAGAAGTCACAACCACAATAACAAGGTGAAGTGAGCATTTCATACTGACCACTCTGCATAGGGGAGTGACAATGCAAAGTGCCCACTTTGCGGGCACTTTACAGGTAGAATTTAAATTCACTGCATCTCTACGATGGGAGACTTTGCATGTTTTGTTATACTCCAGTTTCACTTCATCAGCACTGGGGAATTTTCTGGAGACAAGATGATAGTAGCATTTTGGGGATGAACATTAATTCTAGTGACTGTGTGTGTGGGGGGGCTGCCAATATTGTTGTCACTCCACCTTACTTCACGTTAAAGTGGAATGACAATGCAAAGTAATAATAACAAGGCGAAGTGGGCATTTCATGCTGGTCACTCCATGAAGCCGAGTGACAATTCACTTCACCGGCGAAATTTAAATTCACTGCATCTCTAGCGCACACCTGTAGACACACCTTGTAATAATGCAGCAGAAGGTATACCCAGCAACAACAATTAGAATCAGAGAAAAATAAAGCAATACAATGTTAGTAATATACAGTAACAATCCCTGTGAGTACAAAATAAAAATAACAACTCGCAGTGAATCTGCCTAGCCAAAAGAAGTCTTAATTCTTTCCCTTGCTCTGGTAAGGTTCTTTGCTCTGACCTTTCAAGCAACATAGAAGGAAAGAGCTCAGGTGAAGCTAGGTGCCTTGGTCAGCAAACCTAGTGTAGTTAGTCAGTTGAACACTATAGACAACATTCTGGAACATTTTTTCCACCACGCCTTCTATCCATCTCTTTGGGCCTGCATACATCCTGACCCACACAAGATCATTGGGTTTGAAAGATCTGGTCTTAGGAACCATTTCAGTTTCTGACTTATAGTCTAGAGGGTGAAGAAGATCTAACTGAGTTAGAATCTGATGTCCAAACAACAATTCTGCAGGGGATATTCCCATGACACAATGTGGTGTTGTTCGATATATCACAAGAAAGTCCAAAAGGGCTATTTGCATTGCTGTCAATGTAGTAGGATTAGCTTTGTCCATACTCTTTTTAAAAGGCTGAACCAGTAGTTCCACTTCACCATTTGAACTAGGATGGTAGGGAGGTGAGAAACTGTGGCGGATACCACATTGCTGGCAAAATGCTTGGAATTCAACAGACGTGAACAGTGGTCCTTTATCCGAGACAACCACTTGCAGAAAACCATGGGTAGCAAAGATAGATTTCATCACTCTGATGGTATTCTCAGTAGTTGTTGAAGACATTTGATAAATTTCTGGCCATTTACTATAAGTATCAGTTAAGAATAACCACATGGAATTTGAATAGGGTCCTGCAAAATAAATATGCAACCTTTGCCAGGGTTTTTCAGGTCATTCCCAATGGTGAATTGGAGTTCTTGCCAGATTTCCCATCGATACAACACAACCTTCACATCTTTGCACAACCTTGTATATGTCTCTGTCAATGGAAGACCACCATACATGAAGTCTGGCCAGGGATTTCATTTCAGTAATGCCTGGATGGCCTGCATGCAAAAGAGTCAACACAGTTGAGTGATAACATTGGGGTACTATGACATGCAATCCCCATAGAAGACACCCCTCAGCAATGGACCACTGTTGTCTCTTTGTATAGTAGGGCTGTAGTTCAGCCGAATAAGTAGTGCATTGCGGCCAAACCTCAAGCATATACTGATGCACTTGTTTCAAAAGTACGTCTTGACTTGTTGTGCTTGCAATGTCCTTGTCTAGTACTGGAAGCTGATCTAACTGTGGTAGCTCCATTGGACACACAACAGTACAGTCCTCCATGTCTTTGAATTGCACTGGAAGACTATCTGGCCCCACCTGGCATACTAATGGCTCCTCTTTATGTCCCACATCAAACTCCATTTCTCTTGATATTGGTAACCTCAACAAGGCATTTGCATTTCCATACTGGTACACTGGTTGGTATGTAACCTCAAAATTATAGGCAGACAAAATTAATGCCCATCATTGAAGTCTGCTAGCGGCTGTCTTTAGAATTCCTTTTTCTGGACTGAAAATTTTCACTGTCTTCAGGTGAAACTTGTGACCTAGTAAGTACTGGTGAAAATTCAGGACTCTGAACACAATTGCTAATGCCTCTTTCTGAATCTGGGTATAATTCATTTCAGCTGCAGTGAGTTTGCGTGAAGCATAGGCTATCGGCTTCTCCACTCCTTCTGGACCTGTATGGAAAAGGACAGCTCCTATACTTACAGGACTAGCATCACAGGCCAATATGATATGTAAGTTAGGGTCATAATAGGTTAAATTATTCACATTGTTTAGAGAGAGCTTGATGGCTTGAACTGCCTTACTGTGGCCCTTGGTCCACTTCCACAGAGTACCCTTATATAACAGTTCATTTAGGATAGCACATTTAGTGGCTAAGCTGGTATGAAACTGTCATAATAGTGCACCATACCCAAGAAATGAGCACAACTCTGAAACATTCTGTGGTTCAGACATGTGCACAATGGCTTCCACCTTTTCATTTTTCAGAAGAATTCAGTCTTTGTCAATAGTGTGACTTAAATACGTCACAGTTGGTTGACAAAATTGTTTTTTTCCTCTCCTAAGTCTGAATCCATTCTGTTACAGTCTCTCTAAAGTGTTTTGTAAGTTAAGTGAATGTTCTGCTCCTGTCTTGCCCATGACAATGATGCCATTGAAATAACAAGCAACACCTGGTATATCACCCACAGTTTGCTTAATCACTTTTTGAAAATAGCAGGTGCAGAACGAAGGCCAAAACATGACCGTTATGTCTTTAGTTTGCATTTGTGGTACAATAGAAACCACTGCACCGTTTGAGCTCTCTGAACTGACTACCACAGTTCTCCTACTCCTGCAAACCTTAGCAATATGCCCTTGATGTTTACATGCATGGCACTGACCTTCTCTCAATTTGCACTGGTCCCTGCTATGCTGATACAACCCACATGATGCACATTTGTACTGGCCATGCAGTTTGGGTGGAATGGTTGAATTTTTATTTGAAAATAATGGCTTAGACTTAGGTTTGAGCTGTTTCAATGTGGGGTTTACTGCAGCAACTTGTACCTCAGTTTTAGTGTCCATCTTAGCATGTGCTTCATTTTCTGCAGCCTCATACATTTCTGCCAACTGTAAAAGTTCCTCAGTAGACTTCTTGACACTTACAGAAAGTAGCTGCTGAATACGATGTTCATTATTCAATCTCATAACAAACTTATCCGCTAGATTAGATTCAAGACACTCCCTGCTTCACTCACATGTGAGAGCTAAATGTTTGATCTCAGCCAAATACGATTATAATGTCAGACCTGGTTTCTGGCAGTAACTGTGGAATTTATAATGTTCAGCCCTTGGAAAAGTTGTTAAACTGTATTGTGCATTCAGTTTAGCATTTAGCTCTTGATATGACAAATTCTCCATTCAGTCCAGTGCAAGCAGACTGCATAAAAGTTTGAAAGCTTCACTCCCCAAGAAAGTACAAAAAGCAACTCAAAGAAATGTATCCTGTTGCTCATCATTAGCAGCTTGTATAGCAGGATTAAGTAATAACCACTGATCAAACCATTGGGACCATGTATCCCAGTCCATTCCCGTAAAAATTTCAAAGCTGGCTAAAGTTGCCATGATATTGTGCAATTCTAAATTGCTTGCTTGCCTCCAATGCAGAAAGTCACAAAATGGTGTAATTCAGTAAGCTGGAGCTGTGAAAATGTCCACCATCGATCATCACCAATTTGTTGTGTTTGGTGGCCAACAATAAGTACCTTAAACACACAAGGGTTTTGGTAGTAAGAAAACCACACCACACTGAAATCTAGGCCTTCTTTTTTTCTTCCATTCAGCAGCACATACAACAGGAGACTGGCTCAAACACAAGCACACTTACAGGAAGTGCACATTCTCTTAAAGCTGTACTGTCTCTATTATTTCTTAAAGCTATAGTGCACATAACAGGTACAAACACAGCCTTGAGTCTGTGTTCCTGGGATAGAACCCTCTCAGTCACTGCACAAGAACCAGAAAAGTCACAGACATGTATAGGCTTTGGGGAGCCCTATACATCCTAGTATGTGTCTTCCCCAGAAATGCAGAGCTCAGTTCAAACCCCCATAGGCTCCTCTCCTCCTGAGACCCTTTGTATTTCCTCCCCTCCTTTTGCCACAAAGTCCCTAGTGGTACTTCACTTTGGTAGTATTTGGCAATTGAAAATCATGGTTTTTGCAGTGCAGAAGAGTTCTTGGAAGAAAATGTCTCTGCTCTCCTAGCAGGCAAACAGGGTCCCCAAATGAAAAAGGCTCAGATACAGTCTTTCTCCTTTGTTTTATGGGATTTCTCAAAGGGCAGATCCAGTGAACAGTGACTTACCCTGCGATTGGCTAGCATTCTGTTTCTATGGCTATGCAACCAATCAGTTTTCAGTATTTTAATACATATCAACAAATATGCAATTCTGAATATGAGAGAAAAAAAAACCTCAGAGATCAGCTAGTTTAAACCAGAATTCTTAGGGGAAATTCCAGCCTCCCTCCTTGGAAATAGCTGTAATAAGCTCCACTCAGTACAGCTATTAAATGGTAGCCTATTTATTGGTAACAAAGTTAGCTTAGGTAGTCTTGCAGAAACAAAGGTAAGCCAGACATTCAGGCACCTCTGGATGCTGTTGGCCCATTCAAACACAAATGGATGTGACTGCTGGCCAGCTCTTATTAATTCTTTTTTTGTCTCCTTTTAAATGATATAATTAATTCTAGTTCCTGGCTAGTAGTTGACAGATTCTCCACCCAGTAACAAGAGTTACAATATCATTCCCTCAGAGCCCATGTCTATGTACCCATGACCCCTTGCAACTTGACCTGGCTTTTTCATGGCCTTCCCTTGTGTTTTATATACATGAAATGGATATAAAACATGAACAAGACAATAAGGCATGGCTGTATGATGCCACAGTACTACTCTGTATTTGATTGTAATTGCTATTGTTTGTACTGTTCTGGGTCATGCCTGAAAATAGTAATTTTCTATGTCTAGCACACATACCCAGTAATAAAAAACAAATAAATAAAAATGTGGATTCATACATGCAGAACTGCTGTTTCTAGTGCATACCACACACATAGAGTCACATGCATGTGCACTTGTGCACACACACACACACACACAGACACACACACACACACAGTCTCCAACTTATCTTCAGTAAGACATTTAAGCAATATAATGCATGACAGGGTGTGGTATATCATGAGATATCATCATACCTCAGGTGGTTGGGCACGGGGCCACAGGCTGAGTGCGTCCAACCACCCGAGAAGTGATGATATCTCACGATATGCCACACCCTGGAGTGTATTATTGCTAGTATGAACTGGATCAATTGATATTTTATGCATTTAATGTACAAAAATAAAGTTTTAAAATATTTTAATGCTGTTTTTTATATAAGTGTAGGTAGACATTTAAAAAAAGTTTGTATATGTCATATTTTGGGCAGTAGGTAGTGCTGTTTTCATTTGTTGCTCCCCATCAGCATGGTGCCCTGCTGTTTGGTACCAGCCACTGTTGTGTATGTGTTCCATACAGTTACTTCCCGCTCCCCCCATCATTGAGTTTATATTAGATTTCAGGGCTGTGGAAAGAAGGAAGGAGTAATCTAATAAGTCTAGCAAGAGCTGGTGGTCTGCAATATGTAAAACATGCTGGTTAAACATTGGAGCACTGTCCCCGAGCACCTCTCCTTACAAACCGAGTGTCACTGTATGTGGCGTGGGATAAAGTGAAGGGGAGCAGCCATTCGCTGAATAAACCAGAGAAGCTGGCATTTGAGAAAAACAAGCAGGACCTGAGATTGCACAGTCTGCAAGAGGAATTGGTGTTGGAGTATTGTCTCTGAGAGGAGCAGGAGGGTTGAGCTGGAGTTAGCATGGTAGTCCGGCAGCAGTTTGTTTCAGTCAGCCAGAGACCAGATTAGTGGCATTGCGTGAGGAACTGCTGTTTCCATACTTCAGTACATGGTGCTCTGAAGGAGAGCGAGAGTTTTCTTTTTCATGTGGAGAGCAGGTACTGTGGGTAAAATGTAAAGGGGAGAGGGGACAGTTGTCAAGGTTTTTTTTTTAAATAGTGGCTGACTGCAGACTTTGGGAAATAGGAAACATTGCGTTGAGTGTAAGAAGGCTGGTAGCCAGAGCTTTTTTAAGCTGTGATAATGTAGCCCGATATCATCATGGCTTAAATGTCTCAGTCAATCAGCTTTCTGTATTTATGGCACCCAGTTCAAAATTAACATTAGATCATTTATGGACCTTCTACAACTACATAGAATTCCATTTTGTGACATTTGACCTACGCATGACCATAGTTATAAGGATTCTTTTTATCTCTGTTTGGTTGTGTTTCTTATCTGATTACTTCCCTAATCTGTCACATTCATGTGTAGAGTGTTTTTTTCTTTCTAATATTGTTCAGGGCACTAAAAAGTGAGATTTGTATAAGAAAACTGCCATCTCCTTCTGAGGAAGAACTATGTAAATTCGATAGCTTAAGTATTTTCTGTAAATCTCTGTTGGTTCAATAAAAAATATCAACTTACCTATTTTGTTCATCTAGTCAGCATATTAGTATATGTGCACAAACCCTTTTGGTCCCTACTAATGTGACAATTTATTTACAGATTATATGCTACTCAGGGTAGGTAGGATTACGGGGGTGGGGTGTCAACAAAACTAGACAATAAACATCAAAATAAAAAATTAAAACTACATCAATTGCACTGTCAACCATACTGTGACACAGTGCAAATTAGAATACAACAAATAAGGTAAATTAACAGTGTTTAAAAGGTAAAAAAAAAAAATAGGTTAGGGAAAAATCAAGTCCAAATATAAATGCTGCAAGAGAACTTGGTGAAGCTGTAATTTGGGGTACCAAAGGTAGGCTCTGGGGAGTAATGGAAATCCCAAGAAACATAAGGGACAGATGTGAATTGCACACTTAGGGGTATTTCACTGATCAGACAGGGACAGTCACTAAAAGGACCAAGGACAACAAGCCAAAAAGCAGGTGTTGGAGAAGGGAAACGTGTGTATGTATGTGAGTGTGGGAAGGATTAAAAATGGAAGAAGAAAAATAAAGGGGCTGGGGAGAGTTAACGTGAGGAGCAAGCACTGCATGGCTGACATTGCCATGAAAGAGTGAGGTGAACTGATTTGCACTGCAGTTGTGTCATCAGAGAAACTCCTTTCCCTGGTGGCTGTCTGTCCTTTGTGTATGGCCGTTTTTAGAGATTACTTAGTGAGAGTCCTCTTTGTTCCCTAAATGTGTACTGTCACTGACTGAGATTATGTATCAGGCCTCTTGTGTATAGCATGCAGTGAGTCAAACTGGCTGTGGGGGTGGATGTAGTTGCCAGGAGATCGGGTGGCAGGTCAAGTTAGGGTCACCACCTCAGGTGTAGCAAGTGAATAAAAAAAGAAAACCCATCTCCTAGTTCTGAGTGAACACTGTATTGACTGAAAAACATGTCGGTTCGGAAAGTAAGCTGAGGCGCCTAGCCAATCAAAAGCCAAAGCAGTAACATACAGTTCGGTGTGCCGGCTTCACATCTCTCATTGGAGTAGCCATATCTGCCAATCAGGATTCGGTCAAATGTAACAGGTGAAGTGCAGCTGATGTTTTGACAATCACTTTTCTCACAGAAGTTAGCTGTTAGCAGAGAAAACAAAGAAAACAAGAGTCAGTACTGATGGTCTTTGAAAAAAGTTTTTCAATGCTTTGAAAAAAAAATGAATACCGTCACTAAATCAGAAAGTCACAATTTGGTTATGTGAGTCATTTCATCTGACAGTTTTGTTCTTCCATCCAAGATATGCATTCACTAAAATTACCACCAACAGCTTAATGTGGTTCAAGGTCAGTTGGCAATCACCTGTATCCCTTTCCCCGGGTCATGCCTGAAAATAGGCGGAATCTGCCTATTGCACTTACCAGGTCAACAAAACTAAATAAATAAATCATAAATATGCTAGAAACTTGCATTTACCTTTTGTTCTATGAAGGTAGAGTGCATTTAAGGAGCATGCATTGAATCAAAATGTATTTAGAGAAAATTTAATGTTGTTGCTTAATGTTAAAGTCTTCTTGCTTTTAGACCTTGTCTGAATATTGTTTTTGAAACCTTGTTGCATAAGGTAGCACTTATTTTTCCTGGTGTTTCAAAAATATCAAATTAGCACCAACTTACCTTTTGACCTCACAGTTGCTCTGTCATGGACATCACAGTATGTGGGGAAAAAACTGAAATAATGAATGAAACCACTAGGAAAGAATATCCTTGCATATTTATTTTTTCAGTTTCCATGAAAAGTTGGGATAAACTGCACTGAAATCCATGGGAAATGCAACTGCAAATTTAATAATATCACCTTTACTCAAGTGCGATAGCTGAATAAAATATGCATACATATTGAAGCGGGGGAGAGGGAGTACCACTGTTCAAGAAAGTGGTATATAATCAGTTTGTTCGATTTTGGGTACTATGGGTCCCATCCCTTGGGCATGGGAACTGCCAGGATTTTGATGCATACGGCTTCTTGGGCAACTTTGGGTTCCTTTAATGCTGCTACTTCATGTGAAATAAATTATTTCAACAAAAGAAGGCTATATCCACACAGGGAAGTAGGATCAAGCACACACTTAATTTATTAAAGTCTGACTATATGAAAACTTTGTCCCCTGAGAGAGCACAACATTTCTACAGACATACAACTGGGGCACACTTTATTTGGAGTCCCAGGGAGGCAGAGATCCTTCTACACATTTTTTTTTTGGTTCTGATCTTTTGACTTCTCTGTATGAAATGCTTTGCTCTTTGGTGGGGGGTACATAAGGACCAAGGATTAAGGCATGATGTCTGCATGTACTGGTCCCAATCACTCATGATATATGTGTAAGCCCCCCAAACCTGCCTTATCTTTGTCAGCGGCACTCCATTTGCCCTTCCCATGATGGTCAGGGGTCTCAGGAGGGATTCAGACCCACGGTTTCTTTTTATTTGTGGCTCTGGTTTATTTTATTTTATTTCTTGGAGAAGGACCTGGAAGTGATGATCACTAATGACTTGAAGCACTCCTCACAGTACAAGAAAACAGCAGCAAAGGCAAACAAAATGCTGGGATCTAGGGGGAATCAGTAGTAGGTGAGAGGAGGTTATTCTGCCCTTGTACAGGTCACTGGTATGGCTGCTTCTAGAGTATGGTGCCCACACCTTGAAAAAGACATTAACCTGCTGGAGAAGGTCCAGAGGAGGGCTACAAAGATGATAGCCAGTCAGCAGGGTAAGGCACATGAGAAGTTGAGGGCACTGAACATGTAATCCCTAGGAGACAGGAGAGAGAAAGGGGACATGATTGGTACCTTCAAGTACTTGAACGGGATAAATAAGGTTGAAAAGGAGAGTCTCTTTAAACTGAGTGGCAACCATAACACGAGGGGGCACAGTCTTAAGTTGGAGGGCGGGACATTTAGGAGGGAGGTCAGGAAGCACTTCTTCACAGAGAGGGTGGTGAACACCTGGAATGCACTGCCAGAAGAGGTCATCTCATTGAAGACAGTGGGCAGCTTTAAGAGAGGCTCGGAGAATATGGGGGGAAGGTAAGGATCATGGGTAGGGGGAAGGGAAGAGTGGGGAAGGAGGGCAAGGACATTAGCTCAAGCTGTGGACCCTGCAACACAAGCAGACTTGATAGAACAAATGGCCTTCTTCTGCTGGCTTCTTTGTATATTCGTATGGATCTGGGTTCCTGGTGTTTGGTCTGGGGTGGATGGGTCCAGCACAAGGTCAGTGGATCTGTGCCTCCGGGCACAGTTTCCAGGAGTTCAAGGGACTCTAAATAAAAAAAATAAAATAAAATAATAATAATACAATAAATAAGCACAGTAAATAGTTTTTCAGCTGTCCACGCTCTACGCATGCGTGATCGCTAAAGTCAAAGAGTGATCGGGGCAACTGCTCTGTATCCTGAGTCCAGTCATTTCTAGGGCCATCCAGACTTGGGACTACATTAGAGAGAGAGAAGAAAAAAGGAGAAGAATCTAAAATAAATAAAATTTTAAATAGTTTTAGGGTGGTCCATGTCTCTGCACATGCCCGACTGCCAGATGAGGAGGGAAAAGAAAAAGGAGTGGCTGCTCTTGTACTTTGGCACTGGCTGGTGCAGCTAGGGTACAATGCAAATAGTTTGAAAGTGGGACTACAGGTTCCATAGGTCTCAGAATCTCGGGGTGGATTTGGTGCCTTGTGTTCGGTCTGGGATTGGGCCTGTTTTCTGGCAGGTCTTTTTTGGTGCCTGGGGGTACTGTATATAAGGGGCTATTTGACACCCATTTAGAGAGATGGGGGGGGGGAAAGAAAGTGGGCTCAGTAGGGGTGATTGCCTGCTCATCCATAAAGGCCATTTATATTTTTTTTATTTTTAGTGGTAGTGTACCTTGGGGAAATTGAAGGATGTGGCAGCAGCCTTTACTTTGGTGAGCTCCTGCTTGGGGTCTTACTGAGAGATGTGCCAGGGAAGAAATGGAGAAATGGCTGAGACCTGCTGCCTGGAGGTGGGCTGTGTTTTTCAGCCCATAGGACCATTGCTTAGTGGGATTCCCTCTGAGGATCTGTGTTCTGGAGAGAGCCAAGACAGAAGTTCTGCTTGTAGGCACCAGAGAAGGAGTTTATTTATTATTATTATTTATCTGAATATACTTGAAACAACCTTTGAGTAAGAACTGTTTTACAAAGGTTCCATGTCAAAAACACAAAACTTACAATATAGACATGATTTTTTTACAATAAATAAGATTACATGCATGTAGTTTCTTCAGGTACACCAGTCTTAACGGTGGGATGCCAAAGTTCAAAATGTAGAAGATTCAAGCAACATTAAAAGACTACAGCATGGAATTCATGTTGTGCAGCCCCAGGAGTGCCTTGTCAAAGTATAGCTTTGAGTTCAGAATGTAGAAGAACCAAGCAAGACCATGAGAAGACTACAGCGTAGAATTCAAGTAATGAAGCCCTGGGAGAATCTTGTCGGATAAAAGCTCTGAGAGAGAGGCATGGACAAATCTTAAATAGTAGAGGGTAACAGGAGTGGGCAACAGAAGGGGTGGGGTGGAGATGTACTGTTATACGGGAGGGTGGAGGAGCAGAAATACCTCAGCCAAGGATATAGCAGTGTCTGGAGGGTGGGGGATTGGATGAAGGGCAGAAGCAGTTATGGGAGGTGGGGGGACAGGAAGAGAGAGAGAGAAAGAGGGAGAGGGTAAGAAGGAGAGAGAGTGGTGGAGGGAGAGAGAGAGGAAAGGGAGGGGTGATAGAGGCGAGGGAGAAAGAGAGAGATAGAGAAAGAAGTATAAAATGTGCAGGAAAGGGTAAGAGGGAGCAAGAGGGGGGAAGGAGAGAGTGAGAGAGAAGGAAAGAGGGGAGAGTGCAGTATAGAGAGAGAGAGAGAGTGTGAAAGAGAGGGGGAGTGCAGTTGAAAGAGAGAGAGAGAGAGAAAGAGAGCGAGAGACAGTGAAAGTAGTAAAAGTAATGGAAGTGGATGGGAGCTGGAGGGGGAGTTGGGGATGGGGTGCATCTGGAACCAGGCTTCCAGAGCCTTTCCTGGTCCCAGGCAGCCCTGTCTTGGGACTGCAGTGCATAGGGGTCAGTGCCCCGAGCTGAACATGTTTCGAGGGTGGTTGTGGGCTGCGCAGCCATCCTTCAGAAAGAATGGGGTTTAGACCTGAAACCATTGCTGCTAAAGATTAAAGGCCTGATTAGGCCATAAGTTAAGCTGCCTGCGGTTGGACTGTTTTGCTGCCTAGGCAACAGGTAGCCAGCCTGGACTTTATTGTCAATGTGATCTTCATGGTCTGGAGTGAACCGTAGCTCAAAATGTGACCCTACAGTCTAGAGTAATTTTGTCTGTGTAGTTTCCAGCTCCATGGAGTGACTGTTCCTGTTCATTAACTGTTCATTAAGTGGGATCCCCTCATTCCTGCAGTTTTGATACATAGATACATAGATACATAGACAGTGTTGGCAGATAAGGGCCTATGGCCCACCCAGTCTGCCCATTTGAGCTTGTAAGTTCAGTTTGTTTTCCTAGAAGTCTGTTGCCCCTTACCTTTGACCTCCAGAATTCCTTTATGTCTATCCCATGCATTCTTAAATTCCGTGATTGTTTCAGCCCCCACCACTTCCTCTGGCAAGGTGTTCCACTTGTCCACCGCCATTCTGTGAAGAAATTCTTTCTTATGTTTCCTCTGAATCATCCTCCTCCAACTTCATCCCATGCCCTCTAGTCCTGGAACATCTTTTTAAGCTTAAAAATAGTGTATTCCTGCACCCTGTTCCTCCCTGTGAGATACTTGTATGTCTCTATCATATCCCCTCTCTCCCTCCTCTCATCCAGGGAGTACATGTTCAGCTCCTTCAACCTGTCTTCATAGGACTTGTGATGCAATCCATGCACCATCTTTGTTGCCCTCCTCTGAACCTTCTCTACCCTGTCTATGTCCTTATGTAAGTATGGTCTCCAGAACTGTACACTGTACTCCAGGTGGGGCCTCACTAGTGTCTTGTATAGCGGAATTATGACCTCCCTTTTCCTGCTGGTGATGCCCCTGCCTATACACCCCAGCATCCTATTTGCTTTACCTGCTTCCTTGCCACACTGTTTCCCTACCTTGAGGCCATCAGAGATGACAACCCCAAGATCCCTTTCCTGCTTGGTGCATGCTGTATCCTCACCCCCCAACTGATATATTGTGCCAGGGTTTTTGTGCCCCATATGCATTATCTTGCACTTCTTTGCATTGAATTTCGGTGTTTTGGAATTTTGGTGTTTGTTTCATTTGTTTGGAGGAACTGTTTGCTGCTATAAGAATTTTACCTCCACAGCTCAGCCCCTTTAGTATGTTCCAGGCTATGCAGTGGAGGAACAGGAGGACCAGTGAGGAAGACCTTTAGAGGCCTGCTTGTGAAGACAGTCTACAAAGGCCATTGCGGTGAAGATGGCAAGGCCAGGTAGGTGAAGACCTTCATCTTCATCTCGCCAGACATCCAGCTCTGCACCCAGCAGTCTGAGGGCACCCCAGCTTCATGAGATCTGGTAAGTAAGGCTGACCAGGTATGGGGACTCTTTATTGTTGAGTATTGCCCCCTCCCCTGGACAATTTACCACCATACCCCAGACAAGGGTAGGGGAGGGGAGGCTTACATATGGTACTGCAGAGTTATGTGCACAGTTTATTTTTTGTAAAGAAGATTTTATTTTGTATATCTTTTTAACATCTATAAATGGTTATAGTCATATTTGGTGAAGGTTGCATAACATCCTTAATTTGCCTAGCCAGGAATAAATCCCTTGGAAATACATTCTTCTATGCACATCACAGTAATATACAAATTCTGTAATGGATTCAGTTAACATATTTAAAAAAGAGCATAACATGAGTCAGGTAACACAAACAACTATATACTATTTATACCTTTCTATAAACTCTATTCAGTAAGCCCAAGCATGAACTTTCTCACTTGTGTGCGAGGATAGAGATGCAGGGTAAGAACTGGCACTTGGTGTCTTGCAGTGCATTGATTCTAGATGTAGGCCCCAAATCTCCTGGAAGGTTTGCAGTCTGCCTTGGGTGGCATGCAGCATCCTCTCGTAACTTGTCGATTACCCAGTTCCTCTAACCATTCTTTTATATGGGGTGGTTGTGGATCTTTCCAATGCCTTAGGAGTACCTTCTTTGCTATTATTAGGGCACCCACCAGTCACAGTCTTTTGGCTCGTGGCAGTTGGTGGTCAAGTGCAGTGTTTGGGTGGATCCCCAGTATAACTAACAGGTGTAAATGTTGCAGTATATTACAACCCATGATCTCACTGCAGATGTCCTCTATCTCAGTCCAATATGATGTGAGGTTCGAACAACTCCACAGAATGTGATATATATCCCTTCCTTCAGATCTACATCTCCAGCATTCATCTCTGGATATAAGTCCCCTGGCCTTTAGTTTACTAGGCATTTTGTGCCAGCTATTTAAATTTTTTAACAGAATAAATCTATTAGTGGTGTCCTTCATAGCAGCTTGTAATTCTTGCTAGCTTTTCTCCCAGATGTTTTGCGTAATTTCAATTTGGAGCTCATCTGAACAGCTGTGCCTGGTTCCTACAGAGAAGTCTGGATTACAGAGGAGTAGGTGGGCATATACATCACTACTCCTTGTGCTTTCCCCCTTCCTAGCCAGAGAAGAGAGTCTAGGGGATTTGGAACATACCCTGCCAATTTCTGTCCCAGTATGTCTTGCAGTGCATGGCTTAATTGGAGGTATGGTATTTCCAATGTTGCTGGTTAGGGAGGTTATACTTTTGTCTGAGTTGTGGGAAGCTCATGAGTAAGTTTAACTCTGTCATCATAATGTCTGATAAGAGGGTAATGCCCGCCCTCTCCCATAATGCATAATGTATTTCCTTCTCATCAATTTGGAGGGCAGGGTTATCCCACAGTGGAAAGAATTTAGCTTTGTCCTGTGTCCAGTTAATTTCAGGGATTGCCACCATGCTCGAAACTTATGCCTAGTAGTGGGGGATAGGGAAACACTCTTTGGCTGTGATGAGACAAAAACTGCATACAGGAGTGGTTTGCCCAGTAAGTGCACTTCACATCTAGCCCATTTTGAAGAACCTTTCCCTGCAGCCCAATGTGCTGTTTGTGTCAGCTGCATCATCATATGGGTTGTGATTTGGAAGGAGAAGCCTGGCAGCTTCAGGCCACTTCTACAAAAGTCCCTGGTTAGCTTAGCCCACCTAATTCAATTTGGACCACCACTCCAAAAGAAAGATTGGAGTTTTCAGTGTATGAGCTCAATTAGTTTCTTGTTTATTGATGTAATCCCCCCCATTTGGGGGCTTACCTGAAAAAAGCACTTCTGGGCTTCTCCCACTGCTGCCTGCGTCCTTGCTATCTTGAGGCTCCTTCTGCCGCTCTCAATTACTCCAAGTGTTCCTCCTGCTTAAATGAGCCCTGTGGGGCATGCAAATCACTTTGTCAGTGGTCAGCACGACTGTTAAGCCGCTGCTCACATGTTCGTGAAGGATGCACTGTGCATCTGACCGCCATTGTGGTCAAAAGTAAAAGTGTGTCTCCACTAGTTCACAGTGCCCAGACTAAGTTAAAAAAGGCACTGGGAACACCAAAACCTAGGGAGAAAAGGTTTTTAAATAAATAAGCCAGCAGATGCCATAAGCACTGACTGTGGGGCACAATAAGGCAAAAGGTCAAGAGGCAAGTGTTGGCATAGAATGCCCTAATGAATATTCATAAGCTGTGCAGTGTGTTCCTAGGGGCAGTGTGTTATGGGAGCAGTGAATCCATAAGGGTACATTTATTTAGCTCAAGAGTGGACTTATTTAAGAGAGACTTGTTGGGGCTACAAGCCAGTGGGGAATTTAATAAATAAAAATAAAACTGCTGGTTGCACCAGAACTTTAACCTAGGAGGACACTAATTTAGACTATTTAGACTTAAACTGCAGCCACCGTTTTTGTGCCTTTTAACCACTCAGAAACCAAGATTTAACAAAGAGACTTATGAGGAATTAAATGGGACAATTTATAGGTGCCAAAACTGGAGCCAAGTAATATCTGGAAACTGTTTAAGACAGTTTTGGCAGCCAGTGGGAACTCTGGAACTCAGCTCCATATTTTTTTTTATGTATTGTTTAACCAGGAGAGACACACAGAGCTGAAACTTATCTACAGGTGTAACCTGGGAGCCCAAGGAAGTTAAGTGACTTGCTCAGGGTCACACAGTATGCACCTAGGTGGCTGTGGGATTCAAACCCAGGTCTCCAGATCTGCAACTCAGAGCCTTAACCCACTGTGCTGTACTACCTCCAAACTGCTCATTGTCAGATTTGAAAGATTCATCCAGGAGTTCTGTGTGAGTCTTTGGGGAGCTTACCAGCTCTCAGAGGTTAGGCCTGCCAGGCCTAGACTTTTAATGGCTGTCAGTTTGCGGGTTCAAGTGTCTAGCTGACCCATGTTGGGGTCACAGCAGCAGGGGATTCATGCAGCAATCAAGCTGAAAAGAAGAATCAGCCTGCAAGCAAACTGGGAGGACCAGAAGGACAGAACCGTACATATAAATGTGCTCAGTTTGCCAAAGTGTTTGCACAGCCGATCGGTTCGTGACATCTGCCGTGTATGTTTTGGCCAGTATTTTAATTGTTCTTGCATCACAAAGACCAGCATTTCGATGAGGACCATGAGGGAATCTTCCTTTAACTTCATGAAGCCATCTGTACCAGGTCTCATTTTGTCAGATCATCCTTCGGTTTTGGTAGTACGAGTAGAAACAGGGTAGCTCCCTGCAACAAAGCTGCAATTATTTGTGTGTGCCATCTAATTTGATTGTTTGGGTTTTCTTGCAATGGACTGAGCCATCCAGATCTGGATTACAACCTCTGGGTCTGAGTGTAAGTTCAGTGTTTCTTTCCTCAGGGTCCCAATGATCGGCTGCAACACCGGCCTACCCTGGGCAATGCTTCAGGGTAGCCTGCCATTCGAAACTGGGTACCCAGAGTTGTGTGACTGTGTCAAAGGGACTCACTGTGCAGGCATTTTCAGCCTGAAATAATCAGATCTATAAATCATCTGCTAGATTCATGCCCCACCCCTGTGCATAGCCCCCTAAATAAATCAGATTGTTGTTTTACAGTATAAATCTGGGTTGTGTGTACTTTCTTGGTGGGGATATCGTACTGTCATTGCATTGCTGCATCATTCGTTTTGTTTATCAGGGGGTCTCCAGGGCAGCTGCAGAGGATCCAGCCCTGGTGGTAAGTGCAAGGGGTGTGAGCAAGTTATTACTGACATATGGTACACATGAATGTTTTGTTGCTGTACTGTTTGGACCACTGGAGGGTTTGTAGGGGGTTATAGCATCCCAGAGGGCTATACCAACAGTAGTTACACTACCCCAGAACCATTCCTCGGGGTTGAGGCACCCTTTTGAAGAGCTCAGGCCCCTCAACCTGTGCCTAGTCATGCAGGCAGGGGTAGTAGCCTATAGGATAGTCCCACCTGGGGTTACATTGACATAGGGAGATTGTCCAACAAATATTGCAGCTTGGGGGCAGCCATCATTTTGAAGGCCTAGGCCCTTCCCCAATGAGAAATATGTAGTAGTTTCCATCTCTGACAGTCCCTTCATATTTCTTCTATTATTGGGAATAGGTTGCCCTTCCCCAGTTGAGGTGTGCATCAATGGAATTTAATCCTCAGATACTCTATATTATGTGTGGATGGGTGCAAGCACCATAGGTAGTTTGGTAGGTGGGAGATCTTTTGGGAGGAAGCTAAGAACTGAGATTTTGCCACATTCAACTTGTATCCTGTTAACTGGCTGTATTATTCAATAACAGCAAGCAGGGCGGGGGCAGATCTGGAGAGGTCAGTAAGCAGTAAGAGGATGTCATCTACATAAGCCATTACCTCATGCTTTTCACTAGTCTTACTCCTGGTGTGCCTGGTGCTTGCCTTATGGCCTACAATAGTGGTTCCAGTGCTAGTAGAAACAGCAGAGGGGATAGTGGGCACCCCTGGCAGGTTCCTCTGTGTAGCTGAAAGGGGGGGAAGGGAGGCTCTTCCATTTATAACTACCTCTGCTGAGGCCTGATTATACAGTATCTGCACCCATCCTCGAAATTTGGGTCCAGTATTAAATGCCTCCAGTACAGAGAGAAGATATTTCCATTCCACACTGTCGCATTCTTTTTCAGCATCCAGAGACAGGAGGATCGATGGAGTGTTGGACTTTTTGTGCTCCACAGCAGGATGAGAAGCCTCCTAGTATTATCAGTGCCCCACCTCCCAGGGACGAATCCCACTTGGTCTCCTACAATAAGCTCTGAGATAGAGGCTTTCAACTTGGATGCTAGCATTTTTGCCAGGACCTTACAATCAGCTGGAATCAGGGAGCTTGGCCTGTAACTACTACAAAGGGAGGGATCCTTCCCAGGTTTCAGGAGAAGGAATATATGAACAGTTTTCATAGAGCCTGGTAGAGTCTTTCTTGTTTTGGTTTCCAGGAGGGCATGATATGGGAGATTTAGGAGTACATCTTTGAAGCATTTAGAAAACCAGCTGGTAGCCCATCTCCGCCTGGGGCTTTCCATTTGGCATTGATTTTAGGGCCTGTTTTACCTCCGCTAGCTCAATGAGACTATCTAGCCATTCTAGGTTTTCTTGCAATAGCTTGGGGAGCTGCAATTTCCCTAGAAACTGCTGAATGTCTATATTGGAGGGATGGGCCTTACTCATGTATAATGTCTTATAAAAGGTTTGAAATTCCACACTGATCTCACTTTCATTTCTTGTAAGCTGCCCATTCCTCTTTTGTATAGAGAGGATCCAAATCTCTCCTGCTTTTTCTTTAGTTGATAGGCCAGCAGGTGACCAGGTTTCTTCCCTGACTCCCAAAATGTCTGTTTCAGCATGAACAAGGCATATTCAGCTCTTTTGTGGAGTTATGTGTTCATCTTGTACCTCAGACCAACTATTTCAGCTAGGAGGTTTGGTGGCCAAGGGTGTTTCTTCCTAAATCCTTTCTCAAGTGCCTTCAGTTTGGATTGGGCAGTCTCCAATTCTTGTGTGCTCACTTTGCATTCATAGGCTGTATAGCGGATGCATCTCCCCTTGATACAGCATATGCCTTTAGGGCATCACACATTATGGCCACAAAGGTGTCCCCCCCTGTTTGTTTATGTCGATGTATGTTTTAATGTCTTCTCTGAAACTTGTGCAGAAAGCCCTGTCCTGTAATATAGAGATGTTCCAAGTTCCTCTTTTGGCATTTGATCCGCATGCACACCAAATGCTTTGAATGAGTAATGGGAAATAAGAAGTGTGTCACTGCCACGCCAATTACAGCTGCATCTGCAAGAGGTGTGGCAGTGTACACCAGTCACGAGGCACTCTGGTCATGACAGTCGTTCAGCTCTGCTTTGCAGAAGACACCAAGAGAAAGGACTGCTGTGTGACTGAACTTCTCTGCTGGGACTAAAGTAGAAGAACTTTTGTATTTGGACCTTTAATTTAGGGTAAAAAACTAACATACAAAACAAAAACAAAAAAAAGTGTGTGTTTGGGTTAACTGAACTGAATGGGTAACTGAAAAGTCATCTAGGTGTAAATCTCAGGTGACTGAAAGGACTTAACTGCTGTGAGGTTTAAATTACTTGTAGAAAGATCTGGTAAGTAGGGAGTGGCTTAGCTAGAAGAAGCTACATTTAAAGACTGCCTTAGAAAGATTCTGCTAATAGCTTGGCAGAAGACACCAAGAGAAAGGACTGCTGTGTGACTGAACTTCTCTGCTGGGACTATATTGCCCTCCTTCCCTCCCCCACCCCACCACCCAAAGCTAGTTCTATTTTTATAGGCACAGGATTTGACTGACAACAGGAACTTCCTGTTTAGGGGCAGGAAGTGAGTGATCACAGAACCACCAAGGACCCACCATCCTAGAAGGGCAAGAGTAGCTCTCTGGCCCCCTCTAGCTGCTGGAGTTCTGCCTCTGAACAAACAAGTGGTCTACTGAGAAATATAGGATATTCTTGTCTCAGAACAGGACAATCAGAAGCTTAAAGGGCACACAGGCAGAAAGTAAGGAGAGAGAGAGAAAAAAAAACAGATGAAAGAGTAAGGATTGCAAACAGTTAAGGGGTCAGAAATAAGACATGATTGGAGTGGTGCAGCGCAGTGGCTGTGGAGCAGCAGTCTTCCAGGAGACGTTCTGGAGGATGCGGTGTTGTCCCATCTGCAGGCACCTCTCTGGGCTGAGGGAGGAGGTTGCTCATCTCAGGCTGAGTTGGCCAGGATTTGTGGGACCTCTTCTTCCATCCAGGGACCACCAGTGCCACTGCCGTTGCCTCAGAGGTTGCCAAGAAAGAGGAGCGGTTGGACCACAGTGGGCTCAGGGAGGGTGAGGGTGGTGGAGCAGGGCATGTCCTCCAGTTGTACCTCTCCACAATTCCTATGCCATTTGGAAAAGTGTGGTTCCTCTATGGAGGCACCTACAGTGGAGACCAAGGAGGATGCTGGGAACCTCCACAAAGGAGACCCACAGGAGGGTGGCAGGGGACCCTGCAGGGGAAGGAAACAACTCCTGGTGGGGGACTCCATTGTTAGGAAGGTAGAACTGGGCAAGGAAGGAGAGAGGGAGGTAAGGTGCCTGCCTGGCACCATGGCTTGGAGGGACAGGGAGCGAATCCTCAGGATTGCCAGAGCAGCTGCACAGGGGAGGGAGCTGGATGTCATTGTCCACCTAGGGACAAATGACCTGGCTAAGAAAGGGATTAGAGAAGTGCAGGAAAAGTTTGTGGAATTGGGGAGGGGCCTTGAGTCATAGCTTACACACGGTAACCTTCTCGGAGGTGCTACCCATCTGGCATAGGAGAGGCTAGGGTGTTTCTTACCATGGATTCAATCAGTGGTTGAAAAGCTGGTGTGGAGCTCAGGGATTTGGCTTCATTGGGGACTGGGGGTCCACCTGGAGTGATGCAAGCCTATACTGGCATGATGGGCTGCATCTGTCCGGGAAGGGAACCAGGATCCTAGGTGATAGGTTTAAATGCTTCATTGGCAAGCTTTTAAACTAGCCAAGGGAGGCACTGGAAAGGAGCAGGAAAATCCTAGCCCCCCCAAACAATCATGGTAGTAAGTGTGGCAAACACCAACATGGAGGTGTCGATAGGGAGAAGGGCAGGGGTAAATGGAGAAAGTCACAAAGGCAAGAAGGACAGGGATGGGGCAAAAGGGGGTAAGGCCATCAGGAAATGGAAGGTGAGTACCAATGCCCATAGTCTGGGCAACAAGCTCCCTGAGCTAGTGGCCTTAATGGAAGAGGGATGCCTGGATATCATAGCAGTCACAGAAACATGGTACACAGAGAACTATGACTGGGATGTTAACGTACCAGGGTACATAACCTACAGGAGAGACAGGCAGGGGAGAAGAGGGGGAGGAGTAGCTCTCTATGTAAAGGAAAGGATAAAAGCAACTGAACAAAAGAGTAAACAGGGAGGAGAGGAGGCACTGTGGGTCACCTTGGAGACTGGAAAAGGCACCACAGTCTGCACAGGGGTTGTGCACAGACCCCCATGTCAGGGAGAAGGAATGGACAAGGATATGATGGAAGGCATTCTTAGAATGGCAGAGAAAGGAGATACTGTTGATGGGAGACCTGAATATGCCAGATGTTAACTGGAGCACATTTGCTGCAGCCACATCCAGAACAGGGCCATTCTTGATGCCCTACATGTGGCAGGCATTAGACAGCTAGTTTGGAACCCACTGGTGAGGGAGCAATCTTAGACCTCACACTCTCAAATGGGGGCAGTGAGAGGATCTCAGATCTAGAAGTAGGTTGCCATCTGGGGACAAGTGACCATCAAACAGTGTGGTTCACGTTAAACTCAGCTACAGAGTCAAGCCATACAAAAGTGAAGTACTGGACTTTAGGAGGGTGACTTTGGCAAGATGGGAGAGTGCCTCAGAAAAGCACTAGCAAACAGGCTAGAAGGAGGTGTGGAGCAACAATGGGAATTATCAAAACTGCCATCACAGACGCAACAAGCCTTTGTGTGAAGCAAATAAACAAATCAAAATGAAAGAAAAGCCACTAGGGTTCTCAAGAGGTGGCTGTGAATGTCAGGGAAGAAAAAGATAGCATTCTGGAAGTATAAGGAAACACAGAAGGAGCAGGACAGAGCTCTACTAGTTAAGGCAGAAAGAAGCAGGGAGGGAAGTCAGAATAGCAAAGGCCCAAACTGAGGAAAAGATAGCCAACTCCAGTTAAGAAGGGGATAAAACCTTTATAGGTACATCAGCAGGGTAGAAAGACAAAGGGAGGGATAGTGAGGCAGAATAGAATGAACGGTGGGTGGGCAGAGGGGGACAGTGAAAAAGCAGGAATACTGAACGAATATTTCTGCTCAGTATTCATAAAAGAGGAGGGGGAAGTGCCTAATCCAATTAACAGAAGCACTCTTGATAGGGGGGTTGATCCCAGTCCTTTCACAGAAGAAAGGGTTCTGCAAAAACTCCTAAAGCTGAAGGTGGGCAAAGCAATGGGTCCTGATGGAATTCACCCCAGTATTCTAAAAGAATTAAGGAAGGAACTAGTGAAACCACTGGCTACTCTTTTTAATAAATCATGGGAGGATGGTGTGGTACCTGAGGACTGGAGGAAGGCGGATGTGATTCCCCTTGACAAAAGTGGGACCAAGACAGAGGCAGGAAACTACAGACCTGTCAGTTTGACCCCTGTGGTAGGGAAAGTGATGGAGTCACTTCTGAAGGAAAGAATAGTTGAGTACCTAGAGGTCAGTCGAGCACAGGATCCAAGGCAGAATGGGTTCACGGCGGGAAGGTCATGTCAGACGAATCTAATAGATTTCTTTGACTGAGTGACCAAAGTAGTAGACCAGGGAGGGGCTGTGGACATGGCCTACCTAGACTTTAGCAAGGCATTTGACACAGTCCCACACAAAGATTGATAGTCAAATTAACCAGCCTGGGGTGGGTCCCAGGGTGGTAGCCTAAAATAAAACATTGGCTGGACAACAGGACACAGAAGGTAATTGTAAATGGAGTCCACTCTGAAGAAAGGCGGTTACTAGTGGGGTACTGCAGGTTCAGTATTGGGTCCAGTCCTTTTAATGTCTTCATCAGTGACATTGCAGAGGGACTGGAAGGAAAAGTATGCCTTTTCGCAGATGACACAAAGATCTGTAACAGGGTTGATACACAAGGAGGCGTGGAAAGGATGAAATGGGACTTGGCAAGGTTGGAGGATGGTCAGGCGGTGGCAGCTAGGATTCAATGCAAAAGTGCAAAATAGTGCACCTGGGAAACAAGAACCCAGGGAAGAATACACAATGGGTGGGAGGTAGTAACAACAACAAAACAGGAAAGGGACCTGGGGTAATCATATCAGATGACCTTAAGGTTAGCAAGCAATGTGAGAAGGCAGTAGGAAGGGCCGGGGTATACTGGGATGTATAGGGAGGCATCAGCAGCAGAAAACAAGAAGTTGTTATCCTCTGTACAGACAGTTGGTGAGACCCCATCTGGAATACTATGTCCAGTTCTGGAGACCCCATCTCCGCAAGGACATAGACAGGATAGAGGCAGTCAGAGGAGGGCAACTAAAATGGTGCAGGGTCTGCAAGAGAAGCCGTATGAGGAGAGACTAAAGGAGCTTAATATGTATACCCTTGAGGAAAGAAGGAGAGGGGGACATGATAGAAACTTTCAAGTACCTCAAGGAATCAACAAAGTCCAAGAGGGTAGCATCTTTCAGAAAAGAGACTTGCAAGAACAAAGGGACACAATTTAAAGATAGAAGGAGGGCTGTTCAGGGGCAATGTGAGAAGTATTATTTCACAGAGAGGTAGTGGATGCATGGAACAGCCTTCCTGAGGTAGTTGTGGGGTCTAAAACTGTGGGAGAATTCAAGAATGCATGGGACAGACATAAGGCAATTCTTGTGGGGGGCAGGAAGATAAAGGCTGTTGGTTAACTAGGATCTGCGACCTATCCTGTAGGTAGGGAAATGGGCAGACTAGATGGGCCTAGCGGTCCTTATCTGCCATCAAAGTCTATGTTTCTATGTTTCTATGCTGATGTGCCATGCCATGGACTTGAAACAAATGAACTGCTCCAATGGAAGTGCTTCATTTGTAGCCCAAACTCCTGTCATGCACATTAGATTGCACACTAATGCACATGGCAGTAGTTATTCCTGTATTATCTATCTCCATCCCCATTCCTCTGAATACCCCCCCAAGCTTTAAATATGGCTGGGGTGGGGCCTCTCCCAGTGCTGGCTTCTGCCCTTCCTCATCATTAGCTGCCATGTGACTTTTTCTTACAGCCAACATCTGGTTGTCCGATCCCTGTATCAGCACACACACCCCTCCCCTTTAATGTGGCACACCGGAAGCCCACCCCAGTGTCCCAAAAAAATACTTTTTTTTATGTTTCCAACACTGGGATGCCCACTCCCAGTGTCAGATGTCTTCCCACACCCACCCAAGCCTAAATAGATATTTTTATGCTGTCAGGGTGCCCAAATCCCAAGTTGGCATGTTCACCCCCAACTAATGTGGCACACTGGGAGCCCACCCCTGTGTGCCAAAATATTGAAATATGTTTCTGACACTGGGATGCCCATTCCCAGTGTTGGATGCACCCCCTTCTCCCACAAACCCATTCAGTGTCGACATTGGGGTGCCTAATCCCAGTGTCGGCATGCCCCCCCACCCCCACTATTGTGACACACTGGGAGCCCACCCCAGTGTGCCTATATTAATTTTTTTGTCCTGTAAAATAGTGAAAACTGTCCCCTGATGTATTTTTGTTAATTTTTTTCCCTGTAAAAAAGAAAATGGACCATCGTCTCCTCCCCAGGCCCCATTCCCCCTCACCCCATACTTACCTCTGGAGGTTTGGTGCTGTCATCTTCTCTGAACCAGGAACATGTTTGCACTCTTCAAAGTTGATCGACAAACTGAGAAATCATGGTAAGCCTTATAATGGGACTCACTGGTGGGGGGGGGGGTTCAACTTAGGTTGATATCTCATGCAATTTTAGGGATTTTGGCCCCAAACTTTTGTTTTTTGATCCCACAAGATGATTTTGCAGTCACTGCACAGAATCACCTTTTGGGACTGATTAATGAAAGGACAGTGCCATTGTTCATGAGGTGGGGTCCCAAAAAGCCCATGTTGCAAATTTTGTGAATAAATTCCAAACCAATGACTGCTTTATGAGTGTGCATTGTACTGTTTCTATGCACACTCATAACTTCGCCAATTTTCAATATTTTTACTCCAGATTTTCAAAACTGTCATTTTTTCAGACCTCCTTATGAACAGTATAGCTCTCATTTTTCACATTCTACCTGAACATGTTTTCACACCTGTTGCGCAAAATGGCATGGTCACTGTGCGAAATCAACTTTTGGGATGGAGTACTGAAATGACAGTGCCACTGTTCATGAGGTGGGGTCCCAAAAAGTCCATGTTGAAAATTTGGTGAAAAAATTCCCAAAAATGATTGTGTTACAAACGAACATATGAAATTTGCCAGCAGATAAAGGCCTAGAGGTCTATCAAGTCTGCTCGAATGTGCAGCTAGCACCCCTTATTCTGCAGCTGCCCCTCCCTTCCACCCTTCAATGTTATGGCCATGTGTTGCACAGTTTCTGCACACGCTCGTAACTTCACCTGTTTTTCATATTTTCACTTCAGATTTTCAATACTGGCATTTTTTCACACCTCCTCAAGAACAGTACAGCTGACATTATTCACATCCTGCCCAAAATGTGTTTTCACACCTGTGGCACTGAATGGCACAGTCACAGCACAAAATCACTTTTCAGGATTAAGTAGCAAAATTATAGTGCCAACTGTTCATGAGATGAGGTCCCAAAAAGCCCATGTTGAAAATTTGGAGTGACAATACCAAAAATGCCCTGGGCGTTAGGGTTTCCAACTGTAACGCCCCACCCACCCTGTAGAGACTGACAGGCATCGTGGGTGTGATCTGGGGTCGTTGGCCATAATTCTCACGCCATTCCACCCCCACCCTGCAGCCAGTGACAGGCATCAAGGTATGCCTTGGGGCCTTCAGCCCTAGCATTCACCCCATTCTCATATAGTGCACTCTTCTCTGCTTATTTTCTTATAGAATGGGGTGAATGTAAGGGCTGAAGACCCCAAGGCACACTGTGACACCTGTCGGTGTCTGCAAGGTGCGCTGAGGAGGAATGGTGTGAACATTATGGTTGAAAATGCAAAGGCACACCCCCAAAGTCTGTCAGTCTCTGCAGGGTAGGGGTGACTACTGGTATTAGGGTTGGAAACACTAATGCTTCAGTAAGAAAGGAAATCAGGGAGGGGCAGTGGACATCATCTACCTTGATTTCAGGAAAGCCTTCGACGCCGACCAGCATAGAAGGTTGATATAACAAAATGTGTAGTCTGGCCACAGGGCACAAGCTGATAAACTGGGTTAGAAACTGACTGATGGACAGGAGGCAAAAGGTGGTTGTAATGGGATCCAATCCTGGGAAAGGGTGATGACTAGCAGGGTACCTCAGGGATCAGTTCTGGGACCAGTCCTAGTCAATGTCTTCATTAAAGACATTGCAGAAGGTCTAGAAGGAAAGGTCTGTCTGCCTGTTTGCAGATGACACCAACGTCTGTAACAGATTGAATACAACAGAAGGGGCAGAGAAAATGAACAGATACATGTAGAGCCCTGAAAAATGGTCTGAGGAGTGCCAACAGAGGTTCAAGGCAAAGAAGCACAAATAATGCGTCTGGGAAGAGGGAAACTTTGGGAAAGTTACTGGATGGGGGTGAGGTGCTGAAAATCACCAAGGAAGAAAAGGACATATGAGTTATCAGTTCTGATGACCTTAAGGTGTCAAAACAGAGCACAAATGTTGCAAGGAGGCCAAGTGGCATGCTTGGGTGCATTGGCAAAAGTATCTGTAATCCCCCTACAAATGGGGGTTAAGTCTTTCTTGAGCTTGCCTACATTCTGACTGCCAGGCTGATGTTCTGTGTTTTAGCCATTTAAATGTATTGCCAGAGAGTGCCTGTATAGCCTCTGTGTACTGTGTCTTTAAGAGCTGCCAGGATTGAAGTCATAATTAATCTGAGAGGGAGCTCTGTTAGAAGATGTTCCTGTTTGCTGATCATTTGTTAGAGTAGTAATAATATTGCAGTTTGTTCTAACCTACCTTCTTTGCAGCATGGACAGTTCTGTTTGTTTCCATCATCTTGGTCCTGGACTGCAGAATGGGCCAATCAGTACATTTGGGACTCTAAAATGGAGTCTGCCTACAGGGGCTTGGTGGGGCCAAAACTTGTAGAAATTGTAGTTTTGGGCTTTTGGCACCCAAAATAACCTGGAGGGGGAGCCCTCGATTCTACAGGCCCAAAATGGGGTCTGATGTTGAGCACCATGTAAAGACCTGCAGTTGTTGCCTGCAAAGGAGAGCCCTGCCTCAGATGGCTGCCCCTTTTGTCAATATTACTACCAGCACCCTCGTGGAACTGTTCTGCATAGACTTTTTGTGTTTAGAAACTGATCAGCGGAATATTGGCAATGTGTTAGTGGTTACAGATCATTTCACATGGTATGCACAAGCTTTTCCAACTAAAGATCAAAGGGCCTCTACCGTGGCCAAGGTGCTAGTGTAAAATGTCTTTGTCCACTATGGTGCCCCCCCCAGCGGATCCACTCTGACCAAGGCAGAGACTTTGAAAGTCGGCTAATCAAAGAAATGCTCTGTCTATGGGGGGTGCAGAAGTCAAGAACCACCCCCTATCTCCCGCATGGGGACCCTCAACCAGAATGTTATAACCACACCCTTCTAGACATGCTGGCACCCTCCACCCAGAAGACAACCATGAGTGGAGCCAGCAGATTAGCACCTTGGTACACACGTACAATTGCACCAAAAATGACGCTACTAGGTTCTCTTCCCTACTGCCTCATGTTTGGGAGGGAGGCCTGCCCGCCAGTTGATGTCTGTTTTTGGGGTCTCTCCAGATGGGTCCAAGCTGCAAACTACCTGCAGTATGTACAGAAACCAAAAGCTCAGTTGAACCATGCATATCAACTGGTCCAGACAATCAGCACTAAAAGAAATCTCGCTAACAAAGAGAGGCACGAGAAGAAAGTAAAGGCTGAAGAGCTACGGCCCAGAGTCCGTGTGTTGTTACACAATTTGGGACTACATGGCAAGCACAAAATTGCTGATAGGTGGCACCATCTTTCTCATGTAGTAATTGGAAAGTTGGATGATCTACTAGTGTACAAGGTACGCCAAGAAAATAACTCCAAAGCTGTCGAAGACCATGCACTGTAACCATTTGCTGCCTATCAACCAAGTTATTATTGAAGCTGAGCCAGCAGACATTGCCTCCCCTGGGCTGGTGACTCGTGCTGCTGCAAAAAAGAGACAGAGTCAACCTACCCCAGTAGTTACAGAGTTAAGATTTCCCATGCAGCAGGCCCAGAATGATAGTGACTGTCAGTCCACCTCTGATGATAGCAAGTGGACAATGCCTATTACCCCCTCTTATGAATTGATTCAGTTGTTTCATGGAAATCTTATGCAGAATCATGGGGATGAAGCTGGGCCTTCTGGACTGCCTTACACCCCAGCTTCATCCTTAGAGCCAATGCTCCCTGAATGTGAAGTAAGAGTGCTGATTGCCCCCCTTCAGTGCCACAAAGCCTAATTGTGCCAAAACCTTCTCTAAATGAGTCAAGTGTTGTGGAAACAGAGCCTACAGGGCAAGGAGCTGACAGTGCTCCCAGTTTGGACATTCCCATCCATGCAGAGGCACCCCTCACGAATGACGAAAGCTCCAATGTTAGAGTTGAAAGTACAGAGACTGTGGCTGTTCCCCCAGAATGACTGGCTGAGCTGTCAAGCCAGTATTGCATTTCAGTTACGATTCTCCCAGTAGGCCAATGGATTTTCCTCTCAATGGTGTTTATATTTCTCAGAGCTCACTACCCAAACTGAGCTTAATGGCCAATTCCAGGCTAATTGTTCTTCCTTCTCATTATGGCGCCCTGCCCCATCCAGCTCCAAATTAGATGATAGGGAAGGACTGCCTCCTACATTGTTTAATGTACAGGAAGTTATAACATGAATCAATATTGTGACATCACAAGTACGTTAATTATAGTAGAAACAGTATTACCTGTATGAAACATGCATAAGTATTGTCCTTATGGATATAGTATCATGAAGTGTAGTGAATATGTACAGTAAAGTAATACGTTTATGTTAACTGATGCATGATGGTAAAGCCTTGACACGGATGCCAAGTTTTCTCCAGGCAGGGAAGGGTGTAACCCCCTCTACAAATGGAGGTTCCCAAAAAGTCTTCTTTGAGCTTGTCTAAATGTTCAGTGCCAGGCTGGTGTTCTGTGTTTTTTCAGTTTAAATGTATTACCAGTGAGTGCCTATATAGCCTATGTGTATTGTCTCTTTAAGAGCTGCCTGGATTGCAGTCATAATTCATCTTAGAGGAAGCTCTATTAGAAGATGTACTTGTTTGCTGATCATTTGTTAGAGTAGTAATAATATTGCAGTTTGTTCTAAGCTGCCTTCTTTGCAGCATGGACAGTTCTGTTTGTTTCTATCATCTTGGCCCTGGACTGCAGCATGGGCCAATCAGTACATTTGGAACTCTAAAATAGACCCTGCCTACAGTGGTTCAGTGGGGCCAAAACTTATAGGAATTGTAGTTTTGGGCTTTTGGCACCTAAAATAACCTAGAGGGGGAGCCCTTGTTGTGACTGACAGACAGATCAGCCAACCAAACCTTTTGGAACTTGGGGAAAGTCCCACACTGCTTGCAGTTTCAGTTAGATCTGAGTTGGGAAGTGAAGAAGTAACAGCTCGAGATAGTTCGAGCAACAATTCATAGTGGATTCGCATGGGAGAACTGTGGAAAGGCCTGAGTTTAGTCTGCAAGTCTGCCTGCTGTTCCCGAGAGGGAACTTGTGCTTTTTTTTCTGACTGAATCCAAATTTAGAGAGCGAATTAAGCCACTGAATTGTAACCAGGCTTTAAACTGAAGAATGAAGATTTGCTGAATGTGATCGTCCTGTCAGGACTTCCAGCTACCTCAGAACTCCCGGATTGTGCAGAGACTCTGTAATTGCAACCAGAGAGCTATTGGCCTGGTACATTGGAATTTCCTTACATGTGAATGTGCCATGTGCTTATAGTGGGTCGTGATTTGGTTCCCCACTGTGTGTCTGAACTGTATTTTGCTTGCTGAAGGCTGTATCCAGCTCCACAGACTGAATCCATATTCATTTACTTTTGCCTGGGCCCTGCTACACTGGCTCAGCCAGAATACCTGCTATGCAGAGAAAGTCATTGATGAGAGACTGGCCTGGGGATCAGCCCCCTGCTCAATGCCTTGAACAGAAATGAAACCTCAGTGATTCGTGTGGGCCCTAATTCTCCGTCCTGCAGTTTCAATTTCATCCTGCCTGTGTCCAGTATTGGGTATCATGAGTAAACATAAGGGTAGTTCCCTGCAACAACAGCTAAATCTAAAAGTGTTGTCATCTGATGTCTTGTTGCCTTTTCTTTCACGAACTGAGCCCTCCGGCTCTGGATTTCAAATAGTGTGTGTTGTACATGTTGCTTTCTTCCATCACAGGGCCCCAACCAGCTGCAATGTTCCTGGCTAGCCCAAGGTTTTCCTACCTGGGTACCCAGACGTATGTGACTGTGTAGGGACTCTGAACTGCATGTATAACTGTCTGATTAATATAGCTTTTAAGCAAATCAACCTGATTATGCCCCTCCCTTGTTCAAGTCCCCTGAATAAATCAGATTTAACTTTATTTGCATTTAACCTGACTGTAGTTCCAGTTTGTGCCAAAAGTATTGTACTGTTGCTATTAGCTGTACTTAACCTAGCTTTACAGGGGATCCCCAGGGTCAAGCTAGATGAACCAGCCCTGATGGTAAGTGCAAACAGCGTGGTTAATTGCCTTGTGAATAATGGTCATTGTGAAAGTATTTATTGTATCTTGTTCAGGCCACTAGAAGGGAAAGAGGGAGGTTACAGTGTCCCATAGGACTGTGCCCAGGTTAGCTTGACCATTAACAACCCTGACCTCTGGGTGGAGGCACCCATTTCATTACCCAGGCCCCTTAACCTGCTACTAGCCAAGCAGGCAGGGGTAGTAGCCCTTGGGATAGCACCACCTAGGGGTTGCATATCACTAGCAAAAGGTGTGAGGTGGTGATGCCATTGCATAATGCACTAGTGAGCCCTATCCTATAGTATTGTGTGCAGTTCTGGAGACCGCAACTGCACACAGACATTGACAGCGTTTAGCCAGTCCTCAGAAAGGCAACCAAGATGGTACATGGATCTCAAAACAGAACATATCAGGACAGATAAAAGGACCTCAATATGTACTCATTGGAGGACAGGAGGAAGCAGGGGAACACGGTACATATGTTCAAGTACCTCAAGGCCATACATAAGGCACAGGGGCGGACATCTTCCAATGCATCAAACGTTCGGCATTGAAAAATGCTGGTTTGGCCTCTGACAGTGACAGCTGCCAGGTGAAGGTCACAGGGGCATGGTCTGAAATTACTATGAGTTCAGTTTTGGCTTCCAGTACAGATGCAGCCCACCCCCTGTGTATCAGCTACATGTCAGTCTGGGAGAAGGATTGATGGGGTTTGGAGAAATAATCTACTTAGATGTCAGCAAGACCTTTGACATCATACCAAATATGAACATAAAAATGTACCCCAAAAAAAAAGTAGGGCATACCTTGCCAGCTCCCAATTGTGATCCTGCTGGTCCTGAGTTCCAGAAATTAAAAGGGGACCAACAGAAGGAAGAAAAAAGTAAAGCTGCCAGTTTGGCAGGTTTTCCGATCGCCATGCAGCTCGAGTGTGTGAGCTGCAGTGGTCGGCTCACTCTATCTCTTTGTGAGTGCTGTGGTGCTCCAAAGTAAAAGCCACTCTGTGTGGCTCCAGCAGCTCTCTGTGAGTGCCCTGGACCCTCTGTGCATAAATAGGAGTGATGGGGATCTGGTGGCACTTGGGGGATGAAATTAAATATTGAGTGTGAGTGCTCTTAAGCACTGTCTGTAAATGGGCACAGGTAGAGCTGATAGCAGCTGGTGCTGTCTTATAAACATTAATGAGCACAGCCTGTTTCTGGGGGGATAGTGTGACGGCAGTAGTGACAGGCAGCAGGAGCCCTGTGGTTGCCCCACAGTGTATGGAGGCAAATAAATATAAACCTTTACAGTTTGCATGCAAGATAATGTAAAAGTTGGGACATAGTGTGAACCGCTTTGCCAGCAGCCATGTTTGCCGCCTTTGACCTGTAGTACATCCAATCAGCAAGCCTGGAGCCCGAGGAGCTGCAGAGATGGCTTCTAGGAAAAGGACGGTGTAAGGGTTTGTGACCCAAATAGACAGCCAATATGGCATTGAGTAAGCCTCATGAAAATTAATTTTACAGATGAGAAGCGTTGTCAGACAATCAAAGGCCGTCATGTTCCCCTGAAAGCATGTTTTGACCAATCAGGAGCTGCTCTGAGCTCCTGAAACCCTGAGGATAGAGTCAGTTCATTCAGTTTGGCTGGAGTCCATCCTGAGCGAGGGGAGCTCCTGTCTCTTGCTCCATGATGTGTGTGGAAAAATGAAGAAGGCCTGCATGGGGGCTTGAACAGCCACCAGCCCAGTATGTGTTACCTTCCAACACCTGGAAGGAGATGCTTCAGTTTAAAGGGAGATTTGCTGTACAGAGGCAAGGAAGTTGCCTGTGATTTTCTTGAGGGAACGGAAGCCTCTCTGTGGTCTTCAAGTGCAGAAGAAGACCTGCCTGGGGATTGCACATCCACCAGGCCAGGAGGTATTCTGGGTGATCTTTGTTGCCTTCCAATACCTGGAAAGAGTTGTTGCCAGAACAAAGATGTCATTGCTGATCGATGTGTAGGACATCCCCTGGGAGTTTCCCGAGGGAACCGGAACTGCCCAGGATGTCTGAGAAGTTTGGAGGCCTACTTTGGTGCCTGCTTGGCCAAATAGCCAAGGGAAGCCTGCCTGATGTCTCCAGTAGATGGCAAGAGAGTTGAGAAGATTATTTTTTCTGGTCAAGTCTGAGCTTATAGTTTGAAAAGACTCACTCTTCTCTTTGAGTCTGCACTTGTACATTGAGATTTGTTCTTTTGGTCAAGTCTGCACATGAATGCCTGCTAGTATTTGGTGGGAAGCCCAAATACTGTGTTCCAGTCAAGAAAGAGTCACTGTGACTCACAGGCAGCGTGGCTGAAGCCTTCTACAGCTGTGTGTTCCTAACTTCCAGAGCTCCATCCAGCAGAAGACAGTCTGGGGAATCGGGTAGGTACTGTCACTGCAAGGCATTACCCACTCCCTCAGGGTTGGATGCCTGGATGCGTGGGGCCCTGGTCCCTAGTACTGGTCTTTGCAGCCTGCTACCACAGCTGAGAAAGAAGGTGACAAACTGTCAGATCCTGCAAGCATGTAAGAAGATAAGCTGCTAGACCATCCTGCCTCAGTCAGCCAGCCTGCTGCCAACTGGGTTACACTGCTCAAGGCCCAGCTTCTGCCTGCTTGTTGTGCCTAGAACCTGTGTGATTGTTCTTCAGAACCGTGAGTAACCATAGAAACTGCCCTGCAGTCTGGGACCCTGTCGATAGTTGTTTTCCCCAAAGGTTGTTTGGCCATCAGGCCAGAATATACAGTTGGTACACTTAAAAATCATTTTCACAGTTGCATGGCCTGTGGAGTTGAGGGTTAAAATTTTTTTTAAAGTGTACCAACGACAGCCAACCAGCTGCATCACACAGGCCTGCAACTAGACTCTGGGTACCCAGATAGGACTCTTAGGGGTTTACACTGGTACTAGATGGGGGTAGATGTAAAATCCAGTGGGCTGACATTTGTTTGATATATACATTGGTGGGAGGTGAGCACTAGAAATGTTCTGGTTTACAGTTAAAGTGATTGAATAGTGTTTAAAAAAAATGGTAACTGATGCTAATGTTAAAATGTTGCTTAATCTCTAACCTATTTTCCTTTTCCCACCCTCCCCATATAAATAAATTGTCAATTAACTTTTTACAAATGTTTCTTGAGCATATTAGTGAGCATATTATTAGCTTAAGTCAATAATTCCAAGTATATTGAAATATGGTTTATGGTTTACATTTCACTCTGGGTGGAGGCATCACACTTTCATTCTTTTATCTTTGGGCTAGAATCCCCACTTGAAATAGAAACAGAACCCGGGCCCCTTAACCTGTGCTACAGTCACCAGGCAGGAGCAGTAGCCCATTGGTAGACAGTGCCCAGGTTACACAAACATATGAAAAGAGCCACCAGAAGAAGACCACCTGGTCAGTCACATCTGCTTGTAATGATGCAGGATCTGGTCTTCTACTTATGCCACTGACTCTGCCCCCCAACCACCCCTCCGTCTCCCCATTCCCCCCTTTCCTTGGTCCCAAGGGTTCTCTTTGTGTTTGTCCCAGGCACTCTTGAATGCTCCCATCATCTTTGCTGATACCACCTTTTCTGGTAGCTCATTCCAGGTGGTCACTGCCCTCTTCATATAGAAATGTTTCCTTACATCCCTTCTGAATCCCCCCAGCATCAATGTTAGGCCGTGCCCCCTAGTGGTATTATTTTCACTCATTTTAAATGATGCTAATAAGGAAACTGGGCAGTTTGTGGGTTGGGCCCAAGGTGGCAAACTGGGTACAGTTGATGGATAGGCAACAGTAGGTGATGGTAACCGGCACTCACTCTAATGATGTTTCTGGGAAGGGGGCTGGTTTTTGGAAAGTGGACCTTGTGAGGGAGCTCTGTGGGCTGGTGTGGGTTAGGGGCCTGTAGTGAAGTTGGGGTGGTGCTACTGTAGGCTCAGCCCCATGGTAGAAAATTTGGGTGGTCCAGGGTGCAGGGTGGTGCCCCACATTGTGTGTGGCTGATGCTGGTGGGTTTGTCTCTTGCTGGACTGGGTGGCTGTGTATTTCTGTGTTGCATTTCAGTTTCTTGGGTCCTGATTTAGAGTGCCTGACTTTAGGTTGGTGCAAGAGTAAAGGGTAGCATGGGTTGGTAACCCCTGTCAAGGCATACAACCCAAGTTTGAAAGCACACTTTTTATCATGTCTAGGAGTCATAAGCCTGCTATTCATGAAATTCATTGGAGCCCCAGAATGACACCACAGAGGACCCAGTATGCCTGGAGAAACCAAGGAACTGGCAACCACCATGCAAGTGGCATGGGGATCTGACTTCTGTGAACACTGGGGCAGTAAGGTATCATGACACTGAATGATGATCTCTTTACATCTATAGCAAAAAACACGATCAAAGAGTTCTTTCACCACAGCCTAGATAAGTCAACACCTCTTCTATACATGTGGTACGAGCTAAAAGTTGTGATTCAAGGAGAAACTATATCTTATGAAACAAAGGGCTACAATAGAGAAATAGCTCAGAGATAAGGCAGAGCTCCTAGATGCTGGGCTTAAGGAAAAATGGGGAACACAAACACTTAAAACTGAAGTGCTTGTTAGCTGTGAAAATGTTGACATATACTATTTTATTCTATTTTAGATTGCCCCTTATTTTCTATCTGGTATGACATCATTGGTTTCCCATTTTGAGTCTGCTTTGCCACTTTTTTTTTACATTTTGAATAATAAAAGGAGCACCCCCCTTTTATTATGGTAAGGTCCTGGTTTTCAGCAGTATTCTCTGTTGTTTTTGAACAGCCATTATTTAAGATTGCTTTTCTTTTGACTATATTGAACAAGTATGCAGCAAATATTGATCCCTATCCTTATGAGACAATTGGTGTGCAAAAACAACTAAGAATACTGTTGAAAACCTGGTCCGGGCCACATTAAAAGGAGTAGTCCTTTTATCACTTTAAAAGTAAAGAAAGTGCTACCGCAGACTGAAGCAGCACATTATCGAGAAACTCAGATGGATGAGCCCTACCCACTGATTTAGTAGTTCCACAACAGACATCTCAGAAGGTCCACAAGTTGGCCTCTACTCAAGGCCCCTTTAAGAACAAGGTAGTCATAATACCACAGAGAGGGAGGGAGGAATCCTCTATAACACACAATGAAAAATAGTAACCAATGGAATCAATCAGGGGAGACTGGTGGCTAGAGAGTAAAGGAGAATAGTTGCCAGATCAACAGAGATGGGAAACCAGACTGGTAGAACCCTCCATGGAACCCCCGCCATCACCTGAGCTAGCAATCATTCCACATACTCCCTTCTGATTCTCCCCAGAACAAGGCTATGATCTACAGTAACTTCCAGGAGTCCCTTGAGCAAGGGATCGGAACACAGGATCTAGACAAAAAGCAGTCTTTGAGATTGTGACAGACTTCTGCCTTGCTGGCACATGCATGTCACACACACACACACACACACACACACACACACACACACACACACACACACACACACAGTGACTAGATGCCTGAATGGCTCCTTGTATTTCAGTGCTGCCACTATCTGGCTGATTAGTAGGATAACTCAGTCCAGGTATAGCCCCACTACTGTCCACTGCTCATCCAGTGCAGGGTCTTAGGTTTGACATGGAATCAGCCTTTTAGTCACTTATATGACCTCTCACCCCCTCAGTATCAGACAGTGGTTGCATTATACTTGGTAGTTGAGCTCTTTGGTGGTGGAACACCAGGTTTCTCAATAGAAATAGATTGTTACCTGTCCCATAAAATACTGTACAGATGCAGAGAATATTAAATGTAAAAATATTTAATATTTAAGCAATACTAAATTACGGAATATACAATAAAATGCAAAAGGGACAAAATACAATAGGGAAATGTAAATTAAAAGTTACACAGAAAGATTGCTTGAAAGAAGACCCTCCTTAGTCTTTAGGCTACAGTCTAATAGATCTTATTCCTTACTGTGGGTAGTTTCCTTGTTTAGGAATCAAGTTGTCACTAAAGCTTGAGGCTCGAAACACACAGAATTCTCTGTTGTGTGCAGCTGGACATCTGCTGTGCTCTGTTCCTGAACTGAATCTGCCAGTGCCTGGCTTGAAATGCCAGTTTCACCCTCTACAGGAGTCTTCCCCTCTATTTCACCAGCCTGCTGGTTACAAGAGTTAGCATCCCTTTACTTTTCAGATTCTGGAAGTTAACCCTTTTGTGTGTGTTTTATCTGATAGTTTTTATATCTCACAAGTGGTCACTCCTTGAAAGTACATCCTTTACTGTCATCTTCCTGTGAACTAATTTTCCTCACATCTCTCCCTTCTACTGTATAAGAATCCCCTTCAAGTTAAGAATGAGAACATGCAGTATCTTACTAAACAGTCCTTTCTCACCTTTGGTTGGGGTGTTCACATTTATAAAGGTCACCTGTGTATCCTACAGAGACCTTAACCAAAATATACCTGTCTTCTGTGTCGAAAGTAGTTTTAGCTTCTGTCAAACGAGTACTATTAAAGAACAATATTTCCAATATTTTCCTCTTGCCAGATTTATGAGAAGATTTATATCACTGTGCAAAATATTTTCTAATTCATTTTACATGTTCCATCTATAAAAAGTGGATCTTCTGCAGGAACCTAATATCTCAGTCACTTTTTCTTTTAATATTTTTGAGTGTTTAAAAGGTTTTTCACCCATATACATTATACTTCATCCTCCAATAAGTTGAGTGAACCACAAAACTTCAGAAATTTGATGGAACTCAATCAGTGTATACATACTGTATGTCCCATTGACAAGGAGGACCCGTTCCACTCAGCGATCTTTTACTTTTACTTACAAATGTTTTGAAAACCTCACATTGAATGTTCACTAAGCAAACATTGGTAATGTGCACCAATTCTGAGCCATATTTAGGAACTGATTTAAAAATAGAACACATGGCTGTATTCCTTTTTAAAGGGACACTATTATTCCCCACAGACCAGATTTAGATCTTTTTCTGTGTTTCTTTTTATGTTTGCTTGCCAATAGTGAAGTGAACATACTGCTGTCACTCTGGAAAGAGGACTTTTGGGGGATTAGTCCTCTCCACCAATCATAAGCCTAGCCATCTCCTCTCCAATACTGCCCACATTCCACCTACTCTCTTCTATTTGACCTCCTCAAATAATAGAGCTGGAAAATGCAAAGTGGACGCTGTTGTGAACCAGTGCAGCACTTTTGATCTTCCTATTAGGAACACGTGTTTATGCTTTTGGTACTGCACATCAGTCTCCTGCAGCCACTTAAGATGTTCTCTATGCCTCCCCCACACTATTGCCACTCCTGTGGCATTCTCTCTCTCTCTCTCTCTCTCCTCTTCCCTCCCTTCCTCTGTCCCCATTCTATTGCTACTGCACTATTCCATTCCATTACAAATCCTGCCCAAAATGTGTTTGCATGTTCACTCTGCAAAATTTAATTTGGGCAGGATTTCATAAGTGGCACCTATAATGTTTATAAGTAAGGGTAATCAAAAGACTACAGTATGTAGAGACTTTAGGGTGAAAGTCTCAAAAAACAGCAACATTACAAAGACATGTTTAATTTGTTTAATGTTTACTTACAACATTTCAATTATTTTACATTTTGAACCCACATTTTCAACATAGTGATTTTCACCACCTTAAAAAAATGGCAGATGTCATTACGGCTGCATGGGCGGAGCCCTGTAGACATTTTGGGGTTACATCACTGTAGGAGATAGAAAGGACCATGAGTGGAAATGATCCTCTTCTTCTCCTACAGTGATGCTGTCTGCTGTCCACATGGCTGTGGTTGCTGGTGGCCTCTCCTCCACGTACGGAGTGCCCCTTTTTCTTTCTTCCACAACTGCGGAAATGATGGTGGCTGCTGAGTACAAGATGGTGGCCTGTCTCAGTCTGTGTATGTGTGAGCATCATGCATGTGCAGATCTGTCATCTCCGCCATCTTGTGAATGGCATCGCTGCCTCTGATCTTTCTGTCGCCTCTCCGCACAGCTTTGACATTGCTCCCCTGAGGCTCAGCTCTGCTGTGGCTCTGCTGACACTCTGCCGGCACTCTGCCTGCTCCAAACTGCTTTGAGTAGCCATATCGGCTCTGACCAGAGTTTGGTTTTGTTAGCCCCCAAACCTGTTTTCTCAGTCATTCTACAGAATCACATTTCAGCTGAGGTTTTATAAGTGACACCTGTCATGTTCATATGGCAGAGTTTTTAAAATACCAGTACTAGCTTGAAAATTCAGAGTCACAATCTAAGACAACAACAGTGTTATGTGTGAACCTCTCCATTACCTTAAAACTTGTTTTTTTATCATTTTTAATTTTATCTGCTATGCTCTCTGTGCTAAACAACTACACAGCAAATACAAGCAAGCAAACATGATTGGTGCTGGCTAATGCTTGTTAAGTTTATTTTCTGTAGTGCTCCACATTGTTAATGGGATTCAGTATTGATGGGTTATGTGCACCCCTACTAGAGGAAATGGTACAGTCCAAGGTTATACCCAGAACAGAATCCTGGACACCAGAGCATTCCAGACAGCATAAACTCTCCAGTCTTCACTATGCTGTTGAAGGAGAAACAACTCAGAAATTTCTCTCAAGAAGAAAACAACTTTTGGACTTTCTAGCTTGTGGACTGCAATTCTGCATAGCAGGTTGGGGCTACCTGGTGATGGGGAGCACCCCTATATAAACATTGTGCCTGTTAAACTGTGACTTTCAGAATGGCTAACTTGCCTTTTTCTCCATTTCCACTGACTGTGCTTGGATTGGGTGCCACATCTGCCACAAAAGTTCAGGGGTGTTTTGCTAGCAGGTCACTGATTTAAAAATGAAAAGAAATGCCTCAGGCAGGGCTCCAGATAAGACATTTATCCGTGAGTATTTTACTCCTCATTTTTAAAATGAGGTGAGTAAAACCAATTTCAGATGTGTAGAAATGACTCAGTGTATTTTGCTGAAGAGTACATTATGTACTCTTCAGCAAAATGCACATTTCTTGAAAATTTGTATATGCTGCATTTTCCTCCTCTCCTCTCAAGTCAAAATGTGAGCCCAGGTATTGCTGCTGTGCTTAAATGTATGAGAGAGACTGCAGAGCGTAGCAACAAATAGTAAAACTTGGACAACTGCAGCAAAGACTAAGAAGCATTACTGTTGTTTTACAGACCAGTCTGCTCCCTGTCATGACAGGTCTGTAAAATAACAATAATGACTCTTGGCCTTTTATGCTCCTGTCCAGGTTTTACTATTTGTTGCTACGGTCTGCAGTCTCTCTTACACATTTTTAAGCACATCAGCAGCACCTAGGCTTACATTTTGACTAGAGAAAGGAGGAAGAAAATGCAGTACAGACATCTGGCTGTCACCATTAATTTTCTGCAGAGTCTTGTGCTAAGCCTTCCCCCCCTCCCCTTGCTGCTGCTTGCATCTTTTCATTCTGAGTCTCTGCTGTGCTTGCCCCATTTATTGTGCTTGCCCCCACCCACATCTCTTGTGGCACCACTAAGACATCTTTTTAGCAGTCTCTATCACACATTTTTAAGCACAGCAGCAACACCAGGGCTTAGATTTTGACTTGAGAGGGGAGGAGAAAAATGCAGCAGACACATCTGGCCATCATAATTAATTTTCCGAAGTCTTGTTGTGCTAAGCTTTCCTCCCTCCCCTCTCCTTGCTGCTGCTTGTTTCTTTTCTTTTGGAGCTTCCATTGGGCTTGCCCCCTTCATTGTGCTTTTCCCCCCACCCACACCCCTTGTGGCACCACTAGACATCTTTTAGCCTCTGTAATAGCCAAACTTACAAAGCAGCAAGGACCAGCAGCAGAATCTGAATCCAGAGGATCATAATCAGCTTAGCCAGACACTTGTGAGCAGCACGTTCCCCCAAGTCCTCAGTAGTCACTTACCAGGCCTTCACATTCAGGGATTGTCAGTTCAGCTTCTCTTCCATTTTTCTGGGCTCCATCCCCTGGATCACACTCCAGACTTGACTCCTGGCCTCTCACTATTCTAGACACCATGATCGGATACCACAACATCGACTCCTGGTTACCCGGGGCTTCACGGCAATGACAGGGATCTTCATGTTCCCTCACTACTAGCTTCTACTCATTGGCAGCTCCTCCTCTCGCGTTGTTTGATCTTCACAAACATTCGGAGCTCACTTTGGCAGTTTTCGGCAGTAGTCAAGCATCCAGGAGCTCAATTCAGATATTTTCGGCGGTGGCACCCTAGTGGCAATGACGGGAATTGCACCTCAAACCGGACCATGAAAGCGTATTTAATACACTATTAATGTTAAAAAAAGAGCATAAATGCCATTTTTTCAAGCATAAATACACCCTGTACACACCTTATCTGGAGTCCTGGCCTCAAGTAAGTACATTTGGTTGTTTTTACAGTGGCTTGGGCAGAGCCATGCAGACGTATTGCAAGTAGAGGAGAAAGGGGACTCTGGAAGCATGTAGTAAGTAAGTAAGTAAGTAACGTTTATTTCATTAGGTGCCCAATCCCAGGGGCACTGGGCACCGTACAGTAATAGACAGCAGGCTAGACAGGATGGTAAAATCACAATTTAAATAATCAACAAGATAATCATATAAAATATTAAATATATAAAGCACTATTTAAAATACATCTGCAGGATAAGCAAGATTAAAAAGGTGAGTCTTTAGGCCCTTCCTGAAAACTTCCACTGTAGGGGCCTCCCTCAAAGATCTTGAAAGTGCATTCCAGAGGACCGGGCCGACCACACCGAATGAGCGATCACCGAGGTTTTCATCCCAGTCCTCAGAACTGCCAGGTGGCCCTGGGTGAAGGAACGGAGGGAACGAGCCTGGATGGCAGGAGTAAGGAGGTCTGACAGGTAGCCAGGGCCTGATCTGTATTGGGCTTTATAAGTGAGCAAGCCCACTTTGAAGAGAACCTGCCATCTGACCGGCAGCCAGTGCAGACCCCGCAGGACTGCAGTCACATGACAGGACCTTGATAGTCCTTTCAGCATCCTGGTCACTGCATTCTGCACTAGCTGCAGCTGGAGGAGGTTCCCTCCACTAAACCCGCGGTACAGAGCATTTCAGTAGTTAAGTCTTGATGTCACAAAAGCGTGCACCAGTGATGGCAGATCCTCTGTTGGAATTAGGAGTTTAATCCAGGTGATGTTCCTCAGATGGTAGAAGCTGCTTTTGATGACCGCCAACACCTGAGTCTAAAATGTCAGCCTGTCATCGAAGATCATACCCAGATTTCTCACCCTAGAGGACATCATCAATGGTATCAACCCCAGGACCAAACCTGTTGTCATTCCGGAGGCATTCCCATTGCAGCCGTGGCTAGGCTCAACCATTAAAACCTCTGTCTTGTCCAGGCTAAGTCTCAGCCAGTTAGAGTTCATCCAGTCCTGGATCTTGGCAAGGCATTTATTCAGCACTTTGACAGCACTTCTTGTCCCTGGTGCAAAAGACATGTACTGCTGAGTATCATCTGTGTAGCAGTGAAAACTCAGACTGTACTATCTGATTCTCCTCCCCAGAGGCAGCATGTACACTGAGAACAGCATTGGTGATAGGACTGAGCTCTGAGGAACTCCATAGGTCAGAGGCGTTGGGTAGAAGGAGAAATTCCCCATCACTACCATCTGCCTCCTACTAAAAAGAAAGGACTAGACCAATTGATGACAACATTGGTGCATTCACAATATTCTCTAAGGTGATCCAACAACACAACATAGTCCATGGTATCAAATGCAGATGACAGATCAAGGAGAACAAGAATTGACCATTCCCCTTGGTCTCTTGCCATGAGGTGGTCATTATGCACCTGGACTAGTGCCGTCTCTGTACTATTCCTCACCCTAAACCCAGACTGGAATGGCTCGTAGATGTCACAGGTCTATAGGTGTTCCTTGAGCTGCAGAGCCACTATCTTCTCGACAACCTTCCCTAAAAATAGGAGGTTGGAGATTGGTCTATAGTTCACTAGGACGTTGGGGTCAAGAGATGTTTTTTTCAGAAGAGGCTTCACCAGCACTTCCTTCAAGGCATTGGGGAAACCCCCCAACAAAAGTAAGCACCCGACTATCCCAGCGAACACTGGACTGATGTCCTTGATGACTAGGAGATGCATCGGGCCTGAGTCCAGTTCGCAGTAAGTGGACCACAGGTTCAAAATCATCTTGGAGACCTCAGCCACTCTCACTTGTCAGAACTCTGCCTAGACAATAGGAGTGCCCCTGCTCCACCTAGACCCCACTCTGCGGGTCTGGTTCAAACCCACTGGTGAGATCCAGAGGATACCCTGTCAGAGAAGAAGAGAGCAAACTCTTTGCAAAGTGCTACTGAGAAAGCTTTTTTTTGGCTGTAGACAGACAGGATGGAAGAGCCTGTCCACAGTCCGAAAGAGCTGAGCTGGTCTACTCCTTCCTGCTGTCATCTCCCTGGACAGGAACTCTGCCTTCTTACGGTCACTTGCCCTTTAATAGTCACTGTAGTGATTTCTCAAAGCCAGTCTATCTTCCTCTAGCTGGGTCCTATGCCAGTAATGCTCCAACATTTGACCCATGGTCTTCATCGCCCTAAGAGCCCCATCAAACCATGGGAGTCTTGGGCAGGGAGACCTGGGTCATATACAGACCAGTGCGATGGCATCAAGTGCTTTGGAAGCAGCCCTGTTATAGGCAGCAACCGACTCACCCAAGCCCACTGCACTACCAGCATTAACACCAGAAAAATCAACTACTGCCTCAGTCCTGCTGGGGACAATCCCCTTAAAGAGCAATAGCTGATCATCTCAACAGGGGAAGGACCATCAGGAGAGCCCCAAATGAGAACTTCACTGTACAGTGATCAGACCAAACAACCTGATCAATCTCGAGATATGTGACCTCAAGATACAGTGAGAATACCAAGTCCAAGGTGTGGCCGTGGTGATGGGTCACAGAGGCAACTGCCTGTGCTAGGCCCAACGATGTCATAGCTGGAGGAGGTCAGAAACAAGTTGTGAGGATTCATTATCAACCCAGACATTGAAGTCCCCCAGAATAAGCCATCTGGATACCTCCAACACCCTGTCGGCAAGGAAGTCTGCAACCTCCTGCAGAAATTCTCAACCCAACCCCGGAGGGCAGTAAACCAGAAGAATTCAGCAACCTGCACCTGGACCCCCATGCACTGCCACACATTCAAACAATAAGAGAGAACCCACCAGATGTACGGAGAAGTTCAAGTCAGATTTAAAACAGATGGCTACACCCCAACCCCTGTGATCCCTCCTCAAGCAGTGTACCACAGAGTACCCAGCCAGGACCAAAGCCTCTAAAACTAGCCCCGCATTGTCCCTCAGCCAGGTCTCTATGATGCACACCAGGTCAACCAAGGAAACCAAGTCCAACATAATCACGGTCTTGTTCCTCATCAACCTGGCATTGTACAACATGGCTCAGAGGGGATCAGTGAAGGCTTTAGGCCCTCTAGCTGACTGCCCATGCAGTCCAGTGGGAACCCTAGGAACAGAGACCAAACACGCTGGGCCTATCTCAAGGCTCCATTTCCTCCTAGGGTACCTCCTGCTCCTAACCACCCCTATCCTTCTCCCCTCTACTAAGCTCCCTGCACCTTGCCACCAACCTCTAAGCCCCTTATCAATAGCCACCTCTCCGCAACACCTTATAGTGGTAGTGGGGGGATTACAGAAAGGCCTGATTAAGTGACTGGATTACACCACTGTGGCCTTCCACAGTGGTGTGGTCAGTGCTGTAGCATTGTTTCTCTACTGTCTCTCCTCTCCACGGCTGCAGTAGCCCCACCACTCTGCAGGTGCACTCTTTTCTTTCTGCCTGTCACTTCCACAGTTGCAGGTGAAGAAATACCTCTCTGTGCCCAAGCTGGCTGCTGTGAACTCATTGCATATGCCCAAATATCATGGCATAATCAGTCAGTGGTAATTGCACATGTGCACTGTTGTCATGGTGGCCATCTTGGGCACAGCAGGCTCTTTCCTGCACATGCGCAATTATCGGTTTTGCACATGCGTACCATGCAAGTATTTTATCAACCTCAGTGGGAGTTCTGAGTACTGTTTCACTTAGGCACACCACTCTGAAGCAGCCACGTTGGCTGTGACCAGCACTTATTTGTTTAGTGCCCATCCTTGGTCTCTCTCCATCTTTTTGGGGATCGGTTCCCCTCTCCTTTTTTCCCTAGGCTTAGGGTATCTGTTGTTTTGCCTTATCTGGTCTTTTTGGTGTTGTTTTCCTGTTGTTCAATTGTGCAGGGGACATTTCCCCTTTAATTCTGGCTCTCCTCTTTGAGGGGACATGTCCCCTTTAATTCTTCCCCCAGTAAAAAAAAAGTCACAGAGCCACTCAAGGTGGGTGCGCTCTAAGGGATCAATTTTCCTTTCTTTAGTGTTTTTGGGACATTGGTCACCACAGGTTGGTGGCAGTTTTGACTAAATTGCTCTTTTCAGCTGTGTGGCTTCTTACCATTTTCCCACTAGCCCTGTTTGTTGGGAGTGCACCTTTTCCTTGGTTTTCTTCAGCCTCTGGGCACTTTCGAGCACCTGTGCATTGGGCGTGTACAGTGATGTGCTGATGTCACATACAGTGTTGTGATGACCTAGAGACTGCACGTGTGCCTGCACTTTGCCAATGCTACATGCAGTGGCTCTACTTCACTGTCATTTTCAGCCTGTCTGGCTGAGAAAACTCATTCTATCTTCCTGTTCTTTTTCCCCCCACTCTTGGGGGGGGAGGGGGGGCTGTATTCCTTTTGTGAAGCCAGTGTTGGGGTTTTAATTCTGGCTGTTTAGCCACTAGTGATTACTTTTATTTTGTTTCCTGTTGGGCTTCTGTAGTACTGGTTTTGGCACCATGGCTTATTGGAAACCTCCAGTTTTTAAAACAGTGTAAGTCCTACAAAAGGGTACTGCAAACCTCTCCTATTGGCTCATATTGTCCCCATTGTGTTACTTAAGTTAATATATCTCTTGCAGTTCCCACCAATCTGCACTCTGAGGTGGGAGGGGGATACACTTGTTGTACCTGCTGGCAGTGGCAAAGCAGAATAATGTAGATCTTTGTTGTTGCTCTTAGGAGAGCATTTGGGCCCCGATGTTCCTAAGTACATCTCATTAGATACACCTGACCCCAAACCGGGCCCCTCAAGTCAGGAGGCTCACACAGGCATGTCCAGGTGTGCCAGAGCAAGCCAAGGCCACAACCCTGACCATACAGAGGGTCAGGATGAGGCTATCAGGATCTTTGGGATAATCCTGCCCTGAACATAGAACATAGAACATAGAATTTGACGGCAGATAAGGACCGCTTGGCCCACCCAGTCTGCCCATTTCCCTGCCTACTGGATAAGCTGCAGATCCTAGTTAACCAGCAGCCTACTCCTTCCCCTCTGAAGAAATTACTTAATGATTATGATGAGGATGAACCTTTCGAGGAGGAGGAGGAGGAAGGGGAGTGGATGGAGCTGAGGAGGAGGATTCCTATCCCTCCCATTTGACACTAAATATTTGTCCTTTCTTTTTTTTAATTAAATATACTTAAATGAAATTTCAGAAACAGAGTTACAAAAAACAGCAAACTAACAACAGAAATACAAAGAGGAAAAGGACAAATCAAGACAATATTCAAAAATATAACAAAGAAAAGAAAACATGAAATACCCAAACAGACCCACCCCCAAAGAACAAGAACACCTCCCCCCATACCCAGACCCGATGACAACACAGGACCAGCCTACAACTCCAATAATGTAAAGGGCATAAGTAGTAACAAGAAAAAGGGTAAGTATGAGGAAATTCCTTCAAAATAATTAAAGGATAAAAGATGAGCCTAAGTCAACCCCAAAGATCTACAAGACATACAAACAATGGGTGGCCTCTAGAAGATGAAAACTAGGTAAAATATTAAATAGTTAATAAAGCAATAAAGTATAGAGAAATTCCCAGGGTTTTTGAAAAAGGGAATAGCAACCTGACATGTTAGCAATCATCTTCTCTGTATTTAAAATATTAAGAATTCTCTGTGTCATTCTTCTCTGGTTGGAATCAACTCATCCAGCCAATGTTGCAAAATTACCAATTTAGTGTCTGCTGAGAATAAACCATTATGAGGGCTATTCACAAAGGGATGGAAACAACACATCAAAGGTGCATATTCCACCTGCACAGCTCCACACCCTCAGGAGAGCTGCACGGGGGCTGCATTCACTAAGACTGGCCACCACACAGCTCACTTCTGCAGCCCTGCCCCCCCGGCATGTAAGATCCCTAGGGGTGGCTGGATGCAGAGCAGTGGCCTGGGCAGGCAGCCAATCAGCTGCCCAACTTGGGTCCCAACAGTAGATTACTTGTGCCCACAGGGGCTCCATTTTAATAGCCGGCATGGAACACGGCTACTGCACAGGGGGAACTGTCCCTGGTTTGCCATCCCCAGCCCACTATGTGTGCCCCAAATGCAGGGACATCCATTTTGGGGGTCCACAGATCCCCACCTTCACCACCGTGGCTACATCCTGGGGGAGCATGCAACAGGTTTTTGGCTGCCCTACAATGGCGTAGCTGGCAGCCACCCGCACCCAGCACTCCACACCGTAGTGAATGCTGTGAAGTACTGGCAAGGACCCTGCCCCATCCCCAGTCCCGCCCTGGTGCAGAGCTATGTGATTGGCTGGGGGATTGGGTGCATGGGGGGGCACATGTGGGTAGTGCATCCCACACTTGGGGCATATTGGGTGTGGGTAGCTGTGGGGTGGCTATGTGCCACATTTATGTGGTGTGTAACCACTCTGCACTTTTGTGAACAGGGCCCTATATCCCCTCCTGGATCCAAAAATGCAACCATAATAAAGGCCCTAGTATACAGATTTCTGGAGTAAATGCATTATGAAGACCCAGAAAGGGATCCAAGGAATCCCGAATCTCCTGCCAGAAATGCAGTATCTTACCACATTGCCACATGGAATGATAAAGAGTGCCCTGAGACCCCCTACATTTTAAACAGAAATATGAAGATCCTTTACCCATACGATGCAATATACTGTGAGTAAAACATAAATTATGCAAAACATAAAATTGCTGCAGTTATAGCCTATGCAGTTTAACATAGGCATAGAGATCTTTCCACACCCTGGTCCAAGCAACTTCATCTAAAAAGAGTTCCAGAGTAGAGTCCCAGTATGGGTATATAAGCTGTTCTAGGATTCTGCATTTGAAGGGCAGAATATATATTCGAAATGGGGTGAGAAGAGCTAGCCATAGTAATAAGCAGAGTAAAAGTTGTACTCGCCTTTAAAGGACCAAGGAGTAGAACACATATATCTAGTTACACCATGCCATAAATCTTTGTCCATTCTGATAACTGAAGTTTGTATGACATTGCAGCTGAAGGAAGTGCAATCCATGGAGACTTTAAAAGTAAACCCTATCCTGTCCACATCCTCCTCTGCCCCAAAGTGTTTTCCTAACTTAATTCACTGTGACCAGATTATGGAACAAGAATGGACATGTGCGGACCAAAGAAAATATCTACGAGGCCTGGAGTGCGGTGTGTCCCTTTTTTTGGAAGAAAATACCCACAAGTGGGAAACACCTCCTCTAGTGAATAAGGCTGTATATAATTCCATCAGACACACAACTATTCCTGTGGAAGGGCCCTTAGTCTTAGTGGATTCGCACGACAAGTCAGTGGATGCTTCATGCAGAAGAGCCTTTGCATCCAGAGGTGCAAACCTCCACACCTCCTATGCATCATTTATTGTTGCCAGAGCCTTAAACTTGTGGGTTACAATCATGGACAGAATTGTTCAATTAGGGGGGGAAGGGTGGAATTTGCAGTTAGTATCCTTGGCCTCCACTTTCTTAGGGAATGCCATGGTGGAGAATTTACATGTTGGCTCACGCCACTTATCACATTGTGTCTGCTGTGCGGGGCATGTGACTTAGGCATTAGGTTGCTGATCATGCTTTGACGATCAAGCTCTTTAACTTAGCTGTTGAGGGAAGCTTGTTATTTGGTTCTGGCCTGGATGATATTTTGAAGGATATCTAGGTATAAAAAGGGCCACCTTCCAATGTCAAAACAACAGCAAAAGGCTGTGTTGACTCCAAAAAGTCAAGGAGGTGGTCGGCAGAAGCAGTATCAAAGTTATTTTTTTCTTTTCAGGACTTTGGAAGCCAGAGGAGTAAAGGATCATATTGTGGTTTCATGGGCAAAAGTAGTAGAGTAGCCCTTGCCTGAAGACATAACAGAGGTCCTGGGTGAAAAGCGAGCACCTCACAATGAGGGTACATGGGTCCATCTCTGCCTCCCTTCCTTTAGTGGAAGACTGCACTATTTTTACATAAGATGGGCCCAGATAACACTTGATGCTTGGGTTCTAGAAATTCTGGATAGAGTTCTCAACCATTCCCTTGAAGAGGTGTATTCTGCCATTCCTGGTTCCAAAGGACCCTATGAAGAAGCAAGCGGTGTTGCAGACACTGGACCACCTCACACAGATCAGGGAATGGTGCTAGCACCCCCCAGTGAGCAAGGCCAGGGATTCTACTCAACTTAGTTTGTAGTTTCCAAAAAGTGTGTGAGTGAGGGGGTTCAGGCCTAGTCTGGATCTAAAACACCTTAACAAGTTTGCTCGCCACACGACATTCATGATGGAGTTCTTACATTCAAGCATCGGAGCTGTCCAGCCTGGGGATTACCTAGCATCCATAGATCTGAGGGATGCAATTCTCCACATTCCCATCTGGTAGTCTTATCAGAGGTTCCTCAGGTTCTCATTCCTGGGACAGCATTTCCTGTACAAAGTACTCCTGTTTGGACTAGCAGCAGCTCCCAGGGTTTTCTCAAAGGTGCTCATAGTCCTGGTGGTGCAACTCCAGCAGGAGGGACACAATGTCTATCTCTACCTGCATGATCTGCTAATTCAAGTGCTGTCTGTGCCATTGGTGAGGAAGTCAATGTCCAGGACTCTGGAGGTTTTGGGTGGTGGTGATTTAGGAGAAAAGCTCTCTTGAGCTGTCACAGACCCTGGAGCACCTGGCAATGGTGTCCAAGATGGACAAGAGGAAGGTCTTCCTCTTGCCAGCCAGAAAGGAGACCCTGTTGAGAGAGGTTCAGTGGCTGAGGAGCCAATCATTGGCTTCTGCTCACAGTCATCTGCGGATTCTGGACCACATGATGATGATGATAGATCTAGTCCCATGGACTTGCCTTCACATGTGTACCCTACCGATCCAGTTGCTTTCAGCCTTGGATCTGACCCTGAAGGACTATAAAGCCAGGATCCCAATTTCACCCCTTCTACAACAGTCTCTGAGTTGGTGGGTGAGTTTGGAAAATCTGAGAAAGGAGTCTCCCTTGGAAGTCCCCCCCCCAGAGTTGATTCTGACAACCAATGACAGCCTGTCGGTTTGTGAGAGGGTTTGGTCAGTGCAGGAATAACATCTTCTCATAAACATTCTAGAGATGAGGGCTGTGTGCCTTACTCTTCTTCATTTCCAAAGCTGAGTGCAGTCAAAAGCCATGAAAATAGGTCAGACAATGCTGTCACAATTTGGCAAACACAAACAACAAAGAGGCACAAAGAACAGAGACATGCTAAAAGAAGCCACCAGTCTCACGCTGTGGGCCGAGGAGAATCTTCTCTCTGTCAGCAGTTCACATGGTGAGGGAGTTGAACATTAAGGCCAATTGGCTACACCATAAAAATGTCCACCAAGGGTAGTGGATGTTGATTTCAGAGGTGTTTGATCTTCTATGTCAAAGGTTCGGTCATCCTCAGATTGACCTGTTTGCCTCCAGCCAGACTACTTAAGTACAATAGTTCTTTTGCCGCTACCAGTGTCTACAGGTGGAGGCAGTGGATGTTCTGTCACAAATGTGGAATTTTGGCAGAGCGTATGCTTCCTCTCTTCTGCCGCTCCTCCGCAAGGTCATATGCAAAATAAGGCTCTCGGGGAAGTTTTCTTTTAACAGCCTCATAGAGGACCAGAAGACTGTGGTTCTTGGACTTGGTGAACCTATCAACATGCACCATTTCACCTCCCAGTGTGGGGGGACCTTCTCTCCCAAGGCCCCATTCCGCATCCAAATCTGGGAACGATGCAGCTTGTGGCCTGGTTCCTGAAACGAGGAGACTCTTGAAACAGGATTTCTCTAAGAAGGTGGTGGACATCCCGTTGGCTGCAAGAAAGAGTTCCACGTTGGCATTTTATGCTCAAGTATGATTCACCTTTGCAGCCTGGGTCAGAGGAAAAGATATCTGAGCTCTTAAAGCCACAGTTCTGCAGATTTTGGATTTTCTTTTTTTTTTATCTACATTTTATAGCCCCATTTTCAGGGAGCTGGCAGCAGGGCTCTGTTCCCCCCTCGGGGTGGGCCCCATCTATCCCTGGTTGGCATCCCCCTCACCAGGAATTCCACTGGACATCATTGAGCCCACCAGCTTAGTTTTCTGTTCCATCTGTGCCATGGCCATGCTTACGCATGTGGAGGCATGCGCATGCCGCAGTTCCACAGTGCCCTGCCTATTCGTGTCTCCCACCCATCCGCACTACCCTTAAGCCTCCAACTGTGGGCAGTTGTACCACAGGGGCAACAAGTTCCCTCCCTGGGAGTGGAAACCTGCCTTTTGGCTGCTCAATCCAGCTCTCTCCTGCCCTGGCTGACCTGCAACGACCCAGGATTACTCCAAATCTGGGTTGCCGGGATGGCCTGACATGTGGTGTCCAGTGCATCAACCCTTAGCACCACCTGACATGCAGATTTTGGATTTTCTGCAGGAAGGAGTGTAGAAAGGTTTGGCCCTGAGTACCTTGTGAGGTTAGGCGTCAGCCCTTGGAGCCTTCTAGGGATCATCCTTAGGGACTAACCAGGAGGTAATTCATTTTCTATGGGCTGTCAGCAGGAGTCAACCTCTATTCCAATCCCCTGTTCCTCCATGGGATTTGAATCTGGTTGTGAATGTTCTTTGTAAGGAACTTTTTGAACTTCTTTTGTCATCACCATTGGACTTGTTGTCTTACAAGGTGTGTTTTTTAATTGCTATGTGTTCAGCCAGGAGGATTTGTCTGCTCCCGACTTTGTCCCACAAAGAACCTTACCTTATCATGCATAAGGACAAGGTGGCACTCAGGACAGTTCCATCTTTCATTCCAAAGGTCTCTGCAGCCTTCCATATGAACCAAGAAATCTATCTCCCATCTTTTTGCCTGCAACCTACTCACTCAAAAGAACAGGAGTTGCACAAGTTAGATTTGTGATGGGCTGTTAGGGCATACCTTAGATGGATTGCTGAGTTCCGTCAATCAGGTTGTTTATATTTTTTTGGAACTACCAAAAAGGGACAAAAGGCCTCCAAAGCCACCCTGGTTAGGTGGTGAGGGCATGCATTGCCAAGGCTTATGTCTCAGAAAATAAGAGACCTCTAGTTGTCCTCAAGGGACACTCTACCAGGGCTATGGCCACCTCCTGGGTGGAGAAAGGTGAGGCATCTTAGAACTGTGCAAGGCAGCTGTGTGGTCTCTGTCCACTCATTCACCAGGCATTACAGATTGGATGTTCAAAGTTTTGCTGATGCAGCCTTTGGTTACAGAGTTTTACAGGTGTTAGTTAGCAGGTAAATACTTTCTTGCATGCGGTTGTCGTATAGGGCAATATTCTCCCCCACCTGTTTTTTTCATGGGTACTGCTCCTTAGAAACCATCAGTACTGAATCCCATTGACAATGTGGAGTGCTACGGAAAGAAGAAATTTCTTCATACTTGGCATAATTTCCTCTACTTTTAGATCTAACATTGTCAGTGGGGCCCACCTGGGAGCCTTGCTCCTGCAGGAGAATATTGTCTGCTGTGCTAGCACTGGGATATTCATTCTTTTGTTATAAGACTCTGATTGTAAGTCTGTCTAGACATCCCTCTGTAGTTTACCTGCTGTGCTTGTAATTATATAGATATGCAAAAAAAAAAAAAAGTGAGCAGTTCTGCACTAGAATGTTGATTACTAGCACACAGTTTTAACAAGATCGAATTTGATGATAGCTAATTGTGCCTCCTTTATTACAGGTAAGAGCTTACCCTGTTGGCAGCTTTTTCCATGTTAATCTGTTTGCATTAATTCCTTTCACAAGTCTGTTGTAGTTGATTCAACGATGCAACATCTTCCATGCCACTGGAGAACTGGAAGGCAAGCCATGATTTCTTACCTCCACCATCTGACAAGGTAGGCTACTGTTTATTGTGTTTTATTATGGCTAAAGTCCTATCTATGTAGGCAGCTGATATGTGTGCCTTTGTGTCAAGATGACCAGTATGATCTAGGCAGATATATTTTTTCCATATTTAGAGGCACTGTGCAGACAATAGTGACTGGAGAGTTGTTGCTGTCAGGAATGTTCAGATGCCCTGGACTCTATTCCGAATACAGCCTTGGGCTTTGATATTTTCTCATGTAGTGATGCACCTAACACGTCAGTAATGAACCCCATTGACTATGTTGGAGCTAACAGGAAAGGGAGTTATGGTAAGAATGAAGAAATGTCTTCTTTTTATTACCATGTATTGTAGTCAGCCTAACTCCAGCTTATTTCTACCGGAATCCAGAGAAGAATGGCTCCCACTGGGAACACTGGCTACCTTCCAAAGCTAATTGTCTGGGCCATAGTCCACTGCAGAGACCCTGCTGGAAATCTCCCACATGGTTGCACCTAGTATCAACTGCCTTTTTCAGAAACTGTCACATGAGCAACTCCAGTTTGATGAGAGGGGCCAGGGCAGGACAGGCCTTGGTGACAAGAGTGCCTCAGTGGACATCATGATGGCAGCCAGCATTTCACCCTTAAGCCTACCCATCTCCCACTATTTGCATCCACATGCTACACCAGGCAGGGAGGAGAACAGGAGTAGACCACTGACTGACACACCCAATGCTACCCCAGTCCCTATCACAGGAAGCACTGAAAAGGCAAGACGATTGCAGCCTCCTTGACTCCTCCAACCCAGTAGAAGCAGTCATGATTGTGGCTTCAACACTGGTCTCCTTGGCAGTGCAATTCTTAACCCCCAATGCCGCTAATCTATGCAAATCTGACCCTTTTAACTTAGGAGTGGAAATTAAATTTTCATCTCTTGAAGCAGTTTTTTTAAATTTAATTTTAAAAGAAAATTCCCATTGCATCACTCTTATGTGAACTATTGCATGTGATTTCTTTGTGCAAGTACAGTGTAAGGGGAGAACTAAGGACACCACTAGTTGTTTAGTGTATTGCTATACAACCAATCCCATAGTACTCATAGAACTAATGGATTGTACATTAGTTCTATGGTTGTACTATTGGCAGATAAATGTGCATGCTGTGCTACTCAACGCTGTGCTACTGTGCAAGCAGTAGTGATCATAGCAGAGAGAACTGACTCACGGCTGCTACACATTTAAACAAGCATTTGTCAATGCCGAATGTTTGCTTGCTGTCTTTGGCATTGGTAGTGCAGGAGTTAGAGAGCTGCATAATAGGAATAGCAGTGAAGTGTTGAACTGAAGCCAACCTTACCACCACCCTGCAGAGACTGACAGGCATTAGGGTGTGCCTTTGGGTTGTCAGGCCATTTCACCACACCCTACCCTGCAGACACTGACAAGTGTCATGGTGTGCCTTGGGGTCTTTGGCCCTTATGCTCACCCCATTCCATAAGGAAATACAGTGAGATGGGTTCTGTATAGGAGAATGGGGTGAACTCTGGGGCTGAAGAGTCCAAGGCACACCTTGAGGCCTCTCACTGGCTGCAGGGTGTGGAATGGTATGAACATTACAGGTGAGAATCCCGTCACACCCCTGATGCCTGTCAATCTCTACAGGCTGGGGTGTTATGGTTGGAAACCCTAACGCCTCAGGTGTTCATTGACATTTTGACTCCAAATTTTCAACATGGTTTTTTTGTGGCCCCCACCTTATGAACAGTGGCAATATCAGTTTGTTAGCTGAAAGCTGATTTCGCGCAATGACTATGCCATTTGGCACCACAGGTGCGAAAACACATTTCGAACAGGATGTGAAAAATGACAGCTGTACTGTTCTTGGGGAGGTACAAAAAAATGACAATGTTGAAATTCTGCAGTGAAAATAATAAAAAAACTTGTGAAGTCACAAGCGTGCGTAGAAAATGCGCAACACACAACCGTAATGCAATTAGTTTGGGGATTTTTCACAGCAGATTGTCAACACTGGGATTTTGGAACCACCGCTCATGAACAGTTTCACTGTGATTTTCTTAATCTGTCCCAAACAGTGATTTCCCACACTACCACACATTTCTGTGCTGGAAGTGTGAAAATACATTTTGGCCATGGTGTGAAAAATGACTGCTGTACTGTTCATAAGGAAGTGTGGAAAAATGCCAGTGGTGAAAATCAGGACTGAAAATATTAGAAATCCATGAAGTTATGAGGGTGCATGGAAACTGCGCAATGGTCACTTGTAATACAATCATTTTATGGACTTCTTTTACCAAATTTTAACATAGCCATTTTAACACCTCTGCTCATGAGCAGTGTCACTGTGATTTTCTTAATCTGTCCCAAACATTGATTTTGCACACTGACTGCGCCATAGTGCGCTACATGCACGGAAACATGTTTTGGGTGAGATGTGAAAAATGACAGCTGTACCACTCATAAGGAGGTGTGGTAAAATAGCAATGTCAAAAATTTGGAGTGAAAATATTGAAAATTCGTGAACTTACGAGCGTGCGTAGGAACAGCGCAATGCAGGCTCATAAAACAGTCATTTTTGGGAATTTTTTCACCAAATTTTTAACATAGCCATTTTAACACCTCTGCTCATGAACAGTGTCAGTGTGATTTTCTTAATCTGTCCCGAACATTGATTTCACACACCGACTGCATCATTGTGCGCTGCATGCGCAGAAACACATTTTGGGTGAGATGTGAGAAATGACAGCTGTACTGCTTATAAGGAGGTATGGTGAAATGGCAATGTTGAAAATCTGGATTGAACATATTGAAAATTCTAAACTTACGTGCGTGCGTAGGAACTGCACAATGCATGCTCGTAAAACAGTCATTTTTGGGAATTTTTTCACCAAATTTTCAACATAGGGTTTTTGGGGACCTACCTCATGAACTGTGACACTGTTGTTTCATAAACTGGTCCCAAAAGGTGGTTCTGCACAGTGACCACAAAATCACCTTTTGGAGCCAATTAATGCCATAGCAGTAACAGAATTCATGAGGTGGGGTCCCAAAAACCACATGTTGAAAATTTGGTGAAAAAATTCCCCAAAATGCCCGAGATATGCACTAAAGTTGAAAAAACAATATGTATTGCATTATACAGCTTACTGGCATTTCCTCAGTTCACGGTCGGCTTTGAAGAGTGCAGACTTGTTCCCGGTCCACTGAAGATCGTCGCGCTGGACTCCTGAGGTAAGTATGGGGTGAGGTGAGGGTGTGGGAGGTGGATGCACAGATGGTGGGCGTGGGTGGGGGAGGGGTCAGGACAGTCAGTGATGGAAGGTTTTTTCTTTCAGGATTTTTTTTTTTTTTACTTGGACTAAGCGGGACTTGTGCCACTCTGGGATGGGCTCCCAGCATGGCAGCTGGAAGGCTGTTTTGATGAGGCCATGGAGCCAATGGGGGATTGGGCACCTCTGTTGGCCTTAGGAACTGTTGCCACGCTGGGGTGGACTCCCAGCATGGCACCCGATAGTCTCTTTGGGGTGAAACAGTGAAACCAATTGGGGATTGGGCACCCCTGTTGGCTATACAGACTGCTGCTATGCTGGGGTGGGCTCCCAGCATGGCACTTGGAACTCTGTTGAGGGGGCGCAGCACAGCTGATGGAGGATTGGGCACCCCCGTCAGCTGTACAGTGTGTGCGGGGGGGGAGCACATAAGCACGCAATATGCATGCATGTGCATGTGTATGGGAGGCATGCATAAGCATACAATATCTTATCGCTGCTCACTGAAGTGTAGCTCTCCCTTTCAACTGTATGGCACAGCATTTTCAGATCATGGCACTATGTTTCTTGCACATGTGTGCAAGCAAACATAAAAATAAACAAACTGGGAGTGTGCAGGAGAGAGATTAGGAGTCAAAACCCTGGAGGCCTGGTTTTGGGTTGTTCTTGTGGCTGCTGCCAGGATTAAAGGAGCCTGTTCAGCCCTGAGGGAGCATTGCAGTATAATAAGTTCTGAAACCCAAATGTTTGCTGCAGACTGTATTAGGCAGCTCACCCTAAAGGTTATCCATCGTTAATTTGCACCTCATGCTCCATGGAGCGACTTTATCAAATTTATTCAATCAAATCATATTTTTCTTCTTTTAACCTGGAATGGAAAATGGACTTTATTTATGGCACTGTGTGACTGCACTAATCAAGTTTTCCCGGACAGCTGCTGTTACCCCCCCCCCCCACTGCTAAGTATAGCATGCATCCCCTCCGAAGACATCTCCTAGGAACCCAGGTAATGAGTTTTACATTTTCTGAGACTGTGTTTCTGGCTGCAAGTGCCCCCCCTTTACCATCTGACATGAGAGTGGGGCTTACATACATTTGAAGCCCTACATACAGTAGTTTGAGATCTACTTACTGTAATTCTCTGAACTTTTACTAGCCCCTTATTCCCCATCATGTTCCCTAATGTTTGGTAGGAATTTTATTTTTTTTTTACTTTTTGCAGTACATTTGGGACAAGGCCTTGACCACTACTGTTTGTTATGTATAATGCTCTGCCACTCCAAATGAAGGCTGCAAGCTCCCCAGCAGCTTCAAAAGTCTCATCAGCACTTGTTTATTTTCTTCCAATGCTTTTGCAGGCAAAGCCTACAAATGTTAGGTAAAGTAGGGACTGCTAGAAGGGAAAATGAAATGTTTACAACATAATTAAGAGCATGAGATAAGCGAAAATTAAGTTGTGAACTATGCAGTTTCTAATTAAATAATGTTCAATTTTACCAAAATTCAGAAAAAATAAAAGATTTTATCATGAAGTGATTGATAGTATTGACACAGACAAACAGTTTCAATAAATCTAATTACTAATGGCCTGACTCTGGGCTTTCACTGGAAAAAAAAGTGTCTAGCCCCAACAGTTCCACAGTTTGTCCTTTCAAAATATACTTTCTTTAAAATGAGATCACTGTGGAACTATTGCAGCTAGAAATTTACTTTTTTTAAATGGAAGCTGTCAGCTTAGTTGATAAACCCAAAATATTGCTTCAGCTATCAAATGTTGATATATAAAACATAAAATGGGTCACTAAATTTTAAGTCCTATTATTTTTAATAACATAGTATATCACTATGTATAGACTTGGATGTTAGGATCTTTTCACGTCGATTGGACTCCAAGCTGTCATATAAACAAAAATGTTTCTGCGTGAAACAGTTCAGAAGACACTAATGGTTGTTTTAAGAACAAACGCATTCTGTTTTAATTTGTCAGTCCTGTAACTGCAGTTTGGTCCAGCGACAAGAGCACTGAGCTGTGAACCTGGAGGCCTTAATCCCATAATTGTCATTTACTAACTGCCTAACCTTGAGCAAGTCACGTTACCTTTCTCCAACCTATATCTGTGTTCTTTATAGCTCTACACACTGAAAATGGCAGCAGCATCAACTCCTGGACTGCAAAGTGCTTTAGGATACACTTGCATAAAAGATGTTATATAAGAACAAATTATTTTGAAGACAAAAAGCAGGGGCTGGTCCAATGACAGAGAGGAAAGATTCACTGCTGCGATGCCAGTGACACGGTTTCGGGAACGGACTCGGGCGTCGGAGGCCTGTCTGTGAGAAAGAATGCTTGAGCATCCACTGACTGCATGCCTTCTCTCGGAGGTAGGGTGGGATAGAGGACCAGTGCCTACTGACCCCTGGCAGAAGCCGGGGGTACAGCAGTGCTTCTGGTTCCACTATCTAAGGAGCGTGACAGAAGCTGCCATCTGCCTTGCATCCTGCATGTCACTCTCCTGCAGGAGAAAAGCGGAAAATGGCACACTGGTTGATCAGGTGACAGCCTCCTGAATCCTCACCACTGGAGCTCCCAGATCTCAATTAGCCACCTCAGTAGCACCCAGAACTATTGGAAAGATCAGTATGGCTCATTCCTTACATAAGATGGGGACCTGACTGATGAAGTGATACATTGGGGTACCCTGGGGTTGCTGCGATGTGGAACGGTGTTGTAGAGAGCAGCCAGGGTGAGAATCAGTCTTTGAGAGGCCCGAATGAGGGATCAGCCAGTGTGTGGGGTGGGAGCATAAAAAAAAAAAGACAGAAAGCATAGCACTCACAACCTCTAAACCCACATGGGCATCAGTCTCATTAAAAAACATGACAAAACATAAAATGAGGAAACGGAGGCAACAGCTGTTGTCTCCATTTTCTTATTTTATTTATTATAAATTAATAACAGCTAGTGCACAATTGCAATGTGCACTATGCTGAAAACATAAAAAGTGATGGGTGCCAACAGTCCAATACGGAGCAACATACAGTCACATTATTTTAGGCTGAGGGCTGTGCCCCCTACATCTCCTGTTATAAAATTAACCAACTCCGGGGGGGAGCTGACACCAAGGTAAAGAAATTCAAGTACAACAGCAGTATTATCAAAAAAAATTCCTCCCCACCTAGCTCCAAACATAGATCCTACTGCACCAGAGGCACTCACTGCCTCTACTACACCACACAGCCAGCTTAGAATGTCCTGGCTAAACACCCTCCCATGTCATTCCACAAGGAAATCCTTACCAGAGTCACCGTATCCCTCCCATCACTCTTTTGTAGTATCCTATAGCTGTAACTGGGTTTCACTATGCTGTTCCGCTTGCTCTTCTAACAGGTGTTCAAATTGAGTAGCTCAATTTGAGTCACCAGTATCACTGGATACCGTGCCAATTGTACAAACTGCATTTTTGTTAAGTTTGCTTTCCAGGCATGTTATGTTGACAGTAATGTGTTTCTCATACACTGATCTATGATGGACAGAAAGTTTTACAAAATGAGTTAACATTTTCTACTTCCTGAGCACCAAGCCGCCCTGTTCCTATTACCATCTGGTCACACATTCTGGAATAGAACTTAGTGTCTTTGTGTCTTTTTCAACTTACTTGCTCCACGCAGTGCCCCTCATCTCAGAAGGCAGCCTTTTGCCTGAGATGAGGGGCACTGTGTGGAGCAAGTAAGTTGAAAAAGATACAAAGACACTAAGTTCTATCCCAGAATGTGGTTTAATGAAAGCAATGAGCAATTAAGCTCCGTGTAAGAATAGGCAACAGCAGCTGCTTTCAATTCATGAAGACAATTGCCAAAGATACATTAGATGTGATTTTCCTAGCAAGATTACTATTAAGTGGATGGAAAATTTTGAGAAGTGAACTGGCCCATTTTAGAGTGTGATGAGATGTTAATAGGAACAGGGCAGCATGGTGCTCATTTTGAGAGTAATATATCAGGACTTCCAGATCAGTGGAGTTCAAATAAGTGAAAATTAAGTGTCAACACTGTTCATATACGATTGGCCTGAGGAAGTGATGTAAAGCCACAAAACTGTTGCCTCATGTATATGGGTGTGAAGAAAAAGAGTTTAATAAATATATGAGTTTTGATGGACTTTGGATTATATGTTACTTTTTTATAACATTAATGGTCAGTATTACCTAGGGGAGCCAATGCCAAACATTCATTAATATTAATTGGTTCACTACCCAAGACAATATCCAGAATATTGGAATTATGAGTTGGAAATGTTACATGTTGGATTAATTTCAACTCTGTACAAACATTCAGAAAATCTTTGGACAAACTAGTCCTCGTAATTTTATTTGTACAATTGATGTCTCCCAAGTTAAGAATGCCCATAAAAATAATATTCCCTAAATTGGCAGCTGAAATCATCTCTGAGAAAGGTCCAGTAGGGGTTCGGGTACTGGTTTCTGCCCAGTGTTGGCAGCTAAAAAAATAGTTGCCACAGCAACTGGGTGAGTCATTGTCCATGTCATCCCCCCTCGAGTGCCTGTTTTGGCAAGCAAGTCCACTCAATCATTGAATTTATGGTAAGGGTCAGATTTACAGTGAGCCTTTACCTTGAGGATGTACAGTTTGTGAGTAAACTGATATGTCAGGGTGTGTATATACACAAACAGATCCCTTTATTTGACAGGTGTGCCATCAAAGGAAGTAAAGTTATTTTTCTCCCAGAATGGTAGAAACTCAGTAAGGGAGGAGCAGACCCAATTACAGTCTGCAAAGATGATGGCATCCTTGTCACCATGGGGCATGGCCACTAAGGCACAGGCTACAGCTGCTGATTCAGCATGCTGTGAGGAGATAACAGTGCACTTCCTGGAAATACGCCTGAAATTGCCGTCTCTGTCTATTATGAGCACTCCAAATCCTGCTACCTGCTTTACATCCACTTAGGAGGCACAGCCATCTGTGAAGACATGATACATGGTGGTATCCTCTAAAACATCAGGTGTAGCTGGTAGGAATGGTCCCAGCTCAGGTCAGTCAGGAAGTTGGAGTGCACAGTCATGGGACTTAGTAGGCCATGGGCCAAGTTTGAGGGCATTTTAGCAGGTAGTACTTTGATGTCCCTGTCCTATAAAAGCAAGGACCAGTGGGTTAGTCTGGCAGTAGAGACTGAACCATGTTTTACTTTGCCTGAAAACAAGGAGTTGGTTGGGGTGTGATAGATATGCAAGACAGTGGGAGCATACCCAATGATGTACATGAAATGTTTGACAGCCCAATAGGTTGCCAAAAGTGGTCTTCCACAGAGACTGTATTTCCTCTCTACTGAGGATAGCCCTGAGATGCATAGGCAATGGACCTAAAGTACCCATTGTACATTTGTGCAAGCACTGAAGACATGGCTTTGATGCTTAGCCAGCTAGTTACAATTGTTGTGTGATATTTATAATACAAAAATATAGTATGTGAGCCTGTGCTTCCATGGGTGCCCCCCCCCACAAGTTTCAGTGAAGCTACAAGATATGTAAACTGACCAGGAGATCTCTGTATGTTAATTAACCTCCTTGAGAAATTGGATTTTATGGCCTTTTTATGACCTCATGCTGTTAAGTTGGAACCTAAATATACATTTTATTACAGGACAGGACGTCATTTAGCTGATTCCTGTTGGTTATATCACACATAGGTGATGGACTGCTGGGTTGTAAACCTCAAAGGAACTGGCTGATTAAAGACTCATCATTTGGGAAATGAGTTTTTGCTGATGTCACACTATTTAATATACCTCCTGATAGGACATCATGTTTGTGATTTTTATATTCTAAAAGGAGGAGCTAGATGATTCATAGAAGGGGTGTGAAGACACAAAGTTTAAACTGATACTTATGTCTGGACTGTCATATATTTTTTGGGACTCTGAGAGAGAAACAGTTCTCTAATTTAAAGGCACTTACAGAGGTAATACATTAAATAGAAAAGGTCTAAATGTATTGTGGTATGAGTTTTGGTTTTTACTTTGCCCTTGTTCTTTTATGTGATTGTGAGCTCTTTGATATATTGTTCTGTGTTTACATTTTTTCATATTTTTATCATCTTTTAGTAAAGTACCTTTCCTTTGAAAGACTGCCTGGGTGTCTGTCAGTTCTTTTTGCATGTGATGTATAGATGGCTAAGTCTGATAACTGTTCAACAGCTTGATGGTGTTACTGAGCTTGAGTAAAAAGGTAAGAATATGCCTAAGGTCTCTTATAGAGTTTTAAGGGTTCATTTTGGAAGCCTGACTTGGTGCCCCTGGCAAAAGATTGAACTCAATCCCCAAAGAGGGTAAATATCTGAGCCTGTACATTGGGTACACTAGCATAAGGTTCACAGTTTGAATTCCCCCAGAACTTGAGACTAAAGATGATTTGGACACAAAAGCAGACAGGAGAGTTACCCTGTCTGTTACCTGTTCACATTATTGCACACTGAGGTTGGCACTGTGAGAGCAGAGGGCCTGACCTACAGAGTGCATTTGTGACAGATTTGGTTGGCAGCGGTGCGTAAAATTTGGTAACACAAGCTTTAACTGTCCAGTGTGTCAGCTTAATATTGTACAGCTTACTTGCAAAATAAGGCAGTAATTTATTTTTTTTAAAAAAGGAAATAGAACTATATCATTTTGCTTATAGTCAAAGTTCATACCTGTTTTATTTTTGTTTCAAAGTGCAAGTTAGAGTAGCCGTAGTTAAAGTAGAAGATGGCTGCCAACTACAATGAACACACTGCAGACTATCTGAAGCAGTTGTGCATGGAGACAGGAGTCCTGCATGAGGGGAAAGCCACCAAGCAGAACCTCCTGGATGCCCTGATGAGAGCAGATGCCTAGAGCATCGAGTTACAGACTGTGACAGTAAAGAACCAAACCTTGGACATGGAGGGGACAGCAGCCAGTGCACTGTCCAGATGCAGTGAGGAGGACAGCAGGGCCAGTGCAAGCCAAGGGCCACAGCAGCAGGCCCAGGTCATCAGCATTCTGGAGCCAGAAGCAATTGAACTATAGACTGAGTTGCACAAAATGGAGCTGGAGTTCCAGAGGGAGGCTGAATGAGAATGGCAAGAAGTAGACCAAGAGGAGCGTAAGCACCAGAGGTGACATGAACTGGAGAAGCTACGACTCCAACCACCAGCTCCTGAGCAGGTAAGTGGCTTGGGTTTAATAGGAACTACAGGACTGGGTTACAAATTACATTCTGAATTGATAGCTGAATTTAAAGAGGGGGAGGATATAGATGCCTTTATAAATTCCTTTGAAAAAGTTTGTATTCAGGCTAAAATTCCTAGAGGGTCCTCGAGTATCCAGCTATACCCGTTACTTATTGGGAAAGCTCAGGATGCATTGGGTCAAATGGACAATGAGGACAGTAATGATTACAGCAAATTTAAAACTGCACTTTTAAAAAAGTTTGATTTAACTGCAGAAGCATACAGAGCTAAATTCCGTAAGCTCAGGAGAAGCCATGACATGAGCTATGAGGAGCTAGCCATGAAACAACTTGAGTTTTTAAAATGGTGGGAAGGAATTGAAGTAAAGTCTGTAGATAACATTGAAAATGCTATATTGTTAGAGCAGTGTTTTTGGGCATGCCCAGCAGAGCTGAAAATCTGGCTGGAGGAACAAGATCCCAAAACAGTGCAAGAGGCTGCTGAACTCTCAGACCGCTATCCCAAGAACAGACCTGCTCTGAGAACAAATGGGGCAGGTGTGGCAGTGCAGAAAGGGAAAAGCACACCTTCAGAGCAGCTAAAACCCTCACTGCCTCCAAAACCAGTTAGCCCCAGGTTTTAAAGAACAGATTTTTCTGAGAAAAGAAATTAATGTTGGGTTTGTAACAAAACAGGGCATATTGCCAGACAGTGTGTCCCAAAAGGATGATCAATTCACAAAATGGGACAAGAAAAAAAGTGGGTTGTTTAAGTGTCCCTGGAAGCATGCCTGTGAACATAAGGGAACACATGCACCCAGTCACAGTGAATGGTGTACAGACACAAGGGTTGAGAGACACAGGAGCATACCTGACACTGGTAAAATGGGATCTGGTAGAGCCTTGTCAGCTTATACCCAATAAATTTGCAACTGTACAAGGGTTCACTGGGGAGGAGAGAACATTGCCACTTGCTAGTGTTCTCTTAGACTGGGGTGAAATAGGGAGAACTGTGCAACAGGTGGCCGTAGGCAAAATTTTAGCAGTTGATGTCATCCTGGGTAATAATCTCAAGCAGGGAATGGTGTGTGCAGTTACCCGTAGCCAAGCAAGAAGAGGAATGTGTAGTTCCCTGGATCCCGTAGATGCCACAGTGGAAACCACTGGGAGGCTAGTTCCCCAGCCTATGTCTCTTGATATGGAGGATAATGAAAAGGGGGTAGAAATTTCCCCAGTAACAGATAACCACACAGCTATGAGGGTTACTCCAAAGAAGGATGGGTGACCCATTGTCAGAGGGTTAGGGATGACAGTGATCCTGAGTGCCCTGACGCTAGTGCTAGGGACCCTATTTTAGATATTGACATGGACCTGTCCTACGCCTTGGGAATGTGTAAGGATTTTGCAGCTGCTGAGGAAAGTGATCCTAGTCTAGAGAAGCTGAGGATTTGGGCAGACTCTGACAGAGTAGAGGGAGGTGATGTGAAACATAAGGTTTATTGGGAAAATGTACTGATGCATACTCAAGCTGTGAAGACAGAGGGAGGGGTAATAGGCAGGCAGCTTGTCGTTCCCCAGGGGTACCGTGAGCAGTTGTTGAAGTATGCACATGATATTCCCTTGTCTGGTCATCTGGGAATCATGCACACTATGCAGCGGTTGGCCCAGAATTTCTACTGGCCCAACTTCACCTAGCAGGTGAAAGAGTATTGCAGGTCTTATCACTGGTGTCAAGAAATAGGGAAGGTGGTTAAGAAAACCCAAGCTGCCCTAATTCCATTGCCCATAGTAGAGGAGCCATTCCAGAGGGTGGGAATGGATATTGAGGCACCTTTAAATATCCCTAGCTCCTCCAGGTAGAGGTTCATCGTGACTGTGGTGGATTATGCCACCTAGTATCCAAAGGCAGTCACCTTATCCTCACTGAGGATAGACAACGTGGCAGATGCCTTACTTGGTATTTTCTTCCATGTTGGGTTTCTGCAGGAGGTTATCATTGATCGAGGGGGTTCATTCATGTCAGACCTGATGAAATGTTTGTGGGAGAAGTGTGGAGTGGTGCACAGCTGCATGACACCTAATCACTCGCAAGCCAATGTGCTTGTAGAAAGAATTAATGGTACCCTGAAGTCAATGCTCCAAGTGTTTGCTGAACAGCATGGGAGGGACTAGGAGAAACACCTTCCAAACCTGTTGTTTGCATACAAGGAGGTGCCACAAGAGTTAAAAGGGATTTCCCCCTCTGTGCTCTTATATGGGCGCTAGGTATGCGGGCCCCTAGACTTGATCCAGGAGGACTGGGAAGGCAAGAACACCACCCAGGGAACTCCCATAGTGGATTATGTCCCTAGGTTTAGGGAAAGGCTGAAGGAGCTTATGGGGACAGCCCAGAGCAACCTGGCAGCTGCTCAACAGAAACAAAAAGTGTGGTACGACCACAGAGCCAGAGCTCGCTTGTACATGGTGGGTCAAGAAGTCATGGTCCTATTCCAGTTTGGAAAGACAAGCTGCAGGCTGAGTGGGCAGGACCGTACAAAGTAGTTAGAAAGGTAAATGATGTGAACTATATCATACAGTTACCTGACAGAAGACATACAGAAAAAATGTACCATGTCAACATGGTGAAGCCATATGCTAAAGGACTGACATGGTGTTTGCAGTATGTAGTCCTGGGGAGGGGACGGATGAAGGAAATCCCCTTCTGGACTTGCTGGAAGAAAGCAAGTGGAAATCCTCTGTGAAGGCAGTTAAATTGTCACTCCAGCTGACCCCGGACAAGATCCAGGAAGTAAGGGAGGTTTTAGCAGACTTTGCCCCACTGTTTAGCACCAAGTCTGGACTAACCCCCTTAGCAACACATGATGTAGTGACAGGGACACAGACGCCCAGACAGCGGACAGCATATCGGGTGTCAGAGGCTGTCCAAATGGACATTAGGAGGGAGGTGGAGGAAATGCTGGACTTAGGGGTAATCCAGAGAGCTCACAGCCCCTGGGCCTCACCCATAGTCCTTGTACCCAAGCCAGATGGCTCTACTCATACCTGTGTGGACTATCATGGACTGAATGCAGTCATGAAGTCAGATGCCCACCCGATGAGTTGGATGGATGAACTCCTGGACAGGCTGGGAGGGGTGACCTACCTTACAACTATTGACCTGACAAATGGGTATTGGCAGGTAGAGGTAACTGACAAAGCTAGAGAGAGGTCGGCCTTCATCACTCCAATAGGTTTATTTGAATTTAAAGTAATGCCTTTTGGAATGAAGAATACCCTGGCCACTTTCCAAAGGCTGGTGAACCAGGTGTTAAAGGGTGCTGAGGAGTATGCCTTGGCATACCTGGATGACATTGCCATCTTTAGTGCTAGCTAGGAGGAACACCTGTCCCACCTTAGGGAAGTGCCAGGCAGAATACAGAGGGCCAGGCACAATGTCAAAGCTGAGAAGTGCTAGGTGGCTGTGGCTGAAGTAGCATACCTCAGGCATGTTGTAGGCCAGGGACAGCTCTGTCCTAACCAAGTAAAAATAGAGGTGATCAAGGCATGGCCCAGACCAGAAATGCAGAAGCAGGTCAGGAGTTTTCTGGGGACAGCAGGGTACTATAGGAAATTTGTACCCAATTACAGTGCCCTGGTTGCTCCCCAATCTGACCTGGTAAAGCAAAAGATGCCTAAGAAAATTACCTTGGAACCAGCCTATGAAAAGGCCTTTACTAGACTAAAAGAGACACTGTGCAGTGCTCCTGTACTGACACGTCCTGACTATAGCAGACCTTTTATAGTCCAGACTGACCTCTCAGATGTGGGTATTGGGGCAGTACTGAGTCAGACATCCAACCAAGGGAAAGATCACCCTGTAGGGTTCCTGAGTAAAAAGTTACTTCCCAGCGGGTAGGCTTACTCTACTGTAGAAAAAGAGTGTCTTGCCATAGTTTGGGACCTAAAGAAGTTTGAGTCAAACTTATATGGGCAGCATTTTGAGGTACAAACTGACCACAACCTCCTGGTTTGGCTGACACAAATGGGAAAAACTAATGATAGACTATTATGATGGACTCTTGCCTTGCAAGGGTATGACATGATGATCTTACACAGGGCTGGAGTGACCAATCAGAACATAGATGGCTTATTGCGTCTATATGAGGAGTGAACTGACTTAGGGAGCTCATCCCATGCAGGGGATAGAGCCCCCAATTTCAGTCTAGGTGGGGAGGATTGTGATGCTTGGCCAGCTGGTTATGATTATTGTATCATTTTTGTTATATACAAATATAGTATGTGAGCCTGTGCTTCCATGGGTGCCCCCCCCCCACAAGTTTCAGTGAAGCTACAGGATATAGAAACTGAACAGGAGATCTCTGTAATGTAATTAACTTCCTTGAGAAATTACATTTTATGGCCTTTTCATGACCTCATGCTATTGTAACCCCCCTACAAATGGGGTTCCAGAAAAGTCTTCCTTGAGCTTGCCTAAATGCTCACTGCCCGGCTGGTGATCTGCGTTTAGCAGTTTAAATGGTGTTGCCAAAAAGTGCCTGTGGAGTCTATATGTACTGTCACTTTAAGAATTTCCCAGTTTGCAGTAATATTAATCTGAAGGGGGGCTAAGTGTTTTCATGCTCGAGTCCTGCTTGGACTGCTGGGAAATAGCTCAGTTTCTGACATCGCTAATTGTGCAGAGGGAGCTCTGTTAAAGGATGCAACTATTCATTGAAATTAATTCAGAGTAATAATGATAATGTAGTTTGTTCTGACCAGCCTTCTTTGCAGCAAGAACTGTTTTGTTTGTCTACACCATTTTGGCCTGGGACTTCTGAATTGGGCCATTCAGTACTGGTGGGACCTAGAATAGAGTCGGACTACAGGAGCTCTCATAGATACATACATAGACAATGTCGGCAGATAAGGGCCTATGGCCCACCCAGTCTGCTGATTTGAGCTTGTAAGTTCAGTTTGTTTTCCAAGAAGTCTGTTTCCCCTTACTCTCTGGAGCCAAAATCCATAGGAATTGTAGTTTTGGGCTGTTGGCGCCTTTTTGTAACTGAAGGGGGAACTCTTGCTTTGACTGACTGCAGAATCAGCAAACGGAGCCTTGTGGATCTGAGGGAAATCCTCCGAGCTGTCTGCTGGCAAGCCAGATATAAGCTGAAACCTGTAGGAGCAATAGCTCAGTAAAGTCTCGAGCAGCTGTCTGTGTAGTTTTCACACGGGAGAACTGTGGAAAGGCCTGGTTCCTGGCCTACATGTCTGCCTACTGCTCTGAGAGGGAGAAAGAATTATTTTTGGACGGAATCTGAGAGTGTGTGTGATTAAAGTAAGCTACTGAAGTGGGACCAGGCTCAATCTGAGGAGGACTGAAGATTGTGCTGAATGCGATTTGTGCAGAGAACTGTGCGACTGGGACTGAAGAAGAATTGCCTGGTACTGTAGAATCCTTTGCATATAAATTTGCTGTGTATTGAAAGTGGATCGTGATTTGTTTCTCCACTGTATGAGCTGTGTCCTGCTTGCTGGTAGCTGTATCCAGCTCAAACGGACTGAATCCGCAGTTACCTCCATGCGTCTGGGCCTTACCATGAGGGCCCTGCCAGACTACCCTACTGCACAGAGAAAAGCCATCGATGAAATACCTGCCTGGGGATCAGCCCCTGCCCCATGCTTGAATGGGAATGACACCTTGGTGAAATCATGTGGGCCCTGCTTCTCCTGGCAATCCAGATCAACCACCAGCTGTCTCGAATTTCGTCCATCCTGTGTCCAGTCTTGGGTACCGTGAGTAACTATCATGGTAGCTCCCTGCACCTACAATGTAATCTAAATGTGTCATCTGATTTCTTGGTTATTTCTCTTTATTCATAAACTGAGCCATCAAGCTCCAGATTACAAATAGTGTGTTGTACATGTTGTTTTTCCATCACTGGGCCCAACCAGCTGTGACACTGGCCTACCCCGGACAACAATCCTGGCTAGCTCATCTGCCTACTACCTGGGTATCCACAGTCTGTGACTGTGTGGGGGGTTCTGAACTGCATGCATAACTGTTTGATTAATGTAGCATGTAAGCCAATCATCCTGATTACGCCCCTTCCTTGCTCACGCCCCCTGAATAGGTCAGATCTTACTTTTTCTGCATTTAAACTGACTGTGATTCCAGTGTGTGTTAAAAGTACTGTACTGTTGCTGTCTGCTCTGTTTAACCTTGTTTTACAGGGGGTCCTCAGGGTCAAACCAGAAAAGCCAGACCTGGCGGTAAGTGCAACCAGTGTGGGTACTTGTAAAGTGTATCAGGGGTATTGTGAAAGTGATTGTTGTGTACTGTTTTGGCCACTAGTGGGGAACAAGGGGGGTTACAGTGTCCCGAAGGGCTGTGCCCAGGCTAGTTTGACCACTACCAACCTTGACCTTCGGGTGGAGGCACCTGTTACAGAGCCTAGGCCCCTTAACCTGTTATTAGCCAAGCAGGCAGGGGTAGTAGCCCTTGGGATAGTGCCATCTAGGGGTTACACTGTTAAGTTGGAAACTAAATATACATTTTATTACAGGACAGGACATGATTTAGCTAATTCCTGTTGGCTATATCACACCAAGGTGGTAGACTGCAGGGTTGTAAACCTCCAAGGAACTGGCTGATCAAAGACTCAATTTGGAAAATGAGTTTTTGCTGATGTCACATTGTTCAATATACTTCCTGATAGGACATCATGTTTGTGATTTTTATATTCTAAAAGGAGGAGCTAGATAACTCATGGAAGGGGTGTTGAGACACAAAGTTTAAACTGATACTTGTGTCTGGACTGTGATATATTTTTTGGGACTAAAGAGAAACAGTTCTCTAATTTAAAGGCACTTATAGAAGTAATACATTAGATAGAAAAGGTCTAAATGTATTGCGGTAGGAGTTTTGGTTTTGTAATTTGCCCTTGTTCTTTTATGTGATTGTGAGCTCTTTGATATATTGTTCTGTGTTTACATTTTTCATATTTTTATCATCTTTTAGTAAAGTACCTTTCCTTTGAAAGACTGCCTGGGTATCTGTCAGTTCTTTTTGCGTGTGTTGGATAGATGGTTAAGTCTAATAACTGTTCAACACTTGATAATGTTACTGAGCTTGAGTAAAAAGGTAAGAATATACCTAAGGTCTCTTATAGAGTTTTAAGAGTTCATTTTGGAAGCCTGACTTGGTACCCCTGGCGAAAGATTGTACCGCAGTCCCCGAAGAAGGTAGATATCTGAGCCTGTACATTGGGTACACTAGCATAAGGTTTACAATTTGAATCCCCCTAGAACTTGAGACTAAAGGTGATTCAGACCCAAAAGCTGACAGGAGGGTTACCCTGTATGTTACCTGTTCACACTATTGCTCTCTGAGTTTGGCAATGTGGGAGCAGAGGGCCTCACCTGTGGAGTGCATTTGCATTGGGTATGCTAGCATAAGGTTCACAGTTTTAATCCCCCCAGAACTTGAGACTAAAGGTGATTTGGACCCAAAAGAAGACAGAAGGGTTACTCTGTCTGTTACCTGTTCACACTGTTGTGCTCTGAGGTTGGCACTGTGGGAGCAGAGGGCCTGACCTGCGGAGTGCAATTGTGACAATGGCCACATCAGAGGTGGCAGTTTCCAAATGGAAGAGAAGGTTTGGGTTAGGGTTGATCAGTGCTGGTTCTGAGGCTAAAGCCTGCTTGAGCTGTGTTACAGCTTCAGTGTGAGTGGGGCCCCATGTCCGTGGGATGTCCTTTTTCAGAAGTTCATACAAGGGAGTAGCTTTCAAGGCAAAGTCAGGGATAAAATCCCTGGAGTAGTTTACCATTCCTTAAAAGTGTCTGAGTGTTGCTACGCTAGTATGAAGTGACAGATCTTGCAAGCCCTGGATCTTCTTGATGGCTGGGCTTCTGCCTTGGTCTGTGATATGTAGGCCAAGGAAGATGACCTCTTTTTCAAACAGTTGTGCCTTAGAGGGGTTATATTTGAGGCCTGCTCTCTTGAGGAGAGATAGAAGTTTATCTAGAAGGGCCAGAAGATCTTTTTTCATGGTGGTTGCTAGGAGCAAGTCATCCATGTATTGCAGGAGACACTGGGGAGTGGAGAACTCCTATAGTGCATCCATCATGTAGAGATGGAAGAGGGAAGGACTGTTACGGAAGCCCTTGGGAAGGCAGGTCCAGGTGTACTGGGGCCCATCAAAGGTGAAAGCAAATTTGTATTGGCTTTCCTGTGCTAAAGGAAGTGACTAAAACCCATTAGAGATGTCAACAGCTGTGAACCACTTTTTGTCAAGTGTCAACAGCTTGAACACATCAGGTTCTGATGCTACTGTATGAGTGCAGCTGGGGGTAACTAGATTAAGTTTCCTGTAATCGGTTGTGAGTCTCCAAGCTCCATTTGGCTTTCTTACAGGTCAAATAGGTGAATTGACAGTGGAGACATCATGCCGATGTTCCCAAGCATGAGCACAGTTGAAACAGATGGTGCGCTTCCTCCAGGAGGCTTGTCTGGGAGAGCTCAAAACGTAATGCAGTCAAAATTAATAAAATCTCTACTTTTGATTCTAAACATTCTCTATTAAAGTCAGCATTTCATCATCACTCTACATTTACTCAACTTATGATTCTTATTTATTTGACCTGTTCACTTCTAGCAATGTATATTCACAAAACCTAAATCAATTAAGTAAGGATTATATAGTGGTGGGGGGAGTCAAAAGGGAAAACTCAATAACAGGGGAAGGGGGGTAGAAATTAATAAAATGGCATCATAGAAAATACACAGGCACTCCAGCATCACCTTATATACATTATTATAACTAGCTATCTTCATATTTTTTATAGCAGTTTGCTTATAGAACTAACCTTTTCATATACACAAGTGTAGCTCTAGGACATTACTTATTTTTTTGTAGTATGATTACAAGTGGCACATCTGCCACAAGGGTGCATCCCTGAGTTGAGGGGTCCCAAAAGTAATTGTTCCCCAGGTGTTATTGGTAATTTAAATTGTGATTGAACAATCATGTCTTTAATGTTCTTTACCTTTTTTACTATTATTAATGGAGGAAATTGTAGTTCCCTGATGTGTTCATTGTCCTGTTTTACCAGATGCCAGTGCTTGTGTATAATCCTCCTGGTGTCAGGCATTCTATGATTATATTGTGTTGACAAGACCAACCTAGATTCTTGTGGCTGTTCTGATTTTTGTTCTAACATGATATTTCTGATATTTCTGTCTTCCTGTTTTATTACCTCTTCTGCAGCTTTAAGAATTCCCCAGTGGTATCCCCTATCTTTGAATCTTTCCATCATCTGTCCAGTTCTACTACTGTCTACTACAGATTATTTTAGCTCTTGCCAATTGGGCATATGGAATGCTATTCTTTAGACAAGATTCAAGGAAACTCTTATAGTGTAGTAAAGCATTTCTGTCAGTATCTTTTCTATATAGACTAATATGAATCTGTGTATTTTCCAAATGTACCTTGAGATCTAGGAACGGAACTTGCGTTCTGTCATAATTCATTACGAATTTTAAGTTCCTATCTTTAAGATTTAATTCTGAGTAAAAATGTTTTAGCTCTTGTTCTGTACCCTTCTAGTTCATAAAGAATCATCTATATTTCAAAGCCAGGTGTGTACATTGGAATCCAACATACCACCCTGTGCATCGAATGTATACATATGTTCAAAATCGTTCATATACGTGTTCGTGTAGGCTAGTGCCATAGCTGAACCCATGGCTGTACCTCATATTTGTTGGTAAAATGGTTATCAAACTTGAAATAATTTCCTTGTAGTACAAACTTGGCCAATTCTTGGAATAGTCTAGTTTTTGGCTATGCTGCCACATCCCTTTTATCTAAAAGTTTACCCATACTTTCCGCCCCTTCAGTATGGGGTATTGAAGTATGTAGGTCTAACGATGTCTAGAGTCACCAAGAATACATTTTCTGGGATGCCTTGTTCAGTTATTTGTGTTAGTTTATGTATCATAGCCAATGTGTTCTTTACATGTGCTACTGTCCTAGTCACTAAAAGCAGCAGATGAAAATCAATTAATTTATAGACTGGCTCAAAGACTGACCCAATTTGTGAAACAATGAGTCTTTCTGGTGGATCTATTATACTTTTGTGAATCTTAGGAACTTCATAAAAGGTAAGTATTCTTGGATGTTCACTTACTAATAGGTCAGCTTCCCATACACTTAGCCAATTCATAATGATGCATTTTTCTACTGAACCTCTGAGCTGTGTCAAAATGTTAGAGGTTGGGTCAGACAACAATGGTTCATAATTCTCCCTATTGTTATTTAATTTTAGACACATCTTATGATACTATTTCCTGTCTTTGATCAATATGGCACCTCCCTTATCTGCACATTTAATCACTATGTTAGTGTCCATGCTTAAGTCATCCAAGCCTTGTTTTTCTTCTCCAGACAGGTTGCTATGTGGTGGGAAGATGGCCTGTTTCTGTTTAAAAAAAAAACCGTAATATCTTTTTCAACCACCTTACTAAAGGTTTCTATTCTATGTCTTCTTCCCACATGGGGATTGTATCTAGATTTAACTTGTAATCTTTGTTTTAGTTGTTGCTGGTAACCAATTTATCCCATATTTGTCTGTGTTCCAAATAGGTTTTTTTTAGCCTTAAAGTCCTAAAAAAAAACCATTGTAAATCCACGTCCAGATTAAATAAATCTATAGGTTGGGACAGTGCAAATGACAATCCTAGACTGAGCACTTTCATCTCTACTGGGGTAAGAGTTCTTTTACTCAGGTTAAATAGAGGAATTGAATCATTCCTTATGTTGTTCTCCCCCTGTTGATGTTACCTGGCCTTGTTTGTCTTCCACCTTGCCCTCCTCCCCTTGCAGCTCATCCCTCTCCCTGACCATGGCCGTCCATTTGTGTCAACAAGCAAGTTACTCACAATCCGGACTGGGGCCTGTAATTGTCAATCTGCATTTTCAGAATCATCATCATCCTGTTCCTGAAATCTGAGGCCTCCAGGATCTTTCAGGGCCTCCTGCTTGTCTTGTGCAGGATACAGATATACCTTTGACATCACAGGTGCGATAGCAGCCTGCATGGATGGTTCCTTCTTGGTCATCTCATCGGCCTGGCCAGATGCCAATGCCATGAAAGGATTCTTCCCTTGGCTATTTGTTGTACGGTAGCCAAAGGCAAGAAAAGGATTCCCCTGCCCACATGGTTGTCCAGCGGCTGGAATGAGGGCTGCTATGGTATGTGTAGGCTTAACTGTGCTTTTAGCATGGACCTCCTCCAGCAATTTGCAGAAGGTCTCATTCTTGTCTTTTTTGGCTTTGATAGCCAGGGCCATTGCAGTTCTGGCCATCAAACTGGGCATTTGGATTTTACCAATTGCTTCTGTCTCTGTTCCTGTTGTTTTTATAGTTCTTGTCCCCCTGTGACTGTTTGTCATCAGAAGGGGTGTCAGATTTCTGGTTGTTGCCCTCCACGGTGTAGTGGATACGGGCTTTAGAGGTAAGCTATACTGTGGCCACCTGCACTGCCGGGACTTGTATTGTAGCAGCCTTGATTGTTTTACTGAAAACAAGGTTGCAGAGGTAGACCTGTTAGGCATGCTCTGTCTTTGTAAGGATATTCACAAAGGAATTGGTATTCAGGTAAACATTAAATTTAACCTTTTCCCACAAGGTCAGTCATGTTCCAGATGTACAAATCCTTGTACTCAATCTGGTCTCGGTCTGCAAGTTCTCCTGCAAGGCCTTTGCCAGTGTTGTATGCAAGCCATAACCATTGGTAATAGGCTGTGGGGCTTTCTTTCACATTCTGCTTAACCTTGTAGGTCAAGTGAGCTCCTACAACACTCGGGAAGTTAGTGGCAATTAGGTCCTCAGCAATGTCGTTATAGACAAGAATATTACAATTGCATACAGTCTACAGGAGTTTGGCCCAGATTGTAATGGCTTACCACCACAGCATTCTTAAATTGTGCAGATGTCCTCAGATCATGCAGCAGATAAAAAATTAGATCCCTAGTAAAATTAATTAAACTGTGTCCCAAGGACTTCCCGGTTGTAAGTGCCACCTACGCTCCGCCCCCGTGCTCACAACATTATGATGAGATGCTAGAGAGAGCATGGGGCACTCTCCATTATAATTAATGGGTGGCGGCTTTACAATCTTTTTTTAACATTATATTGGTCACTTGGTAATGAAACGTGGGCATTGGTAGACTACCAAGGGCCTTGTTAGTCAACTGGTGCCCACGTTTCATTACCAAGTGGCCAATATAATGTTAAAAAAAGAATAGCCACCATTGATTATAATGAACTATGCCTCTACACTTCCTAGCATCACATTATAATGTTAATGAGTGCGGGGGTGGAGCGCAGGCAGCACTTACAACCGGGAAGTCCTTGGGACACGGTTTAATTAATTTTACAAGGGATCTCATTATTTATCTGCAGCATAATTTGGGGACATCTGCACAATTTAAGAATGCTGTGGCAGTAAGGCACCTATTTATCAGGTGCTGGGGCACTACACTATAGCTTGGTGAATCTCCTTAAATTAGTCCATTAGTGCCAAGGGCAACTGGGACTATTTGTGTTTTTCTTCCACATTTGTTTTATTTTTCTTTGTATATCCTAGGATTTGATGATTTTGTGTCTTTCCATGTGCAAGACACTGTTGTCGCCTGGGACAGACACTTCAATTAACTGAGCTACAGTACTACAGTAGAGTACCTTTGTTCATTTTCTTTAATTGTAAAATGTGGTTTTCTGGCATCCACTTGATTGACAGCTGGTGTTGGGTGGTCCCATGTGATCATCACTTCTTCATTCTCTATAAACCTTTCAAATTTGTGATTCCAGTGTATTTCCACAACCCACATGTTATAATGCAAGCATCATTCCATGAATCAGTGTGACATATCGCATCCTGCCACTAGATGGAAGATTGCTTTTACATACGAAAAACAGAACTATATTTGTCTGTTTTTTCTCTTTTTTTGTATGCAGTTTGTAAACATCCTTGTGCATAGTCTGCTGTCTTTCATCACCAACATCAAACTCTCATTCTTGCCTTGAATTCTATTGTTTTTAACCATTAACGTGTCAGTTCTTGGTTAACATAGTGTTGTTAGAGCAGATCCCTGTATTTTCCTCTGTACTGTAGTTGTGGGTTCTTTAATTGTCTTCCCCTCATAGTTGGTTAGTGCCTTTAAAGGCTTTCTTCTATTTTACATGTTCTGTTGCTGGTTGTTCCATGTTTATAGGTGGATTGTAATACACTGTTACTCCTCTCCTGGGAGGCCCTTCCTACTTTTTAAAGGAATTAGCCTTGTGCTTGTTTTCTTCATGATGCAGGACTTTGACTTTGTTTGGGTCCTGAGATGTCAGTATACTATATAATGTAAAACCTGAAATTTTCACTGTCAGATATGTTTTACTGTATTCACTGAAGCACTAAGTTGTACTGAAATACATTTGGCCTAATTACTGCTATTAGCGCTTTTTTCCCATTGCAGTGAATGTGACACTAATGTCTTAGTGCTAAGGAATCCCCCGTCTCTAATCCTGACTCCACTCTCCCTCTTAGTCTTCCCCTACTCACCCCATCTCCTCCTAGCCACCCCACCACTCCTACTCTCCCGCCTTTGTCTTTCACAAGCTCTTCTCCCCTCCCATTTTTCTCATGCCTCCCCCTTAACTCACCACTTAACTTCCCCACAGTCTTTCCTCCACATACCTTCCTCCCTCTCCACTCTTCCTGACCTCTCCTATTCTTCCCTTTCCTTCTCCTCATGCTTTCCTTCCCCTTTCCTCCCACCCTCTCCACCACTCTACTCCCTGCTCCTCTCTCTGTCTCAGTCTTCCTCCCCTTACCTTCCTTCTGCTCTGGTCCCCTTTGGCCACACACGACTTGCCCCTTATTTTTCCTAGCTAGAGCCCCCCTCCTATCTTCCCCCTCCTCAGTACTACCTTATAGTATTTACCTGTCCTCCTCTCTTTGCTCTCCTCTTCCTCTGTCTCCTCCCACTAGACTCACTCCCGACCACCCTTCTCCCTCCTTCCCCCAGCCCATTTCATCCCCCTCCTTTGCTCCTTTGTTTCCACATCCTAATTCCCCACTTCTCCTTTCTCTTCTCTCACTTGCTCCCCTTTTCCCGGTACACCCTGGGCCCCTCCCTGCACTTACTATTGCCCCCTGCACTTATATGGCAATGTCACTTCGGTGACTGCCTCTTCTACTCTGCCTTTACCCCTCCCTGGTCTATTCTAATCCCACTCTGATTTTTTGTAATATGACACTATTGTTCATTTTATACTTGATACTGTATGTTATTATGTTACTGTTATCCCGCTCTGATTTTTGTAACTTGACATTATTGTTCATTTTATAATAGATATTGTATGGTTCTGTGCCTCTACTTTTGTTTGTTCTACTGACTGTATGTTGATGTGGAACCTTTGTAAATGAACCGTTGGTTCAAAGATATTTTTGAAATCCTAGTATTCAATAAATACATAAACTGAATGTGGGCAATTATAGTTGCATTTAGGTTTGCACTAAAATTACTTCATGTGAAAATAGTTTCACAGTATACCTGTAACTCCTCAGTGATTGACTTATATGAGCAGTCAGTCTTGAGAAAGCCTTCAGACCTTGAAATATTTAATCTTGGCACACATAGTATATTATAAATTAATTGATAAGCATGAAGAAGTGTTTTGTGTTGTTTTCTGCCCGACTGATCTTGCCCATTCAGTTGCTAGTCAATAACACCAAAGTTACATGAGATCACAGGAAGGGCAAGTTGATTTATAGCTTGCACTTTCCTGGAGCTGTGTGTGGCTGGCAGTAATTACACAAGCTAATTGCCCCTTTTATCTTATGAACATATGAACACATGAAATTTCCAGCAGATAAAGGTCTAGAGGTCAATCAAGTCTGCTTGAATATGTAGTTAGCACCCCTTATTCTGCAGCTGCCCCTCCTTTTCACCCTTCCCCTCCATTGACCCTTCCCATCCCCTTTTGAAGCAGTCCACTGTTCTACTGGATACCACTTCTGCAGGTAACATATTCTATCCAGCTACCACTCTCTCTGTAAAAAAGTGTCTCCTCATCTCCTTCCTGAACTTTCCTCCCTCCAGTCTCATATCATGGCCCCTGGTGTCCCTCCCCTCCTCTCCCCTTCCCTCCCTTACTTTGAACAGCCGCTCTGTACCTGTCTTGTTTATTCCTTTCATGTACATAAAGATTTCAATCATGTCTCCCCATCCCTCCTCTCCTCCAGTGAGTGCATGTTCAAATCCCTCAGCCTCCTCTCATATAATAAGTCCCCCAGCCCCTTGATCATCTTTGTTGCCCTGTGCTGCACCCCCTCCAGTAACTTACTGTCCCTCTTCAGATACAGGTGCCAATACTGAATGCAGTACTGCAGGTGTGGTCTAACTAATGACCTATACAGTGGCATAATCACCTCCTCCCTCCTCAAGGATATATCCCTTGCAATGCAACCCAGCATTTTGTTGGCCTTCGCAGCTGCCTTCCTATGTTGTGCCAAGTTATTCATTGACCCTGTAATGAGCACCCACAGATACTTCTCCTCCTCTGTCTGGGCTAGCTGCACACCCCCCAGCTGGTAAATCCTCCTTGGGTTCTTCACCCCAAAATGGAGCACCTTGCACATTTTGGCATTAAAATCCAGTTGCCAGGTGTCTGACCAGGTTTCAAGCTTTGCCAGATCATCCTGCAACCCCTGCCATCCCCCTGGGTCATCCACCACTGCTCCCATTTTGGTATCATCAGCAAACAGAATGAACTTGTTCTTGATGTCCAATGATATGTCTGCAATGAATATCCCAAACAAACACTGGTCCCAACATTGAGCCCTGTGGAACACCACTCAGCACTACCCTTCAGTGTGAGAGCTCCCCACCCACCAACACCTTCTGTTGCATTCCCTGAAGCCAGTTCCCTACTCATCTCATTAGCTTTGCACCCACCTCTGTGTCTTCTAACTTACTTCCCAGTCTCCCATGCAGCACTGAGTTGAATGCCTTACTGAAGTCCAGATACAGGACATCCACTGCATTGCCCCTGTCCAGTTGCCTAGTTACCAAGTCATAGAACTCCACCAGGTTGGCTTGGCAGGATCTTCCACGTATGAAGCCATGCTGTCTGCTGTTCTGTAGTCCTTTGGCCTCTAGGAGGGCCCCCAGCCTCTCCTTCAGGATAGTCTCCATCAGCTTACCCATGATGGACATGAGGCTTACTGGTCTGTAGTTTCCTGGTTCATCCTAGGGGCCACTCTTAAGGAGGGGCACCACGTGAGTCATCCTCCAGTCCTGAGGTACACACCCTGCATGTAGTGGGGCATTAAATAGGTCTGCCAAATGTTCCCTGGTGCCTTGTCCTCCCTCAGTGCCTTCAAACCCTCCCAAACTCTTCCTTCCATGATTTCCCCATCTGTCACCCCTTCCCCCCTTTTCTGCCATCCCCCCTTGAGTATCACCCCCCTCTTCTCCTTAGTAAATATCAAGCAGAAGTAATCATTTAGCACTTCTGCTTTATCACACCCTGCTTCCACCCAACCCCTCTCCTTCCTAATCCTTACTATGTGGTCCTTACAGCTCCTTTTCTCCCTGATATACCTAAATAAGTCCTTCTCCCCCTTCTTAATGCCTTGTGCCAGCCTGAGCTCCATAGATCCTTTGGCTCCCCTTACTGCCTGTGTCACCTCCTTTGATTCCATCAGGTACTCCTCAATGTCCCCTCTCCCTGTTTTCTTGTACCTCCTAAAGGTAGCTCTTTTCTTCCTTATCTTTTCCATGACTTCCTTGCTCAACCAGCTTGGTTCTTAGCCCTAGCCTTCTTGCTTTGGGCCTTGCAGCAGGTTTTGGTTGCCTCCATTATCCCAGATTCATGAGCTCTCACCTCTAGTTAGTGCCCATACTAGGTTGAATTCTGGCCAGGTACCCTTTTACCACTTCCCCCATCCTCCCAAAGTCGGTCCTCCTGAAGTCCAGTTCTGTTGTGCCAGATTCCACTCCTTCCTTGCCCATATCCAATGTGAGCCATACTGAGTGGTGGTAACTCTCTGACAGTGATTCTTCTACTGTAAGTTCTCTCACAAACTCCACATTTGCCAGCACAAGGTCAAGGGCATTCCCTAACCTGGTTGGTTCACTGACCATTTGCAGCAGGAAGCTGTCCTGGAAAGCATCCAGCAGTACATGCTGCCTTCTATTCCTGGTTGTTGTGGTACTCCAGTTCACTCCTGGCATGTTGAAGTCCCCACACAATCACCACACTATCCTTCTTGCATGTTCTTCTGATCCATCCCACTAGTTCCTGTCTAACTCCTCCATCTGAGAGGGTGGCCTGTTCACCACTCCCATTCTGAGAATCCTATTCTTGGAATCCTGGATTTGCATCCAAAGTGACTCCATACTACCCTCCTTCCCTTTCTTCCTAAGACACTCCAGTCCTTCCTTCACATACAGTGTCACCCCCTCCTTTCCCAGTCACCCTGTCCCTATGAAATAACCTGCACCCTGGTATGGATAGGTCCCAGTCATTGTATTGAGTGGCTCATGTTTCTGTGATGGCTGCAATGTGCACCTCTCCCTCTGCTATGAGCACCTGTAACTCTGCAGTTTTTCTCCTAAGGCTCCTAGCATTAAGGGTAACCATCTTCCACCCTTTCCCCCCTCCTATCCTGCCCTCCTTTACTAGCATCACCAATAATACTTGCCATTTGTTATTTGTCACTGTTATTGGGAGTAAGCTCCTATGGTTTCACAGCCTGTGGTCTCTGCATATCTCTTGCCAACTTGCCACCCCCACTCCTAGTTTAAATTCCCAACTTCCTCTATGTACTCCTCCATCCTCTGTTTCAACACTTTCTTTCCCTCCTCACTCAAGTGTAGTCTGTCCTTGGCATAGAGACAACTGTCCTCCCCGGACCATCCCCACCTCCCAACAGCCCATACCCTTTAGCATGACACCAGGTTCTTAGCCATCCATTAAATTCCTCTATTCTCAGCTTTCTTGTTGTGCTTGCCTCGGGCACTGGAAGTATCTCTGAAAAAGTTACTGATCTTCCTGCCCCCTCACATAATTGTCCTAGTTCCTCAAACCTTCTCTAGACTATAACTACTGTCTTGTCAGCTAGGTCGTTCGTCCCAAGATGTGTAATTAAATGAGGTTCGTCCCAAGATGTGTAATTAAATGAGGCTTGTCCCTACCCCTTGTAGCATATTTCAGAACTGATTGTCCCACCCTTTCTGCTGTCATTCCTGGCATGGCCTCTACCCAAATGTGACTATGCCTCTTCCCCTTGCTACTCCATTTGGCTCCTCTTAATACTGAGTCCCCCAGCACTAAGATTACACCCCTCTTACTCCCTACTTGCTTTCATTCACCTCCATCTCTCATTCCCGGATCCTCTTCTTCCTCCTCACATTATTTCCCCTTTTGCTCCTGTTTCAATTCTCCCACCAGAATTTTCCCCCCACTCTGGTTTGGTCCAGGTATTTATCAGTTACTCCTCCAGTTGCATTACCTCCCTTCCTCCTTCCTTCTGTTACTAATCAACCAAGTTAACACACTCAGCATTGCCCTACAGTTCAGGAAATGAAAGGGAAGACAAAGATGAAAGACTTTTGAGGAGACTGAGGAAATTAAGGCAAATTATAACTTAGGGAAGAGAAAAGGTTGCACAGGATTGGTACAGCAACAGCATCAGGTGACTGTTGATTAATTCTCAAGTAATCCACGGTTGCCTGAGAATTAATCAATGGTAAAGTGCACCCACATTCTATTCCCCATATTAGTTTCCTCTCCCAAAACAGTCTTAGCCTACAATTCATGGCCAACCAATAGATGGCTGTCAAACATAAATAGATATGCTTAAGTGAAATTTCTGGTAGTTCCATCATAAGTAGCTTGAAAACATCTATGTGACTGTGTAATTTTTTATTTTTTTTACTTGGTCTGTTGTCTCAGAAACACATACCCTTTCAGTAACTAAACAGTAATGTATGCCACATATGATTTTCCAGATTGCCTCCATGTCTTTTATTAAATATTTTAAAAAATACTTTAATAGTGGAACCTAAAAACCACAAGCACACACCTTGGACCAATATTAATCAAACCTGAAAGTTTTAGGTTTCAAAGTCTCCTATTTTTTTAGTTATCAGGTGGCAAAAAAAGACTTAACATTTTCAAAAACTGAGACTTCTGCATTTTTTGCACCTCTGTAACTTTGCCTCTCCTGAACTGATCTACATGGAATTTACAGGATCAAGAGTTCCTGACACAGAGGCTGCACTTTCTAGAGTTCATGTAAATCAGTTGAAAATAGACAAAGTCATAATGTACAATGCTGGCTGTAAAATTCACAGATAAAAAAGATGGAAGCCTCAATGTACAACCATCTGTAGGTCAGCCAAAGGAACTGCAGCAACAACTACCAGATCTTAAATCTCCTCTGAATTTAAATATATGCATTTCCCATAAAGGACAGCAGTCAAATCCCAAACTTCAAACATAGCAGAAAAAATGGAGATAATGCCACAGTTTACAAAACTAAATCAGTCAAAATGAGCACATATTCTGAAATGTTGATCACAGCTGCACGTAATCAAAAATTGTTCACCATTGTAGTCAAAATATAAAAAAGTTAAGAATGTATTCTCCAGTCAGGTGCAACCCCCCTTTCTTTGCCCTATGGTAGGGACCTTAATATTCACCTGGAACCTTTGTATTTTTGCACTTTAAAATTACTTTTATGCAAATGTAACATAAAGAAGAGAAATATATAAAAAAAGTGCTAAACCCTTTCTCTTCTCCATGTTACAAGAGCATTAACCCACTCCAGAGTATGAGTCTCTCAAGGATTAATGTATGGCTGGGTTGTTGGAATAACAATGCATTTGGCCTCATGGTCCAAACCCATCCTCCCAGCCATACATTAATCTGTCAGAGGCCCACTCTCTGTCATAGGTCAATCCTTACATAAGAATGTTGACTTGCTGCCTCTCAACACTTTTGGTCATTAATTAATGGTAGTTCATGGACTGCAGATTGTAACATGGGGAAGAAAAAGGGTTGTGCAGGATTGGTCCAACAGCATCAGGTGACCGTTGATTAATTCTGAAGTAATCTATAGTTACCTGAGAATTAATCAATGGTAAAGTGTACCCACATCCCATTCCCCATGTTAGTTTCCTGTCCCTGCTGTTCAGCCATGATAATGGTTAAAACAGTCTTAGCCTGCAATTCACAGTCAGACCACAGATAGCTGTCAAACAAGAATAGATATGCTTAAGTGAAATTTCTGGTAGTTTCATCATAAATAGCTTGAAAACATCTATATGACTATGTATTTTAGTCTATGGCTACCAAACACTATCCTTTCAGTAACTACACAGTAGTGTATTCCGCATATGATTTTCTAGATTGCCTCCATGTCTTTTATTAAATATTTAAAAAAATATTTTAACAGTGAAACCTACAGTAAAAACCACAAAAGCACACAGTTTGGACCAATCTCTATCAAACCTGAAAGTTTCAGGTTTCAAAGTCTCCTATTTTTTTAGTTATCACTCAGGTGGCAAAAAAAAAAAGGCTTAGCATTTTCAAATACTGAGACCTTTGCATTTTTTTGCACCTCTGTAACGATGCCTCCCCTGAATTGATCTACATGGAATTTACAGGATCAAGAGTTCCTGACACAGAAGCAGTGCTTTCTAAATTTTATGTAAATCAGTTGAATGGGACAAAGTTATTAATGTGCAATGTTGGTTGTAAAATGTCACAGATAAAATAGATGTAAGCCTCAGTGTACTACCTCTGTTGGTAGGCCAAGGGAATTGCAGCAATAACTACCAGATGTCAGATCTCCTTTGCATATAAATATATACATTTTCCATAATGCACAGCAGCCAAATCCCAGACTTCAAACAGCAGAAAAATGAAGATGATTCCACAGTTTACAAAACTAAGTCAGTCAAAATGAGCACATATTCTGAAATGTTGATCACAGCTGCACGTAATCAAAAATTGTTCACCATTGTAGTCAAAATATAAAAAGGTTCAGCATGTAGCTTCTCCAGTCAGGTGCAACCCCCTTTCTCTTCCCCATGGTAGGGACTGTAATATCATCCTGGAACCTTTGTAATTTTGCAATTTAAAATTACTTTTATGCAAATGTAACACAAGGAAGAGAAACATATAAAAAGAGCACTGAACCCTTTCTCTTCCCTATGTTACAAGTGAATTAACCCACTCCAGAGTGTGGGTCTGCTGGGGATTAATGTATGGCAGGGTGGTGGGAACCACTTGGCCTTTAGCCGTCTGGTCCAACCACCACACCATACATTAATCCCCAGTAGATCCACACTCTGTCGTGGGTTAATCCTTACATAACTTATCCCCTCTGTACAAATATTTGCATACTCGGGGTACTTTGCACTGGCTTTTAAGCTTTGAACTCCATGCCTGTGACTGGGAGATATTTACAAAAAATAAAATGGAAATTCTCTTCTTGTATTGTTTATACATCCTACATACTGCCGTTCTTGCAAACTGCCTTTGTGCAATGCTGCTCATCAGGTATGTTACAGCAGCTGTAAAGGGTGTCTTCTAGATTGGTCTGATAGACTGGATACTTTATTGATAAAGAGAGATTTCAGTCTGAAACACTATCTTGGTCCATGAGCAACTGGCAGTATTCACACACGCTAATTGCTTACTGTGGTTCACCATTGCTGATGCAATTAACACTCTGGGTAGTCCTACAATCCAGAAAATGGAATGGAGGAAATGCTTAAAAAAATAATTGACAAGACTGTAGACACTGAGGAGACTAAAAGATATGGCAATGTGACAAGGATAGCTTTGCTTCTCTTAGTAGCATTGGTACTTTAATGAAATATTTATGGTGTGTGAACTATAGAAGAGTATAGAATTTACATTTATATAGAACATTTTATATGTTACGGTGCAAAGTTTATTTATTTAAAATTTGATGTTTGGGAAAAGCACCATGAACAGATGCGTATTTCTCGGTGCAACCTGGCGACAGGGGTACAAAACAAGTGGATAACAGGCTGCAAGATAAATAGTAAATACAATGTACAGAAAAGCAGTTTGTGCAAATGGCAAATACATGAAATGTGCAGAAAGTATTTTCATCAATATACAGTATGTTACATATATATATATATATATATATATATATGCACAATCACACATACCCCCACGATGCAAAGCATCATGGGCTGCATATGCAAATCACCACAGAATGTTATGCTGGTCCAACTTTAAGCAGAATTGCATGGTGCCAAAAGGCCTCTCACACAGTTTGCAAAGGGTGCTAACAGAAGACATAGAGATATATACATATTATTAGGTAGCATAAATAATACAGCAGCTAAACCATAGAATAATAACTATGCAGGACAAATCATGAAGGGGGGGACAGCTGATGCAGAGATGGAGAAGAGTCTGCTGACATGAAGAAGGTGTAAGGGAGGTGCAGGTCGGGAGCAAAGGGAGACCAGCATTAAAGAGAGAGACAGGTGCAGGATGTGGAAGGGATAGGTTTGAGTAAACGCTTACTGGCAGGACAGGAGGGGGTGAGATGTGTTTTGGGGGGGGAGTGCTGTTCCAGAGGAAAGGAAGCCTATAGGAGAAGGCAAAGTGATTTACAAGCACTTTATTTTCACATGCTAGTCTAGGCAAATTGGCACATTTCTTTTCCTATGGGATCCTGCTTCTGCTTGGGACAGCCTGACACTTCCAACACTTTCACAAATCCCAGAAATGTAAGAAAGGTTAAGAATTGTAATGAGCATTATTGAAATATGTGTGATGTTATAAAACAGGCTAAAAGCCAAAATGTCTTAAATTAATATTACAACATCATAGAATACTTTGAATTTACAAAAACATTCAATTGTTTTTAAAAAGTCTTTAAACAAACAGTTATGAACCAGTCACAGGTAAGTTTGTGTTGATGCGGAAAGTGACTGCATCAGCAGGAAGCGAGATAGCATCCATGTAGACTGAGACTGCACAGCCCAACTCTTACTTCATGTTGGTGTACACTTTGTATGATAATGCTTCACTTTGAGCTGATAATTCAAGTAAATTTGCACTGATGCATTGATGAGACCACATTAACAGAAACATAGATTGTCTCAGCATGACTGTCCTCTAATTGTCTGCTTCTGATGGTGGTTCAGCATTACCCTCATCTGCTGCTGCTCCCTTGGCAGGCTGGGGACTGATATCATCAACCCCAAGCCCCCTTAGTGCTGCTCCCTATTTTGCTGCTTGCTACCCTACCAAGGGTGGAAATAGCTTTGAAATATCCTCCACAGGGCCCCCAGTGTTACCACAGCCCCTGTACTGCCTATACATGCAGTCCAAATCCTGATATCATCACCCCAAAACTGCTGATTGATCCAAAATCACTCCCACATTCTGATATTGCTTCCTGCTGCTGGAAATAGCATTAGGAGTCCTTCCATTAGACTCCCAGGGTTACCTAGACCTGACACTGCCTGCTCCTGCTGGTCAGGTAATGATACTAAAATCATCAAGTAGTGATCTGAATAGGTAATAAGGAAAATGGAAGGACATTGCAAACAATGTACATTTCAAAAGACGGGGGGGGGATTTTCAAATGTGTGGATACAGCACTTGTGTTCATATTTTGGACATGTACTGCATCCTTATAAATGCATCAGGAAGTTTGTGGCCTATTTTCGAACATCTCAGCATATTTGGAACAGTTTATGTGATTTTCAGAAAATAAATGATACGTGCATCAGATTCGTAATGCAATTTGTGGCAATCTCGTCTAAATGTTAAATCATCTTTTAGGTGTTCTAACTATCTGGGTGGAAATCATACAGCTGCATCCAAAACATGGACATGACTATTTAAAAATGCTTCCAAGAGAATCCAAAGGATCAATATATGCTAAAAATGCTTTGTGTAACTTAATTTATTGCAGGTTTTATTTTCTATAACACATGCAGCCTTATTTCTACACTCACACATGCAGTACCTGCAGTGCTTTCTGAAACTACTGTAAATTAGGTTATTTCCCTGATCTGTTAAAAGCAAAATACCATTGATTCAAGCTTTAGTGCACTTCCACGCACTTACCAGTTTGGCACCGGTCTCCTTTCCATTCAGCAGGGCAAATGCAGACACCTTCTCCGCAGGTTCCATTGTTTTGACAGTGGCATGGAGTTGGAGTTGGACCTGGAGTTGTTGGGGGTGGTGAGGGCTTTGGCACAACAGCTTAAATATGAAGAGAAAGACATAAAACATAAGTTAGCATACAAAATCCTTACGCTTTATTGAATGCCATTAACCTACATTCTAGCAGAAAATAATAATAATAGAGATGGCATTCTTAGTTTGCAATTTCATTTTTATACTACAGTAAATATGAGCTGAGTTACTGAAAACCCTGAGACACATCTATTTCTGTGGTCAGGCAAAATTTTTTTTGTTTAAAATGTATTAATCAGGAAAGAACTCAAGGACACAAATGCCCCTTTCCAAGGGGACATTGGCACAAGTAACATACATTCAATCATACTTATATAACATAGAGGATAATGTATAGACATGCATCAGTATCCAGTTTGTTAACCGGCGATATGTTGCCATGGCAACCATGTAAACTTTGAGAGGTTTATGTCATCTTGGCAGCCTTGAGCCGAGTATTCAAACTGGTTGCCGATGTATGACCATACATTATATTTTATAGTGTATGGCCATACATTTCAATTTAAAAAATTAAGCAGGATCCCTTCTGTTTAAATTGTAGACACCACTGCAGCCATTACGGGTCATGCTTTCACCACTGCAACTGTCTCTGGAAGGCTCAGTTGTGTAGTGCACACGCACAAAGTGATCCCTCTTGTTAACCTATCAATATGACGTGGCATCGATAGGTTAACAACATTGGAACAGACAGACGATGGTTAACAAGTTTAGGAAATGATGATTTCCTAAGGTTAATAGCGTTCTACCATACATTATACAATACTTACAATTAAAATTAAATTAAAAGAATCTTGGCACATAAGCACAGTCTGAAATCAGTAGGTTAATACAATCCGTGATATTCAGTAAGCAGAAAAACATTGACATTTAGAGTTTACAAGGCAAGGCAATAGCATTGTCAAATATATTTACAACTCAAATGACTGACTGGAAAAGGTTTGCACTTTAAAATAGGAAGATAATTTTGTCTTAAGAGTTCTCTACATTTACACTTGTTTGTTTGCTGGGGCAATGGATATGTAAATTGAAGCATTTTCACCAAGATATTTCCTGATGTCATGTAGTGCAACCACAACAAATAATATGAACTTACGGTACTGCCCAGAGCATTAACAGTTGACTTGTAACATTTTATGACTGTATCTTATATTATCGGGGGGGGGGGGCTGTTTTGCACAATTAAGTTGATTGACTGGCATAGTTCCTATGTTTGACAAGTTAATGTTTTGAACTTTTTATTGTTCCCATACTACTAAATCTGCTCTGAGGTAAATATTTTACAGGGGAGAAAAAAAGTATGGTTGTTTTCATAGTTGTTGCTATTATCAGATATAAACTAATAAAACAATCCCTGATTTGGTTTCTAGGCATGTTTCTAAAAGTAACTGAAAACTTAAATATTGAATGTGTGTTTCATGGAGAACTTAGTTTCAATTGCAAGTCAGTATTTTCTGAGAAAGTATTTTTAATTTTTTGATTATCATTCTATTATTATTATGTCTGTAATTGCCTTTTGGTAAATTCAATGAGTCTTCTAACCATTGAAGAGCTGTATGATGTAATGTATGTCACTGTTAAGTTCTTACATCAATTTCACAATGCATCTGCATTCTGCAATAAAATTATGTGGCCAAGAAAGACATAAACTACACCATATAGTTCTAAAAGGACACTTATTTAACACCTTTGTGTAAATCTGAAACTTCTATTGCGTTTATTTATTTATTTGTAATTTTTGACCAGGAAAGGCACACTAAGCTATGACAACTTGTTTCCACATGCATTGGGGGCGGGGGGTGTTGCCATGACACCAGGGAATGTCCCTACTCTTATTTATTTTTTTATTTAAATGTTTCATGAGGAAGGCACACTGAGTGACAAGTAGCTTGTCTCCTGGTGTGACCTGGGAGGAAGGGGCACAAGAGGAATGAGACATTAAACATTTAAGTTACAAGATCAACATTAACGTACAGTACAGTTGTAAGGCAAGTGTTACAGACAGTGTTACAACAGTGTTGTGCATAATAAGGTAGACAGAGTGGACAATAATAGGTGCTGGGTTAATAAGTAAACAAGTGCTTATGTGAAAGAATAGTAGGAAAGGAGAGGGGGGAGGTTGGAGGAGGGGGAAGAGCTGTGTCCCTGGAGACCCCTTCAGGATGTGATAACCCCTGCAAGGGGACTGGGAGACCAGACAGAAGGGGATAAGGCAGTGTCCCAGAGAGTCCCCTTTAGGATATGGGGAACCCTGCAAGGGGGCAGTGGGGCTAGATGGAAAGGGGGATAAGGCTGTATGGATTTAAAGGGGAGGAGAGAGAAGGAGGAGGAGGTGTGACTTAATGCTAGGAGGGGGAATACGACCTAACCCAAAAGAGGACCCTTCAGGATGTGGGGTACACTGTAAGGGGGTTGGGGAAGGTCAGTAGATAGGGATTAAGAGAGTGATAGGAGAGGGAGAGAGTCAAAATTGAAACCTTGAGGGGAAGAGAATTTGCACCTTTGGAGGGGATGGGGCCTAATCAATAGTCCATCCGAATGCATTGGACTCTGCTAATAGTCATGGAAAGCCAAGATAGTGGCTAGATAAAATAGGGGAGATATGATTAGGCTCAGTTTGACCCCTTCAGGATTCTGAGAACCCTGCAAGGGGGCTGCGATGGCCAGGGAGGAAGGTAGCTGGGGGAAGGGAAGGAGAGGAGACAAGACTAGGCACAGTAGAACCCCCTCAGGATGCTGAGACCACTGCAAGGGGGACTGCAAAGACTAGGGAGAAAGGTAGATAGGGGAGAGGAAGGAGAGGAGAGGAGAGGAGACAAACCTAGACTCAGTAGGACCCCTTCAGGATGCTGAGAACCTTGCAAGGTGACTGCGAAGACTAGGGAGAAAAGGTAGAATGGAGGAGGGGAAGGAGAGGAGACATGCCTAGGTGCAGTAGGGCCCCTTCAGGATGCTAAGAACCCTGCAAGGGGACTGCAAAGTCTAGGGGGACAGGTAGATGGGGGAGAGCAGGGGAAGGGAAGGAGAGAAGACAAGCCTAGATGCAGAAAGACCCCTTCAGGATGTTAAGAACCCTTCAAGAGGACTGCAAGTCTAGGGAGATATGAGGGATGGTGGAGGAAGGGAGTAGATAAGAGATACAAGCTCCTTGGGGGGGTAGGAGAGGGACCCATGGAGAGCATCTAGGGTCCCTTACATTCTGTGAGAGATCGAAGTAAACCAGTAAGGGGAAGCAATTTGGGGGAAGGGGAGGAGTGCTAGAAATTTGGGGGATGGGGGTGCACAGGGTAAAATGAAGGTGACGGTAGATGGGTAGGGTTTGTCCAGGGATTAGAGGAGGGAATTGGGGAGGGACAGGCAGGAGCAGCTAGGTGCAAGGTAATTATTGAGGGAAGAGCTGATGGAGTAGGCAGAGGATGCGTGCCGGATTTGAGCAGGAGGGAATTCCAGATTCTTGGGAGGCAGTGAAAGTAACCAGATTGGCCAATTTGGATGGATCTGCGGGGGCCTACCAGGGTGCGGGAGTCAGTTGATCTAAGGGAATAGAAAGATGGTGGGTGTGATAAAGAAGGAGATGGGATAGGAAGGAGCTCACCCAACCAGTGCTTGGAGGTGAATTTAGCACAGTGGGACAGGGCACACAGGGCCCTGATTACCTGTCAGTTCTCCTGATACCCTCCTCCTCTTCCCGCAATCTCCGCTCTTTTTGTGCCGACCTCCTAACTGTCCCAAAAGCGAGGTTAAAATCTGCGGGCGATCGAGCATTTAGTGTTGCCGCCCCCGCTTTTTGGAGTTCTTTGCCAGTTGCAGTTAGGGAGGCCCCTAATCTAACTACCTTTAAGGTTTGCCTTAAGACCTACTTATTTCTACATGCTTTGGGGGTTTGATTCTGACTATGCATATGTGTTTTATTCTTCTATGTATTTATATGGTATGAAATGCTATTAATTTTTCTTCTTTTTTGTGTGGCACCCAGAGCCTTTGGGATTGGGCATCTTTTTAAATAAACATGACTTGTTGCCTATTTGTAAGAGAGGGGAATGATAGGGCATGATAAAGATCACAATGGTGGGTGCAAGGGGGGGCATCCAGGGTAAAGCGGCGGAAGGAATTGAAAAGGATGTCCAGTCTGGCCAGGGAGGACTTAGGGGCAGCACCATAGACTATGTCACAGTAGTTGAAAATGGCCAGTATAATCTTCTGAACAAGTTCACTCCTAGCCATAGGAGGGATGCAACTATGGTTCCTTAGCAGGGTGCAGTTTCTTCTGGATGGTGTCAATATGTCCAGAGAAGTGTAGGTGTTGGTCCAACTAAACACCAAAGTACTCGAAGAAGGATGTGTCCTCAAGTAAAGTCCCACCAAGGGTTGTGGAAAGTGGGTAGGAAAGGAACCCTAGAGAGACTCTGCCTTGTGCCAAAGGTCAAGGAGACAGTCTTGGTGTTGAGGAAAAGTTGATGGTTAACAAACCAGAGCTGAACCTTGTCAAAGTCTTGCTGTATGCAGGTTGTAACCTCATCAGTACAGGAGCCAGATGCATACAGGACTGTATCATCGGCATGCACATGTTTAGCGAAGGAGGGGGAACAAACAGAGGGAAGGCCATTTAAGGAGATGGAGAATAGGAGGGGCCCTAATACAGAGCCCTGGGGGATGCCAGTGCTAATAGGGAGAGGAGGGGAAGTGATGACCAAGATCTTAACTGATTGGGTTCTGCCAATACGGTAGGCCTTGAACCAGTTTGTAGTGGAGGGAAATAGTCCAGCTTCAGGGAGTGAGTCGAGGAGAAGGGAGTGAGAGATGGTGTCAAAGGCCTTGGCCAGTTCAACAAAAATGGCAGAGGTAATTTGGCCATTGTCTATCCCAGTTAGGATGGAGTCTGTGAGCCATAGGAGAGAGAGGTGGTGGTTGAGTATTTTTTCCAGAAACAAGCCTGTAAAGGGGTGAAAAAGGAGGTGTCAGATAGAAAAGAGGTGAGTTGGGAGAGGGCAATGTGTTCTTGAAGTTTGGCAAGGGTAGGGAGGAAAGAAATGGAGCGATAGTTGCCAGGGGATAAGGGGTCACCCCCTTTGGGTAGAGGGAGGACCACTGCATGTTTCCATGAAGAGGAGACTAAGGCAGTAGAGAATGAGACATTTATTATTACTGAAAGGGGGTAGGCAATGGCTGGAGAGGGAGAGGGAGAGGAGTTATGGGTTGAGGCCATCAAGGGGAAGCACCTTTAGAGGGGTTAGTGGTGAGGAGGGCACTTAGGGCATTGATGGAAGTTACAGTCGCAAATGAGAAGGGGAGGTGGGAGGGTGGTGGAGGGGGCACACTGGTAGAGGGTGGGGAGGGGGATGGGTAGGAGGGGAGGGATTTCAGTAGCTCAGTAGCACAAAAGGTATAGAAGGAGTTAAATTCCACAGCAACAGCTAGTGGGTCATACACTAGTGAGCTATTTACTTTAAGTACTTAAGTATTTATGTTGGTGATGAAGGCAGATTTGAAATATTTGGACTTGGTAAACCTTGTTGCCCTGATGCAAGTGTTTTGGAGCATACATTAGTTTGAGAGGCCACTAGGATGCTGGGTAGCTTTATGATGCTTCCAGGCTCAGTTTCTAGCCCTGAGGCAGGCCAGAAGTTCAGGGGTCATCCAAGGTAAATAGTAACCTCTGACTTTGATTTCTTTGAGTGGGGCAAAGGTGTTCCAGTTTACAAGAAAGATTTCTTTGAAGTAGGCAAGGGCCTTATCAACTGAGGGGAGAGAGATTGGGGGGATCAGTCAAAAAAGGCAAGATTACTCAGGAGTGGTTCAGGAGAGGTTCAAGGTCAAGAGACTTGAAAGAACGCAGTTGTAGGGTTTTGTGTGGTGATCTAGTTCTGTGGACTTTCCTAACTATAAATATTGGGTTATGTTCACTGGGAGCATCAAACAGGATGCCAGAGGTGATGATGCAGTGGGGGTGGAAGGTAAGGGTCCAGTTGAGTAGGGAGTATTGTTGCATCTTGTGGTTTGTGCGGCTGGGTTTGGAGATCAGTTGGAAGTGGTTTAGAGCTCTGATTTCATCTTTATTTTTGGTAGTTTTGTTTTTTCAATAAATGCCAAGGGATCTTTTACTTCAACCTGGACAGTGTCCAGAGATGAGCAGAAGGTACCATGGTTTAACATCTCATCCAAAGGATGGCACTTCAACAGTACTACACCTGCTAGTACTTCACTACAGTGTAAGTTATGGGTCTTATCTCAAGTTCAGGGTGTGGGACTAGACCCCACAAACTTCTGATCTTCCAGCCCCAGAGATGAGTGTGCTACCTACTGAGCCACTGACTTAATTCAATCAAGTAAGAAAACAGTTTACACTGAAAGCATGACTTAAATTCAGTGCAGTTCTTCTCAGAGTCTATAGCTTCTAAAACTAGGAGCTTACCTTTGGGCTCCCTGCCTGGAGAAGCCACTCCTGCCAGCCCCAGAAGCACTTCTTCTTTGCTTTTGGGGGGAAAATACATATAAGGAGAGACCGCAGGATGTCAACACATACATTCTGGAAACTGGAAGGCAGAAGGGGGCATGATAGAGACATACAAATACCTGCCTGGGATAAACAGGGTGGCCTGCAAAGACATAGTTGTCCTAAGCACAAACACAAGCATGCTAAGGAATTCTATGAAACTGGTCAGGAAAAAATTCAGGAAAGATGTCCTCAATCATTACAGTGGGACAGGTACAAGGTAGCAAGGGAGTAGTGGGCAAATGGTAAAGGAAAGGGACAGTCACTAGAACCAGCTTAGGAAAAATAGGTGGTGAGCAGACTGGATGGACCACTGCGCTGTACATTTGCTGCCATATTCTGTGTGACTATGTTTCTGGCCTCACAAACTGCAATGTGAGATTGGAAAGCACACATGAACTACCACTCAGACTGCTGGCTCCTTACCAGAAGCATCAGTGGAGCTCACTAATCAAGGCTGTCATCAAAGAGATCTGCCATCATGAAATAGGAGTGGAGTGCCATTGTGCTCTTGGACATTCCGATTTGTTGCTCAGATCCTGAACTCCCAAACAGGGCCAAGTACATTAAGAATGTGTAAAAAAACTCCATTAATATTCTACAGAGCTATATAGGAAAAGAGGACAATTACGAAAAACTGGAAGCCTCCCCTCTCAATTCCAGAATGTATGACTTTAACAGAAACTGTCATTGAAGATGACACACAGTACTATAAATACCTTAGAAACAGGGTTTAGGATATCCTGCAAGTTTCCCTACACCTAGGATTATATGATATACAGTATGACAACAAACACAGCACATGCTCCTACTCTGGCAAGGGCAAGGTCATTCAGTTTTACTGTTCTAGAATCTTATTCTAGAGGCTAAGGGTGCCATAAAACATGTCAGACAAGTTATACAGATGGTTAAGGCAATAAATAATATAACTGTACAGTACAAAACAAGTCATAGCAAGCTATTGTACACCAACTCAAAGGGAGATTTTGTTTCTTAAAGCTTCCACAGAGATAGCACTATAGACATAAGATGGTGAAGTGTTCAAAACCTATGGGTCAGCTGCCACAAAGGCTCTGTCCCCAGATAGTTTTAGCCTTGAAAGTGGGACAAGAAACAAAAATGCTGAGGCAGAGCCAAGAGGATAGATGGGCATATATGGATAGGAGATCAACTTATATTGGAGCTGATACTATAATAACAGCCAGTGCAGATCGCCCAGCATCGGTATGATGTGCTAAAACTGAAGTGTTATGCAATCAACTGGGCAGCTTCATTTTGAACCAGTTGCAGGTGGTGCAGCAGACCTTAAGATAACCCTGCGTAGAGAGCTGCAGTAATTTAGTCTGGGTATAACATAAAGAATAAATACATGGGGTGGCGTGTTTAACAAGCTTTTACACACACCCTGAGGTGTTGGATGCTACATAAACCCTGAGAGCGAAGCTCAAGGGGTTTAAGCATCCAACACCAAGGGGTATGTGTAAAATCCCAAGTTAAACACCACTTCAGTGTTTTATTTTATATAACTGCTTGGGAGAGTTTTCTTGCCACAGCAATTATGTGAAATAAAAAAGCAGTCCTTTCGAGATGAAGCACTGTCCATGGTCTGCAGCCGAGGGGCTGCTGAAACCTTTTCTTATTTAGATTTAACCGATGACTTGAAAAGTGGAAATGTTTAACCAGGAGTCCAGACTCGAGAAGCAACTGAGAGGCAATTTTTTTTTTTAAGTCACTTACTGCCAAGTGATGGTGGCAGAATCAACAGTGGCCAAGCACAGTATGAGGGGAGAGTGGAGGCAGGTGCATGCGTGGAAGCGAGGGAACCCCGGTGCATGTTCGCTGTTATAACCTGCAGGTTGTAATGGTGAAATAAAACTTGCTTTCTCAATGGGAGAAAACACTCCCCAGTTATTATACAGACATATGAGCTACTGTAGTCAGGTCTCCTGCTGCTGGATATAGGTAAATTCACAAGATGTTCCATAAAGGGAAAAAAGTCACTGTGGACACTATTGCTGATGCCTGATGTTCAGGTGTCAGATTGCAGTCCTTAATGAACCCTCAGCACTCAATAGATATGATGAGTTTGAGTAAGCTGTGGCACGGGCATATGTAGTATATAGGTATTTATGTTCTCAGATAGTGTCTCCTTTCTGATTCTGGCACCATCACAGCTCTGTCACTCCACGACCCTCACTAAAGGCATGAGGATTCAGTGGGAGGCACAGAGCCTATCTATACCCATCTCTTCACCCTAGTATCCTCCAGATTTCCACCAGCAGTAACTTTTGAAGTTTTTCCTGACCTGCCCGCCACCCGCCACCAACAGGTGCGACACTGGTTCCTTACTGACTCAGGGGTGTACAATGTGCCCCTTGTAGAGGCCTGCCCAACTTCTATTTCTTTATTTAACATTTTTTTTATTTGAAGATGCTCACTCAGCTGAGGCTTGTTTCCAGGTGTGATGGGGATGTGGGTAGGATGGAAAACACAACTGAAATATTACAAAAGCAAAACGAATAGCAGTAGTACAGATGTAGTGGCTACCCAGGGCCCTTGGGGCATAGGAACACCTCTCAAGGAAGTGGCTGGCCTGGTTGCTTGGTTTTAAGCTCACAAGGTGTAGTGTACAGATATAACATGTAATAATTGTACAATGTCTCCACCTTGGTTTAGTACTGAGGAACTGACCTTCCTCTCAGAGCTGTCATCCCCAAGAAACAATCCCCTCTGTTAGTTAACACTAGACCCCCATACAACAACAATGCAGTAAACCACATAAGGACAATTCAACAAATGAATATGGAGCTTTACTAGGTGGAAAGTTTAGCAAAGGGGAGTGATGGGGAAACAAGGAAGTTAAGGGGAAGCTATACTCTATACAAAAGGTATATTATTATGTACTGCTTCCCACACAGTTCCTTTCTGTCCCAAAGTCCCAATCGCTAAAGCCAGAACACCTGACTTTAATGCACGTGCTGTGATTGGTGGGTCCCCATCTAGGTGATGAATCCAGACCAAATCTTCTTCCTTGGTGAGATCGATGGGAGATGAATGCAAATAGACATCAAATCAAAGTGGTTCCTATTTGTAATCCAGTTAATGTACATTGGACACAGAACTCTCTTGATGCTCTTCTACCTAGGCCTTCTTACAGTTGCAGTGATACACATTCCAATATACTACAGGTCTTTAGAAACCTTCCACTCCATCAGTTGAACCAATGAAGTTACATGGCCAAAGACCAGTGTCTTAGGGGTGCCTTTACTTGGCTAAGCATTGCTATCCGGCACTCCTTTTTTTTTCTCCTTCACTGGCCAGGCCCTCCTTCATACTGGCTCCCCTATCCCCATCACCTGATTCTCATGGGCTTACCTTCCAATGCCATACTCCACTTGTCACATCCTTCAGCAGGAGGTGGCGGGCTAGGCCTTGTGCCATTTGAACCATGTCCAAGATCGGAGGAGACCCAAGTCGTCAGTGCATGGCCAGTAGAGAGCCACTGTTCATCCTTCTATACCAGCATTTTCTGCTTTTGTTTTCTGGTCCTGGCCCTCGGGATTCAGGCAACACAGGTATGCATGCACATGCATGTAAATGTGCTTAGCATGGCACCAACGTGTTCACTATTGTGCCACAAAAGGTGTACGTGCAACCAATAATTTGCACCCTTGGGAGCAGTGCAGTGTGCTTCTCCACATTAAATTGAGCCCTCCATTTCTCTGCCCACACCTCCTTCCCACCACTGTCATCTCCCTCCCTCCCTTTACCCCTCCCCTTGTTCGCCGAAGCAGTGGCATTGTGCTCAGTGTTAGTGTCATGACAGTGTACACAATGCTGTACCACCACATCAACTTCCCACTCCTATTGCTTAGAGGAAAATGGAACAAACTTTAAAAGGTCAAGTAAACAAGTTAGCCAGCCTGGGAGTGGGCCCCAGGGTGGTAGCCTGGGTAACAACCTTGCTGGACAACAGGACCCAGAGGGTAACAGTAAACAGACTACACTCTGAAGGGGTGTTACTAGTGGGGTACCACAGGCTTCATTATTGAGACTGGTTCTCTTTAATGTCTTTATAGGAGTCATTGCAGAGGGGATGGAAGGAAAAGTATGCCTCTTTGCAGATGACACAAAGATCTGCAACAGGGTTGATACACAAGTGGGGGTGCAAAGGATGAGAAGGGACTTGGCAAGATAAGAAGAATGGTTAGAAATATGGCAGCTTAGAGTCAATGCAAAAAAGTGCAAAGTAATGCTCTTGAGAAACAAAAACCCAGGGGAAGAGGACACGGTGGAGTACTAACAATAACACAAATGGAAAGGGACCTGGGGGTAGTCATATCAGATGACCTTAATGTAGGTAAGCAATGTGAGAAGGCAGTAAGGAGGGCTGGGGGGATACTAGGATGTACAGGGAGAGGCATCACCAGTAGAAAACAAGAAGTTGTTATCCATCTGTACATACAGTTGGTGAGACCCCATCTGGAGTACTGTGTACAGTTCTGGAGACCCCATCTTTGCAGGGACATAGCCAGGATGGAGGCAGTCCAGAAGAGGGCAAATAAAATGGTGCAGAGTCTACAACAGAAGCCTTATGAAGAGAGACTAAAAGTACTTATGTATACCTTTGAGGAAAGGAGGGAAAGGGGGGATATGATAGAAACTTTCAAGTACCTCAAGGGAATCAACAAAGTCCAAGATGGGAGCATCTTTCAGAAAAAAGATGTACAAGAACAAGGGGGCACAATTTGAAGACAGAGGGGAGACAGCTCATGGGCAACATGAGGAAGTATTTTTTCATGAAGAAGGTTGTGGATGCATGGAACCACCTTCCTGAGGAGGTCATGGGATCAAAAACAGTGGGGGAATTCAAGAATGCATGGGACAGACATAAGGCAATTATAGTGAGGGGTAGGAGGATGTAGGTTGTTGGGTAACTGGAATCTGCAGCTTATCCAATAGGTAGGGAAATGGGCAGACTAGGTGGGCCAAGCGGCCCTTGTCTGCTGTCAATTTCTATGTTTCTATGTAAATATGTTTTTGATTCTTGCTGTGTGGCACTTTGGTATACATTTTTGGTCTGTTTGTAACTGTATCCCTGAGCCACCATGAACAGGAAGCCCCTGTCTTAAATAGGTAAAATAGACAAACACACGAACAGTGTGCCTTTTCCTACTCTATGTCTGCTTTGTCATTTCTTTCCACAGGTTAGTGCCACAATCTTAGATTCCCTTACACTGAGCCACTCCACTGACCCTGACCACCTGGTTCCTCCAGAGCAGAGTCTCAACTGTGGTGGGTTTCCTGCCCCAAGTGTTCTGTCTTATTATAAAGAAATGTAAAATAAGGAAGCTCAAAAAGTCTGGTGCCGTGTATCTAAAAGGAATGTAACCTTGGAAATAGTTTATGAGTAACAGAAAAACAAAGTTCACTGCACGTTTATTTTATAAACTGTTTATTTTCCTCTGCTGTTCTGCCCCCATTGTCCCCAGCCCTTTCAGCTCCATCAAGTACCTTCCCTAGAACTATAGGAAACTGCAGGGAGTGAGTCCCCCAAAGATTTCTTTCCATGGCAGGATCAGAGGGGGGAAGTGCATTCCCCCCTCCGAGCACAATGCAGAAGTCTCAGTCTGCCTAGTTGGTGGTGTAGGGCCAGGGAGTCTTCTAGCCAGCTGGGTTTTTCACAACTGTGGGCAGAGTCTACAGGAGTATTGCATGTACAAAAGGAATGATGTCATGTTTTCTGTCCATGGAACTGACTGAAGGTGTAAATAGTCTCCTCCGCCTTACCCTCCTCCAAGAAATGTATTCCACCCTCAAATAAATACGCTTTCATGTTAGTCAATAGTTGCAGGGTACTATTTTCTTTCTTAAATGGGTGGTACAAGAACTGGAACATGAGTAGTGGGAGGCAGCATTGTTTTTTGGGGGGAAGTAAGATCCACATCACCTTTTTTTTATCCATGTGAGAAGGGCATGAGGTGGATTTATCATCCTGAAAGAAGACTCACATGTTTGGGATGTGTACCAAGGAACAGAACAAGAAGTATGGAGTCCCTGCATTTTGTTAAGGACTAGAACAGAAGATACTTAAAATGCCTTCAAACTGACTTAAAAACCCTTGGAACAAATGATTATCAGAGTCACCTGGTGTCTCAAAAGGAAAGACTAAAAAGTGTCTAAAAACTAAGGACGCTAGACAATGTTCAGGTATTTCTTAAACATGTATAAAACAAAGTTCAGCTTTTGGGATTAACAATATTTGTTTACCATATTCTATCTATCTATCTATATCTATATATATCTATATATATATATATATATATATATCTGTATATATATATATATATATATATATATATATATATATACAGATATATTATATATATATATATATATAGATATATATAGTTTGTCTTTTTAGTAGTTTCAACATCTTGAAAGCATTGGTGTTACTAATGCATTTAGGAATACATATTTTAATTGTCTTTACAGATAACCTTGAAAGCACTGGTGTTACTAATGCATAATAGAAATACATTTTTTTTAAAACTTCTTTATTGTAATTTTTTATATTGTCCAACAACATACTTACACACACATATCCCAGGGTTGGTCCCTGGCCCACATTTCCAAACTGGATATGGATACTATATACATCCCCACAACTATTTACAATCACAGTTATATTTTATCAAGGCCATAAGCTTAAGCCCCTTTTTGCCTAATGCCACCATCAATACTGTTCCTTGAAATTTGGCTCTAATCTAGTCTAACACTTAGCCCGAATTTTCTTAATAGTGTTATCCCAGATTTCAAGGCAGGTAGTATCTTCTCCGCACATAACTCTAATAACTGTGTCCCTAGGAGAGAGAGAGAATCCATCCATACAAGCCAAAAATAAAAACCTGCTAATCCAGAAAGAGACCATCTCCTGAGAGTGTTATGCCTCCATTAATACAAGAAACAAGAAATACCCTATACAAAATCCTATATTTCCATACAGTCTTATCCCCTTCTCACATTTTCCTGAGAGATAACATCATGCAAGCTAAACTCCTTCAGACAGACAGACCTGTGTCCGAGCACTCCTCAACTGTATCGAATACACTGCCTCTAGCACCCTCCATCTTTTATCGTATACCTTCTTTTTCCCCTCTGTTACCATTTGCCGTTTAAGTCTGTCCAGGACTTGCAGTAGGTCACCAACCCATTGGTCATAGCTATAAATACTATCATTTTTCCAGTGCCTAAGGACAAATGCTTTAACCAGGGAGGACATCAGAGACACATGATATTTGGCTGAGCCCCTCAGTACCACTTGCATGTCCCCCAACAAGCATATCTCTGGTTTGATATACTTAGAGTAATTTAGTAACGGATCCATTTTTTGACCAATTTGAACCCACAATGGCTGGATTATGGGGCAATTCCACATTACATGCAGCATATCCCCTGATTCTGCTCCACATCTAAAACACAGGTCTGTCTGTCTGAGTTTTCTAGAACATAATTTATCAGGAGCATAGTAGATGTTAGAACAAATAAAAAACTGCATGGTTTTATGCTTCGGTATAGACAAGACCTTAATATTTCTCCAAATTTCCTTCCATTCAGGCCTCAGATGGGATAAAGTTTTCTCCTAGTACACTATCTGAGCCTTAACTTCCAAGCTCATAAAATCCAACAACACCTTGTAAACTTTTGAGAGGGGGTGTTGTAGGAGGTCTATCTCTTTCAAATGGTCCCAAGTAAATAGTGTTTGTCCCCTTTCCTTATTATCCCGTATAAATTTCTGGACTAGATTTGTAATTTGGATCCTTTTAAAAGGAACCCATGCCCTGGCTTGCACTGGTAGTTCCACCCTGTCCTCTAATATAAGGTCTGACAGGATTAGGCCAGACAGTTGTGGTACCCATTGACCACTAATTACTTGCCCCCCTAAGCGAAGGTTAGGGTTTCCTATTACAGGCTGATCTCTGGTTCCCCTCTGCACTTCCTCTGAACCGAGTTCAGTAACTTCCACCACGCTTTAACTGATTTATAAATTGGTGACTTCTTTCCCCCTTCCGGCAAAGCCTCCGGGTCTATAAACAACATTGCAGTGGGGGGAGAGTTTTAGGTCCTTTAGCATAAGCTGTTCCAGCTGGAGCCATGTTGGAGTGTATCCCCCTACTTCCCCACTCCTTGTCCACCGCCCCATCACACCCAGCTGACCTGCAACATAATATAGGAAAAGGTCCGGAAGCTTAATCCCACCCTTAGAATAAGGAAGACGTAAAACAGCATGCTTCCTCCTAGGAGGTTTGGAGTCCCACAGAAATTCTGAAATTACCCTTTGAATACTGTTAAACCTGCCCTTCGGAATGCTATAGGGTGAGAGATAGATTGGGTATAATAATCTGGGTAGGAGATTCATTTTAATCAGTCCCAGTCTAGCAGTTAAGTTTAAAGGGAGTTTATTCCACCTTAAAATGTCGGTTTTAATTATAGCTAACAAGTTGCCCACATTTTCCTCCACCCCATCCTCCAATCTAGAAGTGATCCAGATTCCCAGATACTTAATTTTTCCCCAGCCCAGTTAATCTTGAGGTGTTGAAGTCTGCTCTATGCGTATAAACAGTAAGCGGAGAACTTGAGTTTTGCTTAAATTTAATTTATAGTTGGATACCTCTAAAAATTTCCCGATGACTTCCAATGCCTTTTGGAAACTAGCTGCGGGGTTGCTTAAATGTAACAAAATATCATCAGCGAATACCGAGAATTTGAGCTCAATCCCTTGAACTTCAATCCCCTGAACCCTGGGCTCCATATTAAGTGATCTTAATAAAGGTTCCAAATAAATGTTAAATAAGATTGGTGACAAGGGGCAGCCCTGCCTAGTCCCATTTCGTAACAGGAACTCCTTAGATAAATAACCATTACATAGGACTCTAGCTGTGGGGGCTTTGTAAAGATTTTTGAGGCATCTGAGAAAACCCTTCAGGAAACCCATTCTCTCCATTGTAGAGAATAAAAAATCATGAGAGACTCGATCAAATGCCTTTTTGGCATCAAGTGCTATCAGAGCCATAGCAGATTTTGAATAGGAAGCCCTGTGTAAGATGTGATGCATCTTTCTTAACGCGTCTGCCCCCCTTCCTTGCATGAACTCAACTTGATCCCGACTAATTAATAAAGGAGCGACTTTCAGAACCCTATTAGTCAGAATCTTTGTAAGTACTTTAATATCCTGGTTGATTAAAGCAATGGGTCCATAATTACCTGGCAGGTCCCTAGGTTTATCCGGCTTAGGAATCAAGGTAATGCAAGCTTGATATAAGGGAGGGTTGGGAACTCCATCGTTCATAATGTTTGAGAATAAGTCCATCAATAGAGGGATTATTGTCCCTAGGTGGACTTTATAGAATTTTGCTAACAGGCCATCTGGCCCTGGTGCCTTACTATTTAGGAGGTCTCTAATTACTTCCCTGATCTCTAGTTCTGAGATTGGTGTGGCTAATGCCCGGGCTTGGTCTAATTCTAATTCAGGCAATGGTATTTCATTAAGGAACCCTTCAATTTCTACCTCCGTACTGGTATCCCCCTCTTGATATATCCCTGAGTAATAATCCGCAAAAGCATCCGCCATTTTCTGTGGTTCTGTAATAATCCCTCCCCCAAAATTCACTGCCATGATTGTTCTTTCCGCCTCCCACTCCTTAATTCTGTGAGCCAATACGCGGCCAGGCATATCCCCCTGCAACAGATATTTGGCATTTAGTCTTTCCAGCCAACGCTCCACCCTAAGGTTCAATATACTTCTGTATTGTTCTCTTAAGTCCCCTAATTCCTTATCCATTTCTTTACATGAACCTTCTAAAGGTAAGAAATACATTTTTTAATTGTCTTTACAGATAAATCATGCATGTTCATGTGAGGGGACATTGTTTGGGAGATGGGATTCAAATTATTTTAATCATGGGCACAGTTCTTGGTAAACACAGTCTGTAATGTGCAAAAAAAACATATGTTATGTAGAGTGTTTGATATGTATGTTAAATCCTAGTGTGTTCTTCCCTTTGTCTGCTATTAGGAGTTTTTCCTAAATTAGCTGTATGATAGTTTTACGACTCCTGGGGATCTCCACAACAAATAGTTTTATTGGCTTTCTTTCTCCTACGATACCCCCTGTCTCATGTGACAGTGATGTAGCCATGCCCTTATATCTAGCATGTGTACTGCTTTAAAATTAGTTTAGCAACAGCAGAGCCATGTAACTGTTCTTATCCAGGAAGCACAAATGTCAACAGTTAGTTTAGCAGATACCTGAGAGCAAGCTAACTGGGGTTTCTGTAAGACAACAGCTACTAAATAGCTCTAATTCACTATTTTTGTTTTCACTGTGCATCAGGTCTAACTAACAGGAGTGCTTTAACATCAAAAACACAAATAATGAATTAGAGCTATTCAGCAGCTGTTTTGAGTTCGCAGTTCTCACTTCAATCCAGTGTTTTGTTTCTGCCTAGGCTGTTAGAGGAGTTTTTCTAATTTTCCCTGGGTGTTTTATGATGTCTGGGGACTTTCATTCAAGTTTGTTTTATTGCATCTTCTCCAAGTTAGTCTTCATAGCGTACCCTTTGGTTTGATGTCTAATAGTCCCTACAGCAGGCCAGTGTCATGTTACAGTGTCTTGCTTAGCCATAGCAGAGAAAAAACACTGCAGCCAGGATCCACAGTGCTATACAATATACTATAGAAAGTTACATGTTTAAACACACACACACACACATATACACACACACACACACACACACACACACACACACACACACACCCCAAGTAGAACACATCTGGATAAGGTACCAGTATTTAGGAAACTTGTCATACTTACCCAGAGTCTAGCAATGTAAATCCTGGCTGTGACTAAAGGTGTTTACAACTGAATGATAATAACCACATTTGCTTCACTTGCAAATAGGAAGGCATTTGTGTCTAATTTCTGTTTGACTTACTGTAGGTTACACATAGAATCTGAAAAATTCATAACATGCTGTATTGTGATTCAATGAACTGATAAATGGGGATTTTGATTTATTTTACAAATTCATTTTTCCTGACCATGGATATAATAAAACAAAAATTTCTCAACAAAATGTTTTTAAATAAAGAGTTTAACTCACAGCAGCAGAAGAAGCATGTTGGCATTGAAAGCTTAACGGCATGGATGTAGAGGCACCAGTATTTAAGCAGGACTTTGGTAGAGGATTAATTGTGACTGGGGGGTAAGGGAGGGAGTGAGTCTTGATATTTGTAGCATAATGGTTTTCTGAAACTTCAGCCTGCAATGGGTTACACTCTGCAGCCATCTGTACAGTATATCACTAAGCCATTTGCAGTGTGGTATGGGTAAAACCCAGAACACCAGACCAGGACCAGTGCTGTAAAATCTGCACTGGGCACATCTCATGCAAATATTGCTGATCCAGTGGATCAAATAAATACGTGCAAATAAATAAATACTGAGCTTCACCTCGTGCTTCAACCTACCCCAGAAGTGATGTTATTACATGATAACACATACCCTGTCATGTCTTATTGCTTAAATATGCTCTTTCTCAATGTACTATACTTTGATTCACTTAGTGTATGCAACAGCCTTCATGTGAACACTCTGGGCTTCTCTTTGACTCCTGATGTCTATTTTCTTTAGCTATTGTTTATTGTTTGAACTGCTTTGGTCTTCTTGATATGGTGCCTATGTGCCTAAACTATATAGTCTGTTTATCGACTGCTACCCATGTATCTCCAGTGAATGATTGTTATTACTGTTTGCTCTCTGAGCCATTGTTTCTGGACTTGTTAACTGTGCTGTCTTTGCATTAGTTTCAACGAGGTGCCTTTGTAAATGAGTCTTTGACTCAAAGGTCTGTAAATCTAATATTTTAAATAATAAATAAATGTTTATGTTTAAGCCCATGAAACACCCTTATCTAGTTAATGCATTCACAGTCATAGTGGCTCTGCCAGAGCTTGTTTCTCTGGCCTTTTCTCCCCAGAGCTGCCCAGCAAGCAATGATACACTCACACTCACATTTCAGTATCCAACGACAGCCCTCCCACTGCAAAGATGATTCCTGCTGTGCTAACCCCTGGCTTTCGCCAGTTGCAGGATGGAACTGCTATACTTAACCCCTCTCCTACCCAGGAGAGGTGAGTTATCCTTTGGCCACTCTGTCCTCTCTCTCCAGCTGACTCTCAAATGACCCAAGTCCACTCCTGAGCCCCTAATGTGTCAGGCAGTAATGCTACTGCCATACCACCAGGCTGACCCAATGCAAGTCTTTTAAACAATAAACTGCAAAACATTGTTGATGTGCACTAAAAGATGAAATCAAACTAAAAAAAAAGAATAAACCAACTGAATTAGAAACATGTGTATAAAATGCAACACAAGTTCAAGTTTAGCTGAGTCTTGGCATCTCGGGGGGGGCTTTCATTACATGCAATATTCAGCTGGGTATATAGCATGACATTGTTAAGAACTGTCAAAGGCGATTCCTAGCATACCTATTGTCCTGCTTGCTTGACAAAAAATATCTCTTACAGGTGACAGAAAATAGTTTTTCACACCTTTGGATGCCCTCCTGTTTTCCTTTTAGTATCTATTCAGTATTCTGATATAGTTTTACCTTTTTTTAATAAATTAATAATCAGTTTTGTTGCCTTTGTAACTACCTTGAAAGTGTCTCTCCACAGCAGGTCTTACTCAGTCCTTTCATACTGCCTGAACATTATGTGACATCACTAACACCAGTCTAGTACACTCAGATGAATAGCACAGAATGGTGAAAGTGATGTCATGGAATGGATTAGAAATATGAAAAGACAGAGCAGTAGCTGGTAAGGAGAGTGGAGCTTTATGTAGATCAGAGGGCACCCCAAAGCCAGATTATTTATTTATATGTCAAAAATTGGTCAAAGCATATCAGAATATGTAACAGGTCTGCTGCAGAACAACAAGGACTGGTTATTCCTGCTGCAGTTCCAGGATGTGGATGAAGCACTCAGCTACTTCATCAACCACATTAATAAGGTATGTAACATAGTTGCACCTCCTTAAAAATAGTCAAAAAAGGTAACTCTTAACTCTGGTTCATCCCCTCCCTTATGTCAATTATGAGGGAGTGCGATAAGCTCTGAGTGCAGTTCAGGGAACTAGGCCTCAAACCACTCCTCCAGAAATATAAGGAGCTCAGGAACAAGGTAAAACATCTGGTCAAAACAGCCAAATCCAATTATCATAAAAACATACAATTCTCCATCCTCAATGCCCCCAAGTCCCTTTGGAGGGACATCAATGATATACCAGGAAGCCAGCAGAAACCTCTTCCCCTCTCACTAGTAGTGGGTGGATTCACAACTGAAGAGCAAACACTTTCAACAGCAATTTTTGTGATCTCTCTGCCCACGTCCCACCATAACCCGGTCCACTCACCAATGATAGCCTATCTCCATACATTAATGCACACCCTAATTTCTTTCTAAAATGACTTTCCTTGGCCCACACATACAAATACCTCTCCGGGATGAAAATGAAAACCCGAATCAGACCAGACAATATTGATATGAAGATCCTAAAAACTGCCATTTGGGAGATCACATGGCCCATTCAGTTAATTTTCAACCTATTCCTCTCTGCAGGCCATGTGCTCAGCATCTGGAAAATAGCACACATAACCTCAGTACACTAGGAAGACACCCCTGACAACCTTACCAACTACCGTCCCATCACAATCCTGTCCCCACTCTCAAAACTTCTTGAAAAAATAGTCAACGACCAACTATCCCAGTATCTGAACAATGATAACAAACTCTGCCTGGCACAAGGCAGTTTTCATAAAAACCATAGCAGCCAAACTGCCCTCATAGAATACATTGATCAATTATACTACACTCTTGATAGAATATACCTTGCTGGATCTATTTTCATAGACCTGACTAAGGCTTTTGACCTTGTGAATCACGACCTACTTTGCATCAAACTGTCTCACCTCGGCCTATCTGATGAAGGTACACACTGGGTCTGCAACTACTTCTCAGGTTGACAGCGAGCTGTTAAATGCTGCTCATCTCTTGCTGACTACTTGTCTGTAATGGTTGGGGTCCCCCAAGGCTCTATTCTTTTGTTCCTCCTTTTTAGCTTATTTGTGAATGACCGCCCCCAAGTATGCCCCTCCACTAAACTCCTTCTGCATGCAGACAATGCAGTAATCACCTTTTCCCACCAGAACCAAGAGACCATTCAGCGCAACCTCCAGATCGACTTTCTTACCATCTGTAATTGGTTCACCAACAACCTATTAGTCCTTAATGCTAAGAAAACAAAAGTCTTGCTATACTGCTCTAGTAATAAAACCCTTGCCATACCCCCCCTTTCATATCACCACTGCGAGGGGCACATCCGTTGACCAGTACAGGCATTCAGATACTTTTGGGTGACCCTTGACTCACATCTAACCTACACTGCCCATGTTGATGTGCTACTAAAAACCACAAACGCAAGGCTCAGGCTGCTTTTTCACCAAAAAAACTAATTTCTTCCAGAAATCAAGCAACTCCTCATTAGAAGCTACATACTAAGCACCATTGACTATGGACTTTTAGAAAATGGGTAAAGCTATTTGTCACTTCTGATTGACTGAGGGACTTCTCTAGGTGGGCATCTATCAGACAACAGATGCCTACCTATTAAAAGTACCAGCCCAGCCAACCCCATCACAAGAATCCTGCTTCCCAGCCAGCAATCTCATTGGCTAAAACCCCTCATTAACAATTCAAAATCGACACCATTTTTTTCTCTCGCTCACCAAGAGCTCAAACCCAACGTCAGTCCACAACACGTTCTCCATATACAATTATAAACCTAACCAGTACCCCTGCTGCCTTTTATATCAAATTAAAACAAATATACACCTTCTTTTTCTGTGACTGTGATTTCTTTCTCTTTGCCTCCACTGCAGACACAAAACTCTATACATCACAGTCTCACCTCATGCTGAAGCATCTTACAGAAAGTGGTCAACTGAATGAGGAAGTAGGACCCCCATGACAGAAGATCCACACATCCCAGTCTGCCTTAGTTCAGTGAAAATTTAATATAAAGCATAGCCACATGCTAGAAACAACACAAAGGGAACCAGTCAGAGGATCAGCTTTACGGAACTGTCCGTTCTCACTGCAGCTTTTAAAGGTGCAGCAAGCAACTCTTCCCAGCAGCTAGACTCAAAAGTGCTGCTTGGCTGAGCTGCCTTACGTGTGGTGCTTACCAAAAAATCTATATTGTCTGCTATCTCCCCAAAACAGCTTTGAGTAGAGTCAGAGCACCTTGGTTGCACAGCTTACCACGATTGGGAACTCCAGCAAAAAGCAAACTGTGTTGCTATACTGACTGCTACCTCCCAAAAATGGCTTTGTGTAGGCTCAGACTACAGTGGGTGCACAGCTTACCATGATCGGAGGCTCAACAATAGCAGCAGTACATGTCTATGTCTTTCTCTGTAGCAGCTGCAGTAGTGCGTTTCTTTACTCTTCCCTTCCATCTTCCTTTCCTATCCAAATCCTCGATTGTTTCTCATGACTCTTGTCTCCCGCTAATACCGCCTTTCTGATGCTGCTTTTCCTGATCGCAAAGAAAAAGAAAGGGGCAGAAAACATACTGGTTTCATCTTTTTTGTAGCAAAATTGAAAGGTAACTTCTCTGTCCTGGCCTCATTATTTCCTACTTGTTGGCAATGCATGGGGAGGGGGGGCAGAACGGACCCATACCAGTAAGAAAAAAAAATTTCACAGCCTGTAGGTCTTAATGTGTTGTGCTGGGGGCGGAGAACGGACTCATAGCAGTAAGAAAAAACAAAATCACAGTGTGCCGGTCTAAGTGTGTTGTGCTGGGGGAGGGGTTCAAACTAAGCAAGTGTTTTACATTATTTCTGCCTGTATGTGTGCCTCTGTGTGGGACAGAGTAACTAACCATGACAACCAGGTTGAGGAACTATTTTATTTTAAAAGTTATTTTAAACTAATCTTTTCTTAACTTTTTTTTATTAAACAAAGTTTTTTTTTACAGTGCTCATTTTCTAAGTGCAATAATACCCTCCAGGATGGGCGGTATGGGCAATACCAGACCTTCTAAGGGCTATAAGGCCCTCCGCCTGTGGCATCGAGCCTCATTACACCCCTGGGCGGTCCGGTATTGCCCAATACCACCCACCCTGTCAGGTATTATTGCTTGCGTAGTCTGTGGGGCTACCTGTAGTAAGACACTCAACAGGGTATGGGACTCATTCCGCTTTGCCCTCTCAAAAAGTTGTGACTTGCACAAATACTCACTGTACAGTGACCTAGGGTAGCTAACCCTTGATTCTCGACTCCAATATACCTCACTTGTCACTGGCAAAAAGCCATGCTCAGACATCTTACCCCAGGGGTCCTCTTCCTCTTGATTCCTATAATAGCAACGTACACCACTGGAAGTGCTAAGCAAAAATGTTTGATCTTCCCCCTCAGAAAAACCACATTGGGTTAATCCTGTTTCATGTTTAGTTTCCCCAAACTCTGGAATACCATCCCAACCTCCCTAAAATTCATCGAATCTCTCCCCTGGTTTAAGTCCCAGATGCTTGCCTTACTCACACAACCCCACCACTGCAGCAATTTTAAATGACTGCTCTGTTTCTTACCTGCTTCTCCCCCACCTATCTAGTCTCTAACCTCTTTCTAACCTCTACTCTAACTCACTAACAATGTGACTGACCCCAGTTGTAACATTTTACCAACTGCAGTCTTGTGACAATCCTTTTCCCTATGCTATACTGTAAAAATGTAACCTGAAACCTGTACCTTATTAGATACAGTATAAACTGAGCCATATCTGATGTAACCTGATACTCTATTTGTGTACCACTTGTCCAGTCTGTATTTATTTTTATGTTGTCTTGTATATGAACAAGCAACATTTTGCGGCAGTAGATGATAGAAGGAAAAATGCAGAGGTGTGTCAGTTTTGGCAAATGCAGGGCACGCTTTAGAAGGCGCATCCCTCATTTCCCAATTAGTGAGCATGCTAGAGGTGACACAAGTTTCATGCAAAGTTCCACAACTTGAAATGAATGCACTGCTGCAATTAGAGACAAGCTCGTCATGCAGTGGCACACATGACATGCCTCCCCTATGTGCCCTGCCTGTTGAAATATTTCAATAAACATGGCGGCGGCTCCCGCCGTCCGCCTCTCACAATCCCCAGAAAGTCAACTTTGGGGGTGTGCAATCCCCCTGTTGGCATATTTAATACCCCCCTAAGATTGTGTGGCACACTGGGAGCCCACTCTAGTGTGTCTTCCTGTGTTCAGAACAGACCGCGTCGGCATGTTTCTGTCTCAGCCTGACCCCCATTGTGTGCCACACTGGGAGTCCACCCCAGTGTGGCCAACATCACCCTCCCCAAGTCATAGGGCACACTGGGAGCCCACCCCAGTGTGCCCAACATTTGTTTTCTTACACCTGTAAAGAAAGAAAACAGTCCTCAGTCTTCATTTTTCTTTTCAGTACCTGAAACAAAGAAAATGGTCCCTCACTATCTACGGTGCCCCTTCCCCATCCTGCACCCATCCTCTGTGTACCCCATCTCCTCACACCCCCTCATCCCACACTTACCTCTGAAGGTCAGCGCCATGATCTTTGGTGGAGCGGGAACATGTTTTCACTTTTCAAAGCCGACTGTGAACTGAAGAAATGCCGGTAAGCTGTATAATGGCATCAATGGGGGAGGTTTCAACTTAGGTGGATATCTCAGCCATTTTTTTTAGTTTTGGCTCCAAATTTTCAACATTGGGTTTTTGGGATCCCACCTCACGAAATCAGTCACATTCATTTCGATATTCAGCCCCAAAAGGTGATTTCATGGTCACTGCACGGAATCACCTTTTGGGACAGAGTAACAATATGACAGTGCCACTGTTCATGAGTGGAGGTCTCAAAATAGCTATGTTGAAAATTTGGTGAAAAAATTAAAAAAAATGACTGCTATGAGTGTGCGTTGTGCAGTTTCCATGAACACTTGTAACTTCGAGAATTTTTAATATTTTCATTACAGAGTTTCAACATTGCAATTTCTTCACTCCTCCTTATGAATAGTACAGCTGTCATTTTTCACATCCTGCCTGAAATGTGTTTTTGCACATCTGATGCAGAATGGTAAGTCGCTGTGGGAAATCAATGTTCGGGACAGATTAACAAAATCACAGTGCCACTGTTCATGAGCGGAGGTCCCAAAGTGCCTATGTTTAAAATTTGATTAAAAAAATCCCCAAAATACTTGTGTTACAGGAGTATGTTGCGCAGGTTCTGTGCACGCTCATGACTTCACCAATTTTTTATATTTTCACTCAAGATTTTCAACACTACCGAAATACCCCAAATGGCACAGTCACTGCATAAAATTACCTTTTGTCTAATGAACTGATAGGGTTACTGTTCATGAGGCGGGGTCACAAATGCCCATGTTGAAAATTTGGAATGAAAATACCAACAAATGTCTGGGGCATTAGGGTTTCCAGCTGTAAGTCCCCACCCTGTAGAGACAGACAGGAGTCAGGGGTGTGACTTGGGATTTTCGGCTGTAATGCTCACACCATTCCACCCCCACCTTGCAGCCTGCAGCCACTGACAGGCATTGAGAGGCATTAAGGTGTGTCTTGGACTCTTTGGCCCCAAAGTTCAATGCATTCTTCTATACTGTACCCATCTCAGCGTATCTCATTATGGAATGGGGTGAGCATAATTCCTGAAGACCCCAAGGCACACCACAACATTTATCGGTGTCTGCAGGGTAGAGTGAGGTTAAATTGCATTAGCATTATGGCTGATGACCCAAAGGCACACCCCAATGCCTCTCAGTCTCTGCAGTGTGGGGGTGAGGTTGGCGTCAGTTCAACACTTCACTGCCATTCCTATTATGCATCTCTCTAACTTCTGCACTACCAATGGCAATGCCAGAAAGACAACATTTGGCATTGACAAATGCTTGTTTGTTTATATTTTGTCTCCCTTCCCTAGATCCTTTGAAAATAGGATCCTGAGTATAATAAATAAATAAACAAATGAAAATGGGAGAGCAGTTAACTATGTAAAAATATTTCCCCATCACCTTTAACCCTAAGAATGCATCTGGCTCCCCTTTGAGTACCCCTAGTATGTTTACTTTACCACCATCACTGGCAAGGCATTCCATATTCTCACTACCATGCCAATAAAGTAATTCTTCCTTTTATCCAATTTAAAACCATCTGTTATAATCTTAAGTGACTACTCCCTGATTCACCATCTGCGCTACAAGACCAACATTTCTTAAATTAATTACAGTCCACTTATCTTGCCCATGCATAATTTTATAAACCTTAATGATGGCCCCCTCGGTCCTCTATGCAGTGGATATGACCTTAAATGTTCAAAACTCTCTTGGTATTCCCACCCATTATCCCATCAGCTACAATTATAGTTCCTTGCTGGACCCTATCCAGTCCATTCACATCATGTGTAAGGCATGGGACCATGTCTGAACACAATACTCCAAATGGGGTCTCACATAAAGAAGGTCTTTACAGTAGTACAATCACACCCCTTTTTCTATTGACTCAGTTTCTTTTTACATTCCCGAGTACCATGCTAGCTATCTGCTAACCTTATTACACTGTTTTTTACTCAAGTTCTTTAATAATTATAGCACCCGAGTGCCATGTGTATGCTTCAACCCCTTCCCCAGTTACTACAGTGATAATGTTTTAAAGCCTCCTGCAGTAGGAAAGTACAGTATTTGTTTTCCCTTACCCATAACACCACAATGGAATTATGGTACAAAAACTTTGCTACAGACAGATTGCACCTGAATTCAGAGGGTGTGGCAGTACTAAAAAGCAAATTAGGTGAGTTCATTGAAGAAACCAACAATTTAAACTAGATTGGAGGAGGGTGGGAAAAATCTGCACCACAAGGCAATAGAAATGGGAGGCTACCAACCTCCCCTCCAGGATAGTGCTAAAATACTGGGCATGAGGGAGAACAGTGAAGGGGGGAATTGAGGGGGAACCTGGTGGAAGGGCTAAGCAGCCAATGCCAAGAGCTTAGCAAATAAGATGGTGAGTTTGGAGGCCATCATAAGGGATGAAGGACTAGATATAGTAGCTGTAAGCGAGGCCTGGTGGACAGAGTTGCACACCTGGGAAACAATTATCTCAGGTTATAGACTATTCAGAATGGATGGGGAGGGTAAGAAGGGGGGGTGCGCTACACATTAAGGAAAGCATAAGTGTAACTGAAGGACAAGAGGAGGATGGGGAGACTGAGCTACTGTGGGTAACACTAGGCAGGAGGATGGGAGAATCCTTGCGACTGGAGGTGGTATTCAGGCCACCTGTGCAAAGGGAGGAGGGTGATCAGCAGTTTATTCAGGCAGTCACAAGGCTGGCCCCGAAAGGAGAACTACTGTTGGTAGGGGATCTAAATCTTCCAGATGTAGACTGGGAAATCCTGGATGCAGTATCGTCAAGGAGTAGGGAGATACTAGTTGCACTGCAGGGGGTATTCTTTCAACAGCCAGTCAGGGAGTCGACAAGGGTCAACAACCTGATGGATGTGATATTGACAAATGGATAGAGTGTGGAGGAGGTGCAGGAGGGAGAAGCCTTGGGCAACAGTGACCACAACATGAAAAGGTTCACGGTCAGGGCAGGGAGGGAGACAAGTAAAACCAGTACTACAGTTATGGATTTCAGATGCATGGACTTTGACAAGATGAGAAGGATAGTAAGGGAGACAATGGAAGGGAGGGTACGGAGAATATAGGGGCAGTGGAGGAGTTATGGCAAGCAATCAAGGGAGGGGTACTAAAAGCTGTGGAAATGTGCATATAAAAGGCTAGGAAGAGAAAGAGGGGGAGGAGACCGCTTTGGTTTACGAAGGAGGTTGTGGGAGTAGTCAGGGAAAGGAGGATAGCTTTCATAAAAAATTAAGAGAACACTCAATGAGGAAGATATGGAAGACTATAGGGAAAAGAGGAGTCTGGCAGGGAAGAAAATCAGAAGGGCAAAAGCAGATACTGAGGAGAAAATGGCAAAAAAGGCCAAAAGGGGGATAAAACCTTATATGTGAGGGAGAGGAGAAGGGCAAGGCAGGGGATTACTAGGCTGAGGGGGGAGGGAGGAATAAAATTGGAAAGGGACTGTGAAAAAAGCAGAGTTATTAAATAAGTACTTCAGCACAGTATTCATGGAGGAGGAGGAGGAGGATGGTAGGGGAGCTGAGCTAAAGTCAAAAGGGAAGGAAGGCAAATGGGTGGATCTGAGCCCATTCACTGTAGATAGGGTTAGGGTAGGGTACAGCTAGATAGACTGAGGGTGGACAAGGCAATGGGGCCTGATGGATTACACTCCAGGGTGATCATGGAATTGAAGGAGGAGTTGGCACCCTTGGCAATGCTCTTAAACTTGTCCCTGGATACAGGGAGGGTGCTGGAGGACTGGAAGAGGGCAGATGTAGTACCTTCACACAAGAGAAGTAGTAAGGAGGTGAAGGGAAACTACCGACCTGTCAGCCTCACATCAGTGATGAGGAAGGTAATGGAGGCATTAATCAAGGAAAGGGTGGTGGATTACCTGGAGGAGAGTGACTTGCAGGACAGAAGACAGCATGGCTTCATGAAGGGGAAGTCTTGCCAGATAAACCTAGTTCAGTTCTTTGATTGGGTCACTCAGGTGATTGACCAGGAGGGCGGTGGACATGGCCTATCTAGACTTCAGTAAGGCCTCTTAACACTATCCCCCATAGGATGCTGATGAGCAAGATGGAAAGCCTAGGGTTGGGTGGGAAAATAACAAGTTTGTAGAGGCTTGGCTGGCAGGAAGAACTCAGAGAGTGGGGCTAAATGGTGTGCACTCTGGGACAGTGAGGGTGAAGAGTGGAGTGCCACAGGGGTCAGTTTTGGGTCCGCTTCTCTTCAACATCTACATAAGTGATATTACAGAAGGTTTGATGTAGTGTTGCTTGGATAGTGCTGCCGTGGATCCACCATTGGCACTACACGAGTTGGATCCGGCCAGAGATCCAACCGAATGTGGAGGTCTGATCCTGGCTCAGATCCCGTGCTATCTGGTGCTAGATCCAGGGATCTGATGCCAGATCCCTGGATCTGGCATTGGATCCTGGTGCCAGATCCAGGGATCTGGTGTTGTAACCCTGGATCTGGCCTTCAGATCATGTGGGATCTGACCAAGGATCCAGTGGCCAGATCCACAGGCAGATAGTGAAAGTACCTGGCAGATACACTATCCTGCTGCAAAACGGCAGATACCTGTGGATCCAGATTTGTCCAGATCCATCTGAACAACACTAGTTTGAAGGGGAGGGTGTGCCTGTTTGTTGATTATGTGAAAATATGTAACAGGATAGACACCCCGGGGGAGTGGAGGACATGAGGGAGGACTTAAAGATGCTATAAAAATGGTCTGGGACATGGCAGCTGAAATGTAATGCCAAGAAGTGTGCTGTGATGCACTTGGGGAGTAGGAACAGAAGAGCAGGGTACATCCTAGGTGGGAAGGAAATCAAAGTAACAGAACAGGAGAGGGATCTGTGGCTCATAGTCTCCTCGAACCTTAAGGGAGGAATCCAATGTAGCAGAGTGGTGGGAAAGGCCAATGAAATGTTGGAATGCATAGTCAGAGGCATTACTAGCAGAAGGAGGGAGGTAATAATGCCCCTTTACAAAGCCATGGTGAGACCGCACCCAGAGTATGGGGTTCCGTTCTGGAGGCCACATCTTTGCAGATATAGATGCATTGGAGAGGGTTCAGAAAATGGCAGCCAAGATGGTGCAGGGTATGCAGGGAAAGCCATACGAGCAGAGGTGTAAGGAGCTGGATCTGTACATGCTGGAGACAAGGAGGGAAAGAGGAGACATGATTAAAAGTTTTAAATATATAAAGGGGCTCAATAAAGTGGGAGAAGAGGGTTTACTTAAGAAACATAGAGTTTGATGGCAGATAAGGACCACTTGGCCCACCCAGTCTGCCCATTTCCCTACCTATTGGATAAGCTGCAGATTCTAGTTAACCAACAGCCTACTTCCTGCAACCCCCCACTATAATTGCCTTATGTCTGTCCCATGCATGTTTGAATTCCCCCACTGTTTTAGACCCCACAACCTCCCGGAAAGAAGCGGTTCATCGTCCATCACTCTCTCCGTGAAAAGAATTTCCTCACATTACACCTGAGCTGTCCTCCCTCTAACTTTAAATTGTGTCCCATTGTTCTTACACATCTCTTTTTGTGAAAGATGCTACCCTCCTGGACTTTGTTGATTCCCTTGAGGTACTTAAAAGTTTCTATCATGTGCCCCCTGTCCCTCCTTTCATCAAGGGTATACATATTAAGCTCTTTCAGTCTCTCTTCATATGGTTTCTGATGTAGACCCTGCACCATTTTAGTTGCCCTCCTCTGGACTGCTTCCATCCTGTCTATGTCCTTGCATAGATGAGGTCTCCAAAACTACACAGTACTCCAGATGGGGTCTCACCAACTGTCTATACAGAGGGGTAACCACTTCTCTTTTTTTACTTGTGATGCCCCTTCCTATGCATCCCAGTATCCCCCTGGCTCTCCTTGCTGACTTTTCACATTGCTTACCCACCTTTAGGTCATCTGATATGACTACACCCAGATCCCTTTCCATTATTGTTGTCGTTAGTACCTCCTCTGCTGTTGTGTACTCTTCTCCTGGATTTTTATTTCCCAGGTGCATAATGTTGCACTTCTTTGCATTGAATCTAAGTTGCCATATGTCTGACCATTCCTCCAACCTTGCCAAGTCCCTTCTCATCCTTTCTACCTCCTTGTGTATCAACTCTGTTACAGATCTTTGTGTCATCTGCAAAGAGGCATACCTTTCCTTCCAGACCGTCTGCAATGTCACCTATAAAGACGTTAAAGAGGACTGGGCCCAGTACTGAGCCCTGAGGTACTCCACTAGTAACCCCCCTTTCTTCAGAATGTGTTCCATTCACTATTACCTTCTGTGTCCTGTTGTGCAGCCAGTTTGCTACCCAGACTACCACTCTGGGACCCACTCCCAGGCTGGCTAACTTGATTATTAATCTTTTGTGTGGGACTGTGTCAAATGCCTTGCTAAAGTCTAGGTAGGCCATATCCACAGCCCCTCCCTGGTCTATTACTTTGGTCACCCAGTCAAAGAAATCAATTAGATTCATCAGACATGACCTTCCTACTATGAATCCATGCTGCTTTGGGTCCTGTGCCCTGCTGACCTCTAGATACTGAACAATTCTTTCTTTCAGAAGTGATTCCATCATTTTCCCCACCACTGAGGTCAAACTAACAGGTCTGTAGTTTCCTGCTTCTGCCTTGCTCCCACTTTTGTGAAGGGGAATCACATCTGCCCTCCTCTAGTCCTCAGGTACCACCCCATCTTCCCATGATTTGTTAAAAAGTGTGGTTAGTGGTGTCACTAGGTCCTCCCTTAGCTCTTTTGGGATTCTGGGGTGAATCCTGTCAGGCCCCATTGCTTTGTCCACCTTGAGTTTTAGGAGTTCTTTCAGGACTCTTTCTTCTGTAAATGGACTGGCGTCAACCCCCCTACCCAGAGTGCTTCTACTGTTTGGTTTAGGTAACTCCTCCTCTTCTTCTTTTGTGAATACTGAGCAAAAGTATTCATTCAGTATCTCTGCCTTTTCACTGTCTCCCTCTGCCCACCTCCCTTCTCCTTTATTAATCTTCACCACCCTCCCTTAACCTTTCTATGCTCCCCAATGTACCTATAAAAGGTTTTATCCCCCTTCTTTACTGAGTTGGCTATCTTTTCCTCGGTTTGGGCCTTTGCTTTTCTGACTGCCTTCCCCACTTCTTTCTGCTTTAATTGATACCGTTCCCTGTCATGCTCTGTCTGTGATTCCTTATACTTTTTGAATGCAGCCTTTTTCTCCTTAACCTTCCCTGCCACCTCTTTTGAGAACCATAGTGGTTTTTTATTCTGCTTTGTTTTCTTTATTTGTTTCACACAAAGCCTTTTTGCCTTCATGATGGCAGTTTTGATTTTTCTCCATTGTTCTTTCACCCCTCCTTTCTGGCCATTTGCTAATGCATTCCTCAGGTATTTACCCATTATGCCAAAGTCAGCCCTTCTAAAGTCCAGTATCCTTGTCTTTGTATGGCTTGTCTCCATGGTTGTGTTTATTGTGAAGCACACTGTACAGTGGTCAGCTTGTTCCCAGATGTCTACTGACTTCTAAATTTGTGAGCCTCTCTCCATTTGAGAGTACCAGGTCTAATATTGCTCCCTCCTGAGTGGGTTCCACCACTAGCTGTCTAAGGCATGCTCCCTGTAGGGCACCGAGAATGACCCTGCTCTTGGATGTGGCTGCAGTCCATGTAGCCCAGTTAACATCTGGCATATTCAGGTCCCCCATCAACAGTATCTCCCCTTTTTCAGCCATTTTGAGAATGCCCTCTGTCATTTTCTTGTCCATTTCCTCCCCTTGAGATGGGGGTCTGTATACAACCCCTGTGCGGATTGTGATGCCATTCCCTGTCTCCAAGGTGACCCGGAATGCCTCTTGTCTTCCCCCTTTACTTTTTAGTTCTGTAGCTTTGATCCCTTCCCTTATGTAGAGAGGTACTCCACCTCCTTTTTTACCCTCCCTCTCCCTTCTGTAGATTGTGTACCCTGGTATGTTGACATCCCAATCATGGTTCTCCATGCACCATGTTTCTGTGACTGCCACAATATCTAAGTGTTCCTCTTCCATCAGGGCTACTAGCTCTGGAAGCTTGTTTCCCAGACTATGGGCATTGGTACTCATTGCCTTCCATTTAATGCTGGATTTATCCTTTTTTACCACATCCCTGCTCTTATTGCCCTTATCCATTTTTCCATTTACCCCTGTCCTGTCCTCTGTCAAGCTCTGTACCTCAGTGTTTACCCTGCTACCTGCCATGTTTTGTGGAAGAGGAAGGAGGAGACCAGAACTAGAGGGCACAGCCTCAGACTGCAAGAAAAAGATATGGGATGCAATGTGAGAGGGCGTTTCTTCACAGAGAGGGTGGTGGAGCCCTGGAACAGACTACCAGATGGAGTTGTGGGGGCAAAACCAGTGGAAGAATTCAAGAAGGCATGGGACAAGCATATGGGGCTGAGTATTGGGGGGAAGGTGGGGGTTAGCAGGGTGAGGGAGGTGTAGGGGGAATAAAAGGTTGTTTTATATGTGAAGGAGGTTATAAAATCCACTGAGATACAACGACAACAGGGGGACAATGGAGGACTGTATAATGCAGTCACTGGTATGCTCTATGAAGGAGGTGAGCAAGGGAAAGAGGAGAAAGAAGCCACAATGGTTCCCTAAGGAGGTGGGAAAGGCAGTGAAGGAGAAGAAAACAGCATTTAAAAGTACAGGGAGACCCTGAGGGATGAAGACATGGAGGTATATCTGGAAAAATAAAGGGAGGTACAGAGGAAGGTGAGGGTGAGGGCAGGTAATGCACTAACAGAGGAGAGGATAGTGAAGGAAGTCAAGAAAGGGGACAAGACCTTCTTCAGGCATGTGGGGTAAAGATGACAAAAACTGGAGGGATAGTGATAATCAGGATGGTAGGGGAGACTGCACAGAGGAAGATCTAGAGAGTGGAGGGATTGTGTGAATCAGGACGGCAAAGGGACTGCACAGAGGAAGATTTAGAAAAAGTGGAAATACTAAATAATTACTTCTGCACAGTCTTCATTGTAGAGGATGGGTGGGATGGACCAGCATGCTGCAGTAAGCAGCAGGGAGAAGGAGGAGTGGACATAAGTCCATTCTCAGTGGAGATGGTCCAAAAAGAACTGGAAGCCTTAAAGGAGAATTAGGTGCTGGGGCTGGAAGGGATTCATCTGATGGTCCTAAAGGAACTGAACATGGTACTTACTGCCACTCTGTAAGCACTTTTTAGCACCTCAGTGGAGATGGGGGGAGTTATAGAGGACTGGATGAGGGCTGATATGGTCCCTCTGCACGTATTCACCAGTAGCGAGGATGCTAGCAACTACAGACCAGTCAGTCTCACATCAGTGGTGAGGAAGTTAATGGAGACACTACTGGAAGAAAGGCTTATGGAGCACCTAGAGGCAAATGGGGTGCAGGACCACCAGCAGCATGGTTTCATGGGGAGGAGGTCATGCCAAACTAATCTCATAGATTTTGTTGACTGGGTTACAAGGGAAGTGGATCAGGGAAGAGCAGTGGATGTGGTCTGCCTGGACTTCAGTAAGGCTTTAGACACTGTGTTGCACAGAAGGCTAGTTAAAGTAAGCAGCCTGGGGGTGGTGGAGAAAGTGACAAAAGGGGTGTAACTGAGGTTTGGTTCAGGAAGCATAAGCAGATTAGGAGACATTTTTAAAATCCATGAGTAGTGATTTATTATTATAAGTAACAAGAGAATAAAAACAAAATGAAATGTATCAATTGTTTTTCAGCATAGGCAGACCAAAACCAAAGTCCAATTTCTCAGTTTAGAGTTGAAATCTACAATCAACCAGCTCTCTGTTACATCTTGTCTCCAAATCCCCTTCATGACATTTGCTTTCCTTTTTTTCTGCACAAAAGCATTGTGACCCAGAACTTTCAGAACCTTGTCAGCTTCTAGCTTCCACCAGAGCATTGTGAACTTTGTCAGATCCTAGCTTACAGATCATTGCTGCCCTCTCACATTGCTTGCCCACCTTTAGGTCATCTGATATGACTACCCCCAGGTCCCTTTCCATTTTTGTTGTTGTTAGTATCTCAACCCCCATTGTGTACTCTTCCCCTGGGTTTTTGTTTCCCAGGTGCATTACCTTGCACTTCTTAGCATTGAATCTAAGCTGCCATACATTTGACCATTCCTCTAACTTTGCAAGTCCTTCTCATCCTTTCCACCCACCCTGTGCATCAACTCTGTTGCAGATCTTTGTGTCATCTGCAAAGGGACATACTTCCTTCCAGTCCCTCTGCAATGTAAGCTTATAAAGACATTGAGAGGACTGGTCGTGAAACCTCGTTGCCCCACTCAGTAACCTCTCCTTTCTTCTGAGTGGACTCCATTTGCTATTACTCTCTGTGTCCTATTCTCCAGCCAATTCTTTGCCCAGGCTGTCATCTTGGGACCCACTCCCAGGCTGCCTGGGTAAAGAATTGGCTGGAGAATAGGGCACAGAGAGTAATAGTAAATGGAGTCCACCTAGAAGAAAGGAGGGTTACTTGTGGGTACCGTAGGGTTCAGTATTAGGACTAGTCGTCAATGTCTTTATAAGTGACATTGCAGAGGGACTGAAGGAAAAGTATGTCCTTTGCAGATGACACAAAGATCTGCAACAGAGTTGATGCACAGGGTGGGGTGGAAAGGATGAGAATGGACTTGGGCAAGGTTAGAGGAATGGTCAAACTGTATGGCAGCTTAGATTCAGTGCTAAGAAGTGTAAGGTAATGTACCTGGGAAACAAACCCTAGGGAAGAGTACACAATGGGGGTGAGATACTAACAACAACAAAATGGAAATGGACCTGTAGTCATATCGGATTGACCTAAAGGTGGGCAAGCAAATGTGAGAGGGGCAGCAAGGAGGGATGGGGGATACTGGGATGCAGGGAGAGGCATCACCAGTAGAAAATAGGGGTTATTATCCCTCTGTACAGACAGCTGGTGAGACCCCATCTGGAGTACTGTGTGCAGTTCTGGAGACCCAATCTCCACAAAGACATAGACAAGATGGAAGCTGTCCAGAGGAGGGCAACTAAAATGGTGCAGGGTCTGCACCGGAAGACATATGAAGAGAGACGAAAGGAGCTTAATATGTATAGCCTCGAGGAAAGGAGGGAGAGGGGGGACATGATAGAAACTTTCAAGTACCTCAAGGGAATCAACAAAGTCCAAGAGGGTAGCATCTTTCAAAAAAAGAGGTATGCAAGAACAAGAGGGCACAATTTGAAGATAGAGGGTGGGCAGCTCAGAGGTAATTTAAGGAAGTATTTTTTCACAGAGAGGGTTGTGGATGCATGGAACGGCCTTCCGGAGGAGGTTGTGGAGTCAAAATCAGTGGTGGAATTCAAGCATGCATGGGACAGTCATAAGGCAATTCTAGGGGGTGGGGGTAGGAAGAAGTAGGCTGCTGGTTAACTAGGATCTGCAGCTTATCCAGTAGGTAGGGAAATGGGCAGACTGGGTGGGCCAAGCGGTCCTTATCTGCCGTCAAATTCTATGTTTCTATGTTTCTATTGTGACCAAGAGCTTTCAGAACCTTATCTGGTCCTAGCTTCCAGAGCATTGTGACCCAGCTACAAGCTTTCTTTTGCTGACAGATTCCACCAGTCTGAGATTACACTTTGTTAATAAACTTAAACAGCCATTTCTGTAATCATTTCAACAGTAATAATTATATCTAGTTCACAAATCAGGGAGCACAGTTTCATGCATATTTTATAACTATATCTAAGAAAGGAAGAGACAGTAAAAAGGAAAAAAGAAAGAACAGCAAGTAAAGGGAAGAGTTGGCTGTGCAGTCCAATAGAAGACAGAGATAGTAGGCAAAATCCTTGCTTCAAACTCTCTCTACACATCACATATGGGACAGGGTCCAACCAACCCTGTCGTACTGGGTATTAAACTGGTTAAGGGATAGGAGGCAAATGGTAGCCACTCAGGCAATAGGAGAGAGACTAGTGGTGTGTCACTGGGTTCAGTGCTGGGACTAGAGATGGGTGAAGTGCCTAAAATGTGCTACGCATAGTATTTTGCATAGAACCGAATTTCGCTTAACATTCAGCATAGCGAAGCGAATAACTTCTCATCTTGAAGTAATGCAAAGTTCCCATTATTCTCTATGGACTTTGCATTACTTCATCTTCATTTTTGCTCTTTAAGGTGAATTTTGCAGTGATTCATGGGATTTAAGGTCACATGGGATCTATACTGTTTTTCACAGCCTCAGTCCAGTGTAGTATATGTAGTGGAAAGCTGGAGACAGTTTTCTCACAGAGCTGTGAGATTCAAACCATTGAAAATCCTTTAAAAATGCATTTTTTGCCACAAAACGTTGTGTCAGAATGTAGTATATCAATTGTAGTAAAGCCTTATGTGTTTATATCATCAAGCACTTATTGGTTTTGTGTGAATATTTAATGTCAATTTAGTACAATTAGTCTCGGTACTGACAGACACTGTAGAAGTGTGCTTAGGGGCAGGGGTGGATCTGTGGTGTTTTATTTATTTATTTATTTATTTATTTATTGATTGATTCAGATTCAACCTTTGAGCCAGAGCTCATTTACAAAGGTTCTATGTCAGATAACATAATACAAAAAAACAATTAGTACATACAACAAGAAACATCTTTAAACAAGCAATATAGGTTGATAGTTAACCACCAAAAAACCACATGCTGAGCATAGTGCTGGACATTAAAAGGAGAGGAGATTATCTAAACTTTACTTAGCCTATATGTAAGAACATGCGAGACTGCACACCAGAGTAGTTCTAGTTGCATTTAGTTTGAGGGCTGGGGGGAAACAGCCTCAAAGTGAGGCCTTGTCCTCGGTTAAGAAAGGGTGTGGAGAAAAAGGAGAACAGGGTCTGAGAGGTAAACAGGAGCTAGAGGGAGGGGGAAACAATGTGGGGGGGACTAGACAGGGAAGAGGGTGAGGGAAAGAGAGGGAGGCAGGGGAAAGTACATAAGGGGTGTAGAAGGGAGATTAGTGAGAGGCAATTTTTCCAACTTATGTTGGCTAGTTTTGTATAATGTGTGTGTTCAGATACACACAGTACAACTTCATTTAACTTTTTAAAAGTATTTTTTCTGTTTGCTGGGCATTTTTCAGTCATTTTAAAAAGGCTGTCTGTATTGTAGTTTACTGAACAGTTAAAGTTTCTGTTCCTGACCTTTAGTCTGTGTGGGCTATAAATCGATGCAGATTTTATTAAGGCACTGCAATAGCAGTACTCTGATTTTCTCAGCCTGTCTGCAATATAATGCCCCTGGCAGGGCTGCCCACCCCCCTCCCCCCAGCTGTCTCTCTTTCCTTTCACTCCATCCCCATGCTAGCACCCTTACTTTTATTACCTCCTGCCTAGGACCCTGCTAATTATCTGTCTCTTCATACTGTCTCCCTCCACCTTCTTATCGCTCCTCTGGCTCCAAATATTCACTTAAACTCCGGTTTCCTTCTGTTTCCCTCCAGCCCTACCTCTGACCAGGCTGAAAGGGGACTGCCTCTCTCCTGTGGCACTTCCAGCACTTCAGCTACCATCCACCCCCCCTGGACCTTCAGCCACATCCTCTGGATCCCAGGTACAGCTGAGTTCCTCCACTATGCCAGAAGTCACTTTGGAACATCATTAGAGCTTTCATTACTTTGAATTAAGGGCACTTCTGAGGCTTAAAGCTGATGGTGTAACTGACATTTCTCACTATGCTGTACTCTGTAGCTTGCAAAAAAGTTACCTTTCTCTGTCAGCTTATTTTTAATGGGACAGGCTGCACAATTCTGTTTTTTGGCCCCTAAGACTGCTGTAAATTTCACTGCTTAAACTGTTGGGCAATTTAAATCTGTAGCTAAATGTATAAATATTTGTCTGCTAACTGTGTTGGGCTGGGTTACTGCCTGTAATGTATGTTTAAAACTGCAGCCTTAACTATTTTTTCTTTCATTGCCATTTTTCCCCCATTTTTCCATTTGCACATTATACTGCAAAGCCACTAGAAGGCAACAACATGTGTAGTTTGCAATTCTCTTCCCACTGATCTCCTAACACTTCTAGTCCTGGGTCCTTCATGCCTATAGCAAGTTACCTACGTCCTATCATTCAGTGGTGTGATCTGAATCTGTAAGTCTGTACAAAGCCTCTACTACCCTACGCCTCCTACTCACACCCTTCCTGGTTCTTATCCTTATCTCAGTATCCCCTTCATACCTATTGCCATGTCTATCTCCTCTTCCCTTCCAGATACCTCCTTCACCCTGTCAATCACCCCCACAGCTCCTCTTGTAAATAGACACCATTTCCCCTACTACCCTCCAGCCCCTCTGTTTTCCCTTTCTAGTCACTTTGCCTTTCTTCATTTCCCTATCTCCTTCTCTCCACCCCTTCCTCCCTTTTCCCCTGCATCCCTTATCTCCTACTCTCATTACAAAAGTCCTATCTTCACTATATCATTTTTGCCCTCCTCCTTCTTTGATCAGGGAATATCCTCCCCAGCCCTGGCCATATTTCTTTCCTATTCTGGCTCCTAACCCAAACAACATGTCTCCTAACCCCACTTCCACTTCAACCCTTCCTAACAGGTTGAAGTTCCTCCACCTGAACATCTGCAGCCTGCTACCCAAAATTGATCTCCTACAAACTCTTATGATTTCACACACCCCTGACATCCTAATTACTACTGAGCCATAAATCAAAAAACACATTCCTGACAATGCCATTTCTATCCCTGGGTATTCCCTCTCCAGACAAGATCAATTGGGTCATGTAGGGGGAGTGGCCATGTATATCCTGTCCTCACTGCAGTTTACTGCCACCTTTTCTACCTCCATCCCAGCTTCCTATGAAGCCCTCATCACCCGCATTACCCTCCCTTTCTCAATCCCAATCTTTGTGGCTGGCATCTATTGCCGTCCAAGCATTCAACTCTCAGCCATGACTGAACTCTTAGCCAACATCACCTTGCTCTCACAATCTGGTGAACTGTTCATAATGGGTAATGTGAATCTAAATTGCTTGTGTCCCAAGTCAAACAATCTATGAAATGACGTCACTGCTCTAAACCTCACTCAGCTTATACTCGAGCCCACACGCCCTAATCTGAAAACACAAAACCACACCCTGCTTCAAGTTCAAGTTTATTGCAGGAGAACTGCATTGAGCAAGCTTATTCACGAGAAGGTCCTGATTACAGGTTTACAGACAAGTACACAATACATATATAGAATGACATAACAGTAATTAATATACAGTAAAGATTCAATGTGGTACATTATGTTCAGGTCATAAAGTAACATTCTTAAAATAATGAGCATGAGCCTAAAGGGATGGCGTAAGGAATAGGGGGGATAGGGAGTACAAAGCAAGTAAGGTGGTAACTCACAATCCACCTGCACTGCGTCATTAAATCTGGTCTCCTCTCTGATGCCCTTAGTGGTCACAGCCGCATCTTCATTATAAGTAAGGTCCATCACCCCAAATCTCCCCTAAAATCATATAGCTCCAATCCTTTAAATCTCTTGACCTAGCCCCACTCATCTCTGCACCTGCTTTCACGGATTGGGCCCCCCTCTCCACTGCTATTTCTGTTGACCAAGCCCTTGACTATTTTAAGGATAAATTCATTGCGACCTGGAATGCCTTTGCTCCATTCAGAAAGACCAGAGTCCATGGGCTTCACCTTCCCTGGAACATCCCTGAACTACTAGCCTGCTTCAGGGAGCGTAACCAGACCTGGAGGAAACACAAAACTATAAAAGATCCAAATGACTATGCCAAGTACAGAATGCTACGTAATTCCTGTACTAAAGCTACTAGATTGGCTAAGTCCAAATATTTCAACTCCTCTTTCCTGTCTATCATTAAATCTCCATCAAATTTCTGGAGGGTAGTTCACACCCTATTTTCGCCCCCCTCTCACCCCTCCCCTCCCCTCCAGTTCTCAAAATAAATAACTCCCTAGTTTCTGACCCTGGCTCCATGGCAAACGAATTTAATGCCTACTACATCTCGTGTGCCACATCTCTTCAGTCCTTCACCTCAGCCAAAACCTACCACTCTCCCTTTTTCCTTTTCTACTATCTCCTCTGATGAAGCTCTTAGTGCCCTCCTATTCCCTCAACCCCTCTAAAGGCTCCTCACCAGATGAGCTTGATCCCAAACTTCTCTACCTTTCTGCTCCTGTAATTGCATTTCCTATCTCCCGAATCCTTAACCTCTCCTTTATGTCTGCCCAAGCACCCTCTTCCTGGAAACATCCTATAGTCCTTCCTGTACCCAAGGGTGGTGACACATCCTCCCCTGGCAACTATCACACCATTTCCCTCCTTCCTACCCTTGCCAAACTTCAAGAACATTTAGTTCTCTCTCAGCTATCACCCTTCCTGTCTAATTCCTCCTTCTTCACCCCTTTTCAATTTAGTTTTTTGGAAGAACCACTCTACAACCATCTCCCTCTCTCCTCAGGCTTACTGACTCTATTCTTTCAGGGATGGATGATGGCCTGATCACCTCGGCCATCTTTGTCGACCTAGCCAAATCTTTCAACACTGTTTCCCATCCCCTGCTTCTTGATTCCCTCTTCTCAGCTGGCCTTGCTCTGTCAGCCACCAACTGGTTTAAATCCTACCTCACTGGCAGGACCCAGTCAGTGAGAATCCTTGATTCCTTCTCCTCTCCACTCCCCATCAACATTGGTGTCCCTCAGGATTAAGTGCTTTGCCCCCTACTCTTTTCCATTTTCCTTAATGATTTTCCCACAGCCTGCTCTTCCTCGTTTATCCACATGTATGCTGATTATACTGTTTTATACAGTTCTGGCAAAAACCCTGCTGCTGCTGTGGAAACCAGCTTACAGCATGACTTTAACCAAGTTTAGCTCTGGTTTGCTTCTCACCAGCATTTTCTAAATGCCAAGAAGACAGTTTCAATGACCTTTGACACCAGGCAGAGACTCTCTAGGCTCCTGGCCCTACCCACTTTCCACACCCTTTGTGGGACCATCCTGGAGGACACCTCCTTATTTAGATATCTGGGGGTTTGGATGGACCAGCACCTCAACTTCTCTGTGCATATCAATGCTATCCTGAAGAAATTGCACCACATGCTTGCTGCTCTGTACAGGAATCGTAGTTGCATCCCACTGACTGCGAGGCGTGAAATTGTCCAGAAGATGATACTCCCAATCTTTGACTACTGTGACGTAGTCTATGTTGCTGCTCCCCAATCTTCCTTGACCAAGTTGGACACTCTTTAACTCCTTCTGTTGCTTTGCTTTTGACTCCCCTTCCGGCTCCCACCACTAGGATCTGTATCACTCTCTTAGCTTCCTTCCACTGTCTCAGATGCACCTCACACTGTGCCAAACTAGCCTCCAAATTCTGGTTCGGGGTGCTCCCCACTTATCTCTCATCCTCTCTCTCTCCACTCCACCTCCCCCCACCCACTCAGATCAAATGACGACCACACCATGATGGTCCCTCACCACTCCATCCTCATCAGTCAGACTAGCTTCACCTATCACTTCACTAAAATCTGGAATTCACTCCCCTCTGAATTATGACACTCCTCCTCCAGCTACTCTTTTACCTCTGCCCTACACAATTACCTCTCCCTTAGCTCTTCCTGCTTTAACACTCCTTAATACCTACCCCCAGTTTCTGCTTTCCTACCCTAATACCCCCAACAGGGTTCTCATCATCTGGTAGGGGTAATCAAGAAATGGCTACCCCTCTCCTCATATTCACTTCTTGCCTTTTCTCTCTTCTCCACCTGACTTTCTGGGTCATCCGTGAGCACACCCTATCCCATCCTTTTTACTCCCACGGCACTTGTGTACTACCTCGAGCCTGCTCCTGATACACTCATGCACTATAAATGGTTCTGTCACTTCACTACTGTTTTGTATGTTTATAGGTTCTTTTGTACATTTTTGGATATGTATTATAATTTACTCAAGTTCCACTACTCTTTATTGTACTTTACCTTGTGTTCCAACTGTTGCTTAATCTTACATTGTTGTACTGTTTGTACTACCTACATACTACTGTATAAATGATCATCCTTCACAACCCTATGTAACCCCCTTCCCCAGGTCACACCGTGAGATGAGCAACTTGTTGCTCAGTGTGCCCTCCTGTTGAAACATTTCAATAAATAAAATATTTTTCCCAACTTCTGTGTAGCTACAGCTGTACCCACCTCCCCCACAAAACAAGGTATTGTTTTTTGACTTTTGGATTTTTGAAGATTGGTTAAGGTCCTGTGTTGCACTTGTGCTGCTGCATCTCTTTTGTTTTTTGCTTCCAATCCCTCCAAAACTGCAGAAATAATAAGTTGCTGTAAATTGTTTGTGTAATCTTAAAAAATGCCTACGAAGAGAAGGTCATGCAAAGCTGTTTCTAGCTGTGGCACTGCTGCCCAGAAGACTATTACCAGTGGAAGTTGTTGTGATGTTGAGGCAGGTTCATCAGGGGCTAGCAAGTCTAGCAGTGTTTGGAGTAGTGGTCAAGGCTGTGGTAGTAAGCAGCAGAAGGGAAAGGTAACAGTTGATGCAAGTAAAGGAATTTCTCTGACTCTGTTTTTCACAGTGAAATCAGTCACTTCAATGCTGGTTAGAGATGTTGTTGTCCCTGCTGGTAGTAAAGTTAGTGACAGCACAGTTGATAACAGAAGGAGTATTGCTACAAGTTCAACCCGGGGCGAAGTTATCAGGTGGGAAAAATTTTGTTGAATCCACAGACTTAAGTGTAGTTGATGTCCCACTCCCCACAGTAGTTGAACATGATTCTGATCATGTTAATGACTCAGTCTCATGTTTCCACTGATCTTGAGGCTAGACCATCAAAACATTCTGATTTTGATGAAAAAAGTGTGGATGAAAGTACTGAGGCTGTGGTTGGAATATCTTCAGAGGAGGACAGCATCTAAAGTGAATTTGTGGATGATGATTATGATGATGATACTAGCGACCCCATTTGAGAACCAGAAAAAAAGGAAAGTGAAGGTGGCTGTTTGTAAACAGTCTGTTAGTCAATCCCCCAACTCAAAGTTCTGATTTAGCTGTGTCTGTTGCTGACATTGAAGTAATAGTCATATATTGTGATGTTCAGTCCAAGTCCAAGTGTCCACAACACCACAGAGCATGCAGTTCACCCTCCATTTCATCACCACCAAAACTGCCATTCCATATGAAATCCCAACAGCGTCATATGAAGAGTAGGGCATCAAAATCCCTAGTTTGAGATTTTTTTGTATAAGATGGTAGCGATGAAACAGTGGCAATCTGCCAGCTTTGCCAAGCACATGTGAAGTGTGGTAAAAAGGGTAGCCATCTGGGCACTGGGGGCCAGCATACTTATCTCAAGAGCAGGCACATGGCACTGTGGATGCATCACCAGAAGGGAGCTAATGCCATAGAGGGGCATTCACCCTCATCCACCTTAGTGAACATGGTATCGCCTTCCTTCAGTATAAGTAGCCACGTCAGTAAAAGTGGTGAAATAACACCAGAGGACTACTACAGGCATGAGGAGGAGGAGGAGGATTTTGAATGTTCAAGCAGTGGTCAGAGTGGCAGTGGTGGTCCATGTAGTAATTCTAGTACATGAGCCCCATGCTTAAAACAGGTAAAATAACCACATTTATTAGCTTGTCACCTGTGCACCCACCATCATACTTCTCAACTGTCCCTGATTTTCTCGGAGTCCCTAATTTTGCCTGAGAAATTTCTTATGTCCCTCCTAAATTTAGCATTTCTATCACTGAAGAGTAGGGATTTGAATCAGAAAATAATGCCAGCCATTGGTGTTACAGTCTAGTTCTCATTATGAAAATGCTATTTACACTAAGAAGCATGTTGTATACAGCTTCTGGAACTCATATTACTATTATTTCAGAGGTGTCCCTGATTTTGGTCATCTGTCCCTGATCATTTTAAGCATTGTCCCTGATTTGTGATGGGGGAGGTTGAGAGGTATGCACACCATCACACGAAAAAGGCACACCATCCATGTCAGTTCGCAGACGAGAGCCATATGGCTTTCCATGTGCAAAGCACTGAACAATGCAACCCACGTTGCACAGCCTTTTTTGCCTGGAACAGTAAATACCCACCAAATCATGCAGTTGCACATGAACTCAGTGCTGCTGTAGTGGAAATGCTGGCAATTGACCTTTTGCTGTTCTCCTTTGTGGAGAATGTGGGATTCCAGCACTTTGCAGGACATGCATGTCCTAAATGGAAGATCCCATCCAGGGCATACTTTTCCACCTGTGCTGTACCTGAGTTATATCAGACAGTGACAGAGTCTGTAAGACATGCCCTTCAACATTCTGCATCACCTTACATTCACTTAAGCATGGATATGCGTACAAATGGCAAAATGATGAGTAATTCTTATCTGTGTATTACTGCACACTGGGTGCAGCTACCTGCAGTTGTCTGTGATGGTGGGATGGGAAAGCAGTGTAAGAAGTCAGGCTGTGGTGGTAGCAACCTTTGTGGCATTAGAAAGCATGCTACGCTTGCAATGCGTAGTGTAGCAGGGTTGCCTACAGGCAAAAACATGCCAGACTTGCTACTGGCTGAAATTGATGAGTGGCTGCACCCCCTGCCTATAAAAGCTGGCTTCATAGCTAGTGATAATGAATCAAATGTTGTTCAATCACTGAGGGAACTGTAATTTCTGATAGTCCGAGTGGCCACATCGGTGGTTGGGGAGGCAGAGACCAGATTGGTGGTCTGAGTATGGACTTTTGCTGGATGGGGCCGGGGCAGGCATACCAGGGCTGCATCGATGGCGGGAGAGGCCGGTACCACATCAGTGGTCAGGACTGCATACCGGGGCTGCAACAGTGGCGGGAGAGGCCGGCGACAAAGGAGAGCAGAACTGAGCTGAGGGCCAATCAGTGCATGGGGCATGATTTTTGAATGGCATGACTGGGCTATAAAAGCCAAGTAGCCCAGTCACAACACAGACCACTGAGGGAGCTGTAATTTGACACTATTTTTGAACGGCGCAACTGGGCTATAAAAGCCAAGTAGCCCAGTCACAACACAGATCACTGAGAGAGATATAATTTCTGGCAATCCAGGGCCACATTGGCGGCAAGAGAGGCAGGGACCACATCAGTGGTATGAGTGTGGACTTTTGCTGGACGGGGCCGGGCCAGGCATACTGGAGCTGCATCAGCAGTGGGAGAGGCTGGGACCACATCGGTGGTCAGGACTGCATATCGGGGCTGCATTGGCAGTGGGAGAGGTCAGCGATGAAGGAGAGCTGATCTGGGTGCCAATCAGTGCACAGGGAGTGATTTTTGAATGGTACGACTGGGCTATAAAGGCCAAGCAGCCCAGTCACAACACAGATCACTGAGACAGCTGTAATTTCTTCCCACACCACCCACCCTGACACCGACTTCTATTAAATGGTTGGTGGGGGTGGAGCCTTGGAGGAGGGCACATTGAAATTGGGTGAACTGGAACACTAGGAAGCTTGGACTTGATGCTGGCTGGCTGGGGGGAGCAAAAGGATCACATACACTGTGCTTGCTTGGACATTGTTGACTACTACTGGGAAGGGGCAAACTGAAGCTGAATGAATAAATTGAATGGGTATTGCTGACTACTGTTGGGGAAGTGGGCAAATTGCTTGTGAACTGACTACTGCTGGGGCTTGTGAACTGGCCACTGTTAGGGAAGAGGGAAAATTGCTTGTGAACTGACTACTGCTGGGGGAGGCATCAAACTGCTTGGGTATTGCTTGTGTAATATTGCTGGTAGAGAGCTTGTGTAATATTGACAATGTAATATTGCTGGTAGAGGGCCAAATTGCTTACACCCAAAATGAGGGTAGACTTGGGGGTTGCCAGAGCGGGCATTATTGGTAGGGTGATTGGGTGTACAGGGCGTGGGACGACAATAATATTAAAGTGGGCATGGAGGTTTGGAGGGTGCCCAGTGTGTTTCCAGCTGGCAGGTCTTAGGGAGGAGGTCAAGGGGATAAGAAGGCAGCTGGAAGGCAGGAGGGGGGAGAGTTGGGGAGGTAAGGTGGAAAAAAAATATGATGTTAGACGAGGCCAAAATAGCATACCCCAGGGGACAGGGACAGGTGGACTAGGACCATAGTTTGCTTGGGAGGGGTGGGGTATGAGAAGCAAACAGCGTCGGAAATCACTCCATAAGGGGAGGGTTGCCCAGAGGAGCCGGGGGGGGGCAGAGAGAAAATCTGGGGAAACATCACACTTACAAATTGATTCACCCTGCTGTATCCAGGTGATGAGGTGGAGGAGGCTGGTGGGAGGGAGGACAGGCAGTCAGGAGGGTTTGGTCAGAAGCTGAAGGAGGTGGGGACAGGAGAGGAGCCAGATCCAAAGGAAGGGAGGGAGGAGGGGGGTGAGGGACATGAGCCTGGGTTGAAGGAGGTACGGTAGATGGGGGATGCGATGGATGTCAGGTGGGTGGGGCAGGACTTGGTTGGGCCAGCATCGAGGCTAGGGAAGTCAGCCAAGGAGGGGGTGAGATAGGAGTACTCTTGATAGGCCAGCTTGAGGTGGGAAAAATCAGAAGGAGGGGAGAGTAGAGGGAGGAAGGGGCAGGAGAAATAAAGCAGATGAGAGTGGAAAGCAGGACCTAAGGGGAGGGGGCAAGAAGGGAAGCAGCAAAGGAGGCCTTGGTGGATCTGAGGATACCAGCTCAGGCAGAGAGACCAGGAGTAGATCTTGGGGGGCGGCAACTTGTGCCACCCAGGAGGTGGGGGGGCGAGGAGCCAGCTAGAGTCGCAGACAGAAGAAAAGCTTGGTAGGGCACGCACAGGCTTGTGATGCCCAGGCTGGGGTGGGAGGAGCAAGCTAGGGTCGGTGACAGAATAAGGAGCCTGGAAGGAAACAAAAGGCTGGTAATGTAGGGGTGGGGTGAAGGTGATTCCATGACCAGGGTATCTAGTGGAGGGGCTGGGGAGGAAAAGCAGCCCAGTCAAGGCTAACTGTATCCCAGGCTTATCCATACACAAAGCCAAATTCCAGCTATACTCGATAGCAAGGTAATGCAGGGGATCCTCAGACTTTCTAGTACATCTGGGAACAAATGATTTGGAAGGGAACAGTGAACTAGAGATTCAGGCAAGATTCCCAGAATTGGCCAGGGTTTGCCACTAAATAGGAAGCTCAATCTCCTTCTCTGAGATTCTGCCAGTACCAAGGGTGACTGGGGAGAACAAGCAAAAACTTAGAGGGGTGAACTACTGGCTCAGGGACTGGTGCAAGGCAGAAGGGTATGGGCTGGTGGGGGACTGGGGTGATACATGGGAGGATAAGGGGCTATATGCAAGGGATAGGATACACCTCAACCTGGAGGGGAGGGAGATCCTGAAACTGAAACTTGCTGGATTCATAGGCAAGAGATGGGATTTAAACTTGTAAAGGGGGAGGGTTAAATAAAAGGACAGCTCCAGGAGGGCTGCTTGAGGGCTCAGGTCTAGGGCACAAAATGAGGGTTGGGGACTGTGTTGCAGATCCATGGAGAACTGTGCAGGAAAGGGTGATGAGGGACTGCTCAGGGCCAAGAGGACTGGGGAAGGGACAGGGGTCGGGGTGGAGGATGGTCCTAATCAATGCCAGGAGCATGGGCTCCCGCACTACAGGCTATGCTGGTTGAGAGAGCAGTGGATGTGGCAGTAATTACTGAGATGTGGGCCACCCAGAGAAATGATTGGGACCTAAACTTGGAGGGCCACAAAATATTTAGGAAAGATAGATGAGAGGGAAGGGAGGGGTGTAGCACTGATAGTCAGAAATGACATTGCAGTTATTGGAGTGGAGGAGGCTATAGGCGTGTGGAGGTGTTTTGGGTCACCCTGCAAATGAGGGGAGGTAAAAGATTGAAAATAGGGGTCGTGTACAAATCCCCCACAATGGAGGGGTCCTGGAGGACAAACTAGTTGAGAACATCAATGGTCACTGTAACCTTGGAAAGGGTAGGGTGGTGGTCATGGGCAGGGCCCCGATTTTTCTACGGCACTTCAAAGCAAAGTTCTGCGGCAGGGTTCCCATTTGCCACAGAACTTCTACGGTGCAGGATGGATATTTCTGAGGCAATTCTGTGGCAAAAAGTTATCATGCTACTTCCTTTATTTTTTGATATTGTTTTGTGTATGTATATATTCATATCTGGGTGTATATATATATATATATATATATTATATTATGTCACTTTCTTTAAGACAGTGTTTATGATTTAACTTCCTACATTTCAGGAAAACAGTAATTGTGTTTGGAATGAAAAGTAAGACTATATCAGAGAACCTGCTTGTGATATGCTTTTATTATAAAAACAGAGAAGTGAAACTGTAGTTTGATCACACACAAGAAATGTATTCAGCTGCTAATAAATCTTTTTCACAACTGAGTTTGTGTCTTCTTTGTTATATTTCTATTGTGAAATTAAAGATGTCGGATTCACTGTACACTACCTTCACATATCTCTTATATGTTATGACAAGTCATGCATGCCATTTAATATTAATACTGCATTGCCTAGAATACCAGCTTGTTTTGTGCAGCAAACAACATGGAATGTTTTGCTGGAATTCAACGTACATGCACACACCCTAAACATAATCATGTTCCTATGTTTCAGAGCTGGATTTAAATTTTAACTGATGCCTCCGTGGCTCTCTGGTGTCCAACCCACTACAGCCTGAAAATAAAAAGTAAAAATCTTGTCCTTCCTACCCGGCACCATCCTGCTGGGCCGTGAGATTTCTCTAATAAACTCTACAAGCTCCAGGTCTTATACAAGGCTTTCCAGGTGTTTTAATTCTTTTATATAGCTTTTACTGTGAACTTTGTACAACTGTACTTTGACTATGTAAAGAAGCCCCTGCAGGAAGGTGCCTGCTAAGAGCATGTTTGAGCCCACAGCATCATGGAGGCCTCAGTTAAAATTTAAATCCTTTTGTTTTCTTGAAATAGTGGGACTAAGAACTGAAGAGCCACCCTCCCATGGTAATGTTACAAAAATTACTCCTTCCTGCATTAATTTTCTGTGATATATAATAAGCAGCATTTGTTAGCGGTAAAAAGTAATCCTATAGCAAAATGTATTTTGACATCAATCAATCTTAATTTAGCTCTGGTGAAACTCCATTGAGCAAGTTCATTTTCAAAGGGGGGCCTGGTAGAGTGCAACATAAATATTACAGTAGCACAATAGAACATATATGGCACAAATGGGCATAGTAATACAATACATGGCAATAAAAACAAGGTACAAGACATAAAGGACATACACTTACATTCATGCACAGTGTATTTTAATTTTGCAGATAATTTTAAAACAGCTTTTATAGCTATAGCTAATTTGGTAATTAATGACTCAGCTAATTAAAGATGGCTGCCACTTGCAATTTTTAAAAATCAATTCCACTGAGTTTTCCTGTTGAATGTACATGAAGCATTTAAAATGTGGATGTATTAGGCTGCTGTTACCACATGCTTCTGAAATTTAACAACACTGCTGCAAGCAACTGTACTTCATTTTTTTCTTGGCAGTCAAAGCAGAGAAGAGGCAACTTTTAAAAACCTGAAATTCATGTATTTTAGTTCAGGAAAGAAAGAAAGACAAAAATAAAAAAAGGGGTACATTGATATTTTTGCTAGAAAGATGTTATTGCTGAAAAAAATGATATCTTGACAAATAAATACTGCTGCCTAGGGAAAAAAAATCATGGTCTCTGAACCACAGCCAGTCAAGTGGCATACAATGCTTTTAATTAAGTGCCCGAATCAGTACACAGAACCAGGAAACAGTTGAGAGGTTTCATTTACATCAAACAAGATCTGGCAGATTTTGAATTAGTCAAATAAGGGTTTGTCTGTTAACAGTTTTTTCTTTTGTATTAATGAAGATGATGGTTATTTCCTTGCCTTTATGTGTTCCTGGTGCGGATCTTTGAAGAGGAGCTTGCTGTCAGTGGAAACACTGTGTATTAAACAGCCAGAAGACGTCAAGGTGGATTAAAAAAAGACATGCAGATAAATTCAGTTCCTTGAACTGGGTGTTGACAGCTTTACTGACACATGAAAAACAGAACTGCTGTACAAGTTTCCCTACATGGGGGCATATCAGGAGAAATGCACAACCTACACTAAAACAGGAAGCCCCTTTAGTTAGGGAAATGAGTCGGCAGCTAAAAAAAATAGAAAGTCATGTTTATGGGGGAGTTCAGTCATTCAACATCTTCCGTGCAAACTGCAGAAACTTTAATTTAAAAAAAATAAATTGAAAGCAGTTGGAGAGGCTGACCTAAGTAAGGTGAAAGTCTAGGGCACTGCTTCTCTTTTGCTGATATAGCCTTCTGCTTATCACATTTTCAATGCAGTAACATCCCAAAAGTGCATGCCATCCAGAAAAATCACTGCACTGTGTTAAGGGTGGGTTGAGCCTTCACCATTCTTTCTCTCGCACTGTATTTGCAAAGCGAGCTATCTTGGCATTGAAAAAAAAAATATTTGCTTTGCTGAGAAGGGGTGCAAAAACAATGTACTGAAAGAAGAAGCCCCCACCCTAAAGATAGCGATCTACCCACAGAAAAAAAACTCAAAATAAAAAGATTAAACATGCATTTTTTATTAGAGAGAGAAATACTAATTATACATGATCTTATTCAATTCGATCCATTCTATGTGGCAAGCACTTCTCTAGTGTTATTGACTCAGCACTCGCAACATATCAAGCTGAGGATCTAAACTACTTAGACAAGAAGAAATTATTTGCATATTCCTTGAAGCTCTTATTTATTTATTTATTTTTTTAATTTGACACACGGAACTGAAGGTGGGTGGGTTGAGAGATTGTTGCTTGATGTCTCTCCAGAACTGCTTAGACTGGCACTCCTGGTAGCAATTTTGAATGCATGGTGAGTGTACAGTATGGTATCTGTACAGCACCCTCTTCATTCGGGATACCCCAATCAGCAATAGGTAATCAGTATCTAGTATCGGGCTTAGCAATGGCAGCGTACAGCATGGAACACTTTATTTCTCTCTGGGCATGAACGGGATCCTGTACCGGAGAACCACGAAGGGGCTAGGATTGATTGCAAGAGTTCAGGCTTGCGGTGGGTCTCCAGACAGGCTGGCACTGCTCTTTTTAGAATAAATTAATTTATTTCCGTTTGGCTAAAAGGGAATGCTGGTTTATTTATTATATTCAGTAAGTGTTTGGCAACAAGCTAAAATGTGGAATTTGAGGAACGCTGGCTGTTAGCCCTACTATTGTGTTCTGTGGTTCTCGGACCCGCTATTGGTGGGAAATGACAAAAAAAAGTGTTATTTGACAGATTATTTCCGAGTGGTGCTCAGACTGCAGCTCTGCGTTGGCGGAGCAGTCATGCTGATTTCCTCGGTTGTGCTAATTTCTGCAGTTGTCCGCGGTTTTCCACAGTTGGCAGAAAATCTGCGGGTGAAGATAAAATCTGCGGTTGCTTCCGCGGACTTCTGCAGCCGCAGATTCGTGGAAAAATCGGGGCCATGGTCATGGGTGACCTTAATATGTTGGGGGCAGACTGGGACACTATGACATCCTCTGTGGCCAGGGAACAGAGACTGATGGATGTCTTTCAGGATGCCTTCCTGGTCCAGCAAGTTGGGGAACCTACTAAGGAGGGGCAGATATTGGATGTTATCCTAGAAGACAGTGACCAGATAAGGGGTGGATGGTGACAATGCCATGGTCTGGTTTCTGCTGTATCTGGGGAGGAGGATAACTGCACTAATACAGTAGAAGTAGACTTCAGGGGAGCTGATATCATGGGTATGGGTAGGATTCTACAGGGGAGCTTAGACAAGATAAGGCTGGACACGGATGCTGGAAGGTTGTGGGAGACCATTAAGAAGGGGGTGCAGGAGGCTACTAGGTCTTGTGCAAAAGTAAGGTGAAAGCATTGTAGAGCCAGTAAGCCATGTTGGAGTACATAGAGAGGTGCAGGAGGTAGTGAAGGGAAAAAAAGGCTGCCAATGCACGTTTTAAGCACTCAAGGGGGGAAGGGAGCCGGGAGAGTATGAGTTGATGGCTAGAAGGGTCACCAGAGTGGTGAGGGGAGCCAAAGTGTGGATGGAGCAAAACCTGGCTAGGGATATCCGGGGGGGGAGGATTCTATAGATACATAGGAGAAAAGAGAAAAATGAGGGCACAGATCAGCAGGATTAGGACTGGGGAGGCATGGGCTTAGGAAGCAGGGGAGCAGACAGAGGTGCTAAATGAGTACTTTGCCTCAGTCTTTACAGAGGAAGGCAGGGGATCCTTCCATCCTGATTGGAGGAAGGGGAGCCCACAAAATCAGGAGGTCAGATGGAGTCTGGAGGACTGAAAGAGGCTAGGCCAAATCTAGAAGGGGATGAGTGATTGCATAAGGAGGTGGGCTGAGAGGGAGAAATCACAGTGGATAGGGTGAGGGAGGCCCTTCGGATGCTAAAGACTGATAAGGCATGGGGACCAGATGGGCTGCATCCAAGGGTTATGAAGGAACTGGCAGATGAGCTGGCAGCTCCACTGGCTGCACTCTTTAACACCTCTCTGCAGACAGGATGGATGCCTCAAGAATAGAGGGTGGCTCATGTGGTGCCTATCCACAAAGTGGGTCTAGAGATGAGATGGGGAATTATAGGCCTGCCAGCCCAACGTCTGTGGTAGGCAAAGTATTGGAGGGCATTATTAAGAAAAGGCTTGGGAGGCAGCTGGAAAGCTTGGGGCACCTGGATGACAAACAGTATGGTTTCATCCTGGGGAGATCATGCCAGACCAACTTCATAGAGTTTTATGACTGGGTGATGGGGACCCTGGACCAACATAGGCCAGTGGACGTCCTATACCTGGATTTCAGCAAGGCATTCGATTCGGTACCCCACAATGACCTGCTAACAAAGTTGTGGTGTGTGGGGATGCAGTTGTTCAGGTGGGTAGAAAATTGACTTATGGGGCAAATACAGAGGGTAGTGGTTGGTGGAATAGTCTCCTCCCCCAGAAGGGTCATCAGTGGGGTTCTCCAAGGTTTGGTATTGGGGCCACTTTTGTTCAATGCCTATGTCTCGGATAAAGGGAGGGGGGTTAGGAGTAGGCTGAATCTCTTAGCAGATGACTCAAAACTGGGAGCACTGGTGGACAGGGAAAGAAGGGAGAGAGGCAATCCAGGGGGACCTGGATACCCTGGAGGCATGGTAAAGGAGGTGGGAATTAGCCAGCTCAGTGGCGCTCAGGGTTGAGGCACTGGATGCCACACCTCGCTCCACGCCTGATGACCTGGGTTCTGGAATTAGCCTGGGTCATTTGGGGTCAGCAGGGGAGGACTAGGATTGAGCATCCGATGACAGCTCTCCTAGTTCTGGGGAGAAGGGAGGGATGCACACCACACTCTGCTGGTCCCTGGGGAGACCCGGCGGTACGGCAGTAGCACGGGTGCCAGTGGGGGGGAAGCACGTCAGATGTCTGCACGTCGGTGTGCTGACGTCCTTGCACATCTATGCTTCCAGGGGAAAATAAATGGAGGAAAAAGGCAGCACAGATCCGCGGCAGCTTGATAGCCACAGTTTAGCCGTCCAATGATGCCTGGAAGGCATGTGCCAGTAATGGTTCCTCACTGGGCGCAGGGGCTACGGGGAGGGCCCTCTTCACAGGCAGAGATGCGTCTGCCAGCTGGGCATGAGAGCTTCAGGGTCAGAGGTGGAACTGAGGAGCGGTCTGAGGAGCGGTGGCTGGAGGTAGTGCAGGACTGTGGCTGTGGGTAAGGATAAAATGTTAAATGATAAAAAAAAAAAAGGAGGTGGAAAATTGTAGAAGAACCACAGCAAAAGCAAACAGGATACTGGACTGCATAGCCAGGGGGATTACCTCCAGGAGGAGGGAGGTGAACCTCCCTCTGTATAATGCCTTGGTCAGGCCACATCTCAAGTACTGTGTGCAGTTCTGGAGACCTCACCTTAAGATGGACATAGCACTAATGGAAAGGGTCCAGAGGAGGGTGACCAGGATGATTTAGGGCATGGGAGGAGGCCCTATGAGGAGAGAGTGGAAGAGCTTGGGCTGTACACACTGGAGGAGAGGAGAGACGGGGGAACATGATAGGGGTCTTCAAATATTTTCAATAATTCTTGCCATTTTTTTGCTGATTGTTGTGATGCAGCAGTGCATAATTTTAGTTTGTTTAAAATATGTGGTTATATTACTGAAGTTTTCAATTTGCTACACAATACTTAGTGTGTTTGTGAGTATGTGTGTGATGCGTGTCATCAAATCAGACACCTTTTATTGTGCCACATAATAATTTCAACAATGTGAACCTGCTATCCACTGCAGCTGTGTGATTTTTATACTTCTTTGTGGTATCTTTACTGGTACTAGTACTAGTGACTGTTACTGCAGCAGTGCAGTACACTGCCCCCCCACATCCTGCCCCAACCGGCAAAGGTATTCTTTTCCAGATTTGAATTTCTGATGGTAAGCACTGGTTAGGTGTTGTGCCTTTGCGTCTGCATCTCTTCAGTGTGCAGAGTAATCTTAATCTGCCTGTGCATTTGCATCTCTTTAGGGCACAATCTCCATCTGTATCTTAAGTCACAGTTGTTTCTTTGGCTTCCCTTCAGAGTACTGGACAGGTGTGGTGCATAATTCTGCATGAACATTGTACTTATTAATATGCGTTTTTAAGTCAGAACCATCATCACGAGTCACTCATGATACAAATCACCTTCTTCATCATCACGGTCACAAATGCAGTCACAAATCACAATTCACGATCACATCACGAATCACAACACTAATTTTTTGACTAGTTACTTGGAGGTATTGTAAGCATGTTTTGTAGTATCTCTCCAGACTTCACCACCCCACCATTGCACTTATGAATGAGCATTTTTAAGTTGGGGAGTTGGTGCTACAGCTCATTGGGGAAGGACAGCCATAGGCATTTGCAGTCCCAATACAATTACATATTGGTTATCTCACACCGTTAACACCGAATCACGTAATAAGCGTTTTTAAATCGGGGAGTTTTGTGCTACAGCTCATCGGGGAAGTACAGCCATAGGCATTCGCATTCCTTCCTGTACAGCATGTGAGTTACAGTACTCATGGTTGGTTCTCATACTTGGTATTAGAAAAGTAGACAACTTTATGTCCATATAAACTGTTCCCCACCTCAGTGTACACACATTAGTTTATTTTTCCATTACATACTCATTAATTCTCCCTTTAAATTGCATCAATGTTTTACTATTTACTATATCAGCTGGCAGTTTATTCCATAATCTTCCTGTTCTATTTATAAAGGAATAATATGCATAATTTGTTTTAACCATCCTTAACTTAATCTGACTAATACATCTTCTTAATCCATTTGTCTTTTCTTGCATCTCTAAGTTCAATTCACTTTTTAATTCTTTATCATTTATTATTTTAAATAACATCATTAAATCTCCTCTCTCTCTCCTTTTTTCTAAACTCCACAAACCTGTTCTTCTCAATCTTTCCTCATATTCGTATTTCCCCAAAGTTCCAGTCATCTTTGTATATCTTCTTTGTACTCCTTCCGTCCTTTTTTTCCATCCTCATATATGGACTCCACAATTGTGATCCATAATCCAAGTATGGCCTGATGTAAGACCTATACACTGGTACCATACATGCTACAGATTTATTAATAAAGCTTATTTTTATATTCCTCACCATATTATTAGCTTTCTGTATAGCCACTGTTCGATGTTTAAAAAAAAATGTAATCTATTATTGATCACTATTCCACAATCTTTTTCTTCATCTACTCCTTTAATTTCCTTATCATTTAACAAATACCTATTTTTCTTTTTATCTCTTTTTCTCAAATACATTACCCCTGATTTTTTTATATTAAACTTCATCCCATTCTGTTCAGTCCACATCTCAATTTTTTTTAAGTCTTCATTTTGTCTTTCCTGTTGTTCTAACATTTCTACTTGTCCTCCTAACTTAGTATCCTCAGCAAATTTCATTATTTGATTTGTAATTCCATGATGTAAGTCACTAATGTTTAAAGAAAAACAGAACAGGCCCCAACACAGATCCCTGTGGGTTTCCACTCTCCACTTTAATCAATTTTGACATTTCACCTGTTAATCTTACGAGCTGTGTTCTATTGCTTAACCAATTTCTTATCCATTATGTGATACAACTATCCAATCCCATATTTATTATTTTTTTTATCAATTTATCATGATGTACCTTGTCAAAAGCTTTCTGAAAGTCCAAAAATATTATATCTATGGGTATATTATTATTTAAATTTGTTTTAATATTCTCGTAGAAGCATAAGTGATTAGTGCTACATGCTCTGTTCTTTTTAAACCCATGCTGCTTCTCGTCCCTATATTCTAATATTTCAAGACCTTCTTCCATTTTTGTTTTTAATATACTCTCAGCAATTTTTCCGAGGATTGCAGTTAGACTTACTGGCCTATAATTTGATACCTCTGACCTCTTTCCTTTCTTAAACAATGGTACCACATAGGCTTTCTTCCAGTCTTCTGGCACATCCCCTGTCTTGTAAGATCTATTAAATATACACACTAAGATTTCTGATATCAAAGGTAACACCTCTTTAATATATCGAGGATGTAATAAATCTGGTCCTGCTGATTTATGTATTTTAATCTTATTTATTAGTCTTTATACCTCTTCTTTTGTTGTTTCTCTTTCTATTTTGATGATTTTTCCTTACTGTACTTTTTTCTAGATTTCCTTTTACAAAAACAGTCCCAAAAAAATTGTTCAACATATTTTCCATTTTGTTCATATCTGTAATATCTTTCCCATCTATATTTAATGGCTCCACTCCTTGTTTATCTCTTCTTTGCTGATTTACATATGTAAAAAAAAATTTCCCATTGTCTTTCCTATATGCTAAATTAGACTCTGTCTTTGTTCTCTCTCTTTTTTATATTCTGTTTTACTATTTTAAACAATTTTTATAATATAATCTAGCCTCCTCTGTTCCTAATTTCGTCATTTTTTAAATGCTTTTTTCTTTTTTTTTTTTTACAAGATTTTAATACCTTGTTAGTACAAGGTTTTTTTTCCTCTTCTGTTGTACACTTTTTTTTCTGGAACATATTGTCTTTCTAAGTTTAATAATTTATTTTTTAGTAATTCCTACATTTGATTTACTGATTTATTACCCAAATCCTTCTTCTAATTCCATTTTTTTAGTTTCTTATTAATTTTATAAAAATCTGCCCTATTATAATTTTTTACTACTGTTTTACCTCTAATGCCTATTACTTCCTGTTTTACATTGAACGTTATCATTACAAGATCACTATTCCCTAGCTGTTCCCTTATTTTAATTTCTCCAATAAGGTCCAATCTATTAGTTAAGAATAAGTCCAATATGGCTTCTTCTCTAGTTGGTTTATCCATCAACTGTTCTAATTCTACCATTTGCGATGTTGATAGAAATGTCCTGCTATTTCAATTCATTCCCCTATAATTTTCCCAACAGATATCCGGATAATTAAAATCTCCTGCTATAATAGCATCTCCCTCCAAAGCTATCTGTAATATTTCCTCATTTATTATTCTATCCATTTCTTTCTTACTATTAGGTGGCCTATAATACAATCCAAACAGAATCTTTTTTCCTACCCCATTTGCTACTTGAATCCATAAGGATTCCACTATTTCATTCTCACTTTCTTTATATAAACTACTATTTATACCTTCTTTAATATACATTGCCACCCATCCTCCCCTTTTATTCCTTCTGTCTCTAGAATACAACCTATATCCTTCAGTATTCCTATTCCATTGAACTTCAGTGTCCCATGATTCTGTCACCTTACACATATCTATATTGTCAGTAAATAACTTAACTTCCAGCTCTGCCTTTTTACCTATATTCAAACTTTTAACATTAAGAAGCCATACGTTCATTCCATGTTTTATTTTTCTTACTCTGTGTTCCTGTCTTACTATCTTTATTTTATTCCTGTCTAATTCTAATTCACTTACTTCCTTTCTCCATTTATTCTTTAGTTTAAATTATTGTCCACTATTTTCTTAATGTCTATCCCCAATTTTCTACTGCCTTTGCTACTTAAGTGAAGTCCATTTCTACAAAAGTAGGAGGGTTCCTTGATGTAATCTTCCCAATGTTTTATACAACCTATATCATTGTATAATGTCCATTGTTGTAGCCAGTTATTAATTTTCTTAATTTTACTATTTCTTATGTTGGTTTCCTTTACCACTGGTAAGATCTCTGAAAAGTATATTTTAAATGTCCATCTCTCTGCTTCTTTCCTAATATCTTCAAATTATTTCTGTATTTCTTCCAATTCTTGGGTTCTAATATTATTTACCCCTAAGTGAAATATCAGCACTGCAGATCCATCTTTTTTTTAACAATATCAGCTAACATATTGTTTACATCTCTAAGTTTTGCTCTCGAGAAATAGCTTGTTGTAATAATCTCTTTATTATCTTTGATGTATATTTATCAGCAAATTTCAATATTGAATCCCCCAATAGATAGATGTTTTTTACCATTTCATTCTGCTCCATTTGTTCACTATCATCCTTTGTTATGTTAAAGTGTTTTTGTCCTCTCAAATCCTCCTGACCAATCATCATACCATCCTTTTTGTTCATTTAGCCACTCTGATCATTTCCATCCTTTTGTCCCTTATCCTTCTCACTTTCCTCTATGTTGTGTCTCTCTCATTTATCATCTTCTTTTTGTTCATCTACTGCTTTTTCCTCTTTGTCATTTATTCCCCTACTTTCCTCACCCTGTTTGCAACTGTCCAATTCTCTACTTCTCTACTTCTAATATCCAAGTTTTTATTCTCCCAAATATTTGTTTTATTAATTCCTACCCCATCTCTGTTTGTTATACTATTATTTATTACTCTATATTCTCCATCTTTACATCCTCCTTATCGTCTAATGCAATCAAAGGTTCAAATATATTAGAGCTTTCTATTGATAACTGCATAGCTCTTCTTCGAACTGCTTTTTTTTCTTTTTGCCTTTTTTCCACTATACTCCAATATCCTTCTAGTTCTTTTTCTCTTCCTCTTTTCTTAGATTTTCCTTCATTCAATTCTTCACATCCCTGATCTACCTGTATAATGTTTTTATCATTGTTTATTTCTGCCTTTTCTCCATATACTGTTAAATCCCAATTCGCTTCCTCCAACTTCTTTTGTAACTTTCTTATTTGAGTACAGTGTCCACAAGTGTATACTAATAGTTCATTCGCTACATTTGTGCTAATCATGTTGCATTCCAAACATCTCAATCCCAATGTTCCATCCATCAATTTTACTATATTAATATATATTATACTTTCCTTTCTAATATTCCTACTCTTATATGAAATAATTATTCAAACACAGTATCCTGCCTGTTTCCTCATCTTCCTCATCTGATACCATCAGATGCCACTGGTCTCTACTTGCATCACCTCTGCTCTGAGCTCGACTCTGCTTGCTGAAGCCGAGCATTAAATACTGTTAGCGTGAGATGTCACCTGTTGCTATGGTAATGCTCACAGCTCTGACCACCTCCCTGCAGGGCTGGAACAATGTATATGAGCTGCCTTTAAAAAGGCAGCTCAGCCAATACACATGAGTGCTTAAGCAACTCTCCTGAAGCACCAAACTAGTGCCTGTTCCAAGTTTTTTCCCCTCGAGGAGCGGGGAGCCAAAAATGCCTCTACACAGGTACAGCCCTTCCTTCTTAATTTAAAATGTGTTCCCCAAAGTACCAGGCAGTTGTTTCTGTCCTGGAGAAGCAGCTATCCACTCAGTAGTACTGTAAGTAGTGGTGGGTGAAGTGGCCCCAATTTGCTCCATGAAGTGATTCACTAAGTAACGTGGACTCTGTGAAGAACTCCACAATGTGAAGCAGAGTACTTCGCTTCATAATGAGGAACAAGAGTCCATTGAAACCAATGACTTTGCATTATTCTGCCTTCCCCAAAGCACTTCTCCACCAATTTTAAGGCGAAGTACATTGAAATCAATGGACTTCACCTCACTTCACTCTGTGATTGAGCTCCAAATGAAATTCTGCAGTAATTCGTGGGATTGCAGGCCACATGGGCTCTAGATTGTTCAGCACAGCCTCAGTTCTGGCCTGGGTAGTGTGTGTACAGTGGTAGCTGGAGACAGTTTGCTCTCAGAGGTCTGCGATTCAAAACCTCTAAAAGTTGTTTAAAATGCCTTTTTGAGTAATATTTTTTGCTCAAAATTTAGTACATCGATTGTAGAAAACCCCTCTGTGCTCATATCATCGAGTGTTTATTGTTGTGTGTGGATTTTGAAACATAGAAACATAGAAGTTGACGGCAGATAAGGACCGTAAGGCCCATCCAGTCTGCCCGTTTCTTTTTCTACCTTATAAATGTGCCATCGGCCTTTGCTCTGTCAGTGGCCTATCTATTCATAGTCATTTGTATTGCTCCCTTATGCCTATCCCATGCCTGTTTGAAGCCCTGCACTGTATTCATAGCCACCACTTCTTGTGGTAAGCCATTCCATGCATCCACCACCCTTTCTGTGAAAAAGAATTTCCTCACATTCCCCCTTAATCGGCCTCCCTCTAATCTCATGCTGTGTCCTCTTGTCCTGCTATTTTTCTTATATTTAAACATGTTAGACTCTTTCACCTTGTTTATGCCCTTAAGGTGTTTGAATGCCTCGATCATATCACCTCTCTCCCTCCTTTGCTCAAGGGTATACATATTGAGCTCCGTTAATCTGTCCTCATATGTCTTCTGATGCAGTCCCTGCACCATTTTGGTTGCCCTTCTCTGGACTGCCTCAATTTGGTTAATGTCCTTGTGAAGGTGTGGCTTGTGAGAGGTCTGCTTGGATGTTTTTAGGTCATCAGTGATGATGATGCCCAAGTCTCTTTCTTCCTTTGTGACTGCTAGCAACTCCCCTCCCAGCCTATAGGTGGCTTCAGGGCTTCTCTTCCCTATGTGCATGATTTTGCACATCTTTGCATTAAATCCCAGTTGCCACTCTTCTGACCATTCTGCTAGTTTATCCAGATCTCTTCTCATTCTTCCCACCCCATCTGGATCATCTACTCTGTTGCAGATCTTGGTGTCATCTGCAAACAGACAAGCCTTACCCTCTAGTCCATCTGCAAGGTCACTAATGAAGATGTTGAAGAGGACTGGCCCCAGGACTGATCCCTGAGGTATCCCACTTATGACTTGCATCTCTTCTGACTGTATACCATTTACCACCACTCTCTGTTTTCTGCCTGTCAACCAGTTTGCCACCCAGTTGACCAACTTCTGACCCACCCCGAGCCTACCCAGCTTATTTATCAATCTTCTATGTGGAACAGTGTCAAAAGCTTTGCTGAAGTCAAGGTAGGCGACATCAACTGCTCCCCCTTGGTCCACCACTCTGGTTACCCAGTCAAAGAAATCTATGAGATTAGTTTGACAGGACCTTCCTTTTGTAAACCCATGCTGTCTTGGATCCTGTGCCCCTTTGGATTCCAGGTGTTGCACTATCCTTTCCTTAAGGAGTGCCTCCATAATCTTGCCCACTACTGAGGTAAGACTGACCGGTCTGTTGTTCCCCGCCTCCTCCCTGCTACCACTCTTGAATGTTAATTTAGAACAGTCTGTGTACTGTGATGTGTTCTTTGGGGGAGGGGTGTATTTGTGGTGTAGGTAGATTAACTGGTAGAAAAAGGCAGTCTTTCTGCTTTGGTTATTTTTTTCTTGTATAACTGTGTTAATGTACACACAGTAATATTTTCAGTAATTCTTGATACTTTTTTGCTGATTGTTGTGGTGCAGCAGTGTACAATTTGTCTGTTTAAAATATTTGGTTATATTACTAAAAGTTTTCAATTTGCTATGCATTACTTGAGTGTGCATGTGAGTGTGTGTGCGATGCGTGCCATTAAATTAGACCCATTTTATTATGTTACAGAGTAATTGCAGCAGTGTGAACCTGCTATCCACCACACCTGCATGAATTTTTTATAGTGCTTTGTGGTATCTTTACTTGTAGTGGATTGTTACTGCCGTGCACTAATCCCCCAACTGGCAAATGTATTCCTTTACAGATCTGGATTTGTGACTTGTGAGCACTGGTTAGGTGTTGTGCCTTTTTGTATGCATCCCTTGAGTGTGCAACGCAATCTTAATCTGTTTGTGCATTTGCATGGCACCATTAATTATGGGAGACTGCATTTCTTGTTAAACTCTCATTTCACTTCGTTAGCACTGGGGAATTTTCTGGACACAAGACAGTAGCATTTTGGGGATGCACATTAATTCTGGTGTCTCTGTGTGTGACCTGACCACTGCGCGCATGACTGAGTGCACCATTAATTCTGGGAGACTTTGCATTTCTTGTTACACTCTCATTTTTTTTTTTGCCAGCAGATAAAGGCCTAGAGGTCTATCAAGTCTGCTCGAATGTGCAGCTAGCACCCCTTATTCTGCAGCTGCCCCTTCCTTCCACCTCTCCCTCATTAACCCTCCCCTTGTCCTGTCCCATCCCTTTTGAAGCAGTCTACTGTCTCTACTGGATACCACTTCTGCAGGTAACGATTCCACCCAGCCACCACCCTCTCTGTAAAAAGTGTCTCCTCATCTCCTCCTGAACCTTCCTCCCTCCAGTCTCATATCATGGCCCTGTGTCCCTCCCTTCCTTACTTTGAACAGCCCCTCTGTACCCATCTTGTTTATTCCTTTCATATATTTAAAGGTTTCAATCATGTCACCCCTGTCCCTCCTCTCCTCCAGTGAGTACATGTTCAATTCCTTCAACCTCCTCTCGTATGATAAGTCCCCCAGCTCCTTGATCATCTTTGTCACCCTGCGATGCACCCCCTCCTGTAACTTAATATCCCTCTTCAGATACAGGCGCCAGTACTGCATGCAGTACTTCAGGTGTGGTCTAACTAATGACCTATAAAGTGGTAGAATCACCTCCTCCCTCCTCGAGGATATACCCCTTGCAATACAACCCAGCATTTTGTTGGCCTTTGCAGCTGCCTTCCTATATTGTGCCGAGTTGTTCATTTACCCTGTAATGAGCACCCGCAGATCCTTCTCCTCCTCTGTCTGGGCTAGCTGCACTCCCCCGACCTGGTAACTCCTTCTTGGGTTCTTCATCCCAAAATGCAGCACCTTGCACTTTTTGGCATTAAACCCCAATTGCCAGGTGTCTGACCAGGTTTCAAGCTTTGCCAAATCATCCTGCAACCCCTGCCATCCCCCTAGGTCATCCACCACTGCGCCTACCTTGGTATCATCAGCAAACAGGCTGATCTTGCTCTTGATGTCCCATGATATGTCTGCAATGAATATCCCAAACAACACTGGTCCCAACACCGAGCCCTGTGAAACACTGCTCGTCCCTGCCCTTGGGTATGAGAGCTCCCCACCCACCACCACCCTCTGTTGCCTTCCCTGAAGCCAGTTTCCTACCCATCTCACCAGCTTTGCACCTACCCCTATGCCTACTAACTTCCTTCCCAGCCTTCCATGCGGCACTGAGTCGAATGCCTTACTGAAGTCCAGATACAGGACATCCACTGCATGGCCCCTGTCCAGTTGCCTAGTTACCCAGTCATAGAACTCCACCAGGTTGGTTTGGCAGGATCTGCCACATATGAAGCCATGCTGTCTGCTGTTCTGTAGTCCTTTGGCTTCAAGGAGGGCCACCAGCCTCTCCTTCAGGATAGTCTCCATTAGCTTACCCATGATGGATGTGAGGATCACTGGTCTGTAGTTTCCCGGTTCATCCTTGGGGCCACTCTTGTGGAGGGGCACCACATGAGCCATACTCCAGTCCTGAGGTACACACCCCGAATGTAGTGAGGCATTAAATAAGTCTGCCAAAGGTCCTGCAAGGACCTCTGCCATTTCCTTCAGTACGCTGGGGTGGATGCCATCTGGGTCTGGTGCCTTGTCCACCCTTAGTGCCTTCAAACCCTCTCGAGCTCTGCCCTCCATGATTTTCCCATCTGTCACCCCTTCCGCCCTGTTTCTGCCATTTCTCCCACCTTGGGTGTCACCCCCCTCTTCTCTTTAGTAAATACTGAGCAGAAGTACTCATTTAGTGCTTCTGCCTTATCGCACCCTGCTTCCACCCAACCCCCCTCCTTCCTAATCCTTACTATGTGGTCCTTACAGCTCCTTTTCTCCCCGATGTACTTAAAGAGTCCTTCTCCCTCTTCTAATGCCTTGTGCCAGCCTGAGTTCCATAGATGCTTTGGCTCCCCTTACTGCCCTTGTCACCTCCTTCAATTCTGTCAAGTACTCCTCCCTGTCCTCCCCCTCCCTGTTTTCTTGTACTTCCTAAAGGCAGCTCTTTTCCTCCTTACCTTTTCCATGACCTCCTTGCTCAACCAGTGTGGTTTCTTAGCCCTAGCCTTCTTGCTCTGGGATTTGCAGCAGGTTTTGGTTGCCTCCACTATCCCCAGCTTTATAAGCTCCCACCTCTGGTTAGTGTCCATACTAGATTGAATTCTGGCCAGGTACCCTTTTACCACTTCCCCCATCCTCCCAAAGCTGGCCCTCCTGAAGTCCAGCATTCTTGTGCCAGATTCCACTCCTTCCTTGCCCATATCCAATGTGAGCCATACTGAGTGGTGGTCACTCCCTGACAGCGGTTCCTCCACTGTAAGTTCTCTCACTAAGTCCCCATTTGCCAGCACAAGGTCAAGGGTATTCCCTAACCTGGTTGGTTCACTGACCATTTGCAGCAGGAAGCTGTCCTGGAAGGCATCCAGCAGTACCTGCCCTTCTGTTCCTGGTTGTTGGGGTACTTCAGTCCACTCCTGGCATGTTGAAGTCCCCCACAATCACCACACTACCCTTCTTGCAGGTCCTTCTGATCTGTCCCACTAGTTCCCTGTCTAACTCCTCCATCTGAGATGGTGGTCTGTACACCACTCCCATTCTAAGAATCCTATTCTTGGAATCCTGGATTTGCATCCAAAGTGACTCTGTACTACCCTTCTCCCCTTCCTCCCTTACACACTTCAGTCCTTCCTTCACATATAGTGCCATGCCCCATCCTTTCCCAATCACCCTGTTCCTACAAAATAACCTGTTCCCTGGTACAGACAGGTTCCAGTCATTGTATTGGATGGCCCATGTTTCTGTGATGGCTGCAATGTCCACCTCTCCCTCTGCCATGAGCACCTGTAACTCTGCAGTTTTCCTCCCAAGGCTCCTAGCATTAAGGGTAACCACCTTCCACCCTTTCCCCCCTCCCATCCTGCCCCTTTCCTAGCATCACCAATAGTACTTGCCATTTGTCCTTTGTCACTGTTATGGGGGGTAAGCTCATATGGTTTCCCAACCTGTGGTCTCTGCATATCTCTTCCCCAATTGCCACCCCCACTCCTAGTTTAAATTCCCAACTTCTTCTATGTACTCCTCCATCCTCTGTTTCAACACTTTCTTTCCCTCCTCACTCAAGTGTAGTCTGTCCTTGGCATAGAGACTACTGTCCTCCCAGGTCCCTCCCCATCCCCAACAGCCCATACCCTTTAGCGCAACACCAGGTTCTTAGCCATCCATTAAATTCCTCTATTCTCAGCTTTCTTGTTGTGCTTGCCCTTGGCACCGGAAGTATCTCTGAAAAAGTTACTGATCTTCCTGCCTCCTCACATAATTGTGCTAGTTCCTCAAACCTCCTCTGGACTATAGCTACTGTCTTGTCAGCCAGGTTGTTTGTCCCAAGATGTATAATTAAATGAGGCTTGTCCCTATCCCTTCTAGCATATTTCAGAACAGATTGTCCCACCCTTTCCACTGTCATTCTTGGCATGGCCTTCAACCAAATGCGACTATGCCTCTCCCCCTTGCTACCCCACATGACTCCTCTTAGTATTGAGCCCCCCAGCACTAAGATTCCACCCTTCTTTCTCCCTGCTTGCTTCCATTCATCTCCCTCTCTCATTTCCAGCTCCTCTTCTTCCTCCTGCACATTATTTCCCCCTTTTACCCCTGTTGCAATTCTCCCAGCAGAATTTCCCCCCGCTCCAGTTTGGTCCAGGCATTTATCAATTACTCCTCTAATTTCATCATTTCCTCCTCCACCTTCTTCCTCTCTAGCAGTGCAAAACTATTTTCTGAAGACCCTTCACAAATGCATGCTCCCACTCTCCTCATAGTAACCTGTTCTCTCCTTTCCACTCCATGACTTTTGCCACTTCTTTGCCGCCCCTCACAAGTCCCTATCTCTTCCTTCCATTTGTCTTTTGTCTCCTGACCTGGTTTCCCAGCAACTTCTTCCTGGCCTGGGCCCCTTTGTCTCTGCTTTCCTTCTTCTGACCCTCTCCTCACCACTGTTGGCTTAAATCACCCTCCTCATCTCCCTTCTTCCTCGCTCCAGTATTTGGCTAAACCTACCCCCAATCTGCCTTGCCTGTCTTAGTTCCTCCTGCAGACCCTCAATCTCCTTTCTAAGTTTTTCTATGTGGTTATACACTAAACATCCTCCCACACTCCAGACAATTTTTAGAAAGATTGGTGCACCACAGTTGTTGCAGCCTATCACCCTACCCATTGCTGTTGTTACCACCAATGACCCCCACCCTTCCAGATGCAGGATACCAAACACTCCCCCAAGTCTCCCCTCTCCCCCCTCTATCAGTTCAAAACATTTTCTTTATTCCCCTTACCTCCTTTGTTGCACACGTTTAGATATATTGAGCAACTGCTTTTTATATTCCTATCCTTCCTATCCACACTCAAAAGAGACTTTAAGTAGCCATTGCACAACCTTCTTCAAACTCCTGTCCTCCTTTCCCCAATGCAATATCAATGCTAAGAAGTAATAATGAAAGCTCCTAGATTTGCAGTTATTTCCCTTCCACTGAGATAGCAGTCACCTCTTCACTTGCTGCTGTTCCTTTCCTGGATGTCTGCTTCTGCTATGACAGGTGCATATCCTTTGCCTGTTTGTGGAAGTGATGTCAGAACCCCTGGTATAAAGAAAATCATGGGCCAGGGATGGGTGGGGTGAGGGGTTTGGGGGGGTGGGACCAGTTCAAGTCTTCCAGAAACAATCAGGTAGCCAGCAACAATGAATCACAATTCTACTCAAAGCCCACAAAACAGGTTTGCTACCCAAAGAAACAGGACTCCAATTCAAATAGCTTCACCAACAACACATCACAATAGGCTTGGAATTAGATGATATAGGTCTCCAATTCAAAGAAACAGACCCAGTTAAATCACGCCAATTATATTTTAAAACAGTTCACTTCATCAGCACTGCAGAGTTTTCTGGACACAAGACAGTAGCACTTTGAGGATGCATGTTCATTCTGGTGACTGTGTGGGTGGGATGCTGCCAATATTGTTGTCACTCCACCTTACTTCATGTTTAAGGTGGAATGACAACACAAAGTATTAATAACAAGGTGAAGTGAGCCTTTCCTATGGGGCACTCCGCATTGTGAAGTGCCATCGCAAAGTGGCCACTTTGCATTCACTTCACCAGCTGATTTTAAATTTGCTGCATCTCTAATTACAATGAGCACTACTTTGATTATTTCTCATTAAAAAAATGGAATAATGCAGAATAGCATACACTGTTGAAAGAAGGGCAGCACACGCATAGACACAAGTTATTCAAAAGAATAAAAAAGTATCGGTCAAAATTGTAACTGCATTCTTACACTGATGCTATAATTGTCATGATGCCTTAATTTTTGGTTGCTGTTTAATGTGTTACATACATTTTCATAGCATACATACCACAACAACTACAATCAAAATACCATTAAGTCACATACCGTGACAGTCAAGCAACCACCATAAATTACTATATGGCCGGATTATACTGATATCAAACTACATCATTCATCATGCGGTTTTAGTGTCCAGTCCATATGTGAATAATAATCCCCTGTAAAAATGATCGGAAAAGTAACAAGTATTTTAGGAGTTGTGACTTAATTTAGCTTATTTTTCACATGACCAAGGGGTGGCAAAAATGGCGGATGCTGTGTGCTTTCATTGCAAGTGAAACTGTGGTGCAGCAACACACACTGAAATGAAAGTGTCCTTAAGAGGGCGTTTTGGAGCCACAATTTAAAATGAAATGAAAGCACACAGTGTACGCACAGCTAGCCACCACATAACTTATTCACATAAAATAAAGTAAGCAGTAAGAACAAAAACATTTCTATTGCAGAAAGCAGAATGGGGTGGAACATTTGGGGGAGGTGGGGAAATGGATTTAGCATTATGAGCATGAAGAAATGCAGGATTAACAAAATTAACATAAGGAACAAAACATTAATTGAACATAAATTCCATACTTAGGCTGTAATAAAGAAAAATATTGCTTAAGAAAAAAAGGAATAGCAGATGACAGGTTTTTGGGGGGAAAGATTTTGTGAAAATGTATTTGTTTACTGGGCCTGTGGGGGCTGGGGCTGACCACCAGTAATTGTTAATCAGTTTAGCTCCTCATTTTGACCCTCAGACCAGTTGAGCTGCTGCACTGTACCTTCCACATAATTTTTTATGGATTCAGCCTCTGCACACAGCACAGCCAGGTCAGCCCATGTGGCAGGCGTTGTGAGGGGTCATACTCGTGGGCAGCTGCAGAAGCCACCACTTCTGCTGTCCTGGCCATTTGTCTGTGACACCACACAGTTGGACAGTCTATCACTTCATCAGCTTCAGCTGCAGGAGTGGCTGGTACCTCCTGCAGCTTTGCTTCCCACTCGGCACGGTGGTGCACTGAAAGGTGCATTCGCTGATCACCCATGCCCAAGTGGCCTCCCTTGGGCCCCCAATGTCCAAGTGTGTCACACAGCTTACACCTCACTACCGGTGGGTCACCAGGGAGGCAGACAAAAACTGCTGGATGGGAGAGCTGTGGGGAGGACCAGGAAAAGGTGGTGGTGGGGCACCACATAATACCACCTGCTGTGCTTCAGTTGGTGGAGGAGCAACAAGCTGCTGCTGCTGTGTTTGCTGCTATTCTGCTTGCTGCTGCTGCTGTGGTTTCTGCTGCTTTTCCACTGCTGCAGGGCTGGCAGTGACTGAAACACTGGCAGCAGCTGCTGCTTTTTCTGGCACCACATGGCCACCATTGTGCTGCTGTGCCTGTGAGGGACCATTCATGGACGCAGTCAAAAGAGGATTGCAGTAAAGGAGAAATGGTTGCCCCAGGCTGCCACACATTATGGGCCTCCACTGCCTACCACTTTGGTCACCTCTCTCCATGTTAAGTAAAAGTGAATGTATATCAAAAAAAAAAATGCTGGTATAACTAGTAGAACTAAAATTACACTACACTAAGACTAAGTAACCAAAACAAACAGCATTTTTTAAGTAAACAAAATTTTCAAATAAACTCAGACTGCCTGCAAAACTTTACCAACACAATACAAAAACTTAAACGCACAAAAAAAGCTCAGTATCTAGAAGATTGTATCCAGCAAAGCACACTGTCCCCAGACTCCACACACAATGCTGACTACACAGCTCCTTCTCAGAGGGAAAGTGAAACTAATTCACTGATGTCCTGCCTAATTAACTGCCTGCCTGCATCATGCGACCTGCAGACAGTCAGACATGTGATCTGTGGGCTGTTTCTTGCCAACTTCACTTTCCCAAACTGTAATGCAAAGTGAACTCAAAGAGCACAATGTGAAAGCCAGTAAAGGTGAATTTCAACCTTTGAATGGAAATTTCACGTAGTGCTATGCAAATTCGAAGTTGCCCACTTTGGGTTAACTTCGCAGGTGAATTTAAACTTTGCTGCATGTCTAGCTGGGACTGGTCCCCTTCAATGGCTTAATAGGCATCGCTGCAAAGGAGCTTGGTGTTAGAGTGTGTTTCTTTGCAAATTATACAAAAATCTGCAACAGGGTTCTCACTTAGGAAGGGCTGGAGATAATGCATACAAACATACGAACATAGGTGCCGGAAGATGGTAAAAACTGAGGGGGCGGAGGCTCAGAGGGGCACTTGTGAGTGTAAAAAGGGCACTTTCTCGACACTAGTTTTTGCCATATAAAAATACAATCAATCATGTACACACATCATAACGTTAAGAATGCAGTCCCATATAGGAATATTTATGCAACGACATACGAAGGTGCCAGCAAAAATAGACCACCCAGTCTAATTCTGCTCAAGCGTGCAGCTATATTAAGAAAGCAGCTGTCGACCCAATCCCTCCAATAGCTCCACATGACGTTTGAACCACACACTCCTTAACCTGTTACAGTGGTTGTCCAGGTGAAACAGAAAGATGCCATAGTAATGTGCATCACCAGTCCCAAGCATGCAGTCTTCACACTAATGAGTTAGGAGTTTTTGGTTCCAATAACTCCAGGATAGAAGTTAGCAGTTAAGCCCAACCACCAGCGACAAGGTAAACTCCTGAGGCTAGGGAAATAATGACACAGAGCCATTATGTTTACACAGCTTATTTATTAATGAATCTCAGTGTACATTGTAAAGTGTATTTATTAATGAATCATAGTGTACAATGACAGTAAACAATATTGTACAATGATATGGGTATAAAAACAGATTTTTACAGCAAAGTCTGGATGGATGGAGGAGTGGGATACATTTGGAAATGGGCCACTGTTCCTAAGAATTCAATAGAGGAAAGACATCTGCTCATTCATTCCTGTACTGTTGCTACTGCATACCACAGACTCACCGACCAACCAATTTACCATCACATCTGTACTTCTGCCATGAATTAATCCTTGATGCTCTGGTCACCATTTCAGGCTGGTAAGCCTGTGCAAGCCTCCACCAAGCCCTGGGGCCACCAAATCATCCATGAATGCTCTGGTCACCACTTCAGGCTGGTAAGCCTGTACAAGCCTCACTCAAGCCATGGTGGCCACCAAATCATCCCACGAATGCTCTGGTCACCACTTCAGGCTGGTAAGCCTGTGCAAGCCTCCACCAGGCCTGGTGGCCACCAAATCAACCAATTTACCAACACATCTATACTTCTGCCATGAATTAATCCTTGATGCTTTGGTCACCATTTCAGGCTGGTAAGCCTGTGCAAGCCCTCCACCAAGCCTGGGACCACCAAATCATCCCATTAATGCTCTGGTCACCACTTGGCTGGTAAGCCTGTCAAGCTTCCACCAAGCCCTGGTGGCACCAATCATCCCACGAATGCTCTGGTCACCACTTCAGGCTGGTAAGCTCAGTAAGCCTCCACCAGGCCCTGGTGGCCACCAAATCATCCCATGAAATATGCATCCAACTCTTTCCCCAGGACACACCATAAAACAAGCTGCTGTCATCTCATTTTGTATAAATGCATACAAATGGCACCCATGCTCTGTATTTCATATTCAGAACATCATTGACCAATAAAGGATTTAAGTTGTTTACTTTGAGCTAGATCCAGAAGTAAATGGTGTGATACCTTTTATTGGACCAACACAGATGTTACAAAAACAGTGATTATGCTTTCAGACCATTACGGTTTGATTATTTTGGTGACGTCTACCTTCAAAAAGAGATTTTGCTCAAGAGACTGTCATGTTAAAATTTATAAATAAATAAATGAATAAACCATTCTTTGTCTTTAGTCTTTCACTAACTTGCTTTTTTCTCTACGTCTTCTTCACCCTGTTTAAACCTCTCTTGGGATCCCTTACTCCTCCCCACACTGTTAAGTGTTATGACAGTGTGGGACAGGGCACAATTATATATTTATCTTTTGTTTTTTTCCCAATTCTTTGTTCATACTGACTGCTGCTTTCCAGTACACCATGCAACTCTGTATAATGTATGTCACTCTGTATAGACACACGATAGTGGCATTGGCATAGGCATTCAGCAGAAGGCAATTGAGGTTATTACAGCCCTGTGCCCAAGTCTGCTGCTAGCTTCTTGAAGTACCTGCATAGCTTTTCCCCACTGATCTGATGTCTATTCCAAAGTTCAAACCTATTTACATGCAGTGGAAAGCAGGAAAGTGTAAGTTTTATTTACAGCAGTTTTTCTCCTACTAAAAATAACATATTGCACACCATGGTACAATAAATAATTCAGTCTGTCACTATAGATGGGATAGTGGATGGGAGTTGGAGACTATGCATAACCAGTGTATTGTGGCACAGAGGGGTTCTGATTCCATGTGACCTTCAGAGTGATGCTTGAGGGTCCATGGGAATTAGATCCCTGAGGGGCATAACATACTGGTTGTGCATAGAGTTGCTCATCCGCTATTCAATATAGTGTATGGGCATTAATGCCTATTTCTGACGCTGCACTTTGTTTCAGTGAACTGCTTGTTTTTTTGGGGGGGCACTTGAGGGGTGGTGGTAGGCCCAAAATTATTAACAGTGTGATGCTGGTGTATCTGCAGGTTCAAGTTAAAAAAAAATACAACACACCTTTCAGCTTAATTGGACTGGGGAAAATCAAGTTAAACCAGTATTTCTGCCACTTATAATTTATTTCTCAGTTGTATTTAAAGCATGTAAATTGGCACCCACACAGTCACAATGACACACACCAGGATCATTTACCAAAATTTCCTCAGTGGTACTGCTGCAGCAAAGACACAGTCATGGCCAAACGCCTGACGCAGAGTAGTAAAACAACAAGTCAATTTAGTCACAGAGTAAACATAGAAACAGAGGTTGATGGCAGATAAGGACCACAAGGCCCATCCAGTGACAGACTGAATTACTTATTGTACCATGGTGTGCAGTCGCTTGGCAAATACATTTGCTACAATGCCACACCACACACCACTAGCCATGCTACACCACAGTATGAAATACTGCAGATGTTCAGCAAGACAGATACAGGACCCAAAGAAAATGTTTGACAGGGGGGGCGCATACAGTTATTGCCAAAGCCCTGGCTGCCATGTCTCATCACCATTACTGCCCCACATTGCCAGCCAGACCCAAGGTAAGAGTTTAAAGCCTTCACTCCCAGCTTCACAGCTCCCTGTGTAGGGAGACTAAATAATCATAAAGGACAGAAGGTACATGACAAATATTTGGCAGCTGGAACGGGACATGTCCTTGTAAAGATGACATCTAGTAACCCTGGCAGGGGCCCATACAATCACTGGCAAAGCCTGTCCCTTCCCACACACACAGTCATTGGCAAAGCCCTGGCAGCCCTGTCTCACCACCATCATCCACATTGCCAGCCACAACGAGCACCTGTGCCAGACCCAAAGTAAATGGGTTTAAAGCCTTCACCCCCCAGCTTCAGCTCCCCTGGGTAGGGGAGAGTAAAATAATAATCAAAGGACAGAAGGTACATAAATATTTGGCATTTGGGAAAGGGAAAGAGGACATCTGGTAACCCTTGCAGCCTAGCAGGGCATATGCAGTCATTGGCAAATCCTCCGCCCTCCCCAGTCAGCTGCCCTCCCAGTCAGCAGAACTACTCCAACCACTCAGCTCCATATTAACCATATGTGAAATGTCCACCCAATTAACTTTTACTACTGCAACCTTGGTTTCACCATCTTTCGCACGGGAATAGCACTAATGAAAAGTCATGCCAGGACACAGAGTGGTAATATGAATGCCTCACTCACTTTTTCAAACAAGCACACCAATTGCTGTAGAGAACCATTTAATTTCTTAGACATCTATAATGTGTTTAAGCAGTATAGTGAATTTCTTACATAAACTATCAGATTTAAATTGTTTTACAAAATCATAACTGATAATTATAGACTGGCTATATGGTGATCAACAGCACAATGTATGTACACTCAATACCACCTCAGATAGGCTGGTACAGCTGAAGTATACAGTAGCTTTTGATTGAAAGAGTGAACGTTTGAATGAACACCAGGGGAATCACCTTTTATTTCAGTAAATTGCTGTGCCACTAATACTTTTAAAATGTTTATGAAAAACAAACTGTCACTTGGTCTTAACTTTCTGTTACTTGCCTTTCAGTTATATCATAATTCTGTGCTTGTTATATCAGTCATTTATACAACTAACGAGTTGAGATGATACAGATGATTAATGCCACTTCACAGACAAGCAGCAGGAGTAGAACAGCATCAGAACAGTAAAAGCCAGAATTATGTGTATAATGCAGTACTTTAAATGCTTAGTGACAACCACTGAAAGTGGTCTAAATGAGCCTTTGGACCCAAATATCCAATCCTCATCTCTCTTCTCCCCCATTAGCAAGGCCCTGTTCATCCCTCCCCCATTGGCAATGCCCTGTTCTCCTCCCCCGCCAGGCACACACAAACAGTGATCCTGAACCACTACCACATCCCATCCCATCATAGGTAAGAAGAATTAACCCTGAAAAGTACCTGGATAATGGTCTAGGTCTTCTGTCTGGTAGTTCGTTCCTCTGAGTCCTGGGCTGCCTGGGTGGCTATAGTACATGGCAGGGCACCTCCTAATCCTGCAGCAGCTGGGCTGGTGGCAGTGTAGCATCCCTCCCGGCTCTGGCGACTCCTCATGACGCTCTGTAGTCAGCTTCCGGCTGCTGGAGGATGGCTATCGATTCGGATTCCTTCCACCGACACACAGGAACACAGTCAGACATGAGCAGAACAGCTCATTCATGGGACAGGTATAACTCTCCGATGCTCGACTACTCGACCAACGGACTCCGCTCTTCCTCAGTCTCGACTCTACTGCAGCACCTGAGCACCAAAGTAATGGACTGAATGGACAAAACTGCTGGCATTTAAACAGTCCGCCCATGACTAGCCATGCCTGCTTTCCTTACAAGCGGACCTGATTGAGGAGGGCAGCATTTATAATTGCATTTATTTCTCAATCAGGTCCGCTGTGTGCGCGTCATCAATTTGACCCCACCCCCTCTGAAAAAGCTTAGCAGGGATTCATGAGGCTTGCATTGAGTTTTGGGTGTGGATTAAGAGAAGACAGCCTCAGGCGGCTTTCGTTTCAGCAGTTGGGCGGGAAGGAAAGCCCATTTGTAAAACAAAAGAAGGCAAGTAGGCAACCGTCGGTCCATCGCAAACACAAAGGAATTGCTGACACGCCAGTCAGCCAGCTCCTGCTACCCCCCACCACATCAGCATGCGTGTGCCTGCAGGCAGTACAGACAGGACTGTATCGGGAGCTGAGAACATTCCGTTTGTGTGTGCAGGCAGGCTGTGCAGCATGTAGGGGCAATCTCCTGGTGCACTTAAAAAGTGGAGGGGCGGCCGACCCTCCCGCCCCCCCGCTTCCGGCGCCTATGCATTAACATACAAAATTGCCAGCAGAAACAGGCCTTATGGTCTATCGAGTCTGCTCGAGTGTGCAGCCAGCCCCTCATCATGCAGCTGCCCCTCCTTCCCCCTAAGGGATTTGAGGAAACTAGAGTAATGATCTACAGTAGGTGGTGGCAGCTGGGTTTCAATGCCAAAAAGTACAAGGCTATGCACTTAGGGCTGTTGAAACCAGGGGCTGTGTATAAGATGGGGGGAGTGGAGCTTACAGTCACCAAGAAACACAAGGGTCTAGGGGTCATCATATCTAATGACCTCAAGGAAGCTGGGCAGTTTGACAAAGTAGTGAGAAATGCTAGCAGAATGCTGGGGTGCAATAGGAGAGGGATTTCTAGCAGGATGAGGGAGTTGGTTGTATCCTTCACTGGTGAGGCCCCCACCTAGAGTACTGTGTCTAGTTCTGGAGACTGCACCTCTGCAGGGACATTGAAAGAGTGGAGGCAGTACAGAGAAGGGCAACTAAAGTGGTGAATGGGTTTCACAAGAAGCCATACGAGGAAAGGCTGCAAGAACTCAACATGTAATCCCTGGCAGGGTGGAGCATGAGAGGGGACATGACTAAAACTTCCAAATACCTCACAGGGGTGGACAAGGTGCAAGTCAAGAGTCTATTTCAGAGAAAGGAAGGCATTAGAATAAGGGGGCACGCAATGAAGCTAAAAGGGGAAGGTTAGGAGAGATGTGCAAAATACTTCTTCATTGAAAGGGTAGTGGATGACTGGAACAGGCTGCTAGAGGAGGTAGTGGGGCAAAGACTGTGGGGAGCTTCAAGCATGCAGGGGATAGGCATGGGGGATATTAGGTAGAGGAATGAGGAGGGAGTGACACCTATGACCAACTAGGGTCAGTGGAGATGGAATAGGCAAGGAAGAGGAGCAGACTGGATGCCTAAAGGTCATTTTCTACAGACAAAACTTTTGTTTCTATGTTTTCTGAATGTATCAAGTCACATTATTCCCATCACTTTACTGATCCCCAGCTCCAAGAGACACCTCACCTACTCTTTTCCTTCAGGTGGGAGTGCAGTATGAGCAACTGTATCCATAGCAAACATTAGTGGCACTCTGAAACTGTTCAGTAGTGTGTCCTCCTACCAGGTGTTTGGTGCATTTCCTTCCGGAGACTGAGTATATGATAGGGAAATGTGCATATGCAAATATAAAGCATACATGTGCAATCAAATTACAGATGCTGTATGCATAAATAGGTATGCCCCCCCTACAGTGACACCATTATAGCGAACATGTCGATGCTGACAACATCGACAGTTTGCTGTGATTGTCCGCCCAAGACCTTGGCATTCTGTCTCCCAGTTCTGTACCCCCTTCCCAAATCAACTCCGACTCAGAGTTGGAATCCTATAGATTGGGGGTGCAGGGGGCAGATCCACCACATGGGGAGTTTGGGGGCGATGTCCCCTGATAGAAATAGTTCTGGGGTCTCCGGCCAGATTTATGTCAACCGCAACTTGCAGTCAACATAAATCCATTGCTGTGATGTCGGTTGACAACATAGTTGTCGAACTGGCATCGTAGAGTCACATAAATGACATAATGGAATACATTTAACAACATAATGTTGGATCACTTGAGTGCAGTACAGCATGGAGGTGGTTTCTCTCTCCCTCCCTCATTTCACCTTCTTAGGATTCATAAGTGTACAGTATGGTGTGGAAACCAATGCTGGCCACAAGAGGTGTATTGGTCTTTTCTGAAAACCAAAGTCTGCTTCATAAGTTGGCAAATAAATTATTTTTGACATGTTTTTTTTTTTAAGAATTGCTAATTTCTGCAACCTAATTTGATAAAGGGCGAAAGTCCGAAACACGTCAGATGGGGGTTTGTGTTCCGCTTTTTTAACTTATTAAAACTATGAAGTTTTTAATATAGCAACTGGTTCAGTGTGTGCTTGGAACTTTTACACTATTCTAATATGCAAAATACTTCCTACTTATTACATCTTTGTAAGTTTTGTGGAAACCTGTAATCTATTCTATGTGACTGTGAAAAGGATAACCAAATGAAAACTTTACGTGCTGATGATATTGCTAGTCTTGGCATAGCACCCTTCTAAAATGTGCTAGGGTCATGTGGGCCATTTACTACTAAAACATTAATTTACATTAAAATTCATGAATTTCATTTTAAAGATTTTGTTATGTTGCAAACATTTATTTTTTTGTATTATCTGTTCATCCCACCCCCACCCCCACACCATGGCCGATCTCTCCTTCAAGCCCCCCACATGGACCTTCTCATCTTGGCAACTCCTCACTCCCCCACCCCACATTGCAGCCAACCCAGGTATCCCTGATGTATTCTGTCATCAGGTGGGTTCCTTACCTTTGTAGTGGATGAACCTTCCGGCCATACTTTCATGACCCTGGGTGCTGCTGAGGTGGCAGATGGAGGTTTGGGAGTCCAGTGATGAGGATCCATGGAGGCTGTCACCCTATCAGCCAGGGTGCCATTTTTCCATTTTCTCACCAGAGGAATGGCATGCCACAAATGTCAAGGCAAACACCGATGTCCGCCACTCCCCAGTCATCAAGGGTTTGATGTCTTGCTGTGCCCCCAGCCTCCGTCAGGGGCGAGCAGATGCTGAGCCGCATCCCCACCCTCACCCTGGAGAAGGTGAGCTGTCACTGACACTCCATCCTCCTCCCCCCCCCAGCTGGTCCTACAGTGACAGGGGTCCATTCCAGAACCTGGGTCACTGGCATCGCAGAGGGAAATCCAACCACTGTGCCAATGGGCTGACACGCAAAAATGTATTTAATCTTAAAAGCTGTCAGTATTTTTCAAATAAACATTCAGACTAAAAGTTGTTGGCATTGTTTATAAATTGGACAGTAAAAGTTACTTATTCTAGAAAGATTTTATTGTGCAACTCACATCTCTATATAATTAAATATTCCAGTTCTAGGATTACTATGTGAGACCATTGCTGTGAAACCAGAACCACTGGTTCTGCACATGAGAGCTCACACTTTAACGGTGATCAAGCTATAAACATCATTATACAGTACAATACTGTAAAAGTTGAAATTTTCACTATCAAATCATTTTCATTATTTTTACTGAAGCACTAATTCATGTGAAAATAGATCTGTGCAAATTAGCGATAGTAACACTTTTTCTGTTATAGTGAACATAGTGCTAATTACAAAATCACACATGCCCCCACAATGCAAAGCATCATGGGCTGCATATGCAAATCACCACAGAATGTTATGCTGGTCCAACTTTAAGCAGAATTGCATGGTGCTGAAAGGCCTCTCACACAGTTTGCAAAGGGTGCTAACAGAAGACATAGACACGTGTTTCGTCCTACCAGGACTCATCAGTATGCCTCGTCTGTTTGACACCCCAGTGGAATGGACCAGCTACCCCTAAGGCAGTGTGCCTGGGATATATTGTGGTGAACCCATTAAAATAAAAAACTAAATTAAATATACACAATTATGGTTGCTTTTGTGTTTGTGCTAAAATTACTTTGCATAAAAACAACTAATTTTACAGTATTTCCTACATAGAAAATAAAGTAAGATTAGTATATTTGCGTTTTACTCAGGCCACACAATCAGGATCATTTTGTTTTTAAAAACACAATGATGTCATAGTTACAATGCACACTAGATACACTTGTGATACCATAGTCTGTTTGTATGCCAGTGTTATATAATATTTTTGTAGTTAATCTATTTTTTAAACATACATACTATCTCGTGCAGTAGACCAACAAAACAGTTTGCATATATAAAACCTAAAAGTATATTATTAAACCCTGCATCAAGATATACAAGGCTTAATGTGCGATTTGGCTATTACTACAAACATATAAAAGCATACAGGTGAGATTGGTAGGCAAACTGGGAATTAGTTGCAGAAGCCTAGCATCATTACATAGAAGAGCATAATATTAGATACATAGGGTGAGGATGGTTTCAGGAGAGTAATCATAATAATCTTTACTTTATTTAGCGCCTTTCAAAATTGCCAAGGTGCTTTACAAAAAAATGTCTAAAAACAATAACATAAAATGACAATATAAAAGAGAATCTATAAAATCTGTTACTAAATATACTTAGCTAGTAAATGCTTGGCTCCATAAATACGTTTCAAGTGCCTGTTTAAACCCCCCCCAGGGTCACACACGCCCACAGCTGATGGGGTAGAGAATTCCAAAGGGCTGGGGCCACATACATAAATGCATGGGCCCCTGAAGATTTTAATGATACCCTTGGAATCTCTAGCAACCCCTCATCAGCTGAGCGGAGCCATTGCTCTGGGCAGTAGGGGTCAGAAGCTCTTTCAGGTAGTCAGGGCCAAGTCGATGTAAGGCTTTATACATCAGTAATCCAGCTTTAAAGGTGATCCCCCACTGAATCAGCAGCCAGTGCAGTTCGTGCAGCACTGGCATGATGTGACATGACTGGGGAGTCCCCGTCAACAACCGGGCTGCAGCATTCTGCACTAGCTGGAGGCGGCAGATATCAACCCCTGGTAGCTCTAAGTAAAGGGAGTTGCAGTAATCAAGGTGCAAGGTCACAAACGCTTGGATCGTCATGGGAAGGTCACCGGATGGAACAAGGTGTTGATCCTAGTGATGTTCTTCAGATGGTAAAAGGATGTCCTGCTGACTGCCGACACCTAAGACCAAGAGTCAGTCTGTCATCAATCACCTCTAGGTCCTGCACCTGTTCATAGGCAAGGAGCTTGGAGCCCCCCAGAAAAAGCTCTGTGGGCTGACCAGCCCCCAACCCCGCCATCCAGCGACCAGGATCCACATCCATCACCTCTGCATGTTCCTTCCTGCAAGGTGCCAATTGATTTTCAAATAAAACCTAACTATGTAATAATACTACTTAAAGGTTTATAAACATATAACAAGCTGTCATTGGGTATAGTACGAGGTGGTACCAAGATGTAGCCTATGATTATTCACACTTGGTTGGAGTTATAGGCAATACCTGTTGCACTTGAAGCCAGATGTGAGGGGTGTTTCTGCATTTATGTGGGAGCCTAGTGGGAGAGGAAGGTGGTGCATACTTAACCACTTCCAGCTGTGAGCTGTTGGTTAGTTCGTGGCTGAGGAGTATTGAGTATGCCAAAGTGTTGAAAGATGGGGCCACAGGTCTTCTCTAGCATGTATGGTGTTCACCAGGTGAGATATTTTGCTAGCTGCGCCAAGATAGCACCTAGTTCTTGTACAGTCAGTACTTCCTTTATTCACCAACATCCCAATAGGCACTTAGCTTCTGTTGCCACTGTAAGAACCCAGTATTGGGCTATGCGAGGGAGATAAGAGGCACCATTAGGAAAGCCCAGGATTAAGAGGTTGGGAGTTAGTGGGACCGGCCTGATGAGCACTTGTGTTGAAAGTCCTGTCAGTTCAGACCAGAAATTATGCAGCCTGTGGCATCACCAGAGTATGTGAACGAGATCACCTCCTATCTTTCTGCGTCTCCAGCAGTTGGTTTTAGGGAAAAGGTGAACAGCATGTAAGACTGTCAGTGAGTGATCCCAGAGATGCAGCACCTTGTTTTGCATGAGCTGTGATCTGGATATCCTTTTTTGAAAACTTCAATTTTTTGACATGCCATAATGCATGATCTAAAAGAAATTACAGGAAAACAATGGATTCAGAACTTATTACATCTAAATATATGGATTTGGATTTTAATAGGGTACAACGTATACAAAACTTTCTCAGTAATATTATCACTCCTGAAGTGATAATACTACACTTCAGCAGGGATAATACTACCATTCAGGTCCTGAAATACTATAATTCAGGACTTGAATGATAGTATTATCACTGAATGGCAAAGGTGCATTCATTATTCTGTCTCCCCCATGTCTTCCAAAGCGTGCCTTCCGATTGGCCAGTTTTCCTGTGTGGGTGGGCAGATCATTTTTCAAAACATGGCAGCCCATCTCTCGCTTACTGAGACCAAACTGGGTCCTCGGCACTTCTCTTTATTTTTATTTTATTTTGCCTCTTCAATAAATGGAATTATCTGTTTGAACCTGCCATCCCCTAATGAAGAATGGATAGGACTCCCTACAAATTCAAAGTAGCAGCACTTGTGGTATTGGAAAGCGGGTAGAGGTGGGGAGTGTCACAGGAGAACTTCGCTCTTGAAATTCATGTGTCCAGAAACTGTCAATGGTATTACTCCCTGGTAATGGACACAAAACTCTCCATTATTCTCTTTTTATTCACTTTCACTGTTGCGAAGCTAGATGCTTTCCCTGTATTGTGGCCATGCACAACTATGGCTATAAGTTTTTGGTTTGGTTATATGCCCCACAGCCTCAGGGATGGCATTGAATTGTTTGAGTGGGTGGGCAATGTAGGTTCATATCATCATATGTTCTCAGACCCTTGACTGGAGGCTGTGTTGATAATGTAGTTAAAATTGGAACATAACATACTTATGCATTTAACATATCTTGTCTGGTCAAGAGTTAACAGTGCTAGAGAAGCACTGTTGGCAATCTCACCTACTAGTCCTGTCATTAAGTTATTGATGCAACACAAACAAACATTACATGTAGATTAAAAGGACAAAACTATGCATTAGGATTCATCTTATAATAGCAATTTGTTCATTAACCCTTGTATGGTGGCTTTAAACCTAGGTTTATTGTATTCGTCTGGATATTGTTTTTGAATAGACTATCTGCTACTGCTGGTTCGAATGGGATATTGGTGGCTCCTTCTACTAGTGAACAGAATGTTGGTGAGACTAATATTGCTTGGCCTCTGGGTGTCTTACAGGAATGTACACTGGATGCTGATGTTATCTGTTTTTCTGAGATGAGGATTAGGCATCCAGTGGGCCAGTTTTTTTAAGGTGGACTTTCTGTGCGTGTCTCAAACCTATGAGCAAGTTTCTCCAACCTTCAAATTCATCTGATACTAATTCACTGTAGGCTGGGGTCCTTTGTGTAATCTCAGGTGAAGGAGTTGATGTTTGGCCATTTCTGTGATCAGGTATATCGTATGTTCCTTGCTAATTGCTACACTGGAATGGCCCACATTACATGTGATGGATCTGTCTGGGGTTAACATGTTTTTAGCCCCTAGTAATGGATTAAAAGGACACTGTTAACCTGTTTTTCATCATATTATTGCTAGTTAAAAATCTATATTTTATGACTGTGCACCTTCTCTAACATTCATTGATGTTGATCTTTGTTTAGTCTGTCTTCTTGTTTAGTAGAACTGGAATGCATGCTAATGTATATCTATAAACAACCTTGCTTTGTTTACAGTCCTGGATCTGTTCTTACTACATACTACCTGAGCATTAGAAACACACGCAAACAGTGCAGTCTCTCATGAGGCAGTAGCCTCCTAAACTCTCATTACATCATGAGTGACTAGACTGTGTTGTGGGTGTTCCCAAGTCCAGAAAAGATGCAGTTGGAGCTGATCAAGGAATGTAAACAAACCTGTGTTTGTGTGGTAACACCAGTATGGTGGGCAGTCTGTTTTTCACTTTTTTCAGCAAAAAAAGAGTCGGAATCAAACTACCAGCTACATCAGCAATCTTTACAGAATATTGGCAATCATAAAATGTGTTTTTTAAACTAGGGACACTTTGAGACCTAAGGGGGTTGCCAGTGTCCCTTTAAGCTCAGTTCTCAACTCAATCCAAAATGACTTTATGTAGAAACATGTCCAAAGAAGGTGCATGAGGGATTCATTCAGATATGCAAATTTGCTGTTTCATTTATTTGTCATTTTTGACAAGATAAAGCACTGTAAACTGTGATGGCTGGTTTCCAGGTGCATCCTGGGGTGGGTTGCATGGACATTCTTTATTGATAGGGGAGTGCTGGCCATCACATTGGGGGAATTCCCCTGCTTTCATTCAATTAGTGTTGTGGGATATTTTATTTCTACCTGGATAGTGACCAGAAATAAGCAGAAGGACTTTAGTTTAATATTTCACCCAGTGGTATTGATCCATCTTGATGAGCTTATTTGTCGTGTAGTAGAGATTGCTCACAATTTTGAACTGTTGCATTTTTATGTCTATGAGTCACGTCACTTGTCTGAAAAACTCCCAGAGCTTAATCCAGTCCTATTTGAGGTACCTTGTCTTAATTCTCTATTCTACCAAGTTGTGGCGGCTCTACACCAGGGCCTGCCAGGGCACGTGCCCCGGTAAAAAAATGCTGTGCCCCAGATGGTGCCCCAAGTGGTGCAAAGCTTCCCCCATAGTAACAATATATCAGTGCCCTGGCTGCCATTGGTTGTGCCTCAGCTGTGCCCTGGTAACCATTTGTGGCTAGAGCTGCTACTGACCAAGTGGTGATTTCATTTGCTTAATTATACATTTGTGCTATTTGAGTATTGTACCAATTATGAATGGTTTAGGTGTTTTTTAGGTTCCTCAGCAGGCCCTCTTCCCTGCGTGTGTCACCATCTCTTAGTACTTGATACTGCCAGTGATGTTTTCATGCACAGTGTAGCTGGAGAGATCTATATGCATCTGAGGGTTTGAGGCAATGTCTCTGTTATAGCTATCGGAATGGTATGAAGGTGTTTCTTTGAATAAGAGCCCTTACTCACAGAATTCCTTTGCTTCTCCAATTTGCCATTTTTGGTGCATTGCTCCATTCTTGTTTTGCTTGGCCTCTCATAAGCTTTGACAAGGTTGATCATGGGGTGCTTGTGGAATGCCTGAGGAACAATGGTGGACTCACACCAGCACTGTTTTGTGTTAGTTTGAGTCCTACTTGACCAGGAGAAAGCAGCTGGTTGTCTTAGGTAGTAACATCTCTGCGCACGACTATGGGTTGGCTCAAGGCTTGATCCTGGCCCCTGTGTTGCTTGCCATGTACTGTACATGCTTCCACTGGGTGAGATCATGAGATGGTGTGGGCTGGAGTTTCACTGCTATGCAGATCATACTCAGTTATACTTGTGTGAACCAGATGGAGTAAATGCAAGCTCTGTACTGTGTCAGTGCTTATAAGAGATTAACAGGTGGATGGCCTCCAACTAGTTAAGGTTTCAACCCAAGCAAGACTGAGGTGATGATTCTCAGACCAAGTTCCCATGGGTCAGCAATGACAAGGAATGACACCTGGTTGCCATCTATAAATGGTGGCACCTTTGTAACTGTGGATGTGGCTAGAACTCTGGGTATCAGTAAGGACAGCTGGCTGACTCTGTAGTACCAGGTGTTGATGATCATTTATAGTGGCTTTTTTCATCTTTGAAATATCATCCGGATTAAACCACATCTAGCATTGGTGACCTGGTGATGATTGTACATGTCTTCATCACATCCATGGTGGATTATTGCAATGCACTTTAGCTAGGGTTATCTTGGAGCTTGATGCACCAGATGCAGCTGGTCCAGAACATGGTAGCACATTTGATCTCTGGGACATCTAGTAGAGATTATATCATGCTGGTGCTGTGCATACTGCACTGGCTTCCCATTCTGTGCTGCAACAACTTCAAGATATGCTTGCTGGTATACAAGGCTCTGCATGGTATGAGACCTCATTATCTGAAAGATCTCCTGACCCCACACACGTCGATCTGTCCACACCGCACCACTGAGACTGGTTGCTTCTATGCTGTGTAATTCACTCCATCTCTGCATTTGCTCTGGCAGTAAAATGGAATCCTTTAAAGGGGCCCTAAAGTTCAGTTTCTTCGAACAAGCAAACTGCTGATCTAATTTTATTTAATTTTAATTAATTTTCAGAAGTATTCTGCTAGTTGGGATGTTTTATTTCTTGGAGAGCTTTATTTGTTTATGTATTTATATATTTATTTTATCTATTTATCTATGTATTTATCTGATTATTATTTTATTTATTTACATATTGGAGATTGGACTGGGGGGGGCGTTGCAGTCTGTTTCAAGACCGAACTTAACCTCACGAGTGTACTAGTTGAGGAGGCTGAGTCATTCGAGTGTGCTGTTGTAGCAGGTGTAGGTTATCAAATCATCCTCATTTACTGTCCACCCGGTGATGAGAAACGATTTCTTCAGGAAGTGGCAGACTTCGTCGTCGATATGGCATTTGAGTCACCCAGACTGATGGTTCTGGGTGACTTCAATGCCTGGGTCGATGACGAACTCTCGTAATTTGGTCAGCACTTCCTCCATTGATGACATCTCTTGGCCTCACACAGGTGGTTACCATTGCTACTCGTAAACATGGACACTCCCTTGACTTAGTCTTCCTCCTAGGGTTCGAGACATCTGGCTTGGGGGTGGAACCAGTTGGGTGGTCAGATCACTACACTGTGGGGTTTAGTTTTAGCACTCTCCCTTATAGGCCTACCACTGTGGAGATGGTTAATTATTGCCCTTTAAGAGATATAAATTCTCATAGCCTAGTGGCGGTGCTTGACCTCTCACCCCTCTCGTTGGCACGCAGTGACCCAGAGATCCTCATGACAGCCTATAATTTGGCTGTCTTGGCGGCTCTGGATTCCATTGTTCCAGTCCATGTTCACCCTCTCTTCCTTTGCTGTCGATCCCCTTGGTTTTATGGGACTCTGAGGGAGATGTGGAGGGTAGAACAAAGGTTAGAATGTTGCGGTGGAAGTCCGCCCTGGATACTGACCATCTTAGATTGATAGACCACTATCAAGTCTATCAATCTGCAATCTCCCGTAAGAAGGCAGAATTCCTGTCCGGGGAGATTGCGGCTGCTCAGAATTGACCAGCTCAGCTCTTCCGAACAGTGGACAGACTGTGCAACCCAGCCTGTCTACATGTCTGGAAAGCCTTTTCTTGGACTTTGTTGATTCCCTTGAGGTACTTGAAAGTTTCTATCATGTCCCCCCTCTCCCTCCTTTCCTCGAGGCTATACATATTAAGCTCCTTAAGTCTCTCTTCATAAAGTCTCTCTGACAAAAAGTCATTTTGCATACTTTGGAATCACTGAAAAACAAGGTTAATGGTACCAAATAATATTGGTATTGGCCCATCTCCAAGAGCGTACAATATACTATTCTCAACACATCAGCACTAATGTCAGAAACACAATCTTGTTTAAGGCACTTAGTGTTACATATGATTTAGAGAGGGACTGTTGTACTAGGGTACCAGAGTGCTACTGGGAAATGTTTTGGGAAATGCTTTTCAATTTGTGTTATTTAGTGAATTTCTTTAATGCTGTTATTCAGTTACCTGTTTGGAACTAACAATCCCACAGGGATCAGTGCTGGGACCAGCCCTGTTTAACATTCTGGTAACATCCATCACTTGTACAAATAAGGCCTGGATGACAAAATTCACAGATGATATAAAAATGGGTATGTTGGCCACAAATGAAAATGATGCAAGAGCTTTTCAAGAAAATATCAGTGCCTTGGCTGATAATGTATGCAATAAGAAATTAAGATTTAACATGGACAAGTGTAAACTGGTGCACTTTGGGAGGAGTAATCTTAAATTTAAATATTATATAAATGGAACAGAAATCAACAAAACTAAATTCGAAAAAGATCTGGGAGTTTTAATTAATAATAACCTGAGCTTTACCAATCACTGCTTCAGTATTTCTGGTTATGGAATTCTGTCTCCTACTAAAAGGAACAGTAGGAGCAGGGACAGGAAGGTGCTGATGCTGCTTTTTGTTTCTCTGGTGTGGCTGCACCTGGAGTACTGTTGCCAGTTCTGGACACCACATCTATAGGCTGATCTAAGGAAGACTGAGGGGTGTTCAGAGGAGGGCAACTAAGTTAGTGGCAAATCTCAGAGATAAGACCTATGAGAAGAGACTCCGGAATTTGGAGTTGTTTACACTTCAGTATAGGAGACTCCGGAGGGACATGTGCCTTGTTTGTAGGGCATTTGACAGCCAGGACCTATGGAAATGTATGGGGTTATGCCTAAGACCAGATACAAAAATAGTCCGGGGGCACCATATGTTGTTGAAAGGTGACCATTACAAGAAAAAACAAAGAGGGACTTGGTTCTCTCAGAGGGTGGTATCCCAATGGAATTCGTTACCAAGTTCTGTGGTGTCATGTAGGACCGTAAATCAGTTTAAAGGGGCACAAGACAATTATCTATCTGCACACTGTTTTACTGTGGAGATTTAGATTTGGTGCAGGTCAACAAAAGGCTAATGCTACTTGACCTGTTTTGGATCTTATGGATCTTATCAATGGTATTGCTGTAGGGAATGCATTCCCTTTCTAACAAATTCTAGTCTGAGCTGCAACAGCTGCTAATGCATTAATGTGGTAAGAGTGATTGATTGATTTCAAAAGTTTAATCAAGAAAAGATAGACTGAGCTGGTAACAGCTCATTTTCAGATGCATCCTGAGGGAAGGGGAAAGGAGACAAGATAACAGACACAAAAATACAGAATATAACACATGTAGAAATGGAATACGTATAACAAAAATAAACAGGACAGTCATGCCCGAGAATATAGTGACAAAAAAAGAGTTACCAAGCAATAAGTTGTCGAGCTGACCAAAGAACAATTAAATCGTTTTATAACATGGGTTGCAGAAAAGGTGCAACACCATTGGTGGAGTGGGTGAGGGTGGCCATGCAATAAGCAGCTATATATGTACACTTACTGTGAAACGGCTATAAAGTTGTATCCTAAAGCACACGGATGCTTACAGGTCTTGTTATCCATGGGGGAAGCAAAGTTGAGGGGCAGCCATGTAAACGAGTTAGCAAGTGACCAAGAGAGCGAGAAAGGCTGAGGGACATGGAGAGGAAGGAGCTGCTGCAGAGTAATAGGAAGGTGGAAATCACAGTGTGTTCTTTGTCCTCTCGCTCTCTCTGTGGCAGTAGTAGTGAGCAGGTATAGAAAGAGAGACAGCACTGCATGTGAACCTTATTGAGCAGTGTCTCTCCCTGTGATGCTGTCAATGTTACTGAAAACATTGTTAAAAAACACCATAACAACCCCCAAGGACTTCACTGGACTCTGTATTCTGTCTCTGTTTTAGTGGGTTACTGTGTCCATTTGGCATGCTGTCTCCATTCCACTGTTTCAGCTGCAAGCTCCCGACAAGTCCTGTGACCCCCCCCATGATCTTAGTGCAGAGACTTCTGATGTTTTCCTCACTGTGTGGACAGAAGCTCCACCTAACCTTAAGTTCATGGAAGACAGAGCACTCTGGAGGTTCATGCCCCCACACACACACATCCCAAATAAGTCTCCAATTTTTTTGTGGCCGGCGACAGACAGTGCGGACACTGAGGCACTCCATCTGGATTTTAGTGGGTGACTATCTCTGTTCGGCATGCTGTCTCCATTCTGCTGTTTCAGCTGCAATGCCCATTACAGGTCCCCTGATCCTCTCCCTATCTAGTACAGAGAGTTCTAATCTTTTCCTCGTTGTCTATGTGGACTGAAGCCCCCCCAAAGTCCTTGGAAAACTGAGCGCTCTATTGGGTTGTGTATCTCCACCACAATCATCCCACAAATGTCTCTGGTTCTTTGTTGCTGCTGAGAGACATCACGGACACAGAGACACCGACAGCAGGAGACAGCAACAACACTTTGGGGACAGAGACAAGACTCTCTATAGTTCTCGCCTGCAGTGTCTTTGGTCGGCAGCAGAAAAGGGAGTGCGAGACAGAGAGTGACTGAGCATCAGACAGCATGGGCAGGAGACAGCGGCTTGTCATGGTTGTCTGTTTTGTAGCACTTCACTAAAGGGGTCACACTGAGCCCTGCTGTGACAGCCGGAGAGAGACAGGGACAGCCAGTTTAATTTAGAAATCGTACAGTGTTCTGTGAGTGTCTCTGTCTCTGAAGTTTTCAGCTGTTGCTATTCACAGCATAGAGAGCAAGACAGGGAGAGAGAGAGAGGGGGAGAGAAAGAGAGCGAGCAGCACAGACCAAAAACAGGGAGACCCAGGGGGCAGTGATTCATGCATATGTTCTGTTGTTTGTTTATGCACATTAAAATGTCACAAATGATTTCAGCAGTCTATCTGTGCAATTGTGATCCTCATAACACACAATGGGGGGGGGGTGAGTTAAAAACAACAATGAAAATCGAAAGAGACCTAGGAATAATTAAATCAGATGACCTAAAGGTGGGCAAACAATGTGAGAAGGCAGTAAGGAGGGCTGGGGGGGATACTGGGATGCATAGGGAGAGGCATCAACAGTAGAAAACAGGAAGTTGTTATCCCTCTCTGCAGACAGTTAGTGAGACCCCATCTGGAGTACTGCGTGCAATTCTGGAGACCCCATCTCCACAAGGATATAGACAGAGTGGAGGCTGTTCAGAGTAGGGCAACCACAATGGTGCAAGGCCTACACCAGAAGGCATATGAGGAGAGACTAAAGCAGCTCAATATGTATACCCTTGAGGAAAGGAGGGGCATGATAGAAACTTTCAAGTATCTCAAGGGAATTAACAAGCTAAAGGAGGGCTGTATCTTTCAGAAGAAGAGATGTGCAAGAACAAGGGGGCACAATTTGAAGATAGACGGGGGATGCCTCAGAGGTAATGTTAGAAAGTATTTTTTCACAGAGAGAGTTGTAGATGCATGGAACAACCTTCCTGAGGAGGTTGTGGAGTCAGGAACAGTGGGAGAATTCAAGAATGCATGGGACAGGCATAAGGCAATTCTAGTGGGGGTAGGAGGAAGTAAGCTGCTGAATAACTAGAATCTGCAGCTTATCCATCAGGTAGGGAAATGGGCAGACTGGGTGGGCCAAGCGGTCCTTATCTGCCATCAAATTCTATGTTTCTATAACATATGCATGAAGTGTGGGGACCACGTTTCACCTTGGCAGGATACAGTACCATTTTCTACATTTAGACAGGAAAAAAAGACATTTCTGGTGGTTGTGGTGGTTTGTAAACATACCCCATGTTATAAGCTCAATAACCCACTCCAGGGTGTGCGGTTATTGGGGATTAATCAACACCCTGGATGCTGTGAGGGCATGAGGCTGCACACAATGCACCTGGGGTGTTGATTAATCCCCAGTAACCACACACCCTGTCATGGGTTATTGCTTACATCAACTTATCAAAATAAAAACAAGCATTTGTCAATGCCGAATGTTTGCTTGCTGGCATTGATAGTGTAAGAGTTAGAGAGCTGCATAATAGGAATGGCAGTGAAGTATTGAACTGAAGCCAACCCCACCACCACCCTGCAGAGACTGACAGGCACTGGGGTGTGCCTTTGAGTTGTCAGGCATAATGGCCACACCATTTCACCATAACCTACCCTGTAGACACTGAAAAGTGTCATGGTGTGCCTTGGGGTCTTTGGCCCTTATGCTCATCCCATTCCATCAGGAAATATGGTGAGATGGGTCCTGTATAGGAGAATGGGGTGAACTTTCAGACCGAAGACTCCAAGGCACACCTTGATGCCTCTCACTGGCTGCAGGGTGTGGAATGGTATTAGCATTACAGGCGAGAATACCAAGTCACACCCCTGATGCCTATCAATCTCTACAGGCTGGGGCGTTATGGTCGGAAACCCTGATGCCTCAGGCGTTCGTTGACATTTTCACTCCAAATTTTGAACATGGGTTTTTTGTGACCCCCACCTTATGAACAGTGGCAATATCAGTTTGTTAACTGAAAGCTGATTTCGCACAGCGACTATGCCATTTGGCACCTCAGGTGAGAAAACACATTTTGAACAGGATGTGAAAAATGACAGCTGTACTGTTCATGGGGAGGCACAAAAAATGGCAATGTTGAAATTCTGCAGTGAAAATATTAAAAAAAACTGGTGAAGTCATGCGCGTGCATAAAAAATGCACAACGCACACCCCTAATGCAATAAGTTTTGGGATTTTTTACAGCAGAATGTCAACACAGGGATTTTGGAACCTCTGCTCATGAACATTGTCACTGTGATTTCCTTAATCTGTCCCTAACAGTGATTTCCCACAGCGACCATGCATTTCTATGCTGGAAGTGCGAAAACACATTTTGCCCATGGTGTGAAAAATGACAGCTGTACTGTTCATAAGGAAGTGTGGAAAAATGCCAGTGGTGAAAATCTGGACTGAAAATATTAGAAATCCATGAAGTTATGAGGGTGCATGGAAACTGCGCAATGGTCACTTGTAACACAATCATTTTATGGATTTTTTCACCAGATTTTTAACATAGCCATTTTAACACCCACTGCTCATGAACAGTGTCACTGTGATTTTCTTAATCTGTACCGAACATTGATTTTGCACACCGACTGCGCCATTGTGCGCTACGTGGGCAGAAACAAATTTTGGGTGAGATATGAAAAATGACAGCAGTACTACTCATAAGGAGGAGTGATAAAGTGACACTGTTGAAAATCTGGAGTGAAAATATTGAAAATTCACGAACTTACGAGTGTGCGTAGGAACAGCGCCATGCATGCTCATAAAACAGACATTTTTAGGAATTTTTTCACCAAATTTTTAACATAGCAATTTTAACACCTCTGCTCATGAACAGTGTCACTGTGATTTTCTTAATCTGTCCCGAACATTGATTTCGCACACGGACTGCGCCATTGTGCGCTACATGCACAGAAACACATTTTGGGCGAGATGTGAGAAATGATAGCAGTACTGCTCATAAGGAGGTGAGGTAAAATGGCAATGTTGAAAATCTGGAGTGAACATATTGAAAATTCACAAACTTACGAGCGTGCATAGGAACAGCGCAGTGCATGCTCGTAAAACAGTGATTTTTGGGAATTTTTTCACCAGATTTTCAACATAGGGTTTTTGGGGGCCTACCTCATGAACTGTGACACTGTCATTTTGTAAATCAGTCCCAAAAGGTGGTTCCGTGCAGTGACCGTGAAATCACCTTTTGGGGCCGATTAACGCCATGACAGTGACAGAATTCATGAGGCGGGGTCCCAAAATTCCCCCATGTTGTAAATTTCATGAAGAAATTCCCCAAAATGCCTGAGATATGCACTAAAGTTGCAAAAACCCTGTTTATTACAATATACAGCTTACTGGCATTTCCTCAGTTCGCGGTCAGCTTTGAAGAGTGCAGACGTGTTCCAGGTCTACCGAAGATCGTCGCACCAGACTCCGGAGGTAAGTATGGGGTGAGGTGGGGGTGTGTGAGTGTATGCACAGAGGTGGGCGTGGGTGGGGGTCAGGATCAGGACAGTCAGCGAGGAAGATTTTCTTTCAGGTTTTTAATTAGATGACACAGGACTTGTGCCACGCTGGGGTGAGCTCCCAACATGGCAGTTGGAAGGCTTTTTGGGGGGGCATGGAGCCAACAGGGGATTGGGCACCCTCATCGGCCATAGGAGCTGTTGCCACACTGGGTTGGGCTCCCAGTGTGGCACCTGAAAGTCTCTTGGGGGGACAGTGGAGCTGACAGGGGATTGGGCACCCCAGTTGGCTATGCAGACTGCTGCCACGCTGGGGTGGGCTTCCAGCGTGTCACTTGGAACTCCGTTGGGGGAGCATGGCACAGCCGATGGGGGATTGGGCACCCCCATTGGCTATACAGTGTGTGCGTGGGCGGGTGAAGCACGACCATGCAGTGTGCGTACGTGTGTGTGTGTGGGGGGAGCACGCATGAGCACGCAATATCTTATCGCTGCTCACTGAAGCATAGCTCTCCCTTTCAACTGTATGGCACGGCATTTTCAGATCATGGCACTATGTTTCTTGCACTGCATGCAAGCAAACATAACTAGGGGAATGACTGATACTGTGGAAGAGATATAGAATTAATGTGTGACTTAGTCATAGCCGTATTACTGTGATGTAAAAGTCCCACATTTACACCATAGTAGCAGTAAAAACAAAATCATAGACATCAAGGAAATGCAATGAACAATGTGTTTGTTTCTGCACATACATACGCCTTTGTAAATTCACCCAGCACCCATAGTCACGCACACATATGCATGCACACACGCACACACACACACACACACACACACACATATGGACCAAAACAAAATAAGCAAAAAGGAAATCCAAAACACTTCTGATCATGGGAGACTCCATGATACCTTCAGCAGGGGGTAATGGTCAGAGGTCTCCCAGGTACATCTGCATGGAGAGACACTGATCACATTACTAAAATCATGCAGGAAGCAGGATAAAACATGAATGTCCTGGTACACATAGGGACTAATGATCTTGCCAGCCAGTCAGTTGTGGATACCAAGGAACACCTGACCAGGCTGGGAGACAAACTGTCATCCATTTTGTCCACCATCTCCTTCTTTGAGATCCTGCTGTTCTGGGAGAGGGGGGCAAATGGACAGAAGGTCAGAGAAGGGGAGATAGGGGTGATAAACATGTGGCTGAAGGGCTGGTGCCAAGAAAAAGGACACAAATTTGTAGGTAACTGGGAACAGTTTGGGGAGCGAAAGTCCTTTAAATTTGATGGACTGCATCTGACTAAGGAGGGAGTCAATGCATTGGGGCAGATGTTTGATGTCTTTGTAGAATATTTAAACTAGCAAATGGGTAGAGGGGTGCAGCATCCAATACATCGGATGGGAATAACACCGCTCCCTGCCACAGCTAGTGATCAAACAGGAGTTGAGCATGTTTGTTGTTCATTTGAATCACCAGGTAAGGACAAAGTTCCAGTTCCCAATACGATGTGCAGGGGAAACACAGTACCTCACCCAGCAACTAATGCACCAAAATCTGGCCAATGGAAAATCATGTACACAAATGCCCGCAGTCTGGGAAACATGATCCCAGACCTGCGGGCAACAATGACAGAGGTTAACTGGACATAGTAGCCATTAGCGAGACATGGTTCACCAGTAACCACATTTGGAAGACTTCAGTACCCAGCTATGTACTGTTCAGAAGAGACCGAGGTGCAAAAGGGGGGGGAGTGGCCATTTGTATCAATGTAAATATCAAAGCTACAGACATTCAGAATACACATAAGGAACCCGAAGAACTGTGGGTCACCCTGGAAACAGGAAATGGGACAGCCATATGAACTGGGGTTGTCTACAGGCCTCCAGACCAGGGGGAGGACATAGACCCATTACTATTAGAAGATATACAAAACATGACAGCTAAAGAGGAGGTTCTGATAATGGGAGACTTCAACATGCCAGATACAGATTGGTCAATACCAGCAGGAACATCTGCCAGAACTAGACACATAGTGGATTCCCTGCAAGGGGCTCAAACAACTAATACAACAACCCACAAGATACAGGGCTATCCTAGATCTAGTACTAACTAATGGGGAAAGGATCACAGATCTCCAGGTAGAAGGTCACCTGGGAGCCAGTGACCATCAGTTGGTATGGTTCAATTTGGCCACTAGAACAAAATCAAACCATTCCAACGCAAAAATATGGGACTTCAGTGGGGCTGACTTCGATAAGATAACCAACAAAGTTAAGCTAACCCTGGAAAGAAGAAATACAGGTGAGGGGGTACAGACAAAGCGGGCAAGCAGTAAGGATGCAATACTTGAAGCAACATCCCATTGTGTTAGGGAGAAAAGCAAGAGCAAAAGAAGGAGAAAACCACTTTGGTTCTCAAAAACAGTAGCAGGAAAGGTCACAGTCAAAAGGCTGGCCTTCAGGAAATATAAGGGAACGCAGCGGGACAAAGATGGGGAGGCATACCAAACTTCCCTAAGGGAAGCAGGAAAGGCAGTAAGGCAGGCAAAGTCCCAAACCAAGGAAACACTAGCATGAACAGAAACAGAAGGGGACAAGACTTTCTACAGATACATTAGTGAAATGAAAAAGTCTAGAGGGGGTATTGCTAAAATCAAAAGGGGTTAAGGGGAGTGTGTGGAGGAGGACCAAGGAAAATAGATACTTCTGCTCAGCATTTACTGAGGAAAAGGTGGGGCAGGGCCCACAGCTCAGCACCATGAACATGGGGGGGGAGGGAGGTGTGCACAAATCCCTTCACAAAAGATAGGGTCCTACAAGAGCTCACTAAGCTCAGGGTGGACAAGGCAATGGGACCTGATGACATACATCCCAGGGTACTAAAGGAGCTAAGGGTGGAATTAGCTGAGCTATTATCAAAACTGTTTAGTGAGTCTCTGAGCACAGGAGAGGTCCCAGAAGACTGGAGCAGGGCCCATGTGATCCTGCTCCACAAGAGTGATAACAGGGAGGAGGCAGAGAACTACAGACCAGTCAGTCTTACCTCAGTATTGGGCAAGAATATGGAGGCACTCCTTATGGAAAGGATAGTGCAACACCTGGAATCCATAGGAGCACAGGATCCAAGACAGCATGGGTTTACAAAAGGAAGGTCCTGTCAAACTAACCTCATAGATTTCTTTGACTGGGTAACCAGAGTGGTGGACCAAGGGAGAGCAGTTGATGTCACCTACCTTGACTTCAGCAAAGCTTTCGATACTGTTCTACATAGAAGATTGATTAACAAGCTGGGTAGGCTCAGGGTGGGTCAGAAGTTGGTCAACTGGGTGGCAAACTGGTTGACGGGCAGAAAACAGAGAGTGGTGGTAAACAGTATTCAGTCAGAAGAGATGCAAGTCACAAGCGGGGTACCTCAGGGATCAGTCCTGGGCCAGTCCTCTTCAATATCTTCATCAGTGTCATTGCAGATGGACTGGACTGTAAGGTTTGTCTGTTTGCAGATGACACCAATGTCTGCAACAGAGTAGATGATCCAGATTGGGTGGGCAGAATGAGAAGAGATCCAGATAAACTGGCAAAATGGTTGGAAGAGTGGCAACTGGAGTCTAACGCAAAGAAGTGCAAGATCATGCACATAGGGAAGATAAACCCTTAAGCCACCTACAGGTTGGGAGGGGAGTTGCTGGCAGTCACAAAAGAAGAAAGAGACTTGGGCATCATCATCATAGATGACCTGAAATCATCCAAGCAGATCACTAAAGTAGTAGGTAAGGCTAGGGGGATGCTGGGGTGTATTAGTAGGGGTATCACAAGTCGTAAGAGGGCGGTAATAATCCCTCTTTACAAAACACTGGTTAGGCCCCATCTGGAGTACTGCATGCAGTACTGGAGGCCACACCTTCACAAGGACATTAACAAAATAGAGGCAGTCCAGAGAAGGGCAACAAAAATGGTGCAGGGACTGCATCAGAAAACATATGAGGACAGATTAATGGAGCTCAACATATATACCCTAGAGCAATGGAGGGAGAGAGGTGATATGATTGAAACATTCACATACCTTAAAGCAGCAGTACTATGAAATCAGGAAGTGAGCTATCAAAATTCTATTTTATGGCTGTAAGCATGCAGCCAGAGTTCCAGTTTCCATACCTGTAAATGTTTTTTTTTCCAATCGTCTTTAGTTTTTTAGATATTTGCAATTTATTTGAAGTGTTGTAGCACTACAACAAATATGGCAGCTGACTAATTTTCCATGTGCTTTTTCTACAGGTCACATCACGTCTTTTGACAACAGCAGAGGGACCCTCCGCTGACCATTCCCGATGTCCCTGCAAGTCATTCATATGTGCAGTTGGCAACAGAGGGGGTTTCAGTGCAACATGCTTAGTGGCAGAAATGTAAACAAAAGCATAGAATAACTGAGCAAATTACTCGGCGATAGTACAATGCTGGAGAGAAAGATCACTAGGTATATGGTCAGCAGGGCACAGGGAATAAACTGTGAAAAAAGCACACTTTTTTCTTCTTGTACTACTGCTGCTTTAAGGGCATTAACAAGGTGAAAGTGTCTAACATGATTCAGTATAAGAAAACTAGCAGGACTAGAGGACACAGCATGAGATCAGAGGGAAGCTGATTGAGGGGTAATGTGAGGAAATTCTTTTTCAGAAAGGTGGTGGATGCATGGAACAGCCTACCTCAGGAAGAGGTGGATATGAATACAGTGCAGGGCTTCAAACAGACATGGGATAGGCATGAGGGAGCAATACAGGTGAGTATGAATAGATAGGCCATTGACAGAGCAAAGGCCAATGGCACATTCATAAGGTAGAAAAAGAAATGGGCAGACTGGATGGGCCTTGTGGTCCTTATCTTCCATCAACTTCTATGTTTCTAAGTTTCTATTTACATGTTTAGACAGGTTACAATATACACATAGACTTGTTACAATATTCACATACAGGTTACAATGTACACATACACTTGTTACAATATTCACATACAAGGTAGTGTGCATTTCTCTGGCAGACTGTACAATGCATATGACAGTAGGGTAAAGGTACGGAATAACTTACAGTGTCAAGGCATATAACGGCAAAATAGAACATGTTTAGACAGGTTACGATATATGCTTTGGTTACTATTCTCATACAATGTAGAGTGCATTCATGCAGCAGATTGTACAGTTCATAATGAACATTAGGATAAGGGTACAGGACAACTTGCAGTGTTGAGACATATAACCTGTCCAAGTAGAAGGAACAGTGCACCATAGGGGTAATCCCCTATGCAAGTTGTAAATGTATCCCTAGTCAGGGGTTTGCAAGAGCACATGAGCAGATAGGTGAGACATGTTTATTGAGAAGTGATTTGAGGTGCTGGCCAGAGGGGGAATTCTGGATAGCCAAGGGAGGGAGTTCCACAGTTTAGGCATGTGGTACACAAAAGCTGACTGGCCCGCTGAGGTTGATGTGTGGAAAAAAGACAGTAGACTTGAGTTGTTTCTCCTCAGAGCATAGCCCTGGAAGGCAGGGGCCGATAGGCCAGAGGCAAGCTATGGAGGGAAGCACTGTGTCCAGAATTTGGCCATGAGGGTGGCACAGTGGGAGTGCACAGGTCCTGCAACGAGGGGGGGGTCTAGGCTGTAGTATAGGACACAGTGATGGGTATTTGGAGGGCAGTCAAGGGAAAAGCGACAGAATGAGTGGAAGAGGGGGTCCATCCTGGATAAGGTGGACTTAGTGGCAACACTGTAGACTATGTCTCCATAGTCAAAAATAGGTAGAATCATCCTCTGCACAATTTTATGGTGAGACGGCAATGGGACACATCCACGATTATGGTACAATACGCCAGTTTGGGGAACAACTTTTTTGTGGATGCCATCGATATGTGCAGTGAAGTCTAGGTGCTGGTCAAGGCAGATCCCTAAATATCTGAAGGAGGTGCAATTCTCCAGAAGAGTCCCACCCAGGGTGAGGAAAAAGGGGGCGGAGGGTAGCCTTGAAAGTCTCTGCCTAGTGCTGAAGGTCATTGAGATGGTTTTCTTGGTATTGAGGAAGAGCTGGTGTGAGCAGAACCAGCGCTGATCTGCATAGATGTCCTGCTGGAGTCAGGTCACTACATCTAATGCCAAGGAGCCAGATGTATACAGAACTGTATCATCCATGTGAATGGATGTGTAAGGGCAGACTGAGGGCAGGTTATTTAGAAAGATGGAGAACAGAAGCGGGCCAAGGACTGAACCTTATGGAGCACCAGAGGTAACAGGGAAGGAGGCAGAGGTAGCATTGCCAATTCTGACAGATTGGGATAGGTCTATAGGTAGGAATGGAACTAGTTGGTGGCTATGCTTGAGAGCCCTGCAAGAGAGAGCTTGGATAGAAGGAGGGAGTGTGAGACAGTGTTGAAGACTTTATCCAGGTCAACAAAAATGGCTGAGGTAATATGGCCTCTATCCATACCAGTGAGGTTGGGATCAGTGAGTCTTAGGAGAGAGGTAGTAGTGGAGTGAGACTTCCTAAAGCCAGACTGGAAAGGTGTGAAAAATGAAGAGGAATCAAGATAAGAGGAGAGTTGTGAGAGAACAAGTTGTTTCTGGATTTTAGCCAAGATAGGAAGTAGGGAAATCGGACAGTAATTTCTAGAGGCAGAGGAGTGGGGTATCTGCCTTTGGGGAGAGGGATCACTGTGGCATGCTTCCACTCATTTGGGATAGTGGCTAGAGAGAATGAGAGGTTACAGTGAGATGCCAGGGGGGAAGCAATAGCCGGGCAAAGTATAACAACTTGGAATTCAGGTCGGTAGGGCATTTGCCCTTGGTGGGATTGACATCAAGTAGTGCTCTGTGGACATCAGTAGGGGTGGTATGATGGAAGGCGAAAGTGGGGTCAGCTGGGACTGCTTTTGGGGTATGGCTTGGTGTAGAGGGTGGTTGGGGATCCGGGTTGAGGGAGGCCAGAAGAGATGCTGTGCAAACCGTGAAAAAGGAATTGAAGTGACAGGCCACTTTGAGGGGCTCTGTTAGCATAGGGCCACCTACATTGAAGGAAGTGGTGGGGGGCTGAGAGGGGTGGGTGAAGAGAAATTTAACTACATTCCAGAATTTAGATGGATGGCTTAAGTTGGTGTGGAAGAAGTTGCTGAAGTATTTAGCCTTTGCCCTGTGGTTCTGTGTGGTGCAGGCATTGTGTAGTGCATGATACTTCTGCTTGTCTGCTATACAGCCAGAGACTTTGAGCACCTTCCATGCCATATCCCTGTCTTTGAGGACTGTCATAATGTCTGCAATAGTTAATGGCAGGTGGGCACCCCTCACCAAGGGAATGTTTGAGAGGGGCATGTGTGTCCCAGACAGCGGAGAACCTGTCCTTGAAAAATTCCCAGGCTGAGTCTACAGAGGTGGCCCTGGTGATGTAAGACCAATCAGTGTTGTACAAGTCATGTAGGAGTGAGGCAAGGTCTAAGGATTTGAAAGATCTGGAAAATATGGTTCTGGGGGGGAGGTGAATTATGTTGATGGATTTTCCTGTCTGAGTAGATCATGTGGTAGCTGCTTAGAGAGTCCGGTAGCAATCCTGAGGTGACTATACGATGTGGATGTGAGGTAAGAGACCAGTCCAGGAGAGAGAGTGGTTAGGATTGTTGTGGTTTAGGCGTGTGGGCTCAGTGATTAGTTGGGGCAGGTTTAGTCCAGCCACCTGGTTCTGCAGCTTGGAACTGCTACTTGACAACCAGTTTTGGTTAAAGTCACCAAGGATGTGTAACTCGCCTCCGGAGGCCAGTGTAGTAAGAGTGTATAAGTGTTCAGAGATGTTGGGCATAATTCCATCAGGAGAACAGTAGGAACCTGCGATTAACATGGGGCAGGTGTGGGTGAGGGAGAGCTTAATTAGTAAGACGTCAATGTTGGACACAGGACTGGGTAACATGACCGTTGTAAACTGTAGCAAGGAGTTGATAAAGATGGCAATGCCACCTCCTCTTTTTGACCCTAGGCGGTCATGGCAGATGACATTGTAGCCAAGTATTGTGACTTCTGCATCCTGATTGTGTGGTTTCAGCCAGGTTTCAGTAATAGTCAATATGTCAGGTCTTAAGGATAGAATAATTGGTTGCAGCAGGCTAAGTTTCTTAGTGATGCTACAGATATTCAGGTGCATGAGTTTAAGGCCATGGGGAAAAATGAGTATGGGGGGGTGAATTGGGTGGTGGGGGGCGGGGCTGGCCCGGGGTTGCATTCAGTATCCCCAGATAGCATGAGCAGCAGAGTTATCAGATACTTCCAATTATGCAAGGCACTTGGGTGTTTACGCAGAGAATACAAAGTCTGTTTAGGGGCTGCTAAGGAGGCTTGGGCGGTGAACTTCTGGGTGACTAAGCCGGCATTAAAGGAAGGTGGGAGGACAGATGAGCCAGCTAACAATTTTGGGTGTAAAGTGACCTGAGAAGAGTACACAGTTGAGGTTGGGGACGGTGGTGAAGGGGTGATAAGAGTGTGTGGTTCCGGCTGACAGGGCTGAGCCTCTGGGAAGGGGGGGGCTAAGAATGGTAGGTAGGCCTGTAAGCCACATTGTGTAACACTGACTAAATTAATTATGCAGCCTCTAGTACTGGGAGCTGATAACCAGCAAGTGGGAAAGTGGACTGATAGGCTAACGACAGCGTGTGACCAGTCCTATATAATAGGTGACTGACCAAGGGTGGTGAGCCAATGCAAAGCGTCAGCGGGGCCAAAAGTCAGCATTTAAAATGCTGGCTGTTGCACACCTTGCTTTAGTGGCTTTCTTTATTTAGGCATTTCAGGGGTCTGGCTTGCACCTGAGGGGGAAGGTCATGTCCCACCTGGCCCTCACTACCACAACAATGGAACTGTGGAAAAGCAGGGACAGACTAAAGATTGATACAGGTATACGGGAGGGAGGGTCTGGAACTGCGGGTGGGGGCAGTAGAAATAAAGACAGAGGGGATCGGTGGGCTGGGGTTCTAAAGCTGAGGGGATATTCAAAGCAATTTTAAGCAAGTTAAGTTATTTTCTGAACATTTCTTCGGCTGCTGGTAGTGTAAAATAACGGCTTTGAAAGTTATCAGGAAAATTCAAATGTGGCAAGCCCAGCAGGAGCCCTTCCAAAACACGCTGGGTAAAAATAGATAGCAGTAAAATCAGTGTTGTACCAGGGAGAGGAAATTACATTGGGAGGTAATTTTAACATAACAACAGTCTGACCACAGAAATTTTTTTTTTTTCCCCTTAGAACTGCTTATGGGTAATTTAATGAAGAGCACTGTGTGTAGAAATTAATTATACAGCACCAGGGAACATGATCAGCCTCATTGAGCTGGAAATTGTCTAATTTGCCTAGGTGAATGACTGAAAATGTGAGCTCACAACTGCTTAAGGCACTGAGCAAAGGGGCACTATGCGCTTGTACATTTTAGAAAAATATTAAAGTACTCAGCACAGGGGAGCAATATAGCCTTTGGGAGCCAACGTAAGCTGCAGGATAATAAACTATCTAAAGTGCTGTGTCGACTAAAATACAGGCATGAGTTGGAAATATTCACCCGAAGTAGATGCTGATGCCAGTACGAGTTGACCCTCAAGACCCCCCCACTCCCGATGCAGCCAAATGCAAGTTTTCTGACCTTCTTTGCAACACCAGTATAAATAGTATCCCACTTCTTCACCCTGTCCCTCTTTTGTAACCCTTCCCCAATCCATTTTTTGCAAATCGCACTTGACTGCAAACTTGTTTGCTACCTGCTCCATGGTTTTCCCCAAATGCTTCTGCCTGCATTTTTCCATTACTGACGTGGGACAGGAAACCATACCACATTAGGAGATCTCAGCTTTTGTAATGCTCTGCTCTGTCCCTCTTCCCAGCACCATTAGACCTGTTATGGGTGCCTATTCATCTTTATCTGGGCAGTGTTTGTACAGAAAGCATGACTGATTATCTTTTCATATCGTAGGGCACGGCATTTATGTTGGGATTAGAGATGCAGCAAATTTAAAATCTGCTGGCGAAGTGAACATGAAGTGGCCACTTCACAGTGGCACTTTGCTACACGGAGTGCCCCATAGAAAAGGCACACTTCACCTTATTATTATTACTTCGCATTGTCATTCCACCTTAAACATGAAGTAAGGTGGAGTGACAACAATATTGGCAGAACCCCACCCACACAGTCACCAGAATTAATATGCATCCCCAAAGTGCTACTGTCTTGTGTCCAGAAGACTCCCCAGTGCTGACAAAGTGAAATGAGAGCATGACAAGAAATGCAAAGTCTCCCAGAATTAATGGTGCACTTAGTCATGTGCGCAGTGGTCACACACAGAGTTACCAGAATTAATGTGCATCCCCAAAATGCTACTGTCTTGTGCATCTCCAAAATGCTACTGTCTTGTGTCCAGAAAATTCCCCAGTGCTGACGAAATGCTACTGTCTTGTGTCCAGAAAATTCCCCAGTGCTGACAAAGTGAAATGAGAGTGTAACAAGAAATGCAGTCTCCCAGAATTAATGATGCACTGCCAACGCACTAGCAGATTAAGATTGAGCTGCACACTCAAGGGATGTATATGAAAAGGCACAACAACACCTAACCAGTGCTCACAAGTCACAAATCCAAATCTGGAAAGAATACATTTAGCCAGTTGGGGGATTAGTGCACGGCAGTAACAATCCACTACCAGTAAAGATACCACAGAGCAGTAAATAAAATTCATGCAGGTGAAGTGGCTAGCAGGTTCACACTGCTGCAATTACTCTGTGGCACAATAAAAGGTGTCTGATTTAATGGCACACATCCACACACACTCACACACACACACTACAAGTAATGTGTAGCAAATTGAAAACCTTTAGTAATATAACCAAATGTTTTAAACAGACAAATTATACTCTGCTGCACCACAACAATCAGCAAAAACATTTAAAGAATTACTGAAAATATTACTGTGTGTACATTAACACAGTTATATAAGAAAAATATAACCAAAACAGAAAGACTGCCTTTTTCTCCCAGTTAATGTACCTACACCACAAATATGCCCCTCCCTCAAAGCACACTTCACAGTACACAGACTGACAGTTCTAAATTAAGATTCAAAATCCACACACAGCAATAAACACTCAATGATATGTGCACAGAAGGGTTTCCTACAATCAGTGTACTAAATTTTGAGCAAAACAAAATGACTCAAAAAGGCATTTGAAATAGCTTTTAGAGGTTTTGAATCGCAGAGCTCTGAGATCATACAGTCTACAGCTACCACTACACACACGTTACCCAGGCCAGAACTGAGGCTGTGCAGAACAATCTAGAGCCCATGTGACCTGCAATCCCATGAATCACTGCAGAATTTCATTTGGAGCTCAATTACAAAGCAAAATGATGCAAATTACATTGATTTCAATGTACTTCGCCTTAAAATTGGTGGAGTAGTTTGGGAAAGGCAGAATAATTCAAAGTCTTTGGATTCAATGGACTTTGCGTTCCTCATTATGAAGTGAAGTACTCTGCTTTACATTGTGGAGTACTCCACAGATTCCACGTTACTCTATGAATCACTTAGCGGAGCGAATTGGGGCCACTTCACCCACCACTACTTATAGTACTGTAACTCACATACTGTACAGGAAGGAATGCGAATGCCTATGGCTGTACTTCCCTGATGAGCTGAGCCTGTATCATAAAACTCCCCAATTTAAAAACTCTTATTCATGAGTACAATGGTGGGGTGGTAAAGCCTGGAGAGATACTACAAAACAGGCTTACAATACATCCAAGTAACTAGTAAAAAATTAATGTTGTGATTCATGACATGATCATGAATCGTGATTTGTGAGTGCATTTGTGACCATGATGATGAAGAACATGATTCAGGGCCGATGGTGTGAGATAACCAATATGGAACTGTACTGGAAACGTGAATGCCTACGGCTGTGCTTCCCCGATGAGCTGTAGTACAAAACTCCCCAACTTAAAAACACTTATTAATGCGTACAATCATGGGGTGGTGAAGCATGGAGAGATACTACAAAACAAGCTTACAATACATCCAAGTAACTAGTAAAAAAATTAATGTTGTGATTTGTGATGTGATTGTGAATCATGATTTGTGATTGCATTTGTGACCGTGATGATGAAGAATGTGATTTGCATCACGAGTGACTTGTGATGATGGTCCTGACTTAAAAATGTATATTGAGTACAATTTTCATGCAGAATTATGCACCACACCAGTCCAGTACTCTGAAGGGAAGCCAAAGAAACAACTGTGACTTAAGTTACAGATGGAGATTGGGCCATAAAAAATGCACAGACATATTAAGATCACGCTGCACACTGAAGAGATGCAGACACAAAGGCACAACACCTAACCAGTGCTCACCATCAGAAATTCAAATCTGAAAAAGAATACCTTTGCCGGTTGGGGTGGGCTGCGGGGGGAGGGCAGTGTACTGCACTGCTGCAGTAACAGTCACTAGTACTAGTACCAGAAAAGATCCCACAAAGAAGTACAAAAATCACACAGCTGCAGTGGATAGCAGGTTCGCATTGCTGAAATTATTATGTGGCACAATAAAAAGTGTCAGATTTGATGACACGCGTCACACAGATATACACACACACACACTAAGTAATGCGTAGCAAATTGAAAACTTCAGTAATATAACCACATATTTTAAACAAACTAAAATTATGCAGTGCTGCACCACAACAATCATTAAAAAAAATGGCAAGAATTATTGGAAATATTACTGTGTGTACATTAACACAGTTATACAAGAAAAATACCACCAAAACAGAAAGCGCTGTCTTTTTCTCCAAGTCAATCTACCTACACCACAGATACACCCCTCCCCCAAAGCACACTTCCACTGTCTCTCAGTCCACAGACTGAATGTCATACATTAACATTCACAATCCATACACAAACAATAAACGCTCAATGATATGAGCACAGGAGGGTTTCCTACAATCGATGAACTAAAGCTTCAGCAAAAAAAAAAAATACTCAAAAAGACTTTTTTAATAGCTTTTAAAAGGTTTGAATCACAGAAAGCACTCAGAGTAGACTGTCTCCTACAGCTTCCTACACACATCACCCCGAACTGAGGCTGTGCAGAACAATCTAGAGCCCATGTGACCTGAAATCCCATGAATCACTGCAAAATTCACATTTGGAGCTTAAAAACAAGGTGAAGTGAGGCGAAGTACATTGTGTTCAATGTACTTCGCCTTAAGAATTGGTGGAGTAGTGGTTTGGGAAGGCAGGAATATGCGAAGACCATTTTCAATGGACTTGTTACCCAATAATACTAAGTACTCCTCTTCACGCTGTAGCACTCCATAAATTTACTTTCGCTTTGTGATTCACTTACATGAAGCGGAGTGGGGCCACTTCACACATCTCTAGTTGGGATCAGGGGCAACAGACAGAGTCTGCAAATAATTGGGGAAACACTTCGCTTGTCTTTTTTTATTGTCATATAATGGGGTCCTTATTAGTAGATTTACATGTACAGTGATTGCTTTACTGGTGGAAATCAGATGTGAACATGTGAGGCACCGCTGTCCTGCAGAGTTTGGCATGCTGTCACAGTCACATGCAAAATAATGATGGTTACATCCGGGCAGCAGTGGTAACAGAAACATTGATGCAGTGACTGGTGGATTTACTTATTTTTGATTGCAGGGAGGGCTCACAATGTCCAATCACAGGAAGACATGCAAAAAACTGTGGAGATGTGCAGAGTAGATACTTTCCAGAGAGGATGAGTCTTTCTGCATTGGGGGAACTTGTACTGTAAGATAGGTGGAGGGGGAGTGTCAGGGGCAGAGGCATACTTCTCAACTGTCACATATTACGAAGACGTCACTCATTTTACCTCTCAGAAATCCTCTGTCTCACATGGCACAGGTAATATTCCACACTGCCCACTGAAACTTCAATGCAGAAATTCATAATAATCTATGATATTCAGCTATCAACAAACATGAATAACATAAATGCACAGATTTAGACTATGCTCTGAGCTTGCAATGTCATTTTTGATGATGTGTCACACATTTTGCCCATTTGTCACACATACTGTCACACATTTGAGTGATGAAAGGTTGAGAGGTATGGGTGGGGATGGTTAGAGGATGCAACAAATTGACGAAGGTTGCCCTGGGCAGCACTGCACGAAAGGCAAAGTAGTAATATTAGCTCAGTGCTACTTATCTAATCCCCCTTTAGTTATGCCTGTGTGAGATTTTATTTATTTATTTTTTACATCATCAGTTTGCAGACCTTTGAGTCACAGACTCATTTACAAAGGCACCTCATCAAGAGAGCAGTACATCACAGCAAACAAAACAGTACAGTACATAACGCTTAGATTAAAAGAGCAACCAGGGTTACAGGCATTCACTTGTGGTACACGCTTTGTAATAGGTAGGAATTAGATTCTGTCAGTAGAGCTTAGTGTAAACCCCCCCCCCCCCCGCTAAGGACCTTTACCTGGACTAGCACTCAAACAGTGGTGAAGGTACACTCCATATTTGTTCAGGTGGTGAACAAACACATAACAGAAGATTTCAAAATGGTTAACTGCTCCTTCAGTGGTCAATGATAACTGTGTGTAAGATGCCAACAAGCTGTACTGTTGCTGATCAGCTGGGTAAAAGATGCACAGTGCAGTTGCGTGCCTTGAGATCAGTAAAACAAAATGATGCTTAGCGGGAATCAGCTCGGTCAAAAAGACCAGTAATGGAGTTTGTAAACAAGGTGGTATTTTGAGTAAACAGCTAATGATTGGATGTTTATATATTTCAAATTTAGAGCTGCTGATTTTGCATGGGAAGAAATGTAGCTCAAATTACAATTAGAAGGACAGAAGCAGATATTTGGATCAGGGACAATCCAGTTGCATATATAGATTAGTTTGTCATAAGAATGTTAGTCCAGGTCACTGTCGGTTGTAGGGGCAAGTACTACTATGTTTGCATAGCATGCACTGTGTTGGAAATCGGGTACTGTTTGCTGTGTGGTACTGAAGTAGCATTGCGAAGCTGAACACTGCAGCACTTTTCTCATTTTGTATTTCTCACTGTATACATTCTGGAGCAAAACTGCCAATGTTAGGGGAGTGGATGTTGTAAATTAATTTGTCACTGAGGTAATATCACGTCGGTGAAGATATTGGAGGGATTTGCCAACTAAAAGTATGAGGAAACAATAAGCTGAAAATGTACAAATGCCAATTACGTAGCGTGCATAGCAACCAGTCAGCAGCTAGCAACTCCTCTGTTAGGACACAGCTGAACATGCCCACTTGCAGGCACAGTTTCAGTGTGAGTCTGCACAGCTCTGAAATGAATGGGAGAAAATAATGAAATAAAAAAAATACTGACACAAAGTTTGTTAAAATGAAGAGATTAACTGTTGATGCCACTGTGCAAGGCATGGTAGTGTCTCTTGTGAAAAGTCAAACCTTTGCACATGATCTTTAAGACAGGTGGCAATATTGCACAGAAGCAAAGAAACTGACAGGCAGAAAAAAAGCCTGTGGTCCATCTGGTCTGCCCAAAGACCCTAGCTAATAAGTGTGGCTTGCTCAAATTACATGAAACATCTCTGGCTGGCCCCCATTAAACAGAAACAGAGAATTTGATGGCGGATAAGGACTGTTTAGTCCACCTAGTCTGCCCATTAGTCCCTGCCTATACTGCCACCACAAACCCTGCCAGATTTCTGACAGCACTAGGTCTGAAGAGCACATGTATGAACAGCACAGTCAATAACAGCGCTGTCCATACAGCACCATTCAGAACAGCGGCAGGAACAAATGCTGCAAGTAAATGCAGTGCCACTTGTAGTGGCCACAAAGCACACTGATGACTGCTACCAGTCCAAACACTTATTTTATTGTGGGACTCCAACCCCGCACCCACCGTAACTAAAAAAATCAACTCTGAGTCAGAGCTGCATTACAGAGAAGAAACAAAATTTCAGAGACCAGCAGTAGAACCCTAATCTCCACCACCATTCTTGCAGAGCTTCTGCATGTCTCAAGTCTTTTCCACCATGGGAACAGCTCACTTAGACGTCTTAATTCCCCAACCCTTGTCTTCATCTTAGTACCATGGACAGTGACCTGGGTAGTGCTTAGTGCACGGTGCTGTTTAATCCCTGTCACTGTCTGTGATACACCATTTGGATATTGCTGTTTTTCCTTGCACTATATTTGTAGTGCTAATGTAACTGGTTACCATATCGGGCTACCTCCCCACTCCTGTATCCCATGCATTCTTGAAGCCCACCACTGTTTTTGCCTCTACTAACTCCACTAGAAGACTGCTCCAGGCATCCAACACTCTTTCAGTGAATAAGTACTTCCTCACATCCCTCCTACATTTTCCCTCTTCTAGCTTCAGTGCATGTCCCATTGTTCTCCTGCACCTTCTCCTGTGAGAAATACTCACCTCCTATACCCTGCTCAACCCCATAATGTATGTATGGGTCTCTGCCATGTCCTCCCCTTCCATCCTCTTTTCGAGGGTGTACATATTGAGGTCCATCTTTCTTCAAAGGGATTCTGATGCAGCCCCTGTGCTATTTTAGTTGCCTTCCTCTGGACAGTCTCTACCCTGTCTGTGTCCTTCCTGAGATGTGGTCTCTAGAACTGGACACAGTAATCCAGTTGGGGTCTCACTAAAGATCTATACAGTGTCAACACCACCTCCCTTCCTCTGCTGGTGATACCCCTCCCTCTGCACCCCCAGCATCCCATTGTCCCTACCTTCTGCATTATTGCACTGCCCCACCACCTAGAAGTCATCAGACAAGATTACTCCAAGGTCCCTTTCCTGTTTGGTGACTGTCAATGCCTCGCCTGTTCTATGCTACCCATCTCACCACCACCTGCTCCTTGAATCTGTCCAATCTAGACTTCAAGTCTGCTATAGATTTTGCAATTACCACACTGCTAGACAAACCATTTCATTTGTTACCACTCCAAGAAGTACTTTCTTGTGTCCCACATGAAACTGCCACCAACAACTTGTAACTATGCCCCAAGTACATAAGCTCTAATTTCTTTTGAACAGCTCTGAGGAATCTACCCTGTTGATACTATATAGAAACTTAGAGGAGTACCTCAAGGATCTATCCTGGGCCCTATCCTTTTTGCCATTTACATTAACAACATTGATTCTAACCTCACCAAAGCCAATGTTCACCTCTTTGCAGATGACACTGTCTTATATGTCAGTAACCCATCACCTACAAAGGCCTGTGAAATACTACAATCAGAGTTCTCCCTGTTGCAATATCAACTACTTGAAAAAAAACTCTCCTAAATGCAAAGAAGACAAAGCTATGCTCTTTCCACCGATATATATAATAACACTTTCTCACCAAGCATTCTTCCCCAATTATCCACCATCCTTGAGAAAGCCTTGACTATGTTGACAAATTCAAATATTTAGGGTTTGGATTGACAACAGACTTGATTATACTCAGCATATTGAGGAACTCCTGAAAAACTCCGTCAGAGGCTTGGCCTTTTCTTCAGAATCAAGCATTACTTAACCAGAGAGTCAAACAGAGGCTAATCCAGGCCTCATTTCTATCACTTATCGACTATGCAGATTTCCTATATGGCCACTGTACTATTTCCTACTTAAGTAAACTGGATACCTTGTATCATAGAGCTCTAAGATTCATCACAGATCTTCCTTTCAACACTCATCATTGCTCTGTCTATGCTGCAGTTGGTTGGACATCCTTACACCTCAGAAGGAACAAAATGCTGCATTATGGATTTACAAAGCTCTGTCGAACAAACTTCCATCCTATATTTTCGATTGCTTTACACTGGCCACAGCTAGGTCATATGCCCTAAGAAGCAACAATTTCATCATTTTGAAGCTACCCAAAGCCTGCACCCCACATGGGAGATCTGCAATCAGTTACTCTCTAGCATTGGCTTGGAATTCTCTGCAGAAGACCCTAAATCTGACCGCCTTCATACCTATAACATCCTTTAAAAGCTATACACAAGTCACTTCCAGAGAAATGCAATTGCTTTCAAGGCCTAGTCCAATCACATCCTTTACCCCCAAAAACCTCCTCTGCTCACCCTGGCACTTACCTCTACCCCATTCACTCACCACTAGTTGATTTAGTTCCTATCCAAAACTCCCACCAGCCCCCCATTTTTTTTTTTTCAGAGGTTGCTTTCAACACCTTCAACAACTAAATCATTTTCAGTCATAACTGTCTGATTTAGTCTGCCCTGGAGCATGCAATCTCTGGATACACTGCTTGTAATTATGTCTGTATTATTGTTCTATTTTATTATTGTATCTGCTTATTTAGAAGTGTTTTTTGCATATGTCTGTTATTGTACCTTCATGTTGTTCCTCGACCTATCAGGTCCATCTTGTAAATGAGCTTTGCTCAATGATGTCCGCCTGAATAAATAAAGATTTTGATTGATTGATTGATTGATTGATTGATTAAAGGATTTTATCATGCCCCCTCCCCTTCTGGCTTTTATAGAATACAGTACGTGTTGAGGCTTTACAATGTTTCATAGTAGGATTTTCCTTGTTTACCGTTTATAAATTTTATAAATTAATAATATTTATTAATGGAGCAGAGGGCCTTTATGTACAAGGCTCCTAACTGGCTGAATAGCCTGCCTGCTGTAGTAGCCATGCTATAAAAACTAGGCTCTTTCAAACTTTCACTCCAGTGACATCTCCTGGCTACCGGCCATTGTGACTGTTACTAGCCTCTTCCCACTCCCTTGCACAGTTGGTTCCTCACTCCCCCCTTAATTGAACACCTTTTCCACTGACAAGGTCTCTTCTGACTGTGTAACGCTCATCCCCTCCATCCCCCTTTGTTTGCTCCCCTTCCTAACCTTTGACAAGGTCCTTGGACTGTGCCTCCTTACCCCTCCCTCTCAATTGTATGGCCGCCCTACCCTTAATCCCACTCTCCACCATGACCTTGGTTCTACTGCAAAGTTGGCCTCCTCCCTTCCTCCTTCCTCCTTCTTCCCCCTTTCCTTTTTATGTTTGCTTGCACGCATGTGCAAGAAACATAGTACCGTCATCTGAGTTTTTGTAGGTGTGGCACCCTGTCTTCCAATTCAGTCAGCGTGTTTGCAGGCACAGTTCACCAATGAATGCTGCAGGTGTTTATGACAGCAGTTGAAATTGCAGTGCCATACAGTTGCAAGGGAGAGCTCTGCTTCAGTGTGCAGCAATAAGATAGTGTTTATTAGCATATTGCCAGCAATCCTGCTTGTATACGTCTCTGCTTTCTCTTCCTTTCTTTTCTTTCTTTTTCTTCACTGGTGCCCAATCCCCTTGACTCAATTAACCACAAAAGAAACATGCTTTCCAGTTGTCATGTGAAACGCCCACTAGCAGCGGCACGTCTGTAGGCTGATGGGGTGCCCAATCCCCATCAGCTCCACCCCCAAAAAATCTTCCAGCTGCCACACTGGGAGCCACCATGCTGGGATCCCACCCCGCATAGGCAAAAGTCCCGTGTCATCATCCTCGGCTCCACTGCCCCCCCAAAAAAATCTTCCAGTTGCCGCACTGGGAGCCCACCCCAGCATGGCACAAGTCTTGCATCGTCCTCCTAAAAAGAAAAGAAACACCTGAAAAAAACAGTCCCTCATTGATTGACTTGCCCTCCAACCCGCACCCATGCTCTGTGCTTCTACCTCCCCACATCCCCACCTCACCCCATACTTACCTCTGAAGGCCGGCACGATGATCTTCGGTGAACTGGGAGTATGTCTGCACTCATCAAAGTTGACCGTGAACTGAAGAAATGCCGGTAAGCTGTATAATAGAATAAATAGGGTTTTTTCAACTTTGAAGCATATATCAGGCATTTTTTGGAATTTTGGCACCAAATTTTCAACATGGGGTTTTTGGGACCCATCCTCATGAATTCTGGCACTGTCATGGCGTTAATCGGCCCTGAAAGGTGATTTTGCAGTCACTGTCCGGAACCACCTTCCAGGACCTAGTTATGAAATGACAGTGTCACAGTTCATGAGTTAGACCCCAAAAAATCCATGTTGAAAATTTGGTTGAAAAATTCCCCAAAATGACTGATTTACGAGTGTGCATTGCGCAGTTCCTATGCACACTCGTAAGTTCGTGAATTTTTAATATTTTCACTCCAGATTTTCAACATTGCCATTTTACCACACCTCCTTATGAGCAGTACAGATGTCATTTTTCACATCTCACCCAGAATGTGTTTCCACACATGTAGCGCACAATGGCGCAGTCGATGTGCAAAATCAATGTTCAGGACAGATTAAGAAAAATCACAGTGACACTGTCCATGAGTAGAGGTGTTAAAATGGCTATGTTAAAAATTTGTTGACAAAAGTCCATAAAATGACTGTTATGAGTGAGCATTGTGCAGTTTCCACTCACCTTCATAAGTTCATGAATTTGTAATATTTTCAGTCCAAATTTTCACCACTGGCATTTTTCCACACTTCCTTATGAACAGTACAGCTGTCATTTTTCACACCATGGCCGAAATGTGTTTTCACACTTCCAGTGCAGAAATGCGTGGTCGCTGTGGGAAATCACTGTTCGAGACAAATTAAGAAAATGACAGTGACACTGTTCATGAGCGGTGGTCGTAAAATGCCTGTGTTGACAATCTGCTGTAAAAGAGCACCAAACTAATTAGATTACGGTTGTGCGTTGCACAGTTTCTATGCACGCTCATGATTTCACCAGTTTTTTTTATATTTTCACTGCAGATTTTCAACATTGACATTTTTTACACCTCCCCATGAACAGTACAGCTGTCACTGTTTTTCACATCCAAAATGTGTTTTCGCACCCGTGGTGCCAAATGGCATTGTTGCTGTGCAAAAGCAGCTTTCGACTAACAAACTGATATTGCCACTGTTCATGATGTGGGGGTCACAAAAAAAACATGTTGAAAATTTGGAGTGAAAATACCAATGAACGCCTGAGGCATTAGGGTTTCCTACCATAACGCCCACCCTGTAGAGAATGACAGGCATCAGGGGTGTGACTTGGGATTGTCGCCTGTAATGCTCATACCATTCCACCCCCACCCACACCCTGCAGCCAGTGAGAGGCATCGAGGTGTGTCTTGGACTCTTCTGCCCCAAAGTTCACCCCATTCTCCTATACAGCACCCATCTCACTGTATTTCCTGTATTTCCTGATGGAATCGGGGTGAACATAAGGGCCAAAGACCCCAAGGCACACCGTGACACTTGTCAGTGTCTGCAGGGTAGGGTGTGGTGAAATGGCGTGGCTGTTATGCCTGATGACCCAAAGGCACACCCTAATGCCTGTCAGTATCTCCAGGGTGGTGGTGGTGGTTGGGTTGGCTTCATGTCAGTACTTCACTGCCATTTCTGTTATGCAGCTCTGTAACTCCTACACTACCAATGCCAATGCCAATAAGCAAAAATTCGGCATTGACAAATGCTTGTTTAATTCCTGTCAGTAATCATGCTCCAATTCCCTCTAGTTTAGGTCTGCTTAACCTTACAGTACTTGGTGCCTCTTCCCTGTGTGGAGGGCCCATTTAGACTTTGATGTTTATGTATGTTTACCTGCATCTGTTTTTGCACTTCATATGCTGTATTAAGGAAGTTGCACTCCCTTGTTCTGTTGTATATCTGCATTTTTGAATTTTATGTTTTCTTGTACAGCTCCTGTTTGTTGTGATTTTGACGTGGAGCCTTTGTAAATGAGTCATAGACGCAAATGTTTGTAATTCTGAGATTTCAATAAATAAATAAAAAAAAATAATTCTGTCACCCTCCTTGGGACTGCATCCAGCCTGTCCCAGTTGTTCTTCGCTCATATATAGTTCTTTTCTAAGCACTCATGCCAGTTATGCTTCTTTGCTGCCTTTGTACTGTTGTATATCTTTATTGTACTTAAATGCTGTAACTTGTCTGTTATCCTTGTGGTTTTAATAATTGTACTTTTAGTCTTATTGCTTTTTACTGCATATTCATCCTAATACATTCTAGTGTATCTGTTACTTGTAAAGTAAATTCCACGTTAAACTTTGTAATACATACGAACATGCGAATCTGTCAGCAGAAACAGGCCTCATGATCTATCAAGTCTGCTTGAGTGCGTAGCCAGCACATCCTAGATTGCAGCTGCCCACCTCCCTCTCACCACCTCAGGAAGTTCTCAGCACTACTCAGTGGACAGAATTGATTACTTATGTAGTTGTTTGAAATGTCTCTATTTTCATTAATTATATTCATACCTCTAAAGATCACTATTTAACTGTGTCTGAATAAAGCTAAAACATGTATTGTTTTGTATTATTTTCTTTAGAAGGGCAACATTCTGTCAGTTCATGGAACCAAGAATTTGAGCTTTGACTATGTCATCATGGTTTGAAAACGTGAGCATGAACTTATCAGTACAGTGCCCAGAGTTCTGAAACCATGAGTGACATAGTCAAAACTCCAAATTATTGGTTCCATGAAAGGAACTGCACAGAATGTTGTCCATACAAAGGAAACAATACAAAACACAACTGACAGCTTCAGCTTTTATTCAGGCACAGTTAAATATAGATCCTTTAGAGGTATGAATATAATTTATGACAATAGAGACATTTCAAACAACTGCACATAAGCAATCAATTCCTGTCCCCTTTAATGCTTTATCATGCAATACTGTTCATTTTTATACTGCTACCTATCCTAACCAGGACCTCCTTGCAAATGAGCATTGCTCAGTGGAGCTTTTCCTAGTAAAAGAAATGAACAAACAAATCAAAAACAAACAATAGAACTGAACTCAGTATAGAAGGTGCGGCCTCACCAGGGGCAGGTGCAGGGAAAGGATCACTTTCCTTCTCCTGCTGGTGAAGTCCCAACCTATATACCCCAATGTTCTACCCACTTTTTCATAAGCCTAATTGCACTTCTGTGAAGTGTAATTATGGGTGTCATAGATGACAACCCCAAATCCTTTTCTTCTGCAGCATGTCCCACCCTTACCCCATCGATCCAGTAATACACTGTAGGACTCTTTTTTTTTCCCTTTGTGCTTTAAATTGCACGTAGTTTGCATTAAACATCAGCTGTTCCCTGACTTTTCTAATCTCTCCATATCCTTTTGTATATTGACCATCCCTTCCATAGTATTCATTCTCCCACAGAGTTTTGTAGCATCTGCAGAGAACATCTTCCCCCTTATCCTCTCCCCTAGCCAGATTGACATTTCCCCCTTATCCCCTCCCTTAGCCAGATTGACATTTTCCCCTTATCCTCTCCCTTAGCCAGAATTACATTTCCCCCTTATCTCCTCCCCTAGCCAGTTACCTGTGCATCTGGTCGGGTTTGTCCCTATTCCCAGATGCTCCACCTTCTTGATTAGAACACCCTACCATGATGCAGGCTAATAGATTTGAATACAAGTGAGCAAACAGGAGACTCCACAACCAACCCAATGTTTTGTCACAATGGATGTAGAATGATTGTATGCCAACATTCCATATGAGGGGGTTGTTGGCATTACAAAGGGCATCGCAGAGGTCCTATCTCAACTTTATGCTCCTGATTCAAAGACTTGGAACTTGGTTACTTGTCAGTATGAGTCCAAAATATTATCACCCCTAGCTGAACTGTTAATTACTTGATTAAGGTTGGATAATGCAAAAACACTGAGGAATTTTCATTCTCAGTTGAAGTTGGAATGTTTATTGGTCCAATCAATTCCTGGCAAGTTGAAATCCTCTTTTATGAAGGTATTATCATGATGCCTTTTCACTCTCCACCAGTATACTTTGTACTCATAAGCCTCTGCAACACTATTAGGCAGCATGCAACAGACACAATTACTAATGCTTTTTACCTTGTTGTAAGACCCATCTTTGGCAGTTTCTGAGGTTGAATTAGTTGATTTAATAAGGTAAATGTCTTAACTATAAGGTCTATAAGGTTTGTATGAAATAAAAAGTGCAACACCACTCTTCCTCAGGTTTTGTGTTAACGTGATCACTTCTGTGGAATGTATAACTATCCAGATGCTTAGCCCAACTGCCTCCACTATCCCACCATGTCTCTGTGATTGCAGCCACAGAAACTTCTTCCTTATGAGCCAATGTATCTAAAAATTCACTCTTGCTGTTTAGACTACATGCATTTATCAAAAGCAGTTTGGTAACTTTTCTATTGGGGACACTGTCATGATTCTTCACAGAAAGGGTGGTGGATTCTTGGAGCAGCCTTCCAGCAGAGGTGATGGGGGCAAAAACAGTGGTGGGGTTCAAGAATGCATGGGATAAGCACAAGTGAATCATAGTGGAAAGGTAGGGGGAGGGAGAGCTGTAGATCGGGTATGGTCTGTGGTAATAATGTAAATAGGGAGGAATGGGCAGACTGGATGGGCCAAGCAGTTTTTATGTGCCATCAGATTCTATGTTTTAATGATTCTCTAGCCAACTCTAGACCATATGTTTTACTTATCAAGTTAGGTAATTTAGTCTTACTTCCTGATAGGCTCATGTAGCTCCCTTCCCTCTCCTCCTCTGGTTCAGTGTCCTGACTTTTACTGCCTTTAGTAATATTCCCAGATCTTTTTGCATGCCTATTCCAGTGCAGACAATATCTGTGTTATAAATGATCTTTAATTGCAGTGGCATTCCAATGCAAAACAAACTTGACTTTTTCTTCCTTTGCTCAAGTTCTCATCCAACTGTTCATTTCTATGGCTGCATAGTGGGAGCTAGGCATGATGTATTGCAGTTATACTGAAGAGAGGGCTTTGGTAGCACGTAGCTGTGAATACAGTACAGATGTGGACAGCTGGCAGCAGATGACTGCAAATTCAGCATAGCTGTGGAGAGCTACTGTATGTTCTTCCACCAGAGTGGAATGGAATCTCTCCATGTCCCCCTTCATTCAATCTAGTGTGGTTGCTTCCTCCCTCCACCCCACACTATTTTCCTGCAGGGACACTAACTCATTTATATGATCTGCTACCATAACCCCCTGCCCCTCAGCTCCAGAAATGCAGGGCTAAAAGCCAGAAACTCACTGCTTGACATTCCATTTAAGTGCTGCTCAGTGTGACAGACACCATCCCCTAACCACCCAGACCATGGAATTTCCCAGCCAGTGATGGCAACAGGTCAATTCTATGGCTGGTTTAGGCAGTGGGCCCAGCATGCTGAGGGGGAGGGGACCCTGAGGGGAGTAAGAGACTGAATGGAGGAGACCATTTGCTTCAATGGTGCGCAGTCATTCCTTAGAGCAATCTGTTACCAATCTCACTGCAATGGAGACATTCAGCAGCAGAGGACAGGTAGCCCACAAGTGTAGAATGTCACCAGTGAGAAGAAGCCTACAGCCAGAGAGAGAGAGAGAGAGAGAGAGAGAGAGAAAACGGAGGGTCGGACAGGACTGGACCGTTACTCGGCACATTATGGTAAGATAGCGAGAAATGGGAATCAATTAAATGTTGGTACAGTATGTCTTTCATCTTTCACTGGTAAATACTATGTCAGTACAGGGTGAACCTATGTCCCAGGGACTCCATGTTTTTTTTGCTGCCCTTCTGTCTGACTGTGTTGCCCACTATTCAGAAGGTGTGTTCTTCAGCCGAAGCCAGGCGAGAGTGCTTGCAGCTGCAGAAGGGACTGCCCGGTCCTGCACTCACAGTAACTGCACCACATTCTAGATGTAAGTAAGGGCAGCAGTTAGACAGTATCACAAGAAAAACACTAATGCAGTTTTATATGTTGTCTCAGTCTCCAGTCTCTAGTCTGCTGTGTTATATGGGATATATATATTTTTTCATTTATTTGTTTAGAAATTAATTGTTATCACAGTGAATGCTCAGTTTAGGTACTTCACTTAGTTTTTGCTTTGTTTTTTATTCACTTCCTCCCTCTGTTTCATTATCCTTTCTTTTCCTCAGTCTAGTACCACCACCACCCCTTTTCTCTTTCTCACACCCTGCCGGCCTGTGTACAGAAATGACTGATTGCCACTAAGAGGAGAAATATTTATTAGTGTTTGTCCTGAAATGCCAGCTAGCCTGCTGTTGAGCCACCTGAGCCTAGCATGATGCAGACTGGGGATTTGCCTGGCTCTATTCATGGGAGCCCATTTATCAGGTTGTGTGGGCATGGCTGTGTGTATTGGAGCTAGAACCAGGTGAGCTGCCTCCATTCCCTGCCATTCATGGGTGGCATGGTGGAGGGGTATGGGGCAGCATATGACTACTAATGTGCTGCTCAAAAAAATAAAAGAGCAAAGAACTATGTATGCAATCCTTTTTTTTTTGCTTATGCAACAATGTTTTGTTACTGAATGACATTTCAGAGGCTGATCATTGCACATTTTTCTTTTCAAGGGTGAACCACTAGCTCATCTCAGAGTCTGATAATGGTGGCTGGACGAGCTGAGCTGGCAGTTTAGTCATAAAAGAGGAGAGGAAGTGAAGTAGGAATAAATTAAAAGTAATTTTGAAAGATGACTGCTGGACAGGATGGAAAAGGTGTGAATTGCGGTCAGGCAGCAGAGCAAAACCAAAGACCAGCAACACCACCCTCAAGTTAGTAGTTGTAGGACAGCACTCCTGCACAACCCACTTGAAAGACAGAACCTTTCTAACTAAGCCAGCAGTGACACTCCTGGGATCATATCTCGTCCCTGTCAGGTAGGGTACTGAGCTGTAAAGTAAAATGTCAACACCTGCTATGTTATCATTTGTCTTCACTCCAGTGGCAGGACACTGACTTGAATCCCCCCCCGCCCACATGAGAACATAGCTATCCATAGCGCACTTGCTCTTTAATACTAACAAGCTTTATTTATGTTCTCATTTTTAATAATTATTTGTGCAGTGGTTGGGTTGTTTGCTACTTTGTCAGATTCTCAGCTTGATGCATTGTTCGTTTTCAGTGCTTGTGACTTCCAAGATTGCTGTGTTTTTCTGTCTGCCTGTCTGTTCACTTCTGCTCCTGGTCCTCCCAGACCATGTGTTATGCTGGATAGCATCACTTTTTGGATGGTTAAGGCCACATGGATGTGCCTCAAGCCTCACAACACACCCAATTCTTGATGTTATTATCCCAACATAGAAACACAGTGCAAGTTCTGTTATCCTTAATTGCATTAAGGGGAACAGTCAGCACCAAGGGCCCCACACTCAATTATGGGGCTGGTCCCAATTTGCACTTATTGTGTAAATAACATTTTTTTGTACAGTTTACTGTAGTGCAGAATATTGTATCACACTAATTTTGCTTACTTCCAGGCCAACATTTTCTAGAACTATAAATCCCAGAATCTCCATCAAGTGACATCATAGCAGGGCTGCAACAGTGGGAGATTCAGTAGCCTGCAGTGCATGCAGAACCAATGTTATTTAACATCTTCATTGACGACATATCAGATGGGATTAAGAGTAAAATCAGCCTTTTTGCAGATTTATTTACTTATTTATTTATTTCTCAGGTTACAGTACCTTTGATCCAGAGACTTTTTTTTTAACAAAGGTTCCATCGTCAGGAGTGAACAAATAGTTACAACAAAAGGACATTTGCAAAGTACAGCGACAATGATGCTGAGACAGTTACATACATAAGATCTTAACAAGAGTAAGAAATGGTTATAGTTGGTACAATCACAAGGTTAATAAAGAGGTGCCACCAGTAGGATGACTTTGTCATTAACAAGGAAGCAGGTTGCAATATTGGCAGATGGGCACATTGTAACATTTGAAGATTAGATTGAGAAAAAATACAAAGGGTTACAGGTACAGTAGGTAACAGGATTTAATAAAATATCAATGCAGTCAAACATTGACTAAGTCTGTATTAGAGTGGAGAATAGGGGGAGGGATGGGGTTGGCAAAATCTGAGGCAACAAAGGCCAGGGTTGACTAAAAGCTAGGCAATTGGTAGGCAGGTGAGAGGCTGAAAACGTTGTAGACAGGATGAGGAGCAGATAATAGAAAGGGTGGGAAAGTAGGAGCAGATACCAGAAAGGGTGAGAAACAAAGATCTGTGCAGAGGTGGATAGTGTGGAAGGGAGGCAAGAACTCCAAGAGGATCTGGCAAAGTCTGAGCACCGGTCAGATACATGGTAGGTAGGATTCAGTGCTAAGAAGTGCAAGGTCATATGCTTGGGAGCCAGAAACCTTAGGAATAGTTACTGGCTGGAGGTGTGCAGTTATCCACTGCAGAGGAGGAGAAGGATCTGTGGTAGTAGTCACAGTGGACATGAGTCATTCTGCACAGTGCAGGAAGGTGGCAACCAAAGCTAGTAAGATGCTGTGGTACATTGCGTGAGGAATAACCTCTAGGAGAGAAGCCATCTTGTCACTGTACTGGTCGATGGTGAGACCAAACTTGGAGTACTGTGTGCAGTTCTGGTGCCCCTATTTAAAGAAGGATGGCAAAATACTGAAGGAGGTGCTGTGTAGGGTGACAGAAATGATCCTTGGACTGGGGGACAAACCATATAAGAAAAGACTGAGGGAGCTCAACATGTATTCCCTGGAGGATAGACGGGAGAAAGGGGATATGATTGAGACCTTCAGGTACTTAATGGGCATGAATAGGCTTAGTACTGAGGGTATTTTCAGACTAAAGGGGGGGCATGAGTGGGCGCAGTCTGAAATTAGAGAGGGAATATTCAAGAGGGAACTGAGGAGGCAATATTTCATGGAAAGGGTGGTAGTGAGGTGGAACAAGCTGCCAGAGGAGGTGATAATGCTGACAACTGTGGGCAGTTTTAAGAAGGTGTGGGACAGGGTTAAAGGAAAGGTCAAAACTGAAGGAAATCTGGGGAAAAGGGGAGTCGGCTGACTGGGGCGATAAATCAGATGGACAGGAAAGGGGTAGGGGGTGGCAACAGTAGATTAGATTGAGAGCTGCACACTCGAGCAGACATGATGGACTGTATGGCCTATATCTGCTGACATTTTTGTATGTTTGAATGTTACAGCTGTTGTAAGCCCTGATCAGATGTTTGCCAGTCCTGCTGTCCTCCCAACAGTAAGTACAGTCCTCTGTGACTGCATTTAGACCTGGGAGGATTATACCAGGAATATGTTTTTACAGTAGTCGAAGGGTGAGGAGGGGACCACTGGACACCAGAGAAATGTGTTTAAAGTACTGATATAAAGTACCAGAGAAGTGATTGGGGGTGGGGGTGGGGGCAGTGGACACCAGGGAAAATGCTAATGCCTGTCAGGGTTGTTTGGGACATCATACCACTGTTTTGACTGTATTATACAGACTGCATAACTTTTAGGATGATAGCTGTATTTTCCCATATAACCAATGAAAGATCAGAGCTTATATAAACACTAACATGCATGTAAGTAAAAAAATAAAAATAAAAAGGTTTTTGCACTGAAAGTGCAAATTGTGGCCAGCACCACAGACTGTTCCTCTTTAAATGTGTCAGCCCTGCAGGTCATATGATTAACATGTAACCATTCACACCACATTAAACACGTTTGAAAAATGGAGCCAAGATCCTGAACATGCGCACAGAGTTTTGGCTCTCGGCCCCCTTTTTCAATCATGTTTTATCTGCACTTTCACTGCTAATTTCCATTTCAGAAAGACATCTACATGTTCAGGATCACTCACTCTTTCAGACTATTGCCTTACTTAGTGTCACTGAATCAAATGGAAAGCAGTTCCAATAACTGTCGTGCAAGGTAAAGTCAATGTAATAAATCCATGAAAACCAGCACTGACAATATTACAAAGTCAGGGCAAGATTCATTCTTGTTCCAAGTCCTTGTAAATACAAATTCAGCACATTTATGCCTGTTACAGCAGCAGTGACCCTCACCAACTAATTGCCACAACCTGTTTTGTGCTGATACACTTCCTCAGGGAGGCCAGTCTCACATGTAATCCATATTTTTATACATACAGTACAACAACAGATGAAACATAGAAACATAGAATTTGACGGCAGATAAGGACCGCTTGGCCCACCCAGTCTGCCCATTTCCCTACCTACTGGATAAGCTGCAGATCCTAGTTAACCAGCAGCCTACTTCTTCCTACCCCCACCCCCCAGAACTGCCTTATGACTATCCCATGCATACTTGAATTCCACCACTGATTTTGACTCCACAACCTCCTCCGGAAGGCCGTTCCATGCATCCACAACCCTCTCTGTGAAAAAATACTTCCTTTAAATTACCTCTGAGCTGCCCCCTCTATCTCTTCAAATTGTGCCCTCTTGTTCTTGCACACCTCTTTTTTTGAAAGATGCTACCCTCTTGGACTTTGTTGATTCCCTTGAGGTACTTGAAAGTTTCTATCATGTCCCCCCTCTCCCTCCTTTCCTCGAGGCTATACATATTAAGCTCCTTAAGTCTCTCTTCATATGTCTTCCGGTGCAGACCCTGCACCATTTTAGTTGCCCTCCTCTGGACAGCTTCCATCCTGTCTATGTCTTTGCGGAGATTGGGTCACCAGAACTGCACACAGTACTCCAGATGGGGTCTCACCAGCTGTCTGTACAGAGGGATAATAACTTTCTGTTTTCTACTGGTGATGCCTCTCCCTGTGCATCCCAGTATCCCCCCAGCCCTCCTTGTTGCCCTCTCACATTGCTTGCCCATCTTTAGGTCATCTGATATGACTCCCCAGGTCCCTCTCCATTTTTGTTGTTGTTAGTATCTCACCCCCATTGTGTACTCTTCCCTGGGTTTTGTTTCCCAGGTGCATTACCTGCACTTCTTAGCATTGAATCAAAGCTGCCATACATTTGACCATTCCTCTAACCTTGCCAAGTCCCTTCTCATCCTTTCCACCCCACCCTGTGCATCAACTTTGTTTGCAGATCTTAGTGTCATCTGCAAAGAGCATACTTTTTCCTTCCAGTCCTTCTGCAATGTACTTATAAAGACATTGAAGAGGACCGTCCTAATACTGAACCCTCCGGTGACCCCACTAGTAACCCTCCTTTCTTCTGAGTGGACTCCATTTACTATTACTCTCTGTGTCCTATTCTCCAGCCAATTCTTTACCAGGCTGTCATCTTGGGACCCACTCCCAGGCTGGCTAACTATGTATATTAATCTTTTGTGTGGGACTGTGTCAAATGCCTTGCTAAAGTCTAGGTAGGCCATGTCCACAGCCCCTCCCTGATCTACTACTTTGGTCACCCAGTCAAAGAAATCTATCAGATGCCTGGCATGACCTTCCTGCTGTGAATCCATGCTGCCTAGGGTCCTGTGCCCCTCTGGCCTCTAGATACTCGACAATTCTTTCCTTTAGAAGTGATTCCATCATTTTCCCTATCACTGAGGTTAAACTAACAGGTCTATAGTTTCCTGCTTCTGCCTTGCTCCCACTTTTGTGAAGGGGAAACACATCTACCCTCCTCCAGTCCTCGGGTACCACCCCAATGAATCTAATCTAACCTCAGATGAATCTAATTTATCTAATAAACCACATGTGAACCCCAATAAAAACTAGCTCATATATTAAAATGGAAAACCATAAGTTTAGTGATGTCAGACAATGAAGATACAACAATTATTTGTATTTATAAATATCTGCTCTAGTATAAAATTACACTCGACCTTACATCCTAATATATATGGGAGGTCAATTTACAGTGTGTAATTTGTTATAAATAATAATTTCTACTTAATTACAGTAATATAGCTCCCTATACTGGGAAATGGGACTACTGGAGCAACTACATCATATTTTCTGCTAAATAAGGAAGATTGTGATGCTTTGAAAATTGCAGAATCAACTATGTAAGATTTTCTTTATTCGAAAACAGGGTGTCATTTTGTGTTTGAATCCTAACCTGCTCTGGATTTTAACTGCGGGGGCACACAAAAAGAATTAATGTGCATTCAGAATTGAAACAGTATTTTAAGCATGAGCATATTATGGCATCTGACCTTTTTGACCTTCTACATTCAGGTGTTTGGAATACTGTATTTATGCCAGTAATTAAGCAGACATGATTATTTATAACAAATTACATTCTGTATTTGCATTATGTGTGTTTTATTCCTACTTGACCTTTTTGACCTTCCTATGATAAAATCTTGTTTTCAACAATTCATTATTAAATTGATCTCCCATATATATTAGGATGTAAGGTTGAGTGTAGTTTTATATTAGAGCAGATATTTATAATTAAGTTAGGATTTATAAACACAAATAATTGTTGTATCTGCATTGTCTGACATCACTGAACTTATGGTTTTTCATTTTAATATACAAGCTAGTTTTTATTGGGGTTCACATGTGGTTAATTAGATAAATTAGATTCACCTGTTGTTGTATGTGTAAAAATATGGATTACACGTGAGACCGGCCTCCCTGAGGAAGTGTGTCGGCATGAAACTGGTGGCGGCAATTAGTTGGGGAGGGTCACTGCTACTGTAACAGGCATAATGTGCTGAACTTGTAGTTACAAGGACATGGAACAAGAATAAATCTTGCCATGATTTTGTAATGTTTTCAGTGTTGGTTATCATGGATTTATTACTTAGTATAACCCTGAAAAACATAAAAATAGACATACGTGAGTTTTGGTATCAGCACAGTGCCACTGTAGTTGTGTGTTCACGGAGTCAAGGTGCTTCCATTGGTTGACGTTCAGCAGCCAGCTCATCCTGAACTGAATAATTAATAAGCATTTCGCAATACACACATTTCCCTGGTGTCCAGTGATTCCCTCACCCTTGTCACCCTTCCGGTACTTTAAAAACATATCCCTGGTGTCTAGTGCCCCTGCCTCCTATCATCCCTCGGATACTGTCCTGGAGCCCGGCATACCTCCTCAGTGACCGCCACAGAGTTTCTGCTACCCTCCACAGCTGGCTGATGACTAACAGGTTGCAACTGTGTGCCTGCTGTAATCAGCTGTTATTACAGTAGGTACGTGATTATGACCTGTCTGTCAGTGGCTGATTATGTAGGTGAGTGGAGAGTCTATGCCAGTCACAAGGGGAAGTGCGTGTTGTGAACAGTATCAAAAATCATGGCATGACAAACGTGGCTGCATATGACATTATACAAAAGGATTCTCTTTGAGATAATGTGCATTTTTTTACACAGTGTGATAGCCTCTGTAAGATATTAATAAGACAGTCTGCATGTAAAAAATGTGTCCTGCTCTTAAAAAATTTTCATCTTGTAATCACGTGATGCAGGATACCAAGTAGAAGCTCCTCTGTGTAGCTCCAACCTCCTAATCACAAATAATTGCTATTTTGGTCGTAATTTCTTCCTAAAAAACAGATAGTTTATAAATTATCACCTTCTTAATATCCTGGGCTCCTGTTTGCTTGTTGCCAGTGACTATGGAGGTTTATATGAAGAAGCCTCTGCAGAAGCATACACCGCCGGTCACTCCCGAGAAGACCCCGAAAAAATCAAGGGCCTCGAGTGTTGTGGATAAGCCAGAGCTTCAAAGCCTGATCTCTGAGCAAGAGCCCCTAACTCTGAACAGATTTTTGGAAGAATTCAAACCCTTCTGGGAAGAAATTAAAGAAATCTCAGTTGAAATTAAACCCCTTTCTAGAAAACTTGAGGAGATCATGATGAAAACCTCAGATAATGCAGCCCGTATCTTATCTCTTGAGAAGCAAGTGGAAAAAATCGATCCCGGTATCGTAGTCATGGGGCAAAAGATTTCTAACTTGGAAGCTAAGTTGGAAGATTTGGGGGGCTGCAGCCGAAGAAATAATGTTGTTATCCTGGGCCTTCTAGAAGGAGAAGAAGGCCTGAATATGCTGGGGTTTGTGCAGAAGCTGATTGAAAAGATTGCCGGTCCCTCTCCCTATGGGGCTAACTACATCATTGAAAGGGCGCATAGGTCCTTGCGATCCAAGCCATCCCCAGGAGCAATGCCACGTCCCATTATTTGCCACTTTTTAAATTACCTAGAGCGACAGCACTTTCTGGGAAAAGTGAGAGAGTTACAAGAAGTGAAATGGGAAAATACCAGGCTTAGAATTGCCCAAGATCTGCCGGGGTCGGTCAGGGCAAAGCGTACTGCTTTTCATCCCATTGTATCAAAAATTATAGCTGCAGGCCTTCGCTTCAAAATGGGGTATCCAGCTAGGCTACAAGTTCTAGTGGATGATACCTGGTTAGCATATGAGAATCTTGAAGCTGCTCTCTCAGGATTGAAGGCTGCTCTACCTGATCTGTTTCAGGACACCTGATCTGGTTGGTCGGTCTTACCCCAACCGGTTTTGGAAAGGAGAAGAACTCTTTCAAGTAGTTATACCAAAAGAGGACTGAGTACTAGTCTGGTTTTGTGGACCCTTGAATTTTGTAGTGGAGGGGACTATCTTCAGCTGAGTCTTGACCTTTTGTATTTTCCATCTCAGTGCTCAGTGTTTTGGAGCATCCTCGCATCTCGGGACTTTCTCTCTGGGGAGGTAGTGTTTTGTCTGGGAAGTGCTCCCTTTCTATTCACACAGATCACATTTTCCGGTTTTCATTTCCAGGGACACTTAATTATCTCGCATGATATAGTTAATATGACGAAAACTTCATGTTTGATGTTTTTGATTATTGGGGCATGGTTCGAGAGAGTGTCCTTTTGGTTTCAATGTTTTTTGGGATAATATCGCTAGAGGCTGCTTTTGCTCTAATTTTGCTGGTTCAACCCCCCTTTATCTATTTGTTTCTGGAATCTATTTCTATTGGGTATAGATAGCAGTGGGGGCTTGGACACAGATGGAGGCCCCCTACTTGGGAGCATTTAGTTTACTAGTGAATATACATTTCGAGGAAAGTTTTCAGTTTTATTAACAGCAGCAGTTATGACAGCATATTCGGCGAGTGTGCCTCACATCATGTATTTTCTGTTTTTTCTCAGGAATTCGGGGTTTTCTGGATTGCTCCCAAGTAGGGGTTGCTCTCTTCTCTATTTCTCGTTCTTGTCATTTTTGTTCTGGATTTCAGGAGTCCAGTGCTTACCTATCATTATCTACATTACCTTTATCTTTGATGTGATGTTATTGATCACTGTTTCTATAAGAAGGTTTACATTCTAATGCGGGGTTTTTGGGTACATGCGTGGGAGGTTGGAGGGGGAGGTAGGAAAGCAGTATTGTGCTGAATGTTGCTCAGGACAGTTGGGGGGGGGAGGTGATATTGTGTTCAGGTTTGTCATATTACTTGTTAGTTGGAAAGGGATGGAATATTTTTGGGGGCGGGGGGTGGAGGGTGGGAAGAAAGTTGATACTCGGGTGGGAAGGGTATACAGCAGCAAACAGGGGTTCGGGTCATTTAAGTCTGATTGTTGTATTTCCTGGATTTCATATAATGTCCTTTCTCTTTTTCTGTTTAGATGGCCAGTAGTATAAACATTGCTACATGGAATGTGAAGGGGATTAGGAAAAGAGTTAAACAATACCAAGTGTTAAAACACTTAAGTTTATTATCTTCTCAGATTACATTCCTGCAAGAATCTCATTTACTGGAAAGTGAATCTCTGCAACTTAGGAGGCAACAAATTGGGCAGGTTCTTAATGCCTCAGGGTCCACTAATAGCTCCGGGGTTATGATTCTAATTAATAGAGATATTCCCTTTATTTCCCAACAAGTTTTCAGGGACCCAGATGGCAGATATGTCCTAGTTCAAGGGAGTCTCTGGTCTATGCCTATTTTACTTGGTAGCATTTATGGGCCTAACGCAGATGATCCGGGCTTTTACATGAAGCTTATCTCCATACTCCTTCCCATGCTTCCCATTGGCGTAATAATAGGCAGGGACTTCAATCTGGTTCTTGATCCTGAAGTAGACAGGTCCGGTACTGGGTTGAGGGGCTTGGCGCCCGGACAGAGGGTCCTTAGGGATTTTCTGGACCAGTGCGGGCTGTGCGATGTGTGGCATGTGTTACACCCTAAGGATAGGGAGTATACCTTTAACTCACCAGTGCACAGAACCCAGTCTCGCATTGAATATCTTTTCCTCTCTCTCAGGCCCTTTTGCCGGGGATCTTAACTACCTCTATCTAGCCAGGTCCAGTGTCTGATCAGTCTTTAGTAACTTCCAAGCTGGTCTTCCTTAACATTCTCCATAAAGAAACCCGATGGAAATTAAATTGTCAATTGCTCAAAGACACTAAATACTGTGATCTAATAAAGAAGCAGATGGATTTCTTTTTCTCTACTAATTCTTCTGAGGATACGACACCTGATATTTTGTGGGGAGCTTTCAAATCATACATGAGAGGGATCATTATTAGTTTAGCCACAAAAAGGAAAAAGACTCGAGAGGCGGAATTACTAGCTTCATTATCTCTAATTAGGTTTTTGGAAACCAGATTACCCTCTAATGCCTCGCAAGAGGATATGAGGAGGCTCTTGGTAGCTAAAGATAAATATTTAGATCTATTGAGGGAAAAAGCAGAATTATCTATTATTTGTACCAAAGCAAACTATACCGGTCGGGGAAAAGGTGGGTCGCCTGCTAGCCTTAAGGTTAAAGCAGCAAGAATCGGCTAGATTTATACCTCCAATTAGGGCCCAGGCAGATGGATCCTTGAAGGTATTCTCTTTTGAGGTTGTGCAGGAGTTAGCCTTTTACTATGAGGATTTATATAGGGATATGGACAACCTTCCTTCCTTAGAAGAGCTTGAGGCCTACCTGAGGGATTCCTCTCTACCTTCTCTATCGGAATCGCAGAGGAATTTTTTATCCTCACCAATATTGCTAGAGGAAATTTCAGAGGTCATTGGGGCTTTACCCTCAGATAAGGTCCCAGGACCAGACAGTTTTTCAGCTTTATTTTATAAAATTTTTCGATCACAATTATTGCCAGTTCTCCACTGGTTGTACTGTCACATTCTTTCTGGTGCACAAAACGGATACACATTTGTTTGAGGCCCTGATTATACTTCTCCCTAAGCCCGATAAAGATCCAGAATTAGTGCAAAGCTGCAGACCAATCTCCTTATTGAATCAAGATGTTAAAATTCTCTCTAAGATATTGGCTGATAGAATAACACGAGTTCTTCCTGACCTGATTAATATGTCTCAGGTGGAGTTTATGAGGGGACGTTCATCAGCTGACCATCTACGTACTTTCTCACACGTAGTCTCGGTGTCCAGGGATGCTGCCTTTCCCGTGGGACTGGTCTCCTTGGACGCCGAGAAAGCATTTGATCATGTCAATTGGAATTTCCTGTTTCAGGCCCTTAAAGTATTTGGTTTTCCAGCTAAGTTTATAGAGTGTATTCGGGCCTTATATCAAACTCCATCTGCCAGAGTCTCTGGCAACGGAGCATTTTCCAAACCCTTTCCTTTGTCTTCCGGCACCCGGCAGGGCTGCCCTCTCTCCCCCCTTTTATTTAATTTATACTTAGAGCCTCTTATCCGAAACATTCTCAATAATCTGGAGATAAGCGGTATCCTGATTGGCAATCAGGTGGTGAAGATCACGGCTTACGCTGATGATCTCCTTCTTCATTTATCTCATCCAAAAACTTCAATTCCTGTCATGTTGAGGGAAATTGCCAAGTTCAGTGCTCTCTCGAATTATAAGTCAAATATAAATAAATCCTCCATTTTCCCTCTTAATCATAAGGTTTTTAAAAATGACTTGTCGTCTTTCGGTCTCGGTTGGTCTCCATGTGTTCTCAGATACCTTGGCATTAATTTGACACGTAACCCCTCCTCCTGGTTTAAGGAAAAGTTGGACCCCCTCTCTCAAGTGATAGTTCAGGATCTCAATAGATGGTCCAAACTCCCTCTCTCTCTTTGGGGTCGCATTAATATCATTAAAAGGAATGTTTTTCCCCATTTGTTTTATCCCCTCTCGCTTCTTAACTCCTTTACACTGTTATCATGGTTTCATAAAATGCATGGAATTTTCACAAATTTCATCTGGTCTAATAAACAAGCCAGGTTAGCATATTACAAACTAGCTGCTCAAAAACTAGATGGAGGACTGTGGATCCCCATCTAGCAATTTATTATTGGGCTAGTCATATTGCAAAATATTTGTGGTGGGTTAATCCGGGTCCGGAAAATTTAGGACCGGTCTGGCTCAAAATCGAGTTAGACTCTATTCAATCTGAGAATACTGACCCCTGGACAACGTTCTATCTTAAAATTGCCTCCCTTCCGGGCACTATTAGTTGTCTCATTATCCGAACATCTCTCAGAGTTCACACGCAGCTTTGTTCATTTCTGCGGTATTTCCCAGAGGTGGACCTGTCCCAGTCCATTTGGAATTCCCCATCTTCTCAATAAACAAAAAGATGATATCTCGTAAATGGTTGCCCCAGATCGGGAATGGGATAATCTCTACTTTTCTGGATGACGCAGGGGAATGGCTCTCAGTTTCTAATATAATTCGCAAGTTTGATATCCTGTTAACTTTTTACTTCAGGGTGGCCCAATTGAAACATCTACTCTCCGCAATATTTGGTAATATCCCTCCTTGTCCACCTGCTTTTCTATTTGTATCGGATCTCTCCCCTTTATTGGGGTCACCAGGTGCTATTTCTAAAATATATCATGTCCTATATCAGTGGAAATATGGGAGACCTGAAGGCCCCATTAGGCTCTGGGTTTCTTTTTTTCCTCAATATACTCCTAACTAGTCAACTTTATGGAAGTACTGCCATAAATATGTTTCTCAGGATAGACTCCGCCTTACGCAATACCATATATTGCGTAACATGTATTATACCCCTGTGAAGCTAAGGAAATGGGGTCTTATAAGTTCGGGGGCCTGTACCAGAGGAAGTCAAGAGGAAGGAACCCTTCTTCACGTCTTTTGGTCATGCCCGAAGATAAAGCCATTATGGATGGCCATACAGAATAACTTAGACCCCATACTGAGTTTGCAGGAATACTTCACTCCAGACGTATGTTTATTGCGGGATCTATCCTCTATCAAGGTTAGAATCAGAAGGTTTCATATTTCCATGATTGCACTATCTGTTAAGAAAATTGTGCTTCGGCATTGGAGGGATACATTAAGCCCAACATATCAGAAATGGGTTAATGAAAGTTTGGCTAACTTATGTACTGAGAAAGCGATAGCGAGCCTCCACAATAAGTTGCAGTGGTACAAGAATACTTGGGATCCCCTTCACACGTTAATTATGGTCAGAGCTGCTAAATGAGTCTGTATATTCAATGCTTTTTTATTTGTGATACTATATTGTATTCTTCTATTTTTGTAAGTACCTTGCTGCTATATGGGTTTGGGGGTTGGGGATGGGGACAGCTCATGTATTATTTTCTGTATAAGCACTGTATATGGTACTCCTCTGTCCCCTGTATTAGTAATAAAAATTTACCAATAAAATATGAATTATAAAAAAAAAAAAAATTCATCTTGAAAACTCAAATATGTATGATTCAAACTGGCTTGTATGGATGCTCCGTGATGTGTTATCAAGTGCTATTGTTCCTACTGGAATAATAAGAAAATGAAGCTTTGGTTTTACTGATGGACATCACTTCATGTTAGATTAAAATGCGTATTTTATTCAATTGCGATGCAAACTGATGCACTAATTATCATAAATTGATTCGTTTCAAAATGAAATCATATTCCAAGAAATATTCAAAGATATCATAATACAAGGGATTTTATGCATTTTTAAGCATTTACAGAAATATTTGCTAGGATTGGAAAAATAATTTTCACTTTGTTGTGGGGTAATGGACCTAGAGCCCCCATGAAAAGGATTAAGAAGAGACTAAGGAGAGTGATCTCCCATAGGTTTAGTCATGGGTAAGCCTTTATCTGATTGGAGGTCTCCTTTATCTGGTAAAAAAAGGGGAGTAAGGAGATTAATTATCGTATCTTAGTCCTGCATACTTGGATGGTGGCTGACTTACACCACTAAATGTGAAGTCTGAGATGCACAGTTCACCTTGCCCCACTTGATTATGTGAAGACATGAAAACTCTATAAGATGCATACTATGACAACCTAGGAGATATGAAGACCATACTCTGTACATCCCAGCTTTTCTGCTGATACCATGTTTAAGGTGAGAGTGGAGATAAGGGACTAGCAAATGACTGAAAAATAAAAAAAGAAACTCTACTCATTCTACTCAGAAGTCAAGAAGACAGCATCGAATGTTACTACCTCCCCCAGTACCACCAAGAGAAGAGGTGAGACACTGCTGAGTATCAGAGCTAGCACCCATTGCAAGTCTCCACCATCACCCCAGCTGAGCATGGCAGCCTGGGTGTCTGGACAATCTTGCAACCAGTGCGTACTCCACCCCCCCAGTGACTGGCACAGACCTTCTGCTCACCTTCATAGTCTGCCACTGATGGACAGATCATGATTGCATGCAAACTGTAGTACCAGCTGATTACAGTAGGCACACGATTACAACCTGCCAGTTAGCACCCAGCTGTGGAGGATAGCTAAGGGTCTGTGCTGACCGATGAGGGGGTCAGTATGAGAGGGGTGACAGGAGGTGGGGGCCACTGGACACCAGGAATATGTTTTTACAGTACTCGAAGGGTAAGAAGGGGACCACTGGACACCAGATAACTGCGTTTAAAGTACTGATATAAAGTACCAGAGAAGTGATTGGGGGATGGGGGGCAGTGGACACCAGGGAAAATGCTAATGCCTATCAGGGGTTGTTTGGGACATCATACCACTGTTATGGCTGTACTATACAGACTGCATAACTTTTATGACAATAGCTGTATTTTCCCATATAACCAATGCAAGTCTATGGGAAGAATTTCCCTGTAGATGGCTCCTAATCCCTGCAAAATATCATTTTGCAACAATATTGGCTCGGGTCAGAGTGTGTTTTAATAGCCTTCTGTCTCCTATGGCTAGCTCTTGGAGCAGAGAGAATATTAAACAGCAGCAGCTTACATCCTCTGCCCTTTGTAATCTTTTTGACCTGTCTAAAATCTCCCTCTATGCACTCATCTAGTATTTTTTTATAATGTCATTGGTGGTGGTACCACTTTGTAGGGGTTTGGGGGGATTTCAGGGACAGGTGACTCTTTAAAGGTAACGAACTTCACCTGATGAGAGAGGGGGCCAGCACACAGCGACAGATTTTAGATGTCTATATCAGCCATTTAAACACATTGTGGGGGAGTTCAGGCCTACAAGACCCACATCAGAGGGTGAGCAGAAGGGGATCCAAGATAGTACTCCCCTGCACCCAGGGGACAGTAGCAGAATACAGGGTACAGGGAACACTTAAGGGGGAGACAGTTGTGAGAAGAAAAACTGCAGGCAAAGACACTAAGGGAAGGGGAGAAAACATAGGCAGATGAACAGTAGCTCAGTAGCAGAGTCAGAGCAGGGGTCAAGTGGAAGGGGATGTGCATTACCACCAGGAGTCTGGGGAACAAACTTAGTGAGTTCCAGGCAGTGATGGCACACACTGAGGTGAACCATGTGGCCAAAAGAAACATGGGCCACAGACATAATGACTGGGAGATGGTGGTTCTTGGATATACATTATTCAGGAGAGATCACAGGACAGGTAGGGAGGAGGGGGGGATCATCCTCTATGTCAGGGATGGCATTGAAGAAAATGAAGAGGGGGGATTAGAGGTAAAGCTGGGGAAACTGAGTCTATATGGATGCAATTCATTGTAGCCTCAGATAGGAAGATAAGATTAGCGGTATAATGTCCTGGGTCAAGGGGAGGAAAGGGACAGAGAACTTGGGAGGAACTTAAAAGAGGGGTAGCAAAGTGGGAGGTGGTAGTGGTGGGGAGGAAGTAAAATTGCCAGACATTGAATAGGAGGTCCTGGTGGCCAAAAGCACTAGGAGTCAATCAATGCTGGATGCCTTTCAGGACTGTTTCTTGATACAACTAGTTAAGGGATGCACCAGGCAGTCCACAGTACTAGGTAGGGTACTCACCAACACAGAGTTAGTGGGTGCCATAATAATGGGGGAACTACTGGGGAATAGCAACCACAGCTCTGTGTGGTTTGAAGTGGCCCTAGGGGCTGGTAAGCTGCATTTGAAAACAAAAATCCTTGACTCTGAAAGAGCATACTTCAATAAGATGAGGAAACTGGTCAAGAAGAAGTTAACAGGAGTGGAGGGCATAGGCAGAGTCGAGGAGAAATGGAAGGCAATCAAGGGAGCTATCCTTGAGGCATCAAAGACATGCATATAAGCAGTGACAAAGAAAAATAAGTTGAAGAAATTGCGGTGGTTCTCACCTAGCATCAGAGAAGTGGTCAGGACCAAAAACAAGGCCTCATAAATACAAGAGCAAGCAAGGAGAGGCAGAATGGGAGGAATATCTTCAGAAAACCATACAAAGGCCAAAGGGACCATCAGGGAGGTGAAAGCAGAAATAGAATTGTGCATCACGGGGGGAGTAAAGAATGGAGAAAAACTGTTGTTTAGATATATTAGCAAAAAAACATAAAAGAGGGGGAATTGCACTACTGGTGGAGGGGGCTAGGGTGATAGAAGAAGATGGGCAAAAGGCTGCCATTCTGAATTACTATTTGTGCTCTGTCTTCACTAAGGAAGAAGACAGGCCCCTGCCTGAGAGGGGCATCAAAGTGGCATAGGAGGGGATACCAGAATTGAGTCTGCCAGTCTTTACTAGGGAAAGAGTACTGAAGGGGCTGGCAGCCCTCAAGACTGATAAGGCCACGGGTCCAGATGAGTTGAACCTGAGGATACTGAGGAAATTAGCAACCAAACTGTCTGATCCACTGGCTGAGCTGTTCAAGAGCTCACTCAGGGCTGGGGATATCCCAATGGATTGGTAGTTAGCAGACGTAGTGCCGCTACATTAAGGGGGAAAAGGAGCAACAAGGGAATTATAGGCCTGTTAACTTGACCTCCATCATGGGAAAGCTGATGGAATCCCTGATTAAAGATGACCTCATTGAATACCTGAAGAACAATGGACTTCAGATGATAAACAACACAGTTTTGTCAAAGGAAGGTCTTGTCAGACCAACCTCAAAGTTTTCTTTGACTGGTGACAAAGGAGAGAAGCAAAGGCCAAGTGGTGGACTTATTTTACTTTGCCTTTAGTAAGGCCTTTTATTTGGTACCACACAAGAAATTGCTTAAGAAAATGAAGGACGTGGGGCAGCTAAAACTCTAGTGAGTTGGGTGGAAAACTGACTAGCAGGAAGGAGACAGATGGTGGTGGTCAATGGGGTTAAAGAAGAAGAGAAGGAGTAACAAGTGGGGTTCTGCAGGGGATCAGTCTGGGTCAGGTCCTCTTCAATATGTTCATTGCTGACATTGGTGAAGCAATCCAGGGCAAACTGTGTCCATTTGCAATTGATACAAAACTATGTGGGAGGGTGGATAGTAAAGAAGGAATAAGGAATATGGAAAAGGACCTGCTAAACTCAGAGGGGTGGTCAACAATCTGGCAGTTAAAATTCAATGGAAAAAAGTACAAGGTAATGCACCTAGGGAAAAAGAACTCTATGACGGAGTACTGGATGAGAGGGGCGAGACTTAGCACCACAAATGAGGAATGAAATCTAGGTGGTATCATCAGTAACTCATTTAAACAAACTAATCAGTGCAACAAGGCCTATAGGAAGGTCAACAGGATGCTGATATGTATTGGGAGAGGATTGATAGTACAAGAAAATAAATAATTCTACCCCTCTACAAAGCTCTGGTGAGGCCCACCTGATTCCAGGGTGGGTGAAAGTGGAGACTGAGGGAACTAAGGTGCTGTCTTGATAAGCTATGAACAGAGGGGATGAGCAGGCCCTTATTCTGCCAGATGTACCAAACAGCATAGACTGTGTTTTAGATGCATTCAGAATTAGCTTATTTGTTAAAAGCCACAAGTGACCAGACTGTAGGTCAAATGTTAAGTTATGGTTTATTAGTACAATGTTACTGGAGTATATATAAAGTACTAGGTTGTTAGCATGCAGGATAGCACAGCAGTGAAACAGTCAAAGGCCTATATCATTTATACAAAGGGCGAAGAGAAGTGGTCCAAGAATGGAGTCTTGTGCGATTCCTACAATTGTTGGAACAGCATCAGAGAAGAAGTTGTACATGACTCTCTGTGATCTATTTGTGAGATAATTAATGAACTAGGGGAGAACAGTTTGTGAGATACCAAGGTTTGCTAGCTTACTGGTGATGAGAAGGGAGTGATCCACAAGGTAAAATGCCTTTGTCAAATCAATGAAAATGGCACCAGTAAGGTTGCTCGAGTTCATGTCTAGGGCAATATCATTCATCAAGGTGAGGAGGGCAGTGGAGGTACTGTGACCTTTCTGAAAACCATGTTGTTGGGGGGATAGGAGGTTGTAAATGGAGAGGTATTACATAAGTTGAGAAGCCACCACCTTTTCAAGAATTTTGTTAAGGGCATAGAGGATGGCAATTGGTTTATAATTTTGCAATAATTTGGGGTCTCCTTTTTTGAAGATAGGAGCAACATGGGAGGTTTTCCATAATTCTAGTATGACCCCAGTCGTTAAGGATATGTTAATTAATCTGGCAATAGGAGAGGCTAATTCTTTGGTCACAATCTTTAGAAGTTTAGGCTCAACAGCATTGGAGCCTGCTGACTTGGAAGCAGGAATCTGCACAAGTAAACTGCAGATCTCTGAGGTACTTCATGCCTAAAGTAACAAGCATTTGTCAATGCCAAATGTTTGCTTGCTGGCGTTGGCATTGGTAGTGTAGGAGTTACAGAGCTGCATAATAGGAATGGCAGCGAAGTATTGAACTGAAGCCAACCCCACCATCACCCTGCAGAGAGTGACAGGCATTGGGGTGTGCCTTTGGGTCATCAGGCATAACGACCACGCAATTTCACCACACTCTACTCTGCAGACACTGACAAGTGTCACGGTGTGCCTTGGGGTCTTTGGCCCTTATGTGCACCCCATTCCATCAGGAAATATGGTGAGATGGGTGCGGTATAGGAGAATGGGGTGAAGTTTGGGCCCGAAGAGTCCGAGGCACACTTTGGTGCCTCTCAATGGCTGCAGGGTGTGGGTGGGGGTGGAATGATATGAGCATGACAGGCAAGAATCCCAAGTCACACCCCTGATGCCTGTCATTCTCTACAGGGTGGGGCATTATGGTCGGAAACCCTAATGCCTCAGTCATTCATTGGTATTTTCACTCCAAATTTTCAACGTGTTTTTTTTTGTGACCCCCACATCATGAACAGTGGCAATATCAGTTTGTTAGCCGAAAACTGCTTTTGCACAGCGACTATGGCATTTGGCACCACAGCTGCAAAAACACATTTCGAACAGGATGTAAAATGACAGCGGTACTTTGTTCATGGAGGTGTAAAATAGCAATGTTAATCTGCTGTGAAAATCTTAAAAAAACTGGTGAAGTCACGCGCATGCGTAGTAACTGTGCAACGTACACCCGTAATGTAACTAGTTTGGGGATTTTTTTACAGCAGATTGTTAACACAGGCATTTTGGGACCTCCGATCATGAACAGTGTCAGTGTGATTTTCTTTATCTGTCCCGAACAATGATTTCCCACAGCGACCAAGCATTTCTGTGCTGAAAGTGTTCGGCCATGTTGTGGAAAATGACAGCTGTACTGTTCATAAGGAGGTGTGGAAATATGCCACTGGTGAAAATCTGGACTGAAAATATTACAAAGCCATGAACTTACGAGGGTGTGTGGAAACTGCGCAATGCTCACTTGTAACACAGTCATTTTATGGAGTTTTGTCACCAAATTTTCAGCATAGCCATTTTAAGACATCTGCTCATGACCAGTGTCACTGTGATTTTCTTAATCTGTTCCAAACATTGTTTTCGCACACCGACTGTACCATTGTGCGCTACATGTGCGGAAACACATTTTGGGCAAGATGTGAAAAATGGTAGCTGTACTGCTCATAAGGAAGTGCGGTAAAATAGCACTGTTGAAAATCTGGTGTGCAAATATTACAAATTCGCAAACTTGCCAGCGTGCGTAGGAACTGCGCAACATGCACTTCTAAAACATTTTTGGGAATTTTTTCACCAAATTTTCAACATAGCCATTTTAACACCTCTGCTCATGACTAGTGTCACTGTGACCTTCTTAACGTGTCCCATACATTAATTTCGCACACCGACTGCGCCATTGTGCACTACATGGGCGGTAACACATTTTGGGTGAGATGTGAAAAATGACAGCTCTACTGCTCATAAGGAGGTGTGGTAAAATGGCAATGTTGAAAATCTGGAGTGAAAATATTGAAATTTTGTAAACATACGAGCTTGCGTAGGAACTGCGCAACGCATGCTCGTAAAACAGTCATTTTTAGGAATTCTTTCACCAAATTTTCAACATAGCCATTTTAAGACCTCTGCTCATGAACTGTTTCACTGCGATTTTCTTAATGTGTCCCGTACATTGATTTCGCACACCGACTGCGCCATTGGGTGCTACATGGGCGGAAACACGTTTTGGGTGAGATGTGAAAAATGACAGCTCTACTGCTCATAAGGAGGTGTGGTAAAATGGCAATGTTGAAAATCTGGGTGAAAATATTGAGGGTCGTGAACTTACAAGCGTGCGTAGAAACTGTGCAGCGTAACGCTCATAAAACAGTCATTTTTAGGAATTTTTCCACCAAATTTTCAAAATAGACTTTTTGAGAGCCCACCTTATGAACACTGGCAGTGTCGTTTCATTAATCTTTCTGGAAAGGTGATTTCACACAGTGGCTGCGAAATCACCCTTTGGGCCTGAGTAACGCCATGACAGTGCAAGAATTCATGAGGAGGGGTCCCAAAAACCCCATGTTGAAAATTTGGTGCAAAAATTCCAAAAAATGCCTGAGATATGCAACAAAGTTGAAAACCCTATCTATCCCATTATACAGCTTACCAGCATTTCCTCAGTTCACGGTCGGCTTTGAAGAGTGCAGACATGTTCCGGTCCACGAAGATAGCGTGTCAGACTCTGGAGGTAAGTATGGGGTGAGGTGGAGGTGTGGGGAGGCAGGGTGCGCAGTGGGTGGGTGTGGGTTGTGGGGGGGCAGGAGACTGCGAGGGACCTTTTTTTCTTTACAGGTTTTTTTTGTTTTAAAAGATGACGCGGGATGTTTGCCACACTGGGGTGGGCTCCCAGCATGGCAGAAGGATGGCTGGGGGGGCGTGGAGCCGACGGGGGATTAGGCACCCCCATCAGCCATGGCATCTGTTGCCACGCTGGGGTGGGCTCCCAGCGTGGCACCCTGTACTCGGGGGGGAGACACAGTGGAGATGACGGGGGATTGGGCACCCTCGTCGGCTATACGACGTAGCCACGCTGGGGTGGGCACCCAGTGTGACATATTAAGCTGTGTTTCGGGGGGGCACAGCACAGCCGATGGGGAATTGGGCACCCCCATCGGCTATACAGTGTGTGCATTGGGGGGGGGAGCAGCAGCATGGGTGTGTAGGGGGAGCGCGCATGAATAGGCGATATCTGATCACTGCTCACTGAAACGTAGCTCCCCCTTTCAACTGTATGCCACTGCATTTTGGAGCTATCACAGACAGCTCCAGCAGGCATTGGAGAACTGCAGCCGCACCTGCCAACACGCTGACTGAATTGGAAGAGGGCTGACACACCTCCGGAAGCTCCGATGATGGCACTATGTTTCTTGCATATGCGTGCAAGCAAACATAAAAAGGAGGCTTCTCTGTGTTTTCAGGGGTCATTGAGGGGCATTACTAGTGGACAAGAAGGTGGGCTTAATAAGGATGGTCATTGTGTAGGAGGAGAGATCAGAGAATGATGGTTGCAATCATTTTCAATAGTGTTATTGTTATTGCAGCTGACACATTAAAAAGCATGTCAGGAGAAGAGTGATCCCCTAGCTGTCTTAATATGTTCCTAAAGTGTCTCCAGAAAAGTCTAGAGTTATGGGCAGATGAGTTTATGAGTTTCTTGCAGTGTGCACTTTTGTTTTTCCTAGTAGAACTCTTACAGGTGTTCCTTCGAGTTCTGTATGCTATCCAAACTCCCCAGGAGGAGGAAACCTTCAAATAATGCAACTTTTTGTCACACTCAATCATCTTTCTTAGTAGTCTGTGGTCTAACCATTTGATAATAGGTGCATGCACTCTCCTTTTAGTATGAGGGTCAAAATTGTCCTTGAGTCTGGTGAACTCTGAGGTGAAGTAGATGGTTGCTAAGTTTACGGCAGTAGCTTCATAAAGGTAGGGCCAATCAGTATTCAAAACAGCGAGCCTGAAGAGCTTGGGTTCTAGGCTACAGAACGTCTTGAAGTGGATGATTCTTGTAGGGGTTTTGGGCAGTTTGGCATGCCAAATGCAGTAGACAGGTGTGTGATCACTAATGGTATCAGGCAAGACGCCCGAGTGATGCATTCTATCTGGCCTGGGAGAAAGTATCCAATCTGTTAGGGTTTGTGTATTACCATTGTTGGAGTATCTAATAGACTCTGTGATGAGCTGTGACAGGTTGAGTGAGTCCAGAGCCAGGGCCTGTACCTCTGCCTTGTTATATTCACTTAGCCAGTTGATATTAAAGTCACCAAAAACTAGGAAGTCATTGTTTTTGACCAGTGGACCAATAGTTTTAGTGAGTAAGAGGAGCAGGTTAGAGTTACCAGTGGGAGGGCTATAGATACAGAACAGGTGTAGCTTTTTGTTGCCACCCACTGTGAGCGTTCCATGACAGTATTCAATGGGGGGTTCAAATGGGGGAGAGTGATTTGGTGCTGTTAAGCTTAGGTGGAATTTGTATAAATCAGCGAGCTACCACCTTTCTTAGGACGTGAGTGATTGGACCATATGAGAAAATATCCAGGGAGGGCCCACAGGCTATTGGGAGTAGAGGAGTTTAGCCATGTTTCTGATACTCCTAGGATATCTGGTTGGTAATGGGTGACCCATGCTGTCAGCTCATCCATCTTGGGGACTAGGCTACTGATAGTAAGGTGAGCGATTTTTAGGTCCTTGACGTTTTGCCAAGGTGTAGGCTGGAAAGAGGAGGGCAGGGCAGAGGTTTAGTTCAACATTAGCAGCTGATAGTAAGCAGGTGAGAGCTAGATATGTGAGGGGATTTTATTTTATGAGAACATTTGCACTGGGACCATACCAGAGCTGCTTTTTAAGGCAGCAGGCCATTTTTAAAATACAGTGCAGTGGCAGAAGAAATTGAAGTAGTTTATTCGGTTCAGTATGGAAAAGGTAGTTGGACATGGTAACATCATTAAGACTGCACTGCTTCCTTGTTTGTTTCAGTTTTGGGTAACTGGTCAAGCATACAGAGTGTACCCATTAGAAGTATAGTGAGAAGCAAGTTACACATTAGTTGTCTCATTTTAGCTAGATCCAGTGTAGAAGCAGCAACTTCTGAGGAGGCAAGATCCAATTGTTTAGTTAGGAAATTTCTAGATAGCAAGGCACAAGGGAGACCTGCTAATACAGTGCTTACCTAGGTAAGAGGGGCTATCTATGGGTTACGCTATATGCCTGGGATAACTGATTGTAGGACAGAGGATCATGAAGAGTGTAAGCAGCATAAGGGAAGGAGGGGGGAAGGATAGAAGGAAAACTGTCAATATCTAAGTTACTGGCAGATACAGACCTACCCTGGGAAAGGTGTATGGCAAAGTCAAGTATAACAAACAAAAGGTGAGCTTCAGGCTACCATAATACACAACAGTGTACGTTTGCAAAACAGGCCTACCCTAAATAGGGTGTTTAGCTATATCTAGAAAAATTGCCACTTTCAAAGTCACTGACTATTACAATATGCAGATGTGAAAACAATGTAGCAAAGGCCTACCCTAGAAAGGGTGTTGGCTAAATATAGTAAACAGGATGTTTCTAAGTAACTGGGTAAAACAGCTCACTTCACTCAAAAAATTGCAAAATCACCTAGAACGGGTGTTTGACTAGAACCTATACGGCTGGAAAATTACAGTATCCCCTGCTACAACCCAAAACAAGGTATACATATATAGAAAATGCCTTCAATAGATAGGGAGTTTGGTACATCCCGTGTAGCTGGCAGTTTCAAAGTCTCCGGCTACACTAGCATAATGAGGAAGCAACAATGTTTAAGAGTACATTTTACCTTGGTGTCCTTCTAGCCACTGTGGTGCTTGTGGTGGCCTGTGGTAATTGATGCAGAGTGGCTGGCTGAACCGACTGCCTATTGCCTGACTCCAGCAGACTCAAGGCAGACAACTAAGCTACCCTTGGTGTGTAGTCCTTCGCGTTGAGGGCTGCAGTGCAGAGGGCTGCTTGCAGGGCACAGATGAAATACAGAGGAGTGCCACACCCCTTACCTGAAGAGCTGCCTCCTGATTGGCTGGAGGCAGGAGGGGAGAACTGCCATGCCAAAATTCAAAGTAAGAAGGTCTATGCTGGAGGAGACTCTGGTGACCATAGATGGGGAGGACTAGGACCAAGTTCAGCTGCCCTCAAGACCCCTTGCTGTTCCCTTGAGGTTTTGCTGTTTCTGAGTCAGAAACACTAACTCCAAGGAATAATAACAGTGGCTTGTGTTGAAATCCTCCCCTAAACTGAAGAGCTGTCTCCAACTGTCTTTAGGCTAAAGGGGAGAACTGCCATGCCATAATTCAAATTTAGAAGGTCCTCACTGGTGGAGGCTTTCGCAACTGTTGGGGGGCAAAGGGGGGCAAAGGCTAGGACCATGTTCAGCTGCCCTCATGACCCCTTGCTGCTCCCATGTAGTTTTAAAGTTTCTGAATCAGAAACACTGACTCCAAGGAGTAAAATCAGTGGCTTGTGTTGAAATTATCCCCTACTGCCAGCATCTTCCCTGCTACCATTTTGTGAAGTGGGACTACATCTGCCTTCCTTCAGTGCTCCAGAACCACTCCTGTTTCCAATGAGCTTTAAATAGGACCATCAGAGGTGCAGCCAGTACATCCCTGTGCTCACTGAGCTTTCTGTTTATTAATGGCTATGCAACTGGTACATAAAAAGGTAACTATTTCCATGTACTATGCTGAGATAATATCATATTGCTCTGGTCACAGATGACCCCAACACCTCCTTTCTGCAGCGATATCTTTCTCAAGTTACTAGTCAGTTTCCTTAAGTTTGAACAGAGTTCCATGATTCCTGACACCTGGCAGACCCTTGGCCCTGGTGCTTGCCTATGCATGCACACTGTCCAGATTTATACCTTGTAGGCATGAAACTGGAAGTGCATTTGTGGGAACTTCCAGTTTAGAGTATGCAGGCAATACTTCCCATAGCTATTACATTTTTTTTTTTTTTTTGCTTCCACTGGTCCGACTGACCACCATCGGCCAACTAACTCCGAGGGCTCTGACCCTGCCACCACTTCCCGGGACACACCTCTGCACCCCATACTCCTTCTCAGGCACCCTGGCTTAACCCCCAGGGCAGGGCCACTGGCTGACCGACTAATGAGAACTGGTACCAGAGAGGAGTGAGGGATCCCAAGCTCCCTGACTTAGGCAAAGGCAAGGCAAGGCAAATTTTATTTTAAGATGCCCAATCCCTGGAGCTCTGGGTACTGTACACAAATAATACAAACCAAAGTGTAAATGAAAGAAGCATATCATATAAATAAAACAATATAAACAGACAACTATGATAAAATAAATTAAAAATGAGTAGCTAAATAAATAAATAAACTGATAACCTAGGACAGAAGCTGTTTTGTAGTATGTCAAATACCAAGGCAGTATTTACAAAACAAAGTTCGGGAAAGCCTGATTAAACAAGAAGGCCTTGAGGTGGGCTTTAAACACTTCTATTGGAGTGACCTCCCTTAGGGCTGGAGGTAGTGAATTCCACAGGATGGGGCCAGCGACATTAAAAGCTCTGTCACTAGTTGTTTTTAACCTTGTCCTGGGAATCACAAGGAGGACCCTAGAGGAGGAACAGATGGAGCGGACTGAGGGAGCAGGTGTAAGAAGCCCCTAGGGTGGGGCTGCCAGCTCCCCGATGGACATGAATCGGTACTGGTGGGAGGGAGGGATCGTGGACTGTGTCACGGGATCTTGGCCATGGAGGGTGGACGTCATCCTGCAGGCAGACTTTTTCCATTTTCCTCACCCCCAGGGAGGTGTGGCATGCAGTGACACATGGACACCTGGGCATCATCATTCAGCACCCCCCAATAATTCAACACCAGCTAGCTACAACTCCTGGCCTCCGCCAGAGGTCAGACATGTGCCAGACACTCCCCGTCATCCCCCGGAGGAGGACAGCAGTCCATAGGATACTCAATCCTCCCACCTGGCTGGCCCACCAATGTCCTGAGTCTGAATTCAAACTAGCAGCATCATGTGGCAGGTTGAAATCCAAGCCCTTTGCCAACAGGCTAGCCCCTCATGTAGCTATTTAAAATGAGTAGCCTGAAAGCCAAGTGCCATTTTAAACTCAATAACAACCCTTTAAAAATTGCCAAAAGTTAACAAAAAGAACTATATTTTTAGCAGTTCCAGCAATGGAACTACAAGACTGAATATCCCAAGTACCCTGCAGGACTACATTCCTCAAGACAGCAGGGGTTTCCTCCTTCCTGCTGGAATTTAAAACAGAACAGAGGGTAGTAGTAGAGGGAGACTGAAAATAGTGAGAGAGCTGTATATGGAATTTTGTTTTTCATTTTATTTCACTAGCTTGAATAATAACCAACCTCCTTCAAACAGCTCTAATGCATAACACAGGCCCAGGCACACACTGTCTCTTCCTGGTATCAGCTGCACCCTTGTGCTGACACCACATCATCTGCTTAGTTAGTGAGGGAGGATCTTCTTAAGAATAATTTGTGGTGGACTGGGAGTGGGATGCAACACCTGCTGTGGTACAGGAGGCAGCTCTTAGGAAGGAGCTTTTCAGGAAGTCACTGATGTAAGAAGAGAAATATAGTTTATGATTCAACAACACATTATGGCATTTTAATTGTGTGACCTCATCAAGGAAGAGTATGCAGACTTATTAAGCCCATGGGTTAAAGGAAGCCAGGAAAATCTCTACTTATCACCAAAGTTTGTGAAAACTTTTTTTTTTGCATTGAGCATGATTAGGATTACACAGAGTAAGTACTGGACAATTTCTCAAAGTAATGTGTCAAGGTTTATTCCATCTCGGGGTTGGTGCTCCAGTGGCAAAAAGTGTTGCCTGGGTACATGTGGATGTGCAGAAAAAAAAATGCATGGGGTTTAGGAAGAGATATTTAGAGCTTTAACTGTACATTCACTGTCTGGGCCACAAAATATTTCTGCCTACCATAGAGGATCTCAGCCAACACTCCACGTTGGCTCCCCACCGCCTCCACCACCACCAACCTTGGTCGACTCGGAGTTATATTGCGGAGATCATGCAGTGGTCTGAGCCTATCAGCTCTCTTCTCCATACGCAGTTTATCAGCTGCTGCTGCTAGAGGCCACTTCACCTTGATTGCTCGACTTGTTGTACTTGCTTAGAAACTGTTTGTGGTGGGTGGCATATATAGTGTAAACAGGTAATCCTGTGGTACTCTGGTCCTGGTAGGTGTGATGACAGCAGGTCTAGCTGTCCTCCTATTTGCTATTCTGAGTGGTCCATTAAAGTTCAGTGGTCTGACTCCAGTGAGAGTGTGCATAATCATGGGGGTTCCTAAGCATCGCATGAGCGGGGCTGAGTTCCTTCACTTTCACTAATGTCCTCACCATTGGGCTGTTCACTGCCATGTTCCTCCGTCTTCTTATTGTGGACTGCGCTCCCCCCCTTGGGACACTCCTGGGTCTCACCGAGACTATTTGAAGAGATGGATTTTATTTTCTTAGACTTAATAGCCTGTGACAGACAGTCTCCCTGGCCCTTCTGCTGCCTTAATCTGTGGAGCTTCCGGTATCCTGTCAAATTGGTTAGGTGTCCTCATCGCAGGCCATTCATTAGGGTTGGCTCCCCCCTTTGAGGCATCTCCTGTGGCTCCATTTGCTGATAGTAGTCCTTGCAGGGGACATGGAGCTGAACCCTAGTCCTCCATGCTGAGCTTTCTCCACTCCTGTGGACTGGCTGTCTGGCAAAGGGTTGAAAATAGCTCATCTTAATGTCCACAGCCTTTTGCCCAACCTGACTGAGCTCATTGCCTGTGTCACCCATTACAAGCCTGACATCACTGAGATATCTGAAACTTGGCTTAAACCCTCCATCCCAGATTTGGCCTGTGCGCTCCCCTGGCTTTGACGTTGTCAGACAGGACCATCCAGGAAAAAAGATGGGAGGGGGGGTGGTATCCTTGTCTACTACAGAAGTCACCTCAACTTGACTTGCCTACAGCATGTACAGACTTCCTGTGAACTACTGCATACTGTGCTGCTACTTGGTAACGCAAAGGAGCTACACATTGTGTGTACCTACAATCCCCATATGAGGGGTGTACTGGGTTTATCCTCCCTTCTTGACTCTGTTGGCTCTAGGACTGGGAATAATGAGTTTATGATCCTAGGGGGATCTTAATCTAAACTAGCTTGGGGGTAATATCAAGTAGTATGAGCCTCTGCTAGCAGGTTCTTCACTGTCCCAACTCATTATGGATCCCACCAGGTGGTCACCTACTGGTGATACTAGATCTCTCCTGGACTGGGCCCTGTCCAATAGGCCTGAGAGGATTAGCTCTTCTGGCACCCTCCCGGACACCATCTCTGACCATGCCCCTGTATACTGCATATGGAAGGTCTCTGCCTCAAAGAACCCTCCTAAAATCATCCAAGTCAGGGACTTCTCCAAGTTCAACCTGGGGTCTTACCAGGAGGATCTTATGCTCACAGACTGATCTGAAGTGATGGATGCCCAGACTTCCTCCTCTGCAGTCAGTCATTTCCTTAGTACCTTCTGGATGCTACAGGATAAGTATGCCCCTCTTGTCAGATGGAGGGTAAGGTGGGCTGCTACAAAATGGTTGCATGGCAGCCTCCTTGCTCTCATGAGGGCTAGAGACAAGTGCTGGGCCAATTTTAAGGTCTGGATGGACCAGGCCATACTTCAGCATTACAGAAGACTCAGGAATGAATGCAAAAAGGTGATCAGAGCTGCAAAAAGTGAATTTTGCAAAGCTGCCTTACAGATTTCAGCTAAGGACCCTTGGAACTTCTGGAGGAATATCAAACATATAGTGACTGGCTCCTCCAACTGTGAGGCTCCTGACATGCATATTGAAGGTGCTAGCTGTAATAATCCACTAACCATTGCCAATGCATTTAACTCACATTTCTCTGACCTGTCCGCCTTCACTTCTCTATTCTCCTCCACTGGTTGTGATAGACCTGTCCAGGTCCCTGCGCCTTAACTGGCACCTACCTCTTGTCTTCTGTACTACTTCAAGACTGTCATGACACAAGAGATGCAGAGATTGCTATCTGGTCTCTCCCTCTTTTCTAGTGCTGATCATGATGGTATGGAACCCATGCTTCTCCGCCTTGCTGCTGCCTTCATTGCCTCTCCTGTGGCCCATATCATCAACCTATCCTTAGCCTCTGGGGTTATCCCTGACCTATGTAAGGTGGTGAGGGTTGTCCCTGTATTCAAACAGGACAACTGTAGGATTCTTAACAACTATCGGCCGATTGCCATCTTGTCTGCTATCAGTAAGCTTCTTGAGAAAATTGTGGCAGGGCAACTCAAGGATTATATTCAGTCTCATGAGCTACTGTCCCTCTCACAGCATGGCTTTCAAAAAGGGCACAGTACAACCTCAGCCCTGGTCACTGTTACTTCTGGGATAAGGGCTGCTATGGACCAGGGCAGACTCTCTGTGGCCATCTTTATTGATCTTTCTAAGGCCTTTGACCTGGTTGACCATGCACTACTTTGCACTCAACTTAGGTCCTTGGGCCTGTCCCCTTCCATGCTCAGTTGGTTCTCCAATTACCTTCAGGGCAGGCAGCAACTTACCAAATATAGTAAGGTGCTCTCGGATGTCACTGCAGTGTCCTTAGGAGTTGCCCAGGGGTCAGTCCTTGGACCCCTGCTCTTCTCCATACTCATCTTCTCTCTTCTGCTGCCTCCTGCAGGTCCATACTGTATACCAATGACCTTGTTATTCTCACTCATTCTTGGGATATTAGGGTCATTAACCACCAATTGAGTGAGGATTTCAGGAGTATCCAATCCTGGATATCTTCTCCCAAGCTGGTCCTAAATCTTAAAAAGACTCAGGCCATGCTGTTTGGATCCCTGGCTAAGTTAAAGGCCTCCCCTGTCTCTCTGTGCATCTTGGGTTGTGATGGTTCTCCTGTTCTCATCACTGACTCCGTCAAATACCTTGGGGTGACACTTGACCCTCAGCTTGATCTTGGTCACCACATCCGCTATGTGTGTCATGCTGTTAACTGGAAATTGGGTTTGGCGTACAGGGCAAAGAATAATCTTACTTCGGCTGCTCTCCTAGCATTGGCCAGAGGTGTGTTTCTACCATCTCTCTGCTATGGGCTACTTTTGTTTGCCCGTACTTCCAAGGTCCACCTCACTAGGTGGACCATTGCCTACAATAACATTTGCCGTGTTGCACTAGCAGCTCCTTGCCTCACTCACCATTGTGATCTGTATGCTAAGCTTAACTGGCTGTTCCTGCCCAACTACATGAATTTTGTTTTGGGCTGCTTCACAGGTAAGGTGCTGGGCTCAGACACCTCCCCCTGGATTAGTGGAACTCCATGCACCTGCCACCTCCACTGTCTACTCCCTAAGTCTATGGGCCCTGCTGTCCTCAAGGTTCCTGCTAGGTGCACCCAAATGGGAGACAGGGATTTTGCATCAAGTGCCCCCAGATTATGGAACTCCCTTACAGTCCAGGACTGGTCCTCCCCTTCCCAGGCATGCCTACAAACCTCCCTTTGGACACACTTGAAGTTCTCCTCAGTATGTCACTGTCTTAAACCCCCATAATTACCTTGATTACCTTGGTCACCTGCATTGTACTTGAGTATATCATCTCCTGTACCTTGGCTGCAGTCCTGCTGTGGCTGCCTGCCCACCTGGGTGTGTCCCTGTGTTAAGTGTGAACATTTTGTATATATCTGTATCTACTGTGTTGAACATTGTCATAGTGACCCTGTATTTGATTTTATTTTTGACTGTGCCACTGTTGAAACCTAAGTTATCTTCTATGTACAGTATGTTATGCTTTTTTGCTGATTTCAGTGTATCTTCCTTACTTGTTTCAAGTCGTACTCTGTATGTTCTTTTAATTCCTGTACTCTCCCAGGTCACACCTGAAAATAGGCATATGTTTTGTCTAGTGTACTTACCTGGTTAACAAAAGCTAAATAAATAATTTAAAAAAATAACCACAACTGCTCATGTAACCTTTTTACCAAGCAGAGCCATGCTATCATACTGTAAATGTGCACCTGATATACTTTATTTGTGATCCATGTGCCCTTTGACAACACTTGTGGCTTCATCACGTATGATGTCTTGAACAATAATTGTTGCCTTCAGTAAATATTGTAAAACTCAAAATATTCACAGAAAAAATGTTTATGTGGGCACATGTAAAAATACTTAGGACATGAATTTCAAAGTAAGTATGTGGACTTGCAGGAGCTTTCCAACAGTTCCTGCATGGTTCTGTCTAAAAGTTAGACCATCTATAAGGTGATCTACTTTTTGGGCACTGTTGCCTCTATTTGGGGCAAAACAGGCATGATAATGTAATAAAGTCATGTATGCATCATTTTGTTATGCATGCTACATCAAATCATGGAAACTGTCACAAATTTGCACAGTTTTGGAAAAAAAAACATGTATTGGTACGATTGAGAGGATGCTGATGCAATACCAAATTGGTACCTGCATCATCACCCATCCTTTTGAAACTCATACACTTTGACTATTGCTATATTTACCAGTCATAAATGCACGGTGTACTCTTAAATATATTATATGTTTCTGGATGCTACTCCACGTCCAAGTAACAAATTTCACTCAGCCATGTTATCTTACTGTAGGTCTTGGTAATGCATAATCATGCATGCAGCTTAGCATCTAATATAGTTTGTAAGTACAGTATAGGTTTAATCCTTCGGTCCAAGAAATCCAATATTGTTCTTTTCATGGGCAGTATGCAGCAGTGTTTGCAAGTAGAACCATAGCATAGACATATTTTTGGTATATTACAACGATGGTCATTAGAATACAGCCATCTGACTGGTCAGACTGTCTAGCTAGGATTACATTTACATTAAACAAATTATACAGTAGGGCCTTATCACCTGCCCCAAGATCCATAAAAGTGAGTCCATGCTGTAGTGTTTAGTGGCAGCATTCCTCTCAGTTCAAAATGTCCATAATTGTTTTCTCCCATTTAGAAAACCACAATCAAAACACAGCTATTTTCATTTTACAGCAATAAATGTGATCAGTCATATTTAAAAAAAAACAACTGTCTGGTCATTGAGCCGTTCTCACGTGTTACTTAATGGATATCAATGATGCTGATCAGCTGTTTCTTGACAGTCAGTGGCAATGACCACTCACAGAGTCAGCTGATCACTGTCACGTAAATAATAACACCCCCTATACCATTACCACTAGAAATGGGACACCACTCGCTGACACAGTAACCCACTCTGTATGCCCCATTGAGAATGGAGCAACTCACGCTGAGCACATTGTCATGGCAACACTACATTTTGCATAGCACCACAGCTGCTATGACTACTATGCTTCTTGCTTGCTCAGCAATGTAATTACATAGATACATAGACAGTGTCGGCAGATAAGGGCCTATGGCCCACCCAGTCTGCCCATTTGAGCTTGTAAGTTCAGTTTATGTTTTCCTAGAAGTCTGTTGCCCCTTACCCCTGACCTCCAGAATTCCTTTATGTCTATCCCATGCATTCTTAAATCCCGTGATTATTTCAGCCCCCACCACTTCCTCTGGCAGGGTGTTCCACTTGTCCACCACCCGTTCTGTGAAGAAATTCTTCCTCACGTTTCCTCTGAATCGTCCTTCCTCCAACTTCATCCCATGCCTTCTAGTCCTGGAACATCTTTTTCGCTTAAAAATGGTGTATTCCTGCACTCTGTTCCTCCCTGTAAGATACTTGTATGTCTCTATCATATCCCCTCTCTTCCTCCTCTCCTCCAGGGAGTACATGTTCAGTTCCTTCAACCTGTCTTCATAGGACTTGTGGTGCAATCCATGCACCATCTTTGTTGCCCTCCTCTGAACCTTCTGTACCCTGTCTATGTCCTTACGTAGGTATGGTCTCCAGAACTGTACACTGTACTCCAGGTGGGGCCTCACTAGTGTCTTGTATAGTGGAATTATGACTCCCCTTTTCCTGCTGGTGATGCCCCTGTCTATGCATCCCAGCATCCTATTTGTTTTACCTGCTGCCTTGTCACACTGTTTCCCTACCTTGAGGTCATCAGCGATGATAACCCCAAGATCCCTTTCCTCTGCTTGGTGCATGCTATATCCTCACCCCCAACTGATATATTGTGCCAGGTTTTTGCAGTCCCATATGCATTATCTTGCACTTCTTTGCATTGAATTTCAACTGCCAAACCCCTGACCATTCTTCAAGTTTCTGCAGGTCCCTTCTCATTTTGTCTACACCCTCTGGTGTGTCTACTCTCTTACAGAGCTTTGTGTCATCAGCAAATACTGAAATTCTGCCTTCTAGGTCCTGCGCAATGTCACTGATGAAGATGTTGAATAGGACCAGTCCCAGCACTGATCCCTGTGGTACCCCACTTGCCACTCTTCCCTCTGTGGAGTGACAGCCATTTACCACCACCCTCTGTGTCCTGCCACCCAGCCAGTTACCTACCCACCACGCTACTGTCCTGCCCATACCCATATTCCCAGTTTGTGTAATAGTCTTTATGTGGCACAGTGTCAAAGCCTTGCTGAAGTCCAATAGGCCATGTCCACTGCCCTCCCTGATCCACCTCCCTAGTCACCCAGTCAAAAAAATTCAATGAGGTTGGTCTGACATGACCTCCCCTGGTGAAACCATGCTGCCTTGGGTCCTGTAGACCATTGACAACCAGATGTTCCATAAATCTCTCCTTCAGTAGTGATTCCATGATCTACCCCACTACCGAGGTGAGGCTGACTGGTCTGTAGTTCCCTGCTTCCTTTTTGTTCACACTTTTGTATAAGGGGACTACATCTGCTGTCCTCCAGTCTTTGGGTACCTCCCCTGTTTCCAGTGATCAGCTAAACAGGATAGCCAGACGTTCAGCCACCACCTCTCTTAGTTCTTTAAGGACACTGGGGTGTACCCATCTGGTCCCATTGCTTTATCAACTCTATTACTTCAGTTCCTTCAGGACCCTTTCTCGTGTAAAGGGACTTGTGTCCATTTCTGCACCATTCTCACCCCTTGTACTCCCTTCAGACCCATTACCCTCCTCTTCCTCAGTAAAGACTGAGCAGAAATACGTGTTCAATATGTCAGCTTTACTGTTTTCATCCTCCACGCAGCCCCCATCCTCCCCCTTCAGTCTCACTATCCCTCGCTTTGCCTTTCTTTTTTCACTTATGTACCTATAAAAGGTTTTGTCCCCTCTACCCACTGATTTTGCAATGCGTTCTTCTGTCTGAGCCTTGGCTTCCCTTACTGACCTCCCTGCCTCCCTTTGCTACTCCTGGTACTTCTCCCTATCCCCTTCTGCCTGTGTCTTTTTGTATTGCTTGAATGCAATCTTTTTGGCTTTCACTTTTGCTACCTCTTTGGAAACCATAATGGTCTCCTCTTCCTTTCCTCTTGCTAACCTGCTTAATGCATAATTCTGTTGTTCTTGTGATCCCCATTTTAAATACTGCCCACTGTTCCTCAAGCCCTGATTCCTGTCCCATTCCCCTTAATGCCTCTTTCAAGTATCTCCCCATTTTCCTAAAGTCTGCCCCTCTAAAATCCAGGATACATGTTTTTGTGTGGTTTGGTTCTGCTCTTTCTGTGATTTCAAACCACAATGACTGGTGGTCACTGTTCCCCAGGTGCTCCACCACTGTTACCCCCATCACACTGTCCCTGTTTGTGAGCACAAGGTCCAGTATTGCCTTCTGCCGAGTTGGTCCCATGACCAGTTGCTTGAGGAAGGCACCCTGAAGGGAGTCCAGGATAAATCTGCTCCTAGTTGATGCTGTTGCTGGGATGCTCCAGTCCACGTCTGGAATATTGAAGTCTCCAACCAGTACTACCTCACCTTTGTCTGCCATCCTTTGGATGGCTAGCATCAGCTCCCTATCTGTTTCTTTCTCCTGGGCTGGTGGTCTATAGACCACACCTGTGCGGATGACTGTCCCCGTTTTCCTTTCCAGCTTAACCCACAGTATCTCTCCCCCATTTTGTTCCTCTTGGATCTCTGTGTCCCTTATGTCATTTTTCACATACAGTGCCACTCCTACTCCCTTCCTGCCTGCTCTGTCTCTTCTGAATATGTTGTAGCCAGGTATGGCCATCTCCCAGTCATGGTTATCATTACACCAGGTTTCAGTGATGGCCACAATGTCCAGGTCTGACTGCATCATGACAACCTCCAGATCTTCCATCTTGTTGCTAAGGCTCCTGGCATTTGCACACATGACTTTCCATGGTTTGACCTCCCTAGACTGTTTCGCTGTTCTACTCCAGCCCCTTCCTTGGTTGTCCTTTATCCATGGTTCTCCTTGCTGTCTGCCATTCTGCTGAATTTTGTGCCTTTTCTACCTATCCACCTCTTGGGCGCTAATCTCCATCTTTTGCACACTGCTTTGTAGAGATAGCCACTCCTCTGGTTCACTGGTTCCACTGCTAGCTGTGGGGGTGAGCAAGTAGGTACCCTCCTTACTGGCTGCATCCCTTTGCTTAGTTTAAATGCTTGTCAATGTAGCATTTAAACTTATCATTGAGAGCTTGGATTCCCTCCAGGATGGATGCAGGCTGTAAGGTTGAACAAACCTCCATCCCTCAAGGTGGGTCCCAAGTTACCAATGAATCCAAACCCTTCCTCACAGCACCAGTTCTTCAACCATGAGTTAAAGTTCCTGGTGCATGCACTCCTATGCTCTCCCTTGCCTCTCGCAGGTAGTACTTCTGAGAAATGACAGAAGTAGCTACTTGCTTGAGACCCTTCCCCAATTTCTTAAACTCTTCCTGAACTTCCATTGGCTCCCCATTTGCCAGGTCATTAGTACCTAGGTGGATAATGACATCCAGCTCACCCCTCCCTGCCTTGCCTACCCAGTGATCCCCAGGATCTTCCTTCCATTCCTCCATGCCATGGCACCTGGTAGGCACCTCACCTCCCTGTCATCCCCCTCCTGTGTTCCTAGCTGGATCCCTCTTATGATGGAGTCCCCCACCAGGATTCGCTTCCTCCTCCTCTGGGGTCCACTACTTTCCCCACTGAGGTCATCTCCTTGGCTAATCTCCACATCCTTTCCTTCCACTTCTCTGGATACCTCTATTTGGTTGTCCCCATTTGCCAATGTGGCATATGAGTTCTTGAGTGGAATAGGATCTGGGATGTGCCTCTGCCTGACTGCTCTAACCCTCCCTGAGCCCACTGTCATCCAAGTGCTCCTCGTTCTCGGCATCCTTTGAGGCAGTTGCATTGGACTGGGTGGTCTCTGGATAGGGGTGGCGGTACTCCTGACCTAGGTTACTTCCGCCTGAGTCTGGCTACCTCATCCCTGCATTCCAGAGAATGCATGCAGATAGGGCAGCACCTCAGTGTCCAGAAGGTCTGCCTGAATATGGCTGCCCTACAGCCACTGCATTGCACCACTCCCACATTATACTGCAATTATACTGCTATTCCACAACTTGTCTGCTACTGAAGCTCTCCTAGTTCCCTTTTTATTAATTTACTGTCCTAAAAATCCTGCCACTGATCCTCAGATAATTTTCTTTAAAAAAAAAAAGAAAAGAAACCAATAAATAAATAAATGAGTCAAAACACTTGTCGTGCCGAGGGTGGGCTTCTTCCCCCTTATGCCCCTCCTACTTCACACCCCTTACTATACCCTGTGTTTAGCTCCTGTCAATCAGATTTAACAGGGCATATAATTAAGAGTTGGGGGAAGGGGAGGGAGCCAAGATAAAATTTGCAGCAATTAAAGACAACACAGAAATACACCACCACTATGTTTTAAATTTTCAGCAACCCAAAAACAATTCCAAGTAAAGACAACAAAGAAAGTACAGTGTCACTAAAAGCCCACAATCTAAGTTTAAAAGAAAAGTAGCAATTACTAGTTACTCTAAAGCACTGAATTGAATATGTTTCCTTCCTTCCCCTTCTGGCTTCTTCTGAGAAAATAAAACTCACTTGCTAGCTCGAGCTGCTGTAGTACAGGATAGCAACATTAAAATGAAATCTCTGTAAATCAATTATTTAACTGTGAGTAATTTACTTGATGAGAAAACAGAAACTCATGCCCAGCCTCTTACTGGATTGTGAAACTAAATAGTTGGTTACCATGGTAACCATTTCTGCCCACGAGTTGGAAGCACTTCCTTATGCAGCTCTCTCAAGCTCCCCAACCAACTTCCTGTAGCCGGTTTGGATGTCAGTCAAGATGGACAGCAGATGGACTACTTTGTTAACATATATGGTAAATCTATGTTGTTAAAAAAACAGACAACTGCTATACCGTATGTTCAAAACTGTTTTGAAATTGCTATAAAAGCAATATAGTGTATGGTGGAATGTAGTTATGTACCAAATTCCTTTTGTTCAAAAATGTTGTTCGCTGTAATAGTGATGTCCATAGTGCAGCAGAATGACTTTTCGTTCTCCTGCACTGCGGATGTCACACAACACAGATCACGAGTCGAATGTGCAACAGTCAGGCTAGATCTGTAGTGTGCCTCAAAATGGCCAGTATACTTTTGTCCAACATTAAAAAATAATAGTGACATCAAACCTCTGTAATATACAAATATAAGCACTTTATTTATTAGGGGTTATTACTCTTTCTAGCTCTATCTTTTTTTTCTGTTTTGTTTTTACGTTATCATACAGTAGTGGTTGGTGGGGGGGCACAGGGTGGAGGAGGACTGAAAAATCACAACTGGCTCTGCATGAGGTAAGAGGTCAAATGGCAGCCAGCAACTAGAGAATTTTAAGTGCCGGGGGGGTGAATGGAAGAAAATCAGTGCAGTCCAAAGTCATCATTTCCAGGTGGCAGTGAGAAGCTTGTACCTGTAGGAGAGCTCAGACAGTCTGATCATAAAGTAGGTGAGTGAATATTTTTTGTATTCCTCTGTTTTAAGGTACTATTTCTCCATTTGTTTTTTCAATGTGGTAAAGAGTCAGAGACCTTGCTGAACTTTGATTAGACTACATTCACCATCCAGCCATATCAACCTCCCTAGTTATCCTCTTAAAGAAGGCAATCAGGTTGGCTTGGTAGGATCTACCTTTTGTGACACCATCCTGTGTGCTAGAGAATAGCTTGATTTCATCCACGTATGAAACCACCATATATTTTATGATTGACTCAAACAATTTACAAAAGCAACAATGTAATACTGTGGGACACTCTTCAATGGTCACATCACCTGAAGGCAGGGCTGCAGTCCCATATGCTCGGAGATATGTCACCTCAGGGCTCAGCTGCAGGAGGCATGGGCTGAGATCAGCATCTTGCATAACCACCTACAGGGAAACATTTCTTTTAGGAGTGCACCTCCACATATTTATTTTTATTTATTTATTTATTTCAATCTAGGACTACAATACCTTTGAGCCGAGGCTCTTTTACAAAGGTTCCACGTCAGCGTGTAAATAGCCTACACTAGACCAGCACACCTCTCCCCCCCAGAGAACAGCCAGGCCTGGGGATGGCAACTGGTTGCAGGAAAAGTGGGAAGAGCTCGGGCAACTCTCCCAAACCAACAAAGCACTCCAAACACAGGAAACAGGTACGCACCTCTTGCATCCATACCATCCATAATGATGGAGGATGTCTCAGGCCAAAGGAATGTCAAATGTAACAGGATATCAAAACAACATTATAAACAGCCTCAACAGGAACAAATCATAATCATAGGGGACTCCATGATTTGTGGTGTGGTCCTCCACCTGAGACAAAACAAATGTGCAGATGTGCAGGTCAGATATCTCCCAATAGCATCTGCTTGGAGGGACACTGACTGAATAGTCAACATAGTTAAAAAGGAAAAGAGGGCTCAAACATCCTGATCCTCCTAGGGTCCAATGACCTTGCTAGCCAGTCGGTTAAGGAGGTTAAGGAGCATTATTGTGCACCTCAGCGAGAAATTGGTTTCATTTTCATCCAGCATTGCATTCTCTGAGATTATACCTGCTTGGGAAAAGGGAAAGAACAGGCAGAAAATCAAAGAGAAAGAAATAAGTGATCTCAAGGACTGGTGCCACACAAAGGGGCACCACTTTGTTGGAAACTGGGGCAACTTCTGGGAAAGGGAGTTCTTCAAATTCAACAGCCTCCACCTGACTAAAGAGGGAGTCAGAGCACTGGGCCAGAAATTTGACATCCACATAGGACATTTAAACTAATGGGAGGGGAGATGGCGGTAGCTCTAGGAGAAGCACACCTAGAGCCTGCTGTCTCTCCCCCTCCAGCTAGTACCAGATCTACACACTCCAATATAGCAAAAGCAGATAGCTGGGAAAATAAAACCCTTTCTGGCTCTGGCATTGTCCATCACAATGGAAAGGGAGGAACCATAAACAGGAAAATGTACAAAGGAATGAACAATAAGATCAAGGGAGGCATGACAAACAAAGTGACACAGCAAGAGTTGTCAGCACTAAGCCTCAGTGCAGGCAGTCTGGCTAACAAGATGACTGACCTTGCTGCCACAATAGCTGAGGCAGGACTACACTGGGTGGCCATGACCAAAACATGGCTCACAAAAAATCACGGTTGGGTGGTGACTATCCCAGGGTACAACTTGTTTAGGGGAGATAGGACTGGGAAAAATGGAGGGGAGGGTAGCTATTTATGTTAAGGATACTTTCAACACTACAAAAATGCAGCAGGCACTAGGGTGAACAGAGGATCTATGGATCACAATAGAGGCCGGAAGCTGGAAACCCATTCAAGTAGGAATAATCTACAGACTCCCAAATCAGGAGGAAGCCAGGGATAAGGAAATCCTGGACACCATCTTCCAGATGTCAGGCAAAGCGGACATGGTGCTGATGGGGGATTGCAATCTGCTAGAGATAGACTGGAATGCCCACACAGCAGCATCACAGAAGAGCAAGGAATTCCTAGTCACACTACAGGAAGCTGGTCTAAGTCAACTAGTGACATCACCCACAAGGGGTAACATGGCTCTAGATCTGATATTCACAAATAATGATAGGGTTATGGGTGTCAAAGTAGGGAGCCACCTGGGCAGTGATCATAACATGGAATGGTTCAGGGTAAAAAGGACTGTAGACTCCACACACTTCAAACTGAAGGTCCTTGACTTCAGGAGGGCCAACTTCACAAATATGAAGGCCTGTCTAAGAGACAACCTTAGTAACTCGACAGAAGGGAGCATTGAGGAATATTGGACAAGGCTGAAGGATGCTATAACCATGGTCACATCACAGTGTGCCCATCAGGTTAGTAAGAACAAAAGGAGGAAAAACCCACTATGGTTTTCCAAGGAGGTATCAACCATGGTGAGAGAAAAGCACATAGCCTTCAGAAAATACAAGAAGTCAGGGAATGAGGCAGACAAAACAGAATATAAACAGAAACTAAAAGAAACAGGGAAAGTGATAAGAAATGCAAAATCTCAAACAGAGGTTAGGATAGCTCAGGAAGTAAAAAAGGGTAACAAAACCTTCTACAGGTACAGATGTCAAAAAAAGAAGACCAAAGGGGGCATTGTTAGAATCACAAAAAAAGATGGACAAACCACAGAGCAAGACGGGAAGAAGCAGAGGCACTCAAGGAGTACTTCTGCTCAGTCTTCACACAGGAAGCAGGTAGTAACGGACCAAACAGCAGGCATAAAAAAATGTCTGACTGAAGGAATAGACATGGGTCCCTTCACAGAGGAAAGGGTCCTGGAGGAAATAGACAAGTTAAAGGTAGATAAAGCCATGGGGCCAGATGGGATACACCCAAGAATACTGAAAGAACTAGGGAGGAAACTGGCAGCCACCTTAGCAGTGCTCTTCAACAAATCATTGAGGAGTGGGGAGGTGCCAGAGGATTGGAAAATTACAACAGTAGTACCACTCCACAAGAGTGGAAGCAAGAAACAGCCAGGTAATTACCGTCCAGTTAGTCTAATGTCAGTCATGGGGAAACTGATTGAGTCACTGCTGAAGGAAAGAATCATAGCTTTTTTGGAGCAAACAAAAATCAACACGGTTGCATGGCAGAGAGGTCCTGCCAGACAAATGTGGTTCATTTTTTCAATTGGGTCACCAAAACAGTGGATCAGGGTGGGGCAGTGGTTGTTGTTTACCTGGACTTCAGCAATGCTTTTGACTCCATTCTGCAAAGGAGACTAGTCAAAAAACTGGAGAACATGGGAACTGGGCCTGATGCTACTAACTGGGTCAGAAACTGGTTACAGGGGAGAAATCAGAGAGTATTAATAAATGGCACTCTGTCTGTGGAGGGTAGAGTGACTAGCAGGGTCCTGCAGGGCTCAGTTCTGGGGCTGATTGTTTTCAACATATTCATCAGTGACACTGCAGATGAACTGGAGGGAAAGGTGTGCCTGTTTGCAGATGACACCAAAATCTGCAACAGGGTAGACACAACAGAGGGACAGCAAAGCATGGAAGCTGATCTCCAAAAACTGAAGGAGTGGTCCAAGTCCTGGCAATTGAAATTCAGTGCCAAAAAATGCAAGGTCATGCACCTGGGAAAATGTAACCCAGGGAAACTGTACTCAATGGGAGGGGAGCAGCTGGCGGCTATCAGGCAGGAGCGAGACATATGGGTGATCATATCAGATGACTTCAAGGTCATTAGACAATATGAAAAGGCAGCACTAAATGCTAGCGGTATCCTAGGATGCATAGGGAGGGGCATCACAAGCAGAAGGCATGAAGTAATCATGTCCTTGCATCAGTCCCTGGTCAGACCTCACTTGGAGTACTGTGTCCAATTCTGGAGGCCACACCTCAGGAAGGACACAGATAGGCTGGAGATGGTACAGAGAAGAGCAACAAAGATGGTGCAGAGCTTGCATCAGCAACCGTATGAGGCAAGACTGGATTACTTCAAATTATACTCCCTAGAACAATCACAAAACCACAGTCAGCAAACTGTAGCACTGCCAGATGAGTACTCGGAAACTGATGCAGATCATATAGAAAAAATAGCTTTATTCCATAAAATCCATGAGTAAGTCCAAACAGCATGCAACAGAAGGCATAATCCAAAAGGGATGGCTACCCCCTCCTCAACGATCAAGTCTCAAAGAGTCAAATGTTCTCGCTCCAAACTCACACGTTCTCAAGACTGGTGAGACTTGGAATTACATTCCTTATAATGGATGTTATTTAAAGTGACAAGTGCTAAAAAAATAACAATGGTGAAAAAAATTGAGTGCTGAAATACACTAATAAAATAAGTGTTTCCTTATTAAAAACAGTATCAAATACTGAATCATTTTATATCTAAATCTCTATAAATACTCAAATACATATATATTCACTTAAAGGACCAATATAAAACACAATTTATATGCAATTATCAAACTACTTATGTTAAATTATCTTAAATTATATAGTATAGCTGTATGTATATATTCTCCAAATACTAAATGATCAAATATCTAAAGATAAATATCTTAATAAATGTAGTCATATCTCTTATTTCCTTAGGCTAAGCAAACAATGTTTTAAAGAAAGGACAGAAAAATATATATATCATATGTGAAATACAAACATAAATATATATGTGTGTATCTCGCTGGATTAGCAAATAGAATTTTTGGTGGCATTTACTGAAAAAATTCTAACATGTAATTGTTTCTTGTTTAAGGAACATATGTACATTCAGAAAAAAGGTACAGTGATGGGGGCATCTATGGCCCCCAATTATGCAATCATATACATGGCAGCCTGGGAAAAGAATTTTATTTATTATGAGGAACAGAATATTTTTTTGGACAAAATAGAGTTCTATAAAAGATACATAGATGTTCTCCTTTCTGTGTAGAAAGGCATTAAAGATGAACTTACAATGTTTGACCAATTTTTGGGAATTACAAATAAAAATCTAACCTTTGAAGTAACAGTGGACAAAATGGAGATTCATTTTTTGGACATCACTATTCATAAAACAGATACAGGCAGTTTATCTGCATGTATATACAGGAAACCCTTAGGAAAAAAATTACATTTTACAGTTTGACAGTTGTCATCCACCGCATACTAGGAAAAATATTCCTCTGGGACAATTTTGAAGATATAAGCTGAACTGTTCAAACGAGATGGATTACCAACAACAATCCTAGGTTTTGAATGACCATTTTTTACAAAGAGGCTATGATCAAAATACATTAGATGTAGCAAAATGGAAGGTGGATATTATGGATAGATGACTGTTATTACACCCTAAAAAGAGAATACAGAATGAATTTACAAACAAAGTCCCCTTATTTGTTACCACATTCACACCACAGTTGCATTTAGTACAAGGAAATAATTCAAAAGAATTGGCACATTCTAAAAACAGAGAGGAAATTGAATTCTATAACTTGTGCAAAGCCACGTTTGGTATTTCGGAGAGCTGAAAATCTCAAGGACATTTTGATTACCAGTATATATTGGGATGCAAATGAAAAACATGATAAAATATTTAAAGATTGAACATATAGATGAGGTAACTGTTCTTTTTGTGTGCATCTTAAACAAGGTCCTAATTTCATGGATTCAATTTCAAAACAAGTGTATCAGCCAAAAAGCTTCATTAGATGTTCTACATGGAATATTATTTATGTGGCCACCTACAGGAGTTGTTTAGCAATGTATGTAGGCAAAACACAACAGAAATTCAAAGAGAGGAATGGCCAGCATATAAGAAGCATAGAAAAAATGGATGGAGTGAGTGCTCTGGCAATACACCACCAAGAAAAAGGGAAAGACCATAATTTTGATGTTCAAGGAGTGGAACTTGTACATCAGACAGTTAGAGGTGAAAATATGGACATTGAGATTTTAAAAAGAGAAACTTTCTGGCAATACAAGTTAAAAAGCATTGAATATCTAGGACTGAATGAATATTTATAATTGACACCTTATTTATTGGAATATTAAAAATACATAGTAAATAAGTAACAACATTAGAGTAAAGAATATAAATACATATGAAAAAGAATACTTTCCTCTATTTAAAATCCTTGAAGAATAAAATAGGGACTCTTGAACATGGAGATTGGTATTTTAAGTATTTGCTAATCCAGTGAGATACACACACATATATATTTATGTTTGTATTTCACATATGATAAAGATGCTTTTCTGCCCTTTCTTTAAAACACTGTTTGCTTAGCCTAAGGATATAAGAGATATGACTACATTTATTAAGACATTTACCTTTAAATATTAGATCATTTAGTATTTGAAGAATATATACATACTGCTATACTATATAATGTAAGATAATTTAACATAAGTAGTTTGATAATTGCATACAAATTGTGATTTATATTGGTCCTTTAAGTAAATATATATGTATATATGAGTATTTATAGAGATTTAGATATAAAATTATTCAGTATTTGATACTGTTTTTAATATGGAAACACTTATTTTATTAGTGGATTTCAGCACTCTATTTTTTCACCATTGTTGTTTTTTTAGCACTTGTCACTTTAAATAACATCCTTTTTAAGGAATGTAATTCCAAGTGTCACCAATCTTGAGAGAGCGTGAGTTTGGTGCAAAAATGTTTGACTCTGTGATACTTGGTCGTTGGGGAGGGGGTAGCCATCCCTTTTGGATTATGCCCCCTATTGCATGCTGTTTGGACTTACTCGTGGATTTTATGGAATAAAGCTGTTTTTTGTACATGAGCTGCATCCGTTTCCAAGCACTCATCTCTCAGTGCTACAGTTTGCCAACTGTGGTTTTGTGAGAGTTTGCATTTTTTTGTTGGCATCTGTTGTTTGGCGTTGAGCCATTTCTTCTTTCTCTCCCTAGAACAACGCAGGAATAGTGGGGACATGATAGAAACATTCAAATACCTTAAAGGCAACAACAGGGTGTATGTGCAGAACCTCTTTCAGGCAAAGGACTACAGCAGGACTACAGGGCACAACCTCCGACTTAAGGGAGGAAAGTTCAGAAGCAATACGAGGAAATTCTTCTTCACAGAGCGTGTTGTGGAACCATGGAATAGCCTGCCGGAGGGGATGGTGTGAGCCAAGACAGTGGGGGAATTCAAGCGGACATGGGACAGACACTGTGGGATACACAATCAGGCAGCTAAGTAGGGGGTGTAGGAATCCAAGGACAGACTTGATGGATCGTAGGGTTCCCATCTGCCAACAACTTCTATGTTTTCTAAGACTCACAGGTCTGTAATTGCTTGGGTATGACCTGGCTCACTTCTTCAATAGGGGGAATGCCATCAGCTGTTTTCAAGTCCTCTGGCACTATACCTGTCTGTAAGTACTGTACAGTACAAGTCACATTAAACTGTTCCCTCAACTCATTGGTGTATCATTGTTCAATGAGTTTCCTAATCTGTGAGGGGTTTAATTCAATGAATTATTAAAAGTTTAGTATTGGTTTGCATCTAGCTGTTATGTGCTATAAGCTTTATTTTCAACTGAGTGCTTATGAGTTTCATTCAGAAGGCAGACTAAACAACTCTTAAGGAATACTGTGATATTTATAAACAATGCTCATAAGGAATGCTGTGATATTTATAAACAATGCCATGAAAATGCAGCTACTGCCATTTCACTAAACAGTTACATGTGAGCTGAACAGGCAGTGAAGGATGGTTGGAACATAGTTAAAAGCTTCAGCAGTTTGAGTTGCCAATCCAGTAGCATAACAAAAAAACAATTCTACACCAGTGAGTTGATGAAACAGTTTAATGTGACTTGTACTCTAGTCCTGAAATATATCAGTAAGCAGTCCAGCCTGAACCATCTTTTAATTCTACTATTACCCTTGGGCGGATACCATCAGGACCCAGAGAACTGCTTTATTCACACCCACCAGATACTTACCAACCTATTATGGTGTGACAAACTGTGCCTCCCAATTGTCCTGCACCTCGCCTATAACTTCCACCCTGAGTTGGCCATGTCCCTAGATTTTCTGGCTAAATACTGACAGAAAGTAGTAATCCAGTGTCTCTATTTTTTTCCCCTGACTCACTTAATAGTTCTTCTCCCTTCTCTATGATCAGTAGCTCCACTTTGTCCCTGACTTTGCTCTTGTTCCCTATGTATTGGAAAAAAGGATTTATTACTGTCCTTGATCCCCTGCACAGTTTTGTCTTCCAGGTCAGCCTGGTAAATCTTGACTCTGCTTACATTCTGTAATGCCCTATGCTGTGCTTTCATTTCTCTATTGCCAGAATCTTTCCACTATGCCCTTTTTTATCCCTTACAGAGCAACTCTACACTTCAGCATGTGCCTTCACAAATAAGATGTTTCAGCTGTTACAATTTACTGGAGATTACATGTTTTCGGTGTTTCCATCAAATGTTTATAACACATCTAGGCAGTCCATCTAAAAAGTCTCTCTAGAAAACATTCGCCTTTACCCTATTTACTTCACAGTGCCTTTGTGTTTATGACATCATAGTGCTCATCATGACAACAGACTGTGATGTCACAAACAGCAATTGTGTGGTTAGCAGGGGAGAGTCGGATACATTTTACAAGACTCAGTGACGTAAGTACTGCATAATGTATGGTTGAACATTGTAAACCCTTAAAATCCATCTTTTCCTAGTGTTGTTATACCCTCGATGTTTGTTTGTTTATTTGTTTAACGGGTTAGCACAACTGGAAATAAAATCCTTTTACAGGTGTGACACTCAAAGTCAAACATGACAAATGCAACAACATAGAACAATAAGACATTTTAGGAAAAAACAATTCCACGTCAATTACATATAATATAACGTTCAATTAAAACAATTACATTCTAGCTGGCTCCGTGGTGCCGAGCGAAGGGGTTCGCTTGGTATGCTGGTGACCTGTGTTTGTGCCCCAAGCCCCGGTACCAGCAGCAGAGTCCGGCAGGGAGTGTGGGGTATCACAAGCGTCCATTGAATGCTTTCTCCCGGGGAGGTGGGTTTTCCTGGGGCCCTGCGAGCATATTGGTGATGTATTTGGGGGATGTGATGCATTGACATGCCCCCCGTATGCCCTGCTTGTGCAAGGCTGAGAACTGTGGGGGCAGGGCACAGAAAATGGAAATATATGCTCTGACTGACTGGATGATGAGCACCCAACTCCTGCTGCCCAAAGCCCTGGGGTCAGCATGGAACCAGCCCCGCAGCTCCTGGAGTACGTGCCACTGGCCACTAGGCCCTTCCCACTCAGAAGAGAGGGACCCTCCCAGCAGAGGGATATGCCAGATTATCCAGGTAAAGCTGCGATTGGGGCTTGGTAGAAGGTGGCAGGGGTCAGAGGGCAGTAGGGTAGGTACTGGTGCTCCAAGGGAGTGGCCAGTCAGGGCATGGAGGGAGGAGAATAAAGAAAAAAAAAATTGCATTCTGAAAAAGACTTAAAGTGCAAGTACAATAAATTTGAGAAAGATCCATAGGAAGACAAGTTCCTAATAGTAAAGGGTATACCATTCCAAATATTTGGACCTACAAAAGAAAAAGTCCTCTGTCCACACACAGTTCTTCTTAAAGGAAGCCTCAGAACCACCTCATCCCCCCAGCCCTAGAAGATATGGTCAAGTCAAGGTGCTGTAGGTATTCCCATAGCTGATAGGTGTGCCAATTTGAAGTATTCTATAAATAAATTTAGCCATTGCATAGTCATAGTTCTGTTTTGTTGACAACCATCTCATTGTATCTAAGGCTATCAATGGTGAGTACTACAAAGAAGGGACAAGGCAAATTTACCTAACTTTTGAATCAATGTTGATTTTTTAGATAAAAAGTTTACAGAATCATCATCTGTAACCAAGGAAACATAAGTAAGTGTGGGGAGTAAATATTGTTAAACTATCACTATTCTGGTCTCATTAATCAAAGATGACCTAAGTCTATATATAACATGCCTACTTTATTATGAATCTTAGATGTTACATTACTTAAATGAGCATTATAATTTAAAACAGGGTCTAATGTAATGCCCAAGTATCTAAAAGTATCCACTTTCTCCAGTGTGGTACCATCTAAAGCTTTAACATGAAGACTCCCACCTCTTGCCTTTAGTTTAGAGGATGTACCAAATACCATTGCTTTTGTTTTGGTTATATTCAGGACCAATTTATTACAAGCCATCCAGCGTTGAAAGTTACCCATTACCCTGGTCAAGAGTACATTCAACTCACTGATAGTATTACCATGAGCGTAACTACTGCATCATCTGCATAACGTGTCAAACAGACATCATTCAAGGTAGCAGAAACCCCATCAAAATATAACAAAAACAAAATAGGACCCAGTAGGGACTCCATACGTAATGGGTACCTTTTCAGAGACACATCCATAATATTTAACCATCTGATATCTATTTTGTAAATAATTAGAGAAACTCATCAAAGCAGGGTATCCCAACCCCAGCATATTTAACCTGTTAATCAGGAGCTCATGGTTAACCAGATCAAATGCCTTGGTCAAGTCCATGAACGCAGCCCTGGTTAAACACCCCTTCTCCATATCCTCAAGGACCATGTTCATGAACTCGACCAAGGCAGTCTGTGTCCCATGTCTCTTTTTGAAACCATGTTGATTTCTAGACAACAATTCATGATTATCAGCATAAGCAATGAGGTGATTATAAACTATCTTCTCTTGTACCTTGGCCACTGCAGACAAAATCGAGATGGGTCTGTAGTTACCAAATCACACGGTAGACCTGATTTATAAATGGGGACCACCAAAGAGGACTTCCAGATATCAGGGACCTCCACTGTCACAAATGATATGTTTCAGTACACTAATAGGATAGGTCAAAACATCTGCTGCATCATGCAGCAGGCTACGAGAAAGACCATCGTATCCAGCCGAGCAGTTTGACTTAAGCTGCTTTAAGAGTTTATGAACCGCCTTTGGGGTAGTAATTTTCAAATAAAATTTAGATTTGCTATCAGTATCAGGGGCTCTAGCTGATAAAAAGTCATGGCTTATCCCAAAGTATTTATTCAGTAGCCTGTGACATGGGCGTCAGTGATTGAGCACTTTTTAAAATGGTGACTCAATCACGGCCCATGTCGACAAGGTTACCATTGAGGAAGGGTGACCGGATGGGGGACGTTAGCACATATAGTGAGAGGATGTCACTATATGTATACGCGTGCATGGAGGGGGAGTGAGCACAACGGAAGGGAGGGAAGGTTCATCTGGCGTGGTTGGTGTGGGGCTGCCAAGCTGGCCCTGTAATGTAGTGGGTGGCAGCCTTAAGCTGCGAGGGTTCTGGGTTCAGGTCTGGGTTCGCCTTCATTTTTGTGTGCCTGGCCTGAAATTTTTTTTAAGACATTTCACCCCCCTGACATGCATCCCCTGGAGTTGAGAATCCTTCAGTAGGGAGGTGCAGAGCGAAGCCACCCATGGGGAGATGGAGGGCACAGCCCCCAACATATCAATACAGAATGTAAGTCCCTGGCATCCTTTTGGTGTGCACTGGGGGTGTACATCACTAAAATTGATTTTCAGTGATGTACACTTATTGTAACGGCAATCGCCTTTGTGCAATCCTGTTATTACATGGAACCATTTGTCCAGATCAGTGACTCTTTTGTTAAACTCATTTGCAATCAGTTGGAGAGAGGCAACTATATCATTACCCAGTTTCATGGTCAATTCAGATTTAACTGAGGGTTTAATTAAACTATTAATTGTAACCCCACATTTTTTATTATCTGAAAGCCCATCAGTTTGCTTTTGTCTTAATTAAATTTTTGCTGATTTAATCTGGACCTTGCACTTGTTGCGTAAGCAATGATAATTTTGAAGGGCAGTAACGGTACCAATTTTCTTAGTTTTTCCATTCTTTGTCTCACATTCGCATTAGTTTAAATAAAGAAGCATTTAGCCAGCCAGCCTTTTTCCCAGATTTACATCTCCTAACATATGACACTGTAGAATCAAACACAGCTGTAAATTCATGAATAAAAAAGTATAAGGCACAATTTATATCAGGAATTAAATGCAAATAGGACCAGACCACCCCTTTCAATTTTTCACAAAACAGTTGCTAATCATAATTATGAAGCTTTCTAGAGGTCTCTATTGCAGGCTCAGGTTTCTTAGGGGGCAGGCTTTGGACATTGAAATGCATAATCCTCATATCAAATGAGTTAAGCCTGAAATAATCAACCAGATCATTGTTGTCAGGTCCCGGGTTCAATTCTATGTCACCAGCAAGCAGTAATGTAAAATACCCACATACCAAGCCTCTCAGACATACCTGCCATTTAACACAGACCCCATGCTGTCTAAATAAGCTGTAACCTAAGCAGTATCTCATTTGTTTGTGCATACTACCCATAATATGACCATGGTTCAGATACCAGTTGTAGATGATGCATGACAATGATTCTCCAGCTTTCCAGGGATTAGTGGCAGAACATGCTATTTTACTAAACATAGCATCTGTGCACAAGACACATTACACATATAGAGCCATTAACATAATATTACCTCCTGCCATTGTTATTTAACTCACTACAAGTCAGGTTTATACAGTTCCTTCCCTGCAGCATTCCTAGCCCTGGTCGTGTTCCAGTCTGACTCAGGTCAAACTCCTTGTGAGTCCACTTTGCCTCCCCACTTAGCCGCTGCCATGCAGATGCTGCCATGTCTGCAGTACTAAAGTTCTTAAAGTCTGTTGCCTCATTGTTGCCTGAAGCTGCCACCAACAGGATTTGGGAAAAACAGACAGAGTCCAAAGGCTTCAGGTGCTATTAATTACGTGCTTGCTGCAGGTCTGTAGCAATGTGTGTAGTTGCTATGAGCAACAGTGCTTCCCAATTAAACCACTTAAGACCAAGTTCATTCATAAAATTAAAATGGGGATCTTGTACAACAGTCTCGGTATACAGTACATACACTTCTGAGACAATTTCTATGCAGGGGGATCACAGTGCAAATTATGCAGTTCAACTGTAATGCAGACAACAGTAATAAAGTGCAATGGTGTGTAGACTTTGTAATAAAACAGTACAGTTCTTCAGCGTGTTATGCAGAGAAGCAATAGATGTAGCATTTGCAAAGATACTTGCCCCAGTGACAGAAAATAGGCAGGTCTGAACCAAATCCTGCCACACTCCTGTCAGACTCCTTGCAAGTCCACTTTGCCTCCCCACTTAGCTCAGTTTTGGTATACAGCACATACACTTCTGAGGCAATTTCCACGCAGGGGGATCATACGTGTGAAGTTGTTATACCATCATGGCTACCATCATATTGATGGGTACAGCAACAAGGGCATCTCTGCACATGCGCGTTCTATGAACTGTCAGCTTTACTGAACAGGCTGCGGTGGTTACAGCTGGACCGGAGAGAGCGGTGGTGAGAGTTTAAAAGTAAGGATCCTGACTGCAAATTATCTTTTTTTTTGTTTAAAGGGAACGGACTGATGCCCATACACTATAAAAGACAATGTATGGACATTGATAAACCACTCTATTCTCTCTTCTCATGGTTGCTATGACAACTTATGAAAACCTCTTGAGCTGCATTTTCTAGGTTTATCTAAGTTGTCATGGCAACCACGCAAAGTGATAATGGAGTAGTTGCTCATCGATGCCCGTACATTATCCTCTATATTATTTGCAATACTTAGTAGACTAACAGCAGGGGAAAGTTAAAAAAACATAACAAACAACTAGAAAACAATAAAAATATAATTGGTGTAAATCTAGTGTTCTTAAGCTTTTTATTATACTAGAGAGTTGCTTTTTAACATTCCCTAAAAACAATATTTCTACTTATATGCCATCTTTTTATTCCTTAACATTCCCTAAAAGTATTTGTGTAACAGAACTCCAGCAATAAGGTACTATGGCACTCTCCATCATGTGAGGGGATAGCTAGAGTCCATGTGAGGCAGATACGCAGGGCAACAAGTGTGAGGTCTGAGGGGGTACTAGGAGCACATAACTCAATGACAGCAATGTCCATGCAGGAACAGAGGCAAGCAGTATAGCAACGGAGACTGAGACAGATGACTAATACCATTTGTATTTTCTTCTTCCACCTATATATACTCCTGTGGCTATGAGACAGCCTCAATTCAGGCACTTACTAACTTCTAAAACACTGGCATTACAGAATATTGCTGGGCACATGAGATAAATAGGCCCCACTGCCAAAGTTTGTCACAACAGATACAGCTCTACAGCAGTTGCAGGGCTCTTTGATAGTAAATAATGACATTTCAGATGCTGCTGTGCACATTATAACTTGTTCAGCACTACTATCAAAGTGAACACATTACACTTATACCAGCCAAAGATGCAGCACTACAGTATACCACTGGGCCATTGAATATCCACTGCAGAAACAGTTGGCACAACAGCTAATGCTGGGCTCAGGATTGATTCAAAATCCCACTGAGTCCCACACAGACACTACCAACACAAGGAATGCGAACTAACACTATGCATTTATTAGCTGTGCCTTTATTTAAAACTTCATTGCTGAACTTCAGAGCCACATTACAACCTGAAACCCCTGCAGGAGGTCCATTTTGATAATATGACCACCACCATGACAATTGGGCAGAGTCAGGCAGCTCTCCAGGGAGAAATGTGCTCCTACTTTGAGCACTATCTTGCTCATAACTTTTGACTCAACTGACAACTCCAGGGCTCCAGATTCAACTAACTCAGCTGACTGCACACACAGCTCTCTTCACAACTGAAGAAAGTCTGGTTCCTCCCATCATTCTTTGCCCCACCACCCTCTGATTACCAACCCTGATATAATAAAATACACCCCGGTGCCTGGTGGTTTCCCCCACCAAACACTAGACCCAGTATAAAAAAAAATAATGCCCTCATGCCTAGTGGTCCTCCTACCCTCTGACTGCAGCCCTGGTAGATGACATGAATATCCTTGGTGTCCAGTGGTCCATTGAACCCCCAATAGCTGGCCCTGTAGATGATCACGTATGCCCTGGCATCTAATGGCACCTCCCCACCAACTGATCTCCATCTCCATACTAGAGTAATCCTTCCCTGGCATTTAGCAGCCCCCCACATTGTAGGCACTGACAAACCCACCCTGCCACCATCCTCGCCGCCACTGCAATAGACAATACAGTGACTGGCACAGCCATCCTCTTACACCCTTGGCCAGCCACTGTATGTGATGATAGGGAGTGTACATCCCCTGTACTGTAAAGGGAGGGTGTGTACTGTCTACAGTGGACAGTACACAATGTACCTTTACAGTATAGGGGACATGTGCTCCGTGTAATCACATATGGCATCTGTCCAGCTGACTGATGAGAGGAGGGCTATGCAAGTCATTGTATGTGCTCCTGTGGTACCAGCAACATCGGTAAGGTGGGGGGCACAGGGTCATAATGTTGCAGAGGAAACCACGCAGCAGATAATGCCACAGACAAAACCACGCAAGCTGAAATAATATCAGTGAAAATACCAACAATACAAGGACTGTGCATGCCCCATTGATTACAATGGGACTTTTTTCTATTTTGCAGGGGACACTGCCCCCACTCCCCATGATGTAGGGGGCTTTGCCCCCAACACTTCAACCGGAATTAATTTAACTAGCTCTGAGGGGTGTGGTCCCCTACACCACGGGATGCTGGTGCTGTAGCCACTCCACCATGGGAGCGGCTCAACCAGGTACAACACCGGCAGCCTCCTTGACACACCTCCAGGGGTAGTAGTTATTCCTGATCACTGTAAACCCCCTGTCGCTGTACTACTTTTAGAGCTTTCTGCAGTGTGGTAATTCATGTGCTGTTTTGGCAGCACTATGATTACTCGCTACCGGGGGGGGGCAGGGTGGATTGGTTAGTGTCTGCAGTGCAGGGGGGGGCACTAGATGCCAGGGAAGGATTACATTATTATGGGGATGAGGACAGATGTGTGGGGGGGTGCCAGTAGATGCCAGGGAATATGTGATCAACTATGGGGAGCAACAATGAAAGAGTGGAGGGACCTCTGGATATCAAGGACATTCATGTCATCTACTAGGATGGCGATCTGAAGGTGGAGGAACCACTTGGCACCAGGGACATTCTTTGTCATCTACTGGGATGGTGATCGGAGAGTAGGGAGACCACTAAACACCAGGGAAAGTCTTGTCATTTGTCATCTACTGGGATGGTAATCAGAGGGTGGGGGGGTGCCACTAGTCACCAGGGAATATGTCCATTTTACGGGATCAGGTAATCAGGGTAATCAGTCACAGGGTCTCAAACCTGATGCTGTGCCCCATGCAGATGTGCCCATAATGGGCATGCAAATGGCCCCTTAGTGTCTTGCATACCCAATCGGCTCATTTACATGGTGCAGTTTGAATATCGCACTGGGAGGTACTGGTGCTATCAGGTCTGGGGGCACTGTTCCCTGCACTGTCATGATCCATGTCAGGGCAGTGCTACACAGCTTAGCTCAATGCAGACAAGTGCCTATATTCAGTTAGATAGTGTTGGTGTTACTGAATATAGCATCCTTGGAGTCATAGGCAATGGGCAAGTGCAGGGCAAACCTCTGCACTCCACTTTGCCCATTTTTGAGTATCTGGCCCCTGGAATTACAACTGTGAATAGTGTTTCATTTTTAAAGTTCAGTTGTATAAGGAGGGTATCATGAGAGGAAAGAATGTGTATTTACTTATTTATTCTTTTTTAATTTAAAGGAATTTTTCTTCTTAGGAACTTGTTGAAGGTTTTCAGTGAGTAAAGGTGGTAGCCATGTTTGGTACGGCAGTCAGGAATGATCGTAGTAACTCATGAATTCTGTATGTGACTGACCCAAATTCCAAATCCCATTGCCTACACTTGTTCCAGCCTGTGCATTTCAGGGGAATTAAAATGGGTCTTGGAACTTATTTAGACAATCAGGAAGCAGTTGCAACCAATTGACCCATTTTATAATTGTTAATTTAGCAGTCCAAAAAATGTAGACCTATTGTCCCCCTCATTGCCACCTGCTGATCCGTAATATTGTATTTTTTTTCTGTAATTTCTTTATCTGCCATACACCCTGGTAGTCTCTCTTCTGGTGGAGACCCTCAGCCCTGTCATCCACCATACCAAGGACTTACCCCCTCACCTGTTGAACTGACATGGGTGGGTGGTGCGGGGTCATTGGGGGTGTTGCCATCATCTAGTGCATGAGCTGCTTCCCTATTTACAGCTTGTCCTCCATACTGGCATGTGTGCCATGGCATGCATGCACTGCATGAACATGCAGAGATGATTCTGTATCTGCATCTGGCCAACCAGTTCAGTGATCACTGCCACACCACCTAGCTTCCACTAGGTGGTGGTCAAACAGTGGCAAGCAATGCCCCCCCACCCGAAGGAGGACAGCTGTTGTAAGATGCTTGATCCTCCTACCCCAGCTGGCCTCGGAGCTACCCCAGCTCATTTCCAAGTCTGGGTCAATGGTATGGCAGGTGGTAAGGCTGCCTGCTTCAGCCAAACTTGGCACTGTGCCACATTATAATACTGCAATTCTAATTGTGTGAATGTTTAACAGGTTACAGTTAGATATTATTGCCATTAATAACCACACAGTAGAAATGGTGCTGACCTTTGTAACTGTTTGTGCACATTCCTAATAGCTTTCGATTGGAAGGCTGCATGAGCTAGCTTTATGTCATTGTCCCAAGGCACAAGCTGACTGCACAGCAGTTTTAGGCAGGAAGAATGGAAATAATTGCTACATGTCTACATTTGGTGTGCTGCGCTACAACAAGCCTTATTTAGGATAATTCTGGCTGCCAGGTTTTGAAAGATCTGAATTTTCTTGAAATGGCCTATAGAGCAGGTGGCCAAAATAATATCAACATACAATGAAAAATTAAAAAACATTAAGGTGATGGAGTTATACCTAGGGAAAACTTTGAAAAACAGTATGTTGTAGACACTATTCAGCTTACATTTGACATTTTATTCCTATTTCTGCTTCTTTTTTTCCTTCATTATTATGTTCATTTACATGAAAATAGGATACCGTCTCCTACAGTTGACCTTCTCCTGAGCAGCAGCACATACTAAGGTGAAATGTTTTGACCTATACCTTTTTATTCTATTTTGAAGTACCCTTGTTCTTCTGTCTTGCAAGATGTCCTCTTTTTTTTCTGTTTTGAGTTTTCTTTGATACTTTATTTTGGCATTGGAAATAATCAAAAAGAGCATTATGTTTAATAAGGCTATCCCCAGGGTTTTGTATTATTCTCAGCTGGTTTTGAACACCAGGGGCTGAATTTTCAAAGATCCATGAAACAGGCACAGGCGAGGGGAAAACTCATTGTATGCAAGTGGGTCTTCACTTGTGGAGCTGCAGTTTTGCCCTTCATGTGCTGAAATTTCAGAAATGGAGCTGTTTTGTTGCAGGCTTCATGATTTATGGAAGCTTCTGGCTGTTTTTTGGGGTGCAGCTGCACTGGAATGTTATGCTTAGTAGGACCTGGTGTTAACATCTTCCGCAGTTGTGCCTCCTGCCAGTTCGGAGCAGGGGCTGAATTTTGAAATGTCTGCTGCTGCAAAGATTTTTTTTGCACTGGTGGCTGCAGAGTGAGTCTTAGCCCCCCCACCCCACAAGAAAAAGAGCTGAAAATGCACGGGATGAAAATCCAACCCCTGTTGTTTAACATAACTTTTCTTTTGACTAAGGTAAACTAGGATGCAACAGACACTGCTCACTTACTGCACCTTTTGGACGAGTGCTCAAAAACAGTTGAGACTAAAGATTAACATCTTGGGATAGGTGTATTAAAAAGTACACTCCGTTCTTTATTTTATTATGTAAAAGAAAGTACTAACGTAGACTCAAGAAAGATAAAAAAAAAAAAGAATCTTGCAAGACAGAAGAACAAGGCACTCAAAATCAGAATAAACTCTTTAGGTCAAACTACTCACCTAAACCTGCACTGCTGCTTTAATCCTTTGCTGAAGACATGCTTCTCAGTTTGGGAAATCATCATAATTTCTCCAGTAATTAACTATGATGTCACATATAATGGATTATGACTTCAGCAAAGCAGTAAGCAGTAGAATCAGACAAACACTAAGGGAAATGGTCCTGTTTCCATGTATGTTAACCTAGTAATGAAGAAAAAAAGAAGAAAATACAGGCAATATGTAAAATATAAGATGAATTGTCTCTAAATGTTTTGTTTTTCAAAGTTCTCAAAAGTGGCAAACTTACGGTAAGTACAGTTTAAAGTATGAAGTCAATGTGCAATATAAATTTTAGACAATAAAGACCTAACATATTGCCTTGCTTTATGGATGTACACATTAACACCCTTACCTGCTGGAGGTCTGGTGAGATATAACCAAATACATGCACCAAGCAGAGCTGCTACTGTTATTCCACTTATAACCCCAATTGCCACTCTACTGTTGCAGCATGCCTTGGACATGTTGACAAGCACATTTCACACTGAGCTCTCCTGCAGTATGGAATTCATACAGAGATTTCCCTGAGCATAGTTAAACATTAACTGCTTTCATGCTCACATTTGAGGCTTTTTAACTTAGCTGTCATAAAGGAAGAAAGGGAGTACCAGATAGAATATGTTCAGGACCTATGCCAATTTATGAAAAGGAAGAGTATCATCATTTTTTTATAGGATTTGGTAATTTTTAAAACATTGATTTTTGAGCTTATTATGCACTGTAACAGTTTTTTATCCAGAAAGCTGCTGGTGGCAAAAAAACACAGTAGGTTAGCCAGAAGTGGGGAAAGGACCCAGTGAAATTGGTCTGTATTGTGGTCATACTCACTGTGGTGTTACACACAGGTTACTAACTTGCTACTGCATAATTATACTTACTATAGTATCACCTTATGTTGTTTTTAGATTCCTTTTTAATACAGACAATAGCTTATATGTGCAAAATTATGGTTATTGCAGTTTTTGTAGTTTAAAATACAAGGGTCTAGCAATATAGTCTAGAGGTTGTAGTAACGAGCTGTGAATGAGCTTGGTACATCCAGCAGACCTGGGTCTGATTACCACAGTCTCCACTTGCATACTTTGTGACTCTGAACAATTCACTTAACCTCTCCAGGGCTCCTGGGATGCCCCTGAAAACACACACTTGTATCTAGCAGGCCTTACCTGATTACCAAAAATAAATAAATCAATAAATAATGAAAGTTCTGATAAGGCTACCAAAAAATAAATAAATCAATAAATAATGAAAGTTCTGATAAGGCCTGCATAACTATAACAATTTTTCATAGCATAATTGTAACCTTTCAGATCAGACCCTTTTGTAGTTCTCTCAATCACATTCCCATCATAAACAAAAAATATGTTGTGATTGTTATAGTATTTAAGTATTCATTATTTGTTTTCATGAAATAAGCATTTGGAAAAAATCTGTAACTGCACTTAATTAATTAAACAAGGACACAAACCCATGATGATGTATCTTGGTGCTATGTATTTCCATGCACAAGTTAATTTGTTCTGACATGTTTTCATCCCTTTTTGCATTACTCAGTTGGTAATTGCATGTACATATAGTGTTATTTCTTAATGCTTTCACAGAAGTAAAATTATTCTACCAGATGAGTACATGGAATTACATAAATGCTCTTTTTCATAATGTCCATTGTTTTCTGGCAACTGATTTATAGGGAAAATAAATTACAAAAGAATTTAGATATGCTGTTGGTGGTTGACCAAAACCTAAGGGAAGCGCTCAGTCAAAAAAAGTATACCCATAAAAAGCAGCAGTGCATAGGAAGGTATTCCTATCTATTTGAACTGATAGCACCCCCAACAGCATCACATCTGTGTCTATGGTTATTTTATCCTAAGAATCTTTAAGACAGAAGAAGGTTGTGAGCCTGTATCACTGTCTCCCACTTCTCAGTGGCAGTAATCCTTTGGTAACCCCCCCCCCATCCATACATTGATCCAAGCCATATTTGAATGTATTTAAGGCGGAGTACATATTCATGACACTGAGCAGTGCATTTCAAATATTTACCACTCTCTGGGAATTATATAATTATTTTCCTATTTTGAAGCTTCTTGTTTTAAGCTGTGTAAAGTGCCCCCTGGTTTGGTGGTTTTGCTAACTAATTTCTAACCCCAATGGACCAAACATATTATTGTCACTGTACTTTATGCAGCATCAATAAGTCACTTCTAATTCTAAGTCTTTCTAAACTGCATAGCCCCAATTTAGATACCCCCCATCTGTATGATGTTATAAAATGCCACATTCAATTTTGTTGCCCTTCTCTGTAGCCTTTCTATATGGCTCACTATTCTAAAAAGTTGTTTGTCCCTGAAACTGTACAGTAGCTGGTGTGTGGCCCCACAGAGGTCTTATATACTGGAATATTAACCTCAGCTGGTCCACTAATAAAGCTCCTTTTAATATTGTTTAGGATCAAATTACAATTTCTGAAAACCTTATTACACTGCTTATGATTTTTAAATCTTCTGTAACTGTGACAACCAGGTCTCTTTCCTAATTATTTTTCCTACATAGGATGACACAACATACATAATCATTTTTAGTGTTATTCTTTACTATATGCATGGCTGAACACTTACCAAGAATGAATATCAGATTTCATATTCTTGACCATTCCTCAATCCAATATAAATCTGTTTGTAAGTTTTTGTGACCTGTTATCACGCTAATTTGATTACCTAGTTTGGCATCATCAGTGAATTTCATACACCAGGTATCACTATGGTTATTGAGATCACTTTTATAAATTCCAAATAATGTTGGGCTAAATGCCATCCCCAAAGGACACTACTGGAATCCTTCATTTCACACCCCAGGAATCCCTCATTATGCTTACTATTGCAATTAGCCTACAGATCTGATCTGCCCAGAGAGTGGAATTCTATGTAAATTAGAGAATGATGGAATGAAATTCAAATCTCAGCTGCATGATCATGCTCCACTCTGCCCTCTAACATCAGATTTATTTCTCTGCCTGAGGAAGCAGTTGTTTCGAAGAGCTCTCTTCATCTAACATCAAGTTCAGCACATTTCTTTGTCAATTTTCTTTGCTTTTTTCATAGTAATTTATTTTTGTGTTTGCATCTCTGCATTGGTTGGGTTTAGTTTTGTTTTTTAGCACTTTTCTCTGGTTCCCAGGAAGCAGAGAAAAATCCTTTTTCCTCATGGTTTCCCCATTATAAACTGCTCTAAGTGCCGATTCCTTGTTAAAATAAAAATATTTAGATAAATAACTTTTGCTGAATTGTGGCTCTTATCACTCCAGTTCCCTGGTCCGCAGGAACAGAGACATGATTGGTGATTTTTGTTTTATTTTAGTGTTTGAGAGTCTAAATAAGTGTTTTTTGTTAACAGTGCATGTATATTTGGGAAACAAACCACAAACTCTGCTTTGTTGCATTGGGAACTGATTTATTTGGTGAGTTTGTTGTGATTGGCATATCTGACAAGCTCAGAAGGAAAACGGAACCTACAGGCTTCAAAAATTGCACAAAGTGCTTCTGTCTCCTGGCTGAGGTGGACTGCCACAAGTTGTGTTTAAGGTGCCTGGGTCCAGATAACCTTTTCTCTGATTGTGAGCTTTGTATTAAATTCTGCCCTAACACCCTTCAGAAAAGGGCCAAAAAATTGGAAGACTTCATTAATTCTCAGTCCACCTCTATGTCACCCAAGCTCACTGATGCGGGGCCATCCTTTCGTAGTAAGCAGAAGGACAAACCTGCTAAAAATGCCTCAGAGTACAGGGTGTCTGAATGGGGGAACCCTGAGTCAAGTAAACATATAAGGCCATATGAGCAGGTTCTGGAGACAGTGCCTGCTAAGAAAAAACAAAAAGAAAAGAATGTCACTGCCTCTTCTGCTGAAAAAGGAAAGGAGCCATCACTGGACTGAACTAAAATGCCCTCTATGGAAAACATGGCTAAGGCATGGTAGTTTCTCCAGGCCTTTCAGGTTATGGGATCACTTATGGGCAGAGAAGCAGGGGGCCAAATTCTATTATGATGAAGAGGAGGAAAAGGGGGAGCCTATACAGCCTGATTGTTTTCCCGAGCAAGAGTTTGGTTCTTCTCCCTGAGGCCAGGATAATATTTCCTTACACTATTTCTTCATGATGCAGATGGTAAATACCCTTAACCTTACTACTCAGGAGACTGTGGAGAATGAAGATGAGATAGAATTTTTGGACATCATGGGGTTAACCCTGACCAAGAGGTTGCTCCTTCTGGTGCATAAACCCCTTGAGAAGGCAACCTGTAAGCTGTTACAGAATCCCACTTACACCCATGGTATTGACAAAAAGACTGAAACGAAGTACCAGCTCAATAAACGGGATGCTGAGTACCTCTGTTCTCATCCTGACCATGAAGGAATAGTACAGGTTGTGGCCTGTGATAAAGCAAAGGTTATCTTCTCTACCCAGCCCCCAGACAATGACTCCAGGAAACTGGATAGTATGGGAAAGAAAGTCTATACCTCCACATCCCTACTGTTAAGGCTGGAGCCTATGTGGCTTATACTGCCCAATATCAGAAAGCTCTGTTGAGCTCCATCCTGGCCATGAGTGAAAAAACTTCTGAGGATTTGGCAAAGGACTTAGCAGACACTGCTAAATCATCTCCAGATGCTACTAAGTACAAGTTTCATATAGCAGTGGACACCAGTGACACCACCTCTGGTTCATGGCCCATGTAATATCCCTGAGAAGGTTTGATTGGCTCAGGATTACAAACATCTCCCAAGATACTTAAGCAAAAGCCATGGATTTTCCCTATGAAGGAAATTCCCTATTTGGTGACCAGACACAGACATACATGAAAAAAGTAGAGGAATACAAATCCACCTACAAAAGCAACAATGAGAAGGAAATGGCCATCACTTCCAATAGACCTTATGGAAGGGGAGGTAGAGACAGGAGTTAGTTTACTCATGGTTTCCTGCCCTATGACTTCTCCCAACTGAAAGAGTTCTTCAGGGGCAGAGGCAGCAGGGGCTCTAAGTATGCTGACCCAATGCCAGCACCTAAAGCCCAGCCCAAGCAGAACCCCTGATGAGTCGTCCTAGTTGCCCATCCATTGCCAGTGGGAGGGGGGGAGTCCGGCTCACTTTTTTCAGTAATGGAAGAATATGACCACAGACAGGTGGGTCCTCATCCTGCAGTTCAAAAGGCTTCCCAGACTGCAGGTAAAATGTGCATCTTCCACCCCATCAGAAAATATTCTGTTGGGGTTGGAGGTCAAAAAGTTGCTGCAGGTGAAGTCAGCACAAAAAGTTCCCCATCACAGTGGGAAAAGGGCCTTTACTCAAGATACCTCCTCACTCATAAGAAAAACGAGGAGTGGTGACCAAGTTTGGATTTCAGATAGCTGAACAAACACCTCAAAAAGGAAAAGTTCAAAATGGTAACCCTGGCTGCAGTGATCCCATCCCCTTCAACAAGGGAATTGGTTAGGGTCTCTGGACTTTAAAGATGCCTACTTCCATATCCCAGTCAGGCCCAGCCACAGGAAGTATTTAAGATTCAAGGTAGGGTCTAGTCATTAGCAGTTTACTACTCTCTCCTTTGGGCTCTTGTCAGCTCCTAGGGTGTTCACAAAGTGCTTAGCCGTGGTGGCAGCACATCACAGGAGGCAATGAGTACTGATTTTCCCTTATCTGAATGACTGGAAGTCACACCAAGATGCCATGGCCTCTCTTCTTCTCACTAAATGTACCCTGGAGAAGCTGGGTTTTCTTGTAAACTCCCAAAAGTCACAAACAGAACCAGTACAAGTACTGGAGTTCATAGGAGTAAAATTGGATGCCCTTGGAGGGAGGGCCTTCCTCCCACAAGAGTGAGAAATCTCATCAATCTTGCAACATCCTTCATCCTGTGTTAGCCCGGCTCAGCAAGAGACTTCCTTCAGTTATTACACCATATAGCCTCCAGCACAGCAGTAGTAGCATGGGCCAGGTTCCAAATGAATGTTAACTAGTACCATCTAAGGGCCCATTGGTCCTAAAAATAAGACCTTCTCTCAAAGCTGGTGCTGGCAACGAAGTCCCTCTTCAAAGCATTGGACTGTTGAAAAGAAGTGGACAAACTCAGGGAGGGGGTTGCTCTTCCTTCAATAATCACCTACTATAGTTCTAACAACAGATGTGTCCCTCCTAGGCTGAGGAGCTCACCTGGCCAACCTGACAGTAAGTGAAGTATGGTTCCCCTAGGAATCCCAGGAGCACATAAAGCTGCAGAAACTCAGGGCAGTTTTTCTGGCCCTGTATTCTTTTGCTCCTTATGTCATGGGTCAGTCAGACCAGGTCAGGACAGAAAATACCACTATTATGTACTACATCAGCAAACAAGGGGCACATGATCTTTAAAGCTATGTACAGAAGCAATGAAGATCTGGAATCTGGCTTACTCCCTATAGGTGCAGCTTTCAGCAGTTCACCTACCAGGAAAGACAATGTCCTGGTGGACTCCCAAAGCAGGATCAGCCAGGGACATCACAAGTGGAACCTGGTGAAGGAGGTCTTGGCCACAGTGTTCAGGAGGTGGGGCACACCAGATATACATCTGTTTGCATCCTGGGGGAATCACCACCTTCCCCTGTTTTGCTGCAGGCCTCTGACAGTGGGATTGATCCTATTTATTTATTTATTTATTTGAACAAGCTGGATTTACAACTTTTGAATCAGGGACTCATTTACAAAGACATCTCATCACAGGGAGGGCAAAACAATAGAACATTGTGTAGATACAACATTGGACAACATTACAGGTGCAGACATTGAACACAGAATACACTTAGTTATGTGTTGGTATAAAATACAGATGTACAATTAAAGATGTACAATTTCTCTGGAGTTACAATGGAATACATCCTTGTATAAACCTAAGGGGGTAAGTAAAAAGGAGTAGGAGGAAAGATGGATCGGCAGTCCAAGGGATCTTGTCAACATTGGGGGGGGGCAGGCAGGGAAAGGTCCTGCAGTAGGATTGGGGGGGGAGGGTTAGTTGCACCTACAGCAGCGGACATTAAAGAGATGGTTCCGGAGAGCGGTTTTGAAGGGACCAAGTTTGGTCCTATCTGATCCTATCAGATGCCCTGACTCTACGCTGGACAGGGAGTTTCCTCTACTCCTTCCCTCCCTTCCCTCTGTTGCTGAGAGTAAAACAGAAACATAGAAGGTTTCCACTAGATAAGGGCTGCAAGGCCCATTCAGTCTGCCCCTTTTCCCTACCTATATTGATGGCTGGTGACCCTATTTGGTTATTAGCTTAGCATCTCCCTCCTCTTATCTAGGGTACCCTTATGCCTGTCCCAGGCATGTTTTAACCCCCAAAATGTGCGTGGCCCCACCACCCCCTGTGGTTGAGAATTCCAATTATTGACCATCCATTCCGTGAAGAAAAACTTCCTCATGTTTCCCCTTAATCTGCCCCTTCCAATCTCATATCGTGCCCCCTTGTTCTCATATCCTTCCTAAACTGGAAGATGGGGGCTGGCAATATAGCCTAAAGGTTAGAGTAACAAGCTGTGAATGAGCTTGGTATAGCCAAGCAGACAGACTTTGGTTTGATTCCCACAACCTGCACTTGCATACTGCGTGACTCTGAGCAACTCACTTAACCTCCCCAGTGCTCCCAGGTTGTCCCTGAAAACAGGCACTTGCACCTAGTAGACCTTACCCCATTACCAAAGACTAAAATAAAATAAGTGTGCTCTACCTGCACCTTGTTAATGTCCTTCAGATACTTGAAGATTTCTATCATATCCCCCACTCCCTCCTCTCCTCCAGAGTATACATGTTCATGCCCCTTTGCCTCTCCTCATATGTCTTCTGGTGCAACCCCTGAACCACTGTAGTTGCCCTTTTCTGAGCTGTCTCCACCCTATCTATATCCTTTCAAAGATGTGGTCTCCAGTACTGTACACAGTATTCCAGGTGAGGCCTCACCAGTGTCTTGTACAGTGGCATCACCAGCTCCTTTCTCCTGCTCATGATACCCCTACCTATGCACCCCAAGATAGCACTGGCTCTCCCCATCACCTTTGCACATTGTTTGGTCATCTTCAGGTCATCTGAGATGATGATTCCCAAATCTATTTCCTTTTTGGTGACTGACAGCAGTTCGACCCCCAATCTGTACCTCGCCGTTGGGTTTTTTGCTCCCCAGTCACATAATTTTGCACTTTTTCTGATTGAATCTCAATTGCCATAGTTCAGACCACTTCTCCAGTTTTACCAGGTCCCTCCTTATTCTATCTACCCCTTCCAGAGTGTCTATCGTGTTGCAGATCTTGGTATCATCTGCAAACAGACAAACTTTTCCTTCAAGACTCTATGCAATGTCTCTAATGAAGACATTAAAAATGACTGCTGAAGCTAAGGAGCCATTCAGCAACCATGATTCTAATAGTCCCAGGCTGAGCCAAACAGTTCTGGTACTCCATCCTTCTGTCCCTCTCAATCAAGCAGCCCATCCACCTTCCACCGAGGCACAACTTCCTGACCATGTCTTTGGGGAGGATAACCTTCCTAAACCTCAGGTCTCTGTGCCTCAAGGCATGGTTCTTGAGGAGATTACTCTGATGTTAACTTTTCTGAGGAAGTTTTGAAAGAGTTTCCAGAAAATCAGCAACCAGAGAAACCTCTGCTTCCAAATGGAAAAGGTTCCCCCTCTGGTGTGGTACTAAGCACCTCAGTCCTTTGCAGGCAGATCTGCCTACAATCTTGGACTGCCTAGTCCACATTCAGTCCTTGGGCCTCAGGCCTTCAACCCTTAAGGTTCATCTAGCTGCAGTGTCAGCTTATGTTTAGACCAATAAAGAGAAAATGGTGGTTTCACACTCCATTTTCAAAAAGGTCTTTAAAGGGATTCTGCATCAGCATCCCCCTGTCAGGGACCCAGTTCCCCCATGGGATTTGAACCTGTGCATAGCTAAGCTCATAGAACACCCTTTTGAGCCCATGGCTGCTGCTGATTTAAAGTACAGTGGTAGCCTCACAAAAGATGACTGGAAGCACGGTATAGTGTGGTACTTGTGATAGCACAATACATGTTATTCAATGGCTACTGCACTACCGCAGTGCACACTATATCACGCTACAGGTCAAATTTTGTGCATCTACCACTGTATGCCACTTGGAAAACAGTCTTCTTAGTGGCTATGACTTCTGACAAAAGGGTGTGTGAGCTACAAGCCCTCTGTACAGATCCAAATTACATCATCTTACATAGCGACAAGGTAGTCCTAAGGACAAACAGGAAATTCCTCCCTAAGGTGGTATCCAAATTTCACTTGAACCAGTCCATTACCCTTCCTGTGTCCCTTGCAGCTATATCCAGTTCTGGTGAGCAGAGGCTCCACAGTCTGGATATCAAGATGGTACTCAGTTACTATTTGGACCATACTAAGTAGGTCAGATCCTCCCATTCACAGCTGTTGGTTACATATGGTGAAATGGGCAAAGGTAAACCAGCTTCCAAGAGGACAGTTGCTTGCTGGATAGTCTCCCGCATTCAATTCTGCTATACCAAATCTGGCAAACTACCAACACAAGGCCTCAGAGCTCATGCCACACATGGCACCTCTGGCCTCTGTGGTAGCTGCAAAAAATGTTCCCTTGCATGAGATTTGTAAGACAGCTACCTGGAAATAGTACACACCTTCACAAGACACTATTGTCTGGAGGTACAGTCCAGAAGAGATGCCATATTTGGCACTGCTGTCTTTCAGAACCTTTTCCCTAAATGGGTACTATACCTAGCCTCCCAAGGTAATGCTTTGTGCTTTGTAGTCTGCAATAGTAATCATAGTGAGGGATTCTGGTGTGTGAAGAAAAAAATTATTTACCACAGTAATGTTTCTTCCAATGGATCCCTCACTATGCTTAACAAACCGACTCTACCTCCCTTTCTAGAACATGGAACAGGTTCTTCAAGAATCAGTTGTGTTTTGGTCTTCAACTCGCTTGAGCATTTCTGGTGAATTGCTTGCAATCAGTTTTTGTATTTTTGTTGAATAACTTTGGTCTGCCATATATTGTCCCAGTAGGGACCAAGTGTATTAGGCTATATTTTTTTCTTTGTTTAGGTCTAATTAGTTCAATGGTCACTGCTCCCCTAGCTGTCAAAATAAATCTGGCATTAGAAGGCAAAGTGGAGCATGACCATGCAACAGAGATTTGAATTTAATTACATTGTTCTCTAATTTACATAAAATTCCACTCTGCAGGGAAGCCCAGACCTGCAGACTGATTGCAGTAGTAAGCACAGTGAGGGGTACCTTGGAAGAAACAACATTACTATGGTAAGTAATTTTTTTCTGCTCATGAATAACACTCATTTTTTCTTCTCATGAATAACACTCAGTACAAGTCACATTATATTGTTCCTTCAGTGAGCTGTTTCAGCGTTTCTGACTGAGTTGCGTAAGTGTTTTGCTGGATCCAGCACAAAGCCCTGTACAAATTGTTTCTTTAGATTTAAAACTCAGTTTTGCATTGCACTGTGACAGGACTGCAGATGCATTCCAATTGAGTGGCAAAAACATTTTATAAACATTTCTGTTCAGCTGGTTAAACACTGAAAAACAATTCCATATGAGTTGCCGATGCATTGCCATCTGTAAAAAACAATGCTAGACCAACTCATTGGTGGAACTCTTTAATGTGACTTGTACTGTAATTTATCAGAACTCTCTGACTCCTATGGTTCAGCCAACTTGTTATTCAGTTTATAATAGTTTCATGTATACCAGTATTATTTAGTTTCAGATGAGTTCTTCATGACATACTACATCAATGGTTTTAGTAACATCAAGATCAGTCAACTTAAGTTCCTCAGCTACTAATTTAAACTATTCTTCATTGAAGATAAGAATCTTTCCAACAGAATTCTAGCAACTCTTCTGTTTAAGTGAAGGACATTCCAAACATACAGAATATGTTGCTTGTGCCCACCAAAATATCCTTGTTTTGGAGGAATGTGGAACTCTCCCTGTTGATCTAGTTACTATAGCTAAGATTTATTTGTCTTATATCAAACTGTTTTCCATTTGATACCCTAGGTAGTGAGAGTACTGTATGTCAAATATAATAACATAGCAGCTTCTTTTTAAGTTTAGTTCCAAGCCCTACACAAACTTTCTTAACTTTTTTCCCTGTACTGTTAGTACTAACATTTATATAACTTGTGTGGGTCTCTTTTCATGAAGATAAAATAGATATCTCATTGACCACATGTGTGATATCATTTATATCTTCACATATGGGTATGTCACATGGATATCTTGGCCTGTTGAGTATGTCACAAAATGTTTGGAACTCATTTAGAATGTTTGGCCTCAGTAACAGTACTAACAGTATTCAAATACAAAAAGCTTTAAAATGAAAAATGATAGCATTGTGCTGTGAGCACAAAAGTTGTTCAGCACAAAAAGATCTACAAAATGGGCAGTGTTTAATTAACATATACCTTTTGTTTTTTTTTATAATTGGCAAAAAACAACACAAAATCATTTTTTCCTTTTTTTGCAACAAACAAACGTAAATAACTTTAAAACTGAAAAAAGAGAGATCCACAATTTCTGTTTAATTGAATATGACATGGGCGGCAGTGAGACAGTAGAAATATCTCCACTTGCTGTCATTGATCTCTAGGTATCCCACTTGTGGCTTCACCACTTGTGGGATATCAAGAGTTCAATGGCAGCTCATGGAGCTATTTCTGCTATCTCACTCTCACCCATGTCATATCCCATACTGTATGTATTTGTACTAATGGATGTTTACTTCAGTGATGTGTTCTTCAATTCATTAGTACCTGTATGTAATATGTTTTCAAATAATATTTATTTTTGTGATCTAATAAAATATGGTCATGTTTCCCAAATCCTGCTGCTGCTACTTCCCTTGGAAGATTTGTTATGGTGTGTGTGTGTGTGGGTGTGTGTGTGTGTGTGTGTGTGTGTGTGTGTGTGTTGAGAATTCTAATAATTTCAAAATGGGAATACTCCCTCTCTACCTGACACTAGTTTGTAAGTGGCACTAGTGGTTGTGAACAGCAGCCAACCTTTTTTTGACAGGGAACTGAATATTATATACTAAACAGACCTGAATACACAAACCTTGTTCTTTCTTATCCTCACAGTTGCATAAACTATGAGTGGTGCCTCCCACCACACACTCACTTCCCAATAACTGTTATACAAATCATGACTGGGTACCAACACACAACAGGTAAATTGGTTCTCTTTACTTGTGACCACACTCTAGCAAAAATTCCTTCCCCAATCAACAAAACATTCACCCACCCAGCTAATTGTTTTATTTATTTTCTAAAGTTTCACCAGGAAAGGTATACTGAGCTAAAAATGGCTTCTTTCCAAATACACCCTGGGGTGAGGGGGAAATAGGGATATTGGTACAGAATAGAACAATCAATTATGCAATAAAACAAAATGTCCATTACAAATATAACATTAGACAGTGCAAGCAACACACACAAGGATTGTGTGTGAACTAGGCACCCACAAAGAAAAATACATATCAAATAACAAGAAAAAAGTAACACAAGTCCAGGATGGGGGGAGTGTCTCATGGGAACTGGGAAAAGGAACTTTAAATCAATGAGGAAAGAATGAGATAGGGTGTATTGGGAGAAGAGCTCAAGGGGAAGAGGAAGGGAGTATAAAAATAGTGAAGAAGGAGCAGGGAAGGTAGGGGAGAGAAGAGGGAAAGGAAGGAGAGTGGAGCAGAAAGGTAGGAAATCATTGTGGAAAGGATGGGAGAGGTAGTGAGGGATGATGATAGGGAAGCATAGCTGAAAGGTAGGGGTAGGGGTAGGAGTAGGGAGGGGCAGGGTATTGAAGAAAAAATGGAGAGGTGGGAAAAGTGTTTAGGCAAAGAGTTATGACTAAGATCATTAACAGGAGGGGCAATATAAGCATGGAGTACAGAAGAGAGAGACTGGAAGATGTGGAATGAATGGTTGGGAAAGAGCATTCCAGAGTTTAGGAAAGCAGAAAATGGAGGCAACATGACCAGCAATGGATTTATGAGAGGGAAGCATCAATGAATGAAAGTCTGAGGTATGGAGGGTGTATGGGAAGCAGGGCTGAGGGAAGAGGAGAGAGCTGAGGTGGGGGGAGGGAGAAAAGTCAGCTAGAATTTAAGATAAAAGAAGCACAGTGGGTTAGGTCATGATTTTCAAGGGAGAGGAGGGAGAGGGCCGAGTACAAAGAACAGTGTTGAGTGTGAGACATGACTTACATCCGCACAAAATATTTTACTAACCAGTAAAGTTGTTCAACCACATTCCAAATAATATGATAAGTTTTCTCATCATTTAGATTGCACGTTTCAAAGATCTTGATGTGGCCCTAATGTATTTTCACAATAAATGAATTTCCACCTGGATTACAAAAAGCTCCAGCTTGTAAATCTTGTATAAAGTGCCTTGATCTTCCTTGAGTATCAGTAGAGCTATGCTTTGCTTAAAAATCTGTTGCTGTGCCTGGGCCTTGCACAAAGCATCAATCAGTCTGGCTGCACTAATTAGGCACAGTCAGCTGCATGATGTCTGTGCAAAGAACACCACAGTGCTAAAGGCTCACTATTTTGCTACACATTTTGAGAAAACCTTCACCAAACTCACCAAATTCTTGAGGCCTGTTCATACACTCTTCAACCCTTCCAACTAGTCTGTCATGCCCATCTTCTCTTAAGAATGGTAGCACATCCACTACTTTGATCCCTTTGTATGACAGGGTCAGGATCTTGTCCCCTATCTATAGGAAAAAATAATCTTACTAGAAATCTATTTCCTTTACTCCTGTCCCATCCATTACCTCTCTGGTCTCTTCTATTGCTTCTAAAATTCATTGAACAACCATTTTCCTTAGGCCATCTAATGATCCTTCTCCATTATTTGCTCCTTCTCTTGTACTTCCATACCTTGGAGGAGAGGAAGGATGAGAAGAAGGCTGAGAAGAAAAAGAAGAAGGAGGAAGAGTAGAAGAAGAAGAAGGAAAAAGAATGAGGAGAAGAAGGAGGAGGAGGAGAAGAAAAAGAAGAAGATGAAGGAGGAGGAGAAGAAGGAGGAAGAGAAGTAGAAGAAGGAGGAGAAGAAGGAGGAGGAGAAGAAGAGGAAGAGAAGTAGAAGAAGAAGGAGGAGAAGAAGAGGAAGAAGTAGAAGGTGGAGGAGGAGAAGAAGGAGGAGGAAAAGAAGAAGAAGGATGAGAAGGAAAAGGAAGAGAAGAAGAAGAAGAAGACTATATATTTAGTAGAAATGACTTTAGTGAACTAATTATTTATAACTGATGTAAGGATGCTGTGAAATAAGAGGCTGGGTTTTCAAAGGGTGGCACAGGGCTTGTGTCAAGCCCTGTGCAATACTTTGAAATCAACAGTGCACCAATTGTAGCCCCATGGAATGCATTACATAAGATGAGATATTATGCATCAAAATATCTTCACTACATAATCCCAAAATTAATGTATGATTTGGTTATTGGCCACCCTCCAGTTCGCATTCTGAAGATTCACAGCTTTTGGATTATATCAGCAAAATAGCTTCAGCAGGCAACGTCATACTATTGAGTGACTTCAATCTCCCAGGGATCAACTGGGCTCTTCTGAAAGTTGATACTGTAAGTGAACAGAACTTTATGGAGGCTTTTATTTTGGCTGGTCTGGACCAATTTGTAAATGAGTACACTAGGGACAATCACATTCTGGGCTTAGTCTTTAGCAATATGGAAAGCAATATCCAAGAATGTCATGTCCTGCAACCCCTCAGTTCCAGCGATCACTATATGGTGGGGTTTTGCTTTAAGGGCAATCTGGGCAAATCAGTTGGTAGTACGCTACTATTTAACCATGGTAAGGCAGACTTCCATAGCATGAAAACAAATTTAACATTATGGGATTGGGAAGCTGACACTGTCAACCAGCCCCTGCAACATATGTGGAATACATTATGTAGTAAAATCACCACTTTGGTACATAAATTCACACCACGCACAAAGAAATACAGTGACACCAAAACAACACCCCTTGGTTAACACCAGCAGTAAAGAAAGCTATCAAACAGAAAAACAAGGCCCACTGTAAGGCCAAAAAAAGCGGACAGGAAACATGTTGGGCAGCATATAAATTAGCCCTAAAGTCGTGCAAAAAGTGCATACACCGGACTAAAGCAAAATATGAGCTTAAATTGGCAGCTAAAGTAAAATATAATGACAAATCCTCTTTTTTTGTATACAAACAACAAGAATGGTGGCAATAAAATAATTGATCATTTGAAAGACTCCTACAGGGCACTATAACTGATAATGGTTTGATGGCTGAATACTATGATAATTATTTTTCTTCAGTTTATAATGTCAAAATGCAAGCCACACAAAAGCATCATGACAAGGGTAAAAATCATGCAATAACACTTGTTATTAAAGATGTAGGGTATAGGCTGGATTTATTAGACCATAACAAAGCCCAGGGTCCTGACGGACTCCACCCTAGGGTAATCAAAGAGCTGGCGGATGTCTTGGAAGCACCAATAACATTCCTATTTTAGGAATCTATAAACAGTGGCATGGTACTGGAGGCCTGGAGGCAGGCAGAGGTGATACCACTGCACAAAAAGGGGACTAAACAAGAGGTGGGGAACTACAGACCAATAAGCCTGACATCAATTTTAGGAAAAGTCCTGGAGGGTACCATCAAAACCCATATCACAGACACATTACTTCTGGCAGGGGATATTGATCCATACCAGTATGGTTTTAAAAAGGGCAGATCGTGCCAGACAAATCCATTACAGTTTTATGGTAAAGTCAGCCAAGCCCTAGATACCAGGAACTCAGTGGACATAATATTTTTGGACTATTCCAAAGCTTTTGATAAGGTTCCACACAGGGAACTAAATAATGCCCTTATCGAGCATGGTATTTGTGGGAGTTTCTCCCACTGGATAGAGGCATGACTATCCTATAGGCAGCAGAAGGTATGTGTTAAGGGCTCAAACTCCATTTGGGCTGAGGTGACCAGCGGGGTACCCCAGGGATCGGTATTAGGCCCCTGCCTTTTCAACATTTATATTATATCTATGAGATCCAGTACATCAGTCTGGGAATCTAAATTCGCAGATGACACATGGATAGGGTTTGTAGTGATTACCCAAGAATATGCTGATACCTTACAGACAGCTTTAGGTGATTTAGAACTATGGGCCAAACAGAAGAAGTCTACTTTTAACAATGACAAATGTACTGTGATGCACCTAGACAAAAATAACAAGCAGCATAAGTATAAACTGGATGGAGTAGAGCTCAGGAAAGTACAGGATGAGAGGGATTTGGGCATAAGGGTTAGCAATGATCTTAGCTTTGAACTACATTGCAATCAAGTTATATAAAAAATCTAACAGTATACTGTACTGCATTAACAAACATTAAAAGTAGAGATAAGCAGGTTATGCTCCCCCTTTATACAGCCCTGGTTCATCCACATGTTGAGTAATGTGCCCAGTTCTGGGCCCCAGGCAGTAAAACAGAAATTAAAGCACTTGAGAGGGTGCAAAGAAGAGTCACCAAATCAATAAATGGGATTAGTGGGTTAGACTATCAACAGAGGTTGACATCCTTGGGGCTATACTCACTGGAATACTGTAGACTTAGGGGTGACATGTGCCTGATCTATAAAGCACTATATGATGATGAATTATGGGAGCAGCTGGGACTCAAGCTAAGAGTACAGGTGTATGGTACAAGAGCACACCCATTACAATTAAAATGGGCCACCTACCAGTCTAACAAAAGGAAACACTGGTTCAGTGTTAGAATAACTAAGTTATGGAATGAGCTTCCTGTAGATGTAATAGCTAGCAAAACCATAACGGAGTTCAAGACCCACCTGAATACCCATCTAATGGCTAATAGCATTAAATGATATGTCTAATTACTGGTGAGCTATAATGGACCTAAAGGTCTTTACAGAGCTCTGTATTTACCTATGAGACCAATAAAGATAATAGTTTAAATTAATAATATGGACATATTTAAAAAACAACTAGACCACTCCCTTACTCGTGCTTGTGTTTTTTTACTACTTATACCCAAAAAAGATGGTTCATCCCCAGCAAATTATAGGCCAGTCTCACTTATAAATACTGATTTTAAAATATTGGCTAAGGTTTTGGCTCAACGACTGGAATTAGTATGGGAACACTTTACTAGTCCGGAACAAATCGGCTTCATGAAAGGCAGACATTCTAGAGACCCTACCCGATAGCTCTATCATTTAATGGTGGCATCTGGGAAGACTAGGGAAGCTGCTCCTTTGGTTTCCCTAGCTGCTGAAAAAGCGTTCAATAGAGTCTCATGGCCATTTTTGTTTGAAGTATTCCAGGTATATAATATTCATTTCTCTTTTGTGAATTGGATTAAGATACTATATAGCCATCCATCGGCTACCATTTGGTGCAATGGAGTTCCTTCTCGCTCCTTCCTAGTTACCTCTGGTACCCAACAAGGATGCCCCCTTTCTCCCTTTTTGTTTAATTTATTTTTGGAACCTTTATTGTTGAAGCTTGAAGGGGAACCATCAAATACGGGGTATTACAATAAGTGACACAGAATACAAATTATCCACGTATACAATACAATATACTATTACACCTTTTAGATCTGATCAGATCCATTTCTGCACCACTTAAGGAAATTCATAGATTTGGTGCTATATCAGCTTATAAATAAAACTTAAGCAAAACTAAAGTATTGCCTTTAAATACATTCATTAATAAAGCTAGTATTCTAGCTATGGGTCTGCAATGGGCACAGAAGGCACTAACTTACTTGGATATCCACATACCGCACTCTCTCACGGCTTTATTGAAAGTCAACTTAGACCTCTTGTTGAATGCAATTAAAAATGACTTAAAATGGTGGATTAGTCTACCCATTCTTTATGGGGACGGGCTAGTATGATCAAAATGAACATACTTCCCTGTATATTATATCATTTGGGTTTGCTAAACATTATTCTACCACACAAATGTTTTTTACAACTTCATTCTCTACTCTCTAAATTCCTTTGGAAAGATGGTGCTGTGAGATGGGCAATATTTCAAACTGTCATTTCCTACCTCACAGGGTAGCCTTCGATTACCTAGCTTTTTCTTATATTATTTTGCAATGCATGGTGCCAAATATTTCCATTGGGAGAAGTTGTTGCAGGAAGTGGGCAGAAAATATATACTGCTTTGGTTACCCCTGGAGCAGGCTCTTTGTTCTAAGAAAACCTATTGTTACAAGCTTTGCTATATGTATCCCCAACTTCACTTCCGCTGAAACTCAAATCTACCCCCATATATTGATCTCTAAGAGCCCATGCTCAGCTATGTCTTTATTTTGGGTTCAAGCTCTGGCAATGCACTTCACAACAGTTATTATGTAATCCCAATATTAAAATTGCTCAGTGACCAATTCCACCCTCCTTCATTCCAATTAATCCTATGATTCCAGTTTGTTAAAGCCCATTTGTCCCCCAGTTTTCTCTTCAAATATTTAAAATTACGTGGGTCATTGATGACCTGCTTTGGGTCTCCTTCATGGTCAGATCAGCTATCTTTACATGCTGAAACTTTTATCAAGACCGCTACCCAGTGACATGCTGTATCCAAATTGTATTGTTTGTACCAAACCTTAGACCCTGGTAGGCCCACTGGGATTGCTCACTACTGGCAGGCCTCCCTTTCCTTGGCTTGGGAAGCTTCAGACTGGATAAAAATTTGGAGAGACTTTTATAAATTTATAAAGCAGGATAGATACTGGCAAATCCAATTTAAAATTTTCATAATTTTTAATTTACCCTAATCAAATGGTGTAGAGTGTGGCATTTGGAAAATTCACTATGTCTTAGATGCAATAAGGCAGATGGCTCCCTTCTGCATATTTCAATGGCTGTGTGAAAAGGTGGCGCCATTCTGGGAAGCTATCAAAACTCAACTTGATCCCAGTTTTGATTTAACTGCACTTTTCACTCCTGAAATATGTTTATTGGGGAAGGTTCAGGATATTCCCATTTATTACCAGAGACACTATATAACTCTGATTGCAACTGCTGCTAAAATGGTCATTTTGCACCATTGGTTAGATGATCTCTTACCAACATGGACTGAATGGCACAAGAAGCTCCTTAGCACCCTTACTCTAGAATTACATATTGCTAATACCTGACATGGAAAGGCTTCCTTTTTGACAAAATGGGGGCCACTCTATGCATGGGCAACTACCTTATGGAACAGTAGGCCTATGCTGATTACCATAGAAAAAATCCTTTTTTTCATACGTTTCATTACAAATTGGTGGATTCTTGGACAATTGTATTATAGATGAGTGGTCTGGGGGGTAGGGGGTTTCATGAGATTTGATTTGTGTGGGTGATTTTTTTTAGATTGGTTTTATTTGTAACCTGCTTTTATGTTGTGTTGGTTGTATTTCTTTTGTTGAAAATAATAAAGTTGATTTAATAAAAAAACAAACAACTAGACCAGTTGATGGGCAACAAGAAAATAATCTTCCCTTGATCTGATTAATAATCCACCTATCTAGGTTGTGAGCTCCTAAAAGGTGATAGCCTCCTGAGTCCATAAAACTCTATGCATCTATGAATCCTTTTTGCCACAACTGAACCTGATTTTTGAAGGTTGGGCACAGTTGCAATGCTTCTCTGATTTATGACATCTTGCACCGCATCTGTGGCACAAGCTCCATAAAAAGGGCCCCCAAGGTTCATGCAAGCTAGATCACAAAATGATGGTCTAACTTGCATCAATTGCTGCACGGGATGGAAAAACCCATTAGACTGCCAGAAGCTCAATGCGCCATATCCTTGGTGTACCTGGGGCTTGTGGCAAAGTAAAGTCTTTGAAAATCTTGCCTCAGTTTTCCAAATCTGTTTGTCATTTTGATCACATCTGTCAGTTTACATTTTATTGTTGTACTGTTAATAAAACTATGTTATTTGTGCTTTAACCTTTTTCCATGGTCTGTCTATAGTTCCTGACTCACTCCTCTACCACACTCTAAAGTTGCTTCACTTATTTTTTAAACATATTTTATTATTTTCAAAAGGAAAACATTCCTAAAACAGCAAAGTAGAACACTAAAACTATAATGGAGAAGTCAGTTAATACAAAGGATGTACAGTATTGTATCTCTGGAATTGTTACAACATGGAGGTAGAAATTAATAAATCAATCCAGATAATAAAATCCATTAAAACTATGTGAGTCTATAATCAACATGGCACAGTAGGAATAGTCATATTCAATGTCTTGTGCATCAGAAAATAACCTATCCCACAGAGCTGTATTGAGAGCGATGCCATATGCCTTAAATAGATTAAGAAGAGCAAGAAAGTTTACAAATGTGCCTTGGTGACCAGAGTTCATGTAGAAGTTGTAACACTGCATGCTAACCTGAACATTAAACAATGGATTTATCTGGTGCATATGACACTAACTACACATAACATAGGGAAAGTTATAATAGGTTCGGTCTTTGATGTCCACTTCACTATTTGTCGAAATGTTCTTCTACCCAGCTATGCACCTTCCACTAAATCATTCCTCCCTTCCCTCTCTACCCCCCTCTCTCTACTCATTATGGCTGCATTGGTGGAGCCTTGCTGACATATTGTGAGAGGTAGGAAAGAGAAGGGACTCTGGAAGCACATGACTGGATACTTCTCCTTTGTCCTTCCGCAGTGGTGCGGTCAGTGTTCACAGTAGTGCAGTCCATAATGTGGTGTTGTTTCTTTACCCCACCGTGGGCCCACTGGCACCCTCACTTTTGGCACAATATTTTCTATGTGCCTGTCACTTCCACTTAACTTCCACATATGTGGATGAAACAGAAGAGCCCACCGTGACCAAAATGGCAACTGTAAGGTCACTGCGCATATGCGAGTACCGTGGCATGTGCAGTCAGTGGTAATCACTGTGGTCATGGCAGCAATGCTGAGCATGGTTGGCTTTTTCTTGTGCAAGTGCAATTATTGGTCACTATGCATGTGCGCATACTGCGCAAGTATGGTGTCATCCATAGTGAGAGCTCCAAGTACAGTTTGACTCAGGCTCACCACTCATATGTAGCCATGTTTGTTCTGACCAGAATTTGTTTTTGACTGTTCACTGGTAATCCCCTCTACCATACACGAAGCACTCCCATCACTTAGCTCCAGAAAAAACAAACATTCTGATGACCTTGACCCCAAGCTCCTCTACATTGCCACGCCTGCATTACCTTCTCTGCTTACTGAAACCTCTCTTTGCATTTAGGCTATGCAACCCTTGACTGAAAAAGGATAACGTTATCTCACTTCATAAAGGTGGTGACTCTTCTACACCTTGTTATTGCTAGCCCATCTCCCATCCTCAGGCACTTGCAAAACTACAGAAATACATTTCTATGCTCCACCTTTCCCTTTCTTATAGCCTTCACCTTCATCAGTCCATAACAGTCTGACTTTAGGGAGATAACTCCATAGTCTCCACCCTCCTTTTGCTAACTGAACATATCCTCAAGGCAAAGCATTGTGGCTCACTGACTATGGCAAGTTTTCTCATTTTGGCAAAAGCCTGCAACAGAGTTGCACACGCCCTCCTCCTGTAAAAGTTAGCTAGTGTCTAACTGTTGGAACTAGATGGGGATTTGTGTGAAATTTCTTCCCCTGGGTCCCAAATGTTTGCCCTTGTATGAGGCTTGATATTCTATTATATTTTGCCATTTCCTTTTTGATGTTCTGTATTTGGGTGATATAATTAAGGAATAATGCACCTCAGGGTGTGTCATGCTGGGATAATGGTGGTTGGGCATGAGGCCTCAGGTGGTTGGGCATGCTGCTGCAGGCCATGCATCCAACACCCAAGATGTGATGTTATCCCAGCATGACACAGACCCTTTGTTTTTATTTTAATATCTAATGCAGTAGCATACCATTTTCTACCTGTATTTTTAAACACCATTAATTTTGTTTTTTTTACTATTTAGTAACAGGCCTGAGTTGGGCATCAATGTGCATAGACCCATAAAGTCATTTTGAAGATTTTCTCCAATAGACTTAAGTTTTTATCATGTACCACCATGACAGTGTCATCTGCATATAGCCTAATGTTTGAAAACCTTGCCACTTCTGCTAGTTGATTAATGTAAATCAGAAATAATGTGGGCCCCTCTCTGCACCACAACCCTCACCTGACAGGTGTCCATCAACAAACACCTGCTGAGTATGTCCCTGAAGGTAAGATTTAAACCTCCTCTGAAAGGCCTGTCTCCAGTAGCCTATTGTACATCAAACTGTGGTCAATGGTGTCAAAGGCCTTTGAGAGAGCCACAAACCCTGCACCCACCAACCTACCCCCCCATCTGAGATGAAATAAGGTCCACCAGGTTGGTGAGCATGGTGCCTGTGGAATGCTCTTTACAAAAACCTGACTGGTACATGGAAAGCAGGGAGTACTGTTCTAAGTGGTCTCCCAGCTGCCACTGCACCATTCGCTCCAAGACCTTCAGCACCACTAACAACAGAGCAAAGGGTCTGTTATTGGTGGGCTCAGATGCTGAGCCCCCCTTGTGTACTGGAATTATTCTTGCTTTTTTCCACAAGCTTGGGAAAATTCCCTCCATCAAGCTCCAGTTAAAAAACTTAGTCAAAACTGGGGCTATCCTAGCAATTGAATCCTTCAAAAATCTAATTTCAATACCATCTGTACCAAAGGACGTCCGTGGGTTTACTTTCCTAATCTCTTCTTTCACCTGTTTACAGGTAATATATTTGCATCTTAATCTAGGTATGTGTTGTGGTAATGTATTTACCTCAGTAACATTTCTATTATTAATAGGAGCGGGTATCTGAATATCTGGGAGAGTCACAAAATATTCATTAAGAATATTTGCAAATGAACTTGGGTTTTTTTTTTTCCCATTTTAATAATTTGTGTTAGAAGTTTTTGAATAACTGGACTTTCAAAAGCTTTTATCAGATTCCAGTATTGTCTAGAATCAGTTGCTCTTTAGTTTTATTACTATAATATTTTTGTTTAGCTTTCTTAATTTTTAGTTTTAAGTCGTTTCTCTGTGATTTATATTTCTCACAGTCCATTGGCTCTAATGTTTTTCCTGCATTTTTCCAAAATCTATTTTTGATACATATGTGCTTTTTTAATTTTTCAGTAATCCAAGGTACATGTTTGTTCCCTTGAGTTTGGCATTGAAATGGAACCAGTTCATTGCACACCTCTCTAAACCAGTTTGTAAACTCTCGAATAGACAATTCCAAAGATGGTATCAAAAATAATCTGCCCCATCGTACAGCAGCTAATTTGACTAGGAAAAGTTATTTGTTATATTGCATGAATGATCTTCTTCTAAATTTTAAGGGCACTGTTTAGGTATTTGCTACTTTCTATTCAAAACTTCAAAGTTACAACTTATAGAGTTGTGATCACCTAAAACGGGTTGGTTTACTTTAATTTGCAAGGGTGTTATGTTAGCAGTTATAAAAACCAAGTCCAGAATATTTCCTGGACTAGTCAAACATGTTTTCCTAGTTGGTTCATTAATTATTTGTATTGCCTGTAATGGTTTAAATCTTTGTTCCAAGGATCTTCCCCTTGGGTTACCCAAGGTGCATTAAAGTCACCAGTAATTATTAAATATAATCCTAGGCCCGGATATTCAAACTGCGCCATTCTGAGGCGCAAGCCCTTGCGCTGCTCAAAATAGTTGTGCAGGGGTGTGGCCGGGGCGATATTCAAAGGGGTTGCGCTGTGAGCAACTCGCACAGATATCACCCCAACCACAGCCACTGTGCATAGTGCAGTGGAACTTGCGCCACCGCAAGGTGTCAGAGTTGAGCATTAAACTTGCGGTGGGCGCCAAGTACCACAACCACCATCGCGAAATTCCGATATTCAAAGGTGACATGCAAATGGGGCCATAATTCATGCAAAGGTGCAGGGGGCCATTTGCATCTGATTATAGCTCCATTTGCATGCCATTAGCATGTAGGTGCGCCCGATCCCGAGGACTTGCGCCTGGCCGCCCTGCCAGAGCAGCAGCCATCGAGGACGCACCCTGCAGACCGATCACGGGCTACAGCGTGAAACAACCCCGCCCACATCTCCAATGCCCGATCATGGGCAGAAAGTATCATGGAAACCCCCCTGCCCACACATCTCCAATGCCGATCATGGGCAGAGCGTAAACAACCCCCACCCAAACAGCTCAATGCCTGATCGTGGGCAGAGCGTAAAAACAACCCCCAAACGGCTCCCAATGCCCGATCGCGGGCAGAGCGTAAAAGACCCCCAACCTGAATATCTCCCTGGTGGTCCAGTGGACCTTAATGCCCGATAGCAGGCAGAATGTCCAGTGACAACCCCCAAACATCTCCCTGGTGTCTAGTGTCCCCCACCCATCCACCACGAGCCCACCACCCGCTCCCCGGCAGCCAGCGGGCGGCAGCATTCCACCCGCCTGCCGCCCTGCGCCCGCCGACTGACTGTCCGGTAGGGCTGCATGCCCATGGTGCAGAGCTAGAGCCAATGGGCGTGCGGTGGATGCTGCCGCCCACCGCCGCCGGGGAGCGGAGGGTGGGCTTCGTGGGTGAGGTGGGGGACACTAGACACCAGGGAGATGTTTGGGGTTGTCACTGACATTCTGCCCGCGATCGGCATTAGGTCCACTGGACCACCAGGGAGATATTCGGGTTGGGGGGTCTTTTACATTCTGCCCACGATCGGGCATTGGGAGATGTGGGCGGGGTGGTTTTCATGATACTTTCTGCCGTGGATCGGGCATTGAGAGAGATGTGGGTGGGGGTTGTTTTTATGTTCTGCCCACGATCGGGCTGGTGGGGGGCATAGGGACTGAGTTGGGACCAGCCACGAGTGGCAGCTGCTGTGTTGCGCCTGCAAGTACAGCAGCTCACCTGTGGGTGGCCCTCAACTTGATCCTTTTTTTGCTCAATGTGCAGTGGCGCAGGTTGGGGCTGCGATGCACAACTCGCGACAACCCGACTGAATATCGGGTTGCGCAGTTTATGCATGGTTCCTCCCCCTCCTGTTTAGCATGCATTAATTTGCATTGCGCTGTTGCTCAACCTGTTTTCAGTGGCGCAACTGCCTCCTGCTGAATATCGCAGAATGGCGCAATGTAGGACTTGCGCATGCGCAACCCTGTTGCGCATGGCGCAACCCTTTTGAATATCTGGGCCCTAATGTTTTTTCTCATATAGTTTGGGAAAGATTTTGAAAATCATACATTTTAGTTCTAGGAGGTGCGTAGATTACCCCAATAGTAATCTTTATCTTTTGGATTTTAACCAACAAGCAGTCAATTAGTCATATGTTCCTTGAGTAAATTATTTCAGTTTGTCCCAGGTCCCATCTAGAGAGCAGCAGAACCCCCCCTCCTTGTCTACCCACTTTGTCCAATCTGTAACTAAAAATCCTTCTATTTCTAATTTTTTTGTATTAATTTTAGAGCTTAACCATGTCTCCATTGATGAAATCAGGTCAGGTGTTTCAGTGGCAATCCAAGTTCTAAACTGATTAATCTTAGACTTAATACTCCTAGCAGTGTCACATACTAATTTTAGCTTGCATAGGGATTCAGGCCCAGGGTTTGTTTCAATGTCTCCTCCCAGGACCAAAATCATGGCAAGACAATTTATACATTTTTGTGGTGCAATGGTTGCAATAAATTAACCTTTTACATACTTATTTAATTGAAAAAGGATCTTACCAAATTAATTTCTTCTCTCATATGGATTTTGTGGATATGGATATGGATAAAGTTGAGCTGGGCCCCCTACATTAGAAGATCCCGGCTCAACAGCCAGCACAGCAGCATTTTCTATCAAAATTGGGCTAGTGAATGTAACGTATATTGCCAATGTGATAACAGTGTAAGTAGCCTCAGTATTAGTTTAATTGTCTTATTTAAACTCTGTTTCTACAATTAATTCTTTACCCAACAGCAATCAATTTCACAAGTGATATCCCCTAAGTATAATAAAAGTAACCTGTGTATGCCTTTACAAAGACAGAATATTTAAATTAAGATAACTGTGCAAACTGCTGATTTAAAAACAACATTACTAATCTGAACTGTAACTCTCTGTATACCTATGCAAAAAACCAAAATGCTTAAGTCAAAATAACTGCAAACTGCAAGTTTAAGAACAACATTGCTAATCTGGCCTGTTACAGATTTTCTGTTACCGAGTGGCGCTCACACCACACATGCTCAGGCTCCATGCTTGCGCTGTGGAGCAGCGTGGGGTTTTTAATGTGAAACCCTGCCTTGTGGGAGACACATTCAGCCACTGTTTCACCCCTGAGGCCCCCATGCCAGCTGAAGTTTGAATGGCAGTAGATTTTAAGGCTGCAAATGGTCTTCCAGGGGGCTTACTCGGTAAAGTTCAGCCTGAAGTAGCAACAGCTCAGGTAGGAACTAAATAGTGATCTGGGGTTCTGTGGAGCAGTGCAGTGTTTTAAATGTGAAACCCCACCTTGTGGGAAGTACACTCAGCCACTGGCTTGCCCCCAAGCCCATGTGCCTGCTGAGATCTAAATGGCAGTAGATTTGAAGGCTGCAAATGGTCTTCCAGGGGGCTTACTCAGTAATGTTCAGTCCAAAGCAGCAACAGTTCAGGTAGGAGCTGAGAAGTGATCTGGCATTCTGTGGAGCAGTGCAGGGCTTTAAATGTGAAACCACACTTTGTGGGAGGTACAGTCAGCCGGTGGCTCACCCCAAGCCCCCATGCCTGCTGAGGTCTGAATGGCAGTAGATTTGTAGGCTGCAAATGATCTTCCAGGGGGCTTACATGGTAACATTCATCCCAAAGCAGCAACAGTTCAGGTAGGAGCTGAGAAGTGATATTTGTAATGCATTGGGTGCTCATATGGCACTGGTGGTAGCACCAAAAACATGGAAATTGTAATCCTGACTCCAAGTGATCTGGCATTTTGTGGAATAGCATGGGGTTTTAAATGTGAAACCCCACATTATGGGAGGTACACTCAGCCAGTGGCTCACCCCCTGAGCCCCCAAGCCTGCTGACATCTGAATGGCAGTAGATTTGTAGGTTGCAAATGGTCTTACTCGGTAATGTTCAGCCCAAAGCAGCAACAGTTCAGGTAGGAGCTGAGAGGTGATCTGGCATTCTGTGGTGCAGTGTAGGGTTTTCAATGCCAAACCCCACCTTATGGGAGGTACGCTCAGCTGCTGGCTCACCCCTGAGCTCCCGTGCCTGCTGAGGTCTGAATGGCAGTAGATTTGTAGACTGCAAATGGTCTTCCAGGGGGCTTACTCAATAACATTCAGCCCAAAGCAGCAACAGTTCAGGTAGGAGCTGAGAAGTGATATTTGTAATGCATTGGGTGCTCATATGGCACTGATGGTAGCACCAAAAACTTGGACATTGTAATCCTGACTCCATTGTTTGAGTTTGACCTCATCCCAGTGAGTCTTTCCAGTTATCAAAATAAATATGTAAACAAGTAAAAGTAATGATCCAGAACTGGGACTCAGTTTATGGTTGTACTGTAACTGAAAGGGCTTGCCAGAAATTATGATATATAAGAAAAGCTTGCATGAGCTTAACACTGGCCAGAACAGGTACATAAATGTGGGAGATCTAAAGATGTGCTATTACTGAGAAGAAGGGGAGGCTTTGATGGACATCCATGCCAATTTCTGCCTGGTAGCTTTCTGTTCTTATGTGGTCCTAGGGTTTAAATGGCTACTGAAATTGAGGCTAGAATTACTCGTCTGTGGCATCCTCAAAGAACACTCCATCACACATTCATGAAAATGCAGGCAAATATTTTTTCAGCATTTCATTTCTCTGACTTGGCATCTGTATGCTGAATTCTAACTGCTGCCAAGTGCCCAGCTGAAGAGGAGGGAATATGGTAGTGCCAGCTGCTATCAGGTGTTGACTTGTCAGTTAGGAAGGGGTGCTGTGACCAGCAGTTGCTTGGCACTGGGATGGGGAGATGTACACTGCAAAAACATAAGGTGTGGAGATTTTCAAATCATAGTCAAGATGCCATTTTCATTTTTTTTTTTCAAAATTTTATACAAGGCCAAATTGCCCCTATGTCCTATTTTCAAAGTTAGAATATACCTATAGCTAAATTCAAATTACAAAATTCTGACTTAGTCATGTCCAGTTGACAAAGTTCTGATGATAAGGTGCCTGGACACACTTGTAGGATCAAGTGTGATCTGGCCTATCATTTACATCTATGTCTAGCCATTCTGTATTAAAAATTAAAATTAAAGTACTATAAAACAGTTTGAAATGCTGCCGGTAAGTTGAACTTTTGAAAATAGCTCCAATAAGCTAGAACGTCTAGACTTACAGGGCTGGATTTTCATAGCTTTGCAACATGAGTTTACTGGAGATCCGGTCGATTGCCCAACACATGAGTGCCCAACAGCTTAATTCCCAACTCTGGCTTCCCATCACTTGCTACTACCCATCTTTCTTTTTCCCAGCATATAATACACCGACATGCCACATTTCCTGACAGTAGTTTTCCTGATACCACTGAAAAAATAATTTGACAGGTGGTAGTGATTGGAAGGTAGTTTCGTTCACCAGTGAGAGTGTAAACTGTGTGTGAAGTTGCTAGAGAGCTTGAATTATTCTTGCCAGATGAGTTCTGTTGAGATGTAACGAGATAAGGGAGACTCACTTATGACTGACTGATGTAATTTAAAATGCATTCTGACTGCATTATATCTAAAAATGCTTTGCTACCTATCCTGTCAGAAGTGCACGTTCATGGGCTGCAGTGAGCTGTGATGCATGGGCTAAAGTTAGAAGCAGGCTCATTTCAATTCACTGTAATAGGTCATTTATTTATTAACATAGAAGCATGGAAACATAGACTTTGATGGCAGATAAGGACTGCCTGGCCCACCTAGTCTGCCTATTTCCCTACCTACAGGATAAGCTGCAGATCCTAGTTAACCAACAGCCTATTTCTTCCTACCCACTACAAGAATTGCCTTATGTCTGTCCTATACTTTCTTGAATTCTCCCACAGTTTTAGAGTCCACAGCCTCCTCAGGAAGGCTGTTCCATGCATCCACCTGTGAAAAAAGACTTCTTCACATTGCCCCAAGCCGTGCCCCCTCTATCTTCAAATTGTGTCCCCTTGTTTGTGCATATCTCTTTTTCTGAAAGATGATACCCTCTTGGACTTCATTGACTGCACTGAGGTACTTAAAAGTTTCTATCAAGTACCCCCTCTCCCTGCTTTCCTCAAGGGTATACATATTAAGCTCCCTTAGTCTCTCCTCGTATGGCTTCTCTTGCATACCCTGCATCATTTTAGTTTCCCTCCTCTGGACTGCCTCCATCCTGTCTATGTTCTTGCGGAGATGGGGTCTCCAGAACTGGACGCAGTACTCCAGATGGGGTCTCACCAACTGTCTGTACAGAGGGATAACATGTTCCTGTTTTCAGCTGGCGATGCCTCTCCCTGTACATCCCAGTATCCCTCCCAGCCCTCCCTACTGCCTTCTCACATTGCTTGCTAAGCTTACAATCATCTGATATGATTACATCCAGGTCCAGTTCCATTTCTGTTGTTGCTACTACCCCCCCCATATTGTGTAATCTTCCCCTGGATTTTGTTTCCCAGGTGCATTATTTTGCACTTCTTTGCACTGAATCCAAGCTGCCATACTCCTGACCATTCCTCCAACCTTGCCAAGTCCATTCTCATCCTTTCCACGCCTCCTTGTGTATCAACCCTGTTGCAGATGTTTGTGTCATCTGCAAAGAGGCTTACTTTTCCTTCCAGTCCCTCTGCAATGTCACTTATAAAGACATCAAAAAGGACTGGACCCAGTACTGAACCCTGCAGTGCCCCACTAGTAACCCCTCTTTCTTCAGAGTGGACTTCCATTTACAATTACCTTCTGTGTCCTGTTGTCCAGCCAATGTTTTATCCAGGCTACCACCCTAGGACCCACTCCCAGGCTGGTTAATTTGTTACTAATCTTTTGTGTGGGACTGTGTCAAATGCCTTGCTAAAGTCTAGGTAGGCCATGTCCACAGCCCCTCCATGGTCTACTACTTTGGTCACCCAGTCAAAGAAATCAATTAGATTAGTCTGATATGACCTTCCCGCTGTGAATCCATGCTGCTTTGAGTCCTGTGCCCCACTGACCTCTAGGCACGCAACAATTGTTTCCTTCAGAAGTGATTCCATCACTTTCCCTACCACAGAGGTCAAACTGACAGGTCTGTAGCTTTCTGCCTCTGTCTTGCTCCCACTTTTGTGAAGCGGAATCACATCTGCCTTCCTCCAGTCCTCAGGTACACCACCATCCTCCCATGATTTGTTAAAAAAGGTAGTCAGTGGTGTCACTAGTTCTCCCCTTAATTCTTTTAGAATTCTGGGGTGAATTCTGCCAGGCACTATTGCTTTATCCACCTTCAGTTTCTTTCAGAACCCTTTCTTCTGTGACAGGAATGGGATTGACTACCCTATCCAGAGTGCTTCTGTTAATTGGATTAGGCACCCCCCCGTTTTGTGAACACTGAACAGAAGTATTCATTCAGTATCCCTGCTTTTTCACTATCCTTCTCTGCCCACCCACCGTCCATTCTATTCAGCCTCACTATCCCTCCATTTGTCTTTCTATGGTCCCTGATGTACCTATAAAAGGTTTTATCCCCCTTCTTAACCGAGTTGGCTATCTTTTCCTCAGTTTGGGCCTTTGCTATTCTGACTTTCCTCCCTGCTTCCTTCTGCCTTAACTGATACAGTTCTCTGTCTTGCTCCTTCTGTGTTTCCTTATACTTCCTAAATGCTATCTTTTTCTCCCTAACCTTCCCCGCCACCTCTTTTGAGAACCATAGTGGCTTTTTCTTTTATTTTAATTTGTTTATTTGCTTCACACAAAGGCTTGTTGCCTCTGTGATGGCAGTTTTCATGATTACCCATTGTTGCTCCACCCCTCCTTCTAGTCTGTTTGCTAGTGCTTTTCTAAGGCATCTCCCATCTTGCCAAAGTCAGCCCTCCTGAAGTCCAGTACCCTCACTTTTGCATGGCTTGACTCTGTAGCTGAGTTTATCATGAACCACACTGCTTGGTGGTCACTTGTTCCCAGATGGCTACCCACTTCAAGATCTGAGATCCTCTCACTGTCCCCATTTGAGAGCAAAAAATCTAAGATTGCTCCCTCACAAATGGGTTCCAAAATTAGCTGTCTGAGGCATGCCACCTGTATGGCATTGAGAATGGTCCTGCTCTTGGATGTAGCTGCAGCAAAGGTGCTCCAGTTAACATCTGGCATATTCAGGTCCCCAATCACCCCTTTCTCTGCCATCCTAAGGATGCCTTCTATCATATCCTTATCCATTCCGTCCCCCAACGTGAGGTTCTGTATACAACCCCTGTGCAGACTGTGGTACCATTTCCGGTCTCTAAGGTGACCCACAGTGCCTCCTCTCCTCCCTGTTTACTTTTTTGTTTTGTTGCTTTTATCCATTCCCTTACATAGAGAGCTACTCCCCACCTCCCATCCCTGTCTCTCCTGTAGGTTGTGTACCCTGGTATGTTAACATCCCAGTCATGGTTCTCTGTGTACCATGTTTCTGTGACTGCTATGATATCCAGGCATCCTTCTGCCATTAATTTATTTGTTTGTTTATTCATAGAACACACTAAACTGACGTTTTATCAGCTACAGTAGCCAGCATTACAAAAATGGGTATATTCAATTACAAAAATGGGTCTATTCAATGTATAAATGAAGACTGAAGCAGGGGAAAAGGAAAAATTTACAGACATAATGTGCAACTTCAGCAGCAGGATAAAACAACATTACTGGCAGACTGAGATGGGCAAACGTAAATTCGGGGACAAGTGTAGGCAGTAAAATGAATCTTGCTGGAGCATAACAAATGGGAAAATGTAGTTGGGGACTTGTGTGTCAGGACAATACGAGTTGGGCAAAAGTATTAGACCCATTTACTGCATGTGTGCTATATGCACTAAGACTGTTAGATCATCAAAAAGCTTGTTTAACTTCTAGGTGCAATTACTGCAAGATGTACATCGAAACTGATGCATGATATTAAACCTGTAAACCATAGCATCAAGTCTGTTAAAGTTAGGGCAGCTGTTTCACACTGTGGGCAGTGCCACTGAAGCCCGAGTTTGGATGGCACAGGTGCTGGTATGCAATGGCAAGGATAACATAGATAAAGGGAGGGGGTATTAGTTTCTGGATCAGGGTTGTCTGTGCAGGACAGGGCATCATGTTATTATTGGTTTCAGTTGGATGGACCCTGTTGGGGTTGACATTGACAATACACAGCTGGGTGAACTGGGTGATGGGTTTGGGAAGTAAAACCTGGGACATGAGCAGCTGGTTTAGATGAGACTGACATGATGGCAATGTATGGCCAGCCTGTTCATTAATTCTGTAGCTATGGTATGCTGTCCTGGTCCATGTATTGCTGATACCTTATGCGCCACTGTATTGTATTCACTGAAATGAGAATGCTACAATTCTGTAACATTGACTGGTTCCAAATAGTGGTATTTTAAGTAACAAAACAAAAAGCGGAGCAACACGGCAATCGGCCAAAGAAAAACCTTTAGATAGGTTAAGTTAAAGTATGCTTTAATATTATTATAAAAGCTGAACAGGACATATGGCACATATAGCACCCCCTCCACCAATGTTTCATCTATCACTTATGCTTTATCTAGTGCTTTGTTTTGTTTGTTTGTGATTGTTTTTGCCATTGTTGTCACTGCATTGATGTCTGAATTCCAGTTGTGATGGTATTGTTTGTGGTGTGGGTTTCACCCTGATATCAGTAGTTTCATGCTGCAAAAGGCTTGACTTCCTTCCCATGGTGTCATTTCTGGTCTAGCAACAAGGCATGATGCCATATGTTTCTTGAGGCAGTATACATTTGAAAAAGTGAAAAAAAAAAGGAAACTAAATTTCAGATAAGCAAAATGGAAATAAAACAAGAAAACTGAAAATAATGCAGGTGTATTACACAGAATATACTAAACAAACAGTATCCCTGATGCCCTAGCTCATTAATCACAAACATATTTTTTAATGTGTTTTTATTCAATTTCAAAACTGAAAACACTAAATTGAATACTTGCTTCCATACAATAAAACTGATTACCGATATAGATCAGGAATATCACAATAGGATATCATTTTTTTTTTTTTTGTATAATAGGAATTTATTGGTATATAATAACTGGTCAGCAGTTTTTCCTATAGGCTGGACCAGTTGATATTTCCCATAACAACCAGCTGATTGTTACGGCATTCATGAACCATTTTTCAGTCAAAATATGCCACTCCCTCATTGGCACTTGTCTTGCTTATGGGCGGGTGTAACAGTTCAAAAAACATGGCGGCTCCCTATCTTGCTTACCACGGAGCCACCACAACAAGAGTTTTCAGGATAGTTTTTTTTATATCCGGTTGATCCTGCCTGAAAAAAAATTGCTTCCCAGTGTATTATAAAAAATAAAAGATTGGGGGGGGTGCTATGAGAATTTTATGCACACCCTTGTTGTGGGATGCTTTGATAAACCCCTTGGGCTCCGCCTTTGGGGTTTATGTAGCATCCCACAACTGAGGTGTGCATTAAATTCTCATAGCACCCACTTCCCCTTTATTCTCTATATACTAAAAATGCTTACATACAAATCAGTATAGAACAGTAAACAAATCAAACACACAAGAAACAATTATTACATATTTAGTGTATGAAATAAACACACTCTACTGGGCCTAACCAGAGATGAAAAGTTTATCCCCATGGAGAAAAACATTTCTAAATTAATCTTTTAAGCCACAGCACAAGCAAAGATGTCTGACAGTATGATCCCCTGATAACTTTGCCTGGCAAAAATCACATCTATTACTCCCTTCAGTCTTAAATCAGTTAACAGCAATAATATACAGTAAGTAAATAAATAACGCATTGTCCTTCTCTGTGTAATAAATGCTCACTTGATAAACTGATATAACTGTAGACTATGCATTTGTCTGGGAATAATATAGAAAAAGCAGCTGGATCCTCCAGTTCATCTGGTTTACTGAACAGCGAAAGCAGTCTTTGAGAATGAACATCCGTCTCATTTCAGCAGCCTATTTTCAGGTACAACTGACATTTTTTTGTTACCCGGTATCCTCCACATGTGCACAGAACAGTCACTTCTCACAGCTCATTATAGGTGCATAATGTTATTTATTTATTTAAAAGTTTCACCAGGAAGGGCACACTGAACAATAAGTTACTCATCTCATGGTGCATCCTGGGGGAAAGGGGAACTGGGAGGTTTACAATAAACATGAACAACACAACAGTATACATTGCAATAAATGGTAGTCGGACTTACAACTGAGGCATATGGTAGGCAAACAGCAAAAACAGTAAATAGTGTCAATATGCATTGGGTACAGTACAAAGTAGAGAGCAATTTACAAGCAGTAACAGGCATCAAGAAATAACAATTTGTATGTATGTTCCATTTAAACACAGTAACAGATGCATAGTAAGTGCAATAAGAGGATAACTATTCACAGCCCGAATGGTGCAACAAGGTTGATCAGTTGCAATTACAGTTCATGGATTGCTAATTGTGTAAGGAAGAGGAGATAGAGGGAAGGGATGAGGAGTGTCGAATCTGGGGGGGAGGAGGGAATTCCTTAACTTAGGGAAGCAGTGTGAGAAGACTGCCTGGTCAACATTAGTAGTGTGGTGTGGGACACACAAAGTGTGGGAATTGGAGGACCTGAGAGACTGGGAGGGTGGAGGAGGAATTGTTAGAGAAGAGTTGAGATATGTAAGGAGAGAGCCAAACCAGTATTTGGAGATGAATTTAGCACAGTGGAGGAGGTGCCTGTTATCCAGAGAAGAAAAAGTCAAAGTGTGGTAGAGTTGACAGTGGTGAGTGGTATTCCTGGCTGACACAGCAACACCAATACAGCGAGCTACCAACCTGTTGACAAAATCAACAAATTGCTGACAAGTCACTGTGTTGGTGCGCCTGACACAGGGGCACACTGTCTCCCGGTTCTGCACCCCCTCCCCGAATCAACTCCAACTACAGTTGATAATCCTTAGTAAGGCGGGTGTGGAGGCAGAGCCCTCCACATGGGGGGTTCAGGGGTGAAGCCCCCCAGATGTAAAAACAGAACCAGTAGAAAAACCGGATTTATGCTGACCACAACTTGTGGTCAACATAAATCCTGTCGATGTGATGCCAGTCGACAAAAGTGTTGTCGAACTGGCATCATACAGCCGTGGTGAGTGAGGGTAGGGGCATTCAAGGTGAAGAGGCAGGAGTTAAATAGGGAGTCCAGTCTGGCTAGGGAGGTCTTAGGTGTGGCACTGTAGACTATGTTGCATTAGTAAAAGATGGGGAGGATCATCTTCTGGATAAGTTCATGCCTAGCTGGGAGAGTGATGCAGTCCTGGTTCCTATACAGTGCACCTAGCTTGGGGTGCAACTTTTTTAGGATGGTGTCCACATGACCAGAGAGGTGAGATATTGGTCAAGCCAAACCCCCAGATATCCGAAAGAGGAGGTGCCCTCAAGGACCATCCCATTGAGGACGTGGAAGATGGGTAAGGAGGGAAGCCTAGCGAGTCTCTGCCTAGTTCCAGAGGTCATGGACACAGTCTTCATAGTATTTAGAAAAAGATGATGTGAGCATAACCAGTGCCGAACATTGCTGAAATCATTCTGAAGTCTGCTTGCTGCATCAGAGGGGGAGTGGACAGAGGTGTAAAGAACTATGTCATCTGCATACATTTGGATAGAGGAAGATGTACAGACAGATGGCAAGTCATTGAGAAAGACAGAGAAGAGAATGGGGCCCAACACTGATCCCCGAGGGACCCCTGTGTCGATGGGGAGGGGGAGGATATGGAGCCCGCTGTTCTAACAGACTTGGTCCAGCCTACAAGGTAGACATGGAGCCAGTTTGTGGCAGCAGCAGGCAGGCCTGCAGCAGAGAGGGAGTGGAGCAGGATAGAGTGGGGGACTGTCAAAAGCTTTGGCTAGGTCAACAAAGATGGCGGACATGAGTTGACCAATGCCCATCCCGGAGATGATGGAGTCAGTGAGCCTAATCAGGGAGGTGGTCATGGAGTGGTTTTTACTAAAGCCAGATTGGAAGGGGGTGAAGAAGTTGGAGTGAGAGAGATAGGCAGAGAGTTGGGAGAGAACTAGGTGTTCTTGAAGCTTAGGGAGGGTAGGAAGAAAGGATATTGGGTAATAGTTTCCAGAGCAGGATGTGTCACCACCCTTAGGGAGGGGAAAAACAATGGCATACTTCCAGCCAGAGGGGATGGATTCCAGAGTAAATGAGAGGTTGAGTAGCTCTGTCAGTGGGGCAGAGATCGCCATAGCAGAAAGGTAGAGCAGCTTGGGGTCCAACCCATCAGGCAAGCAGCTTTTGGAAGGGTTTAGGGTGAGCAGGGCTTTCAAGGTGACAGACGGGGTTATGTTAGTGAAAGAAAAGCGAGAGGGCTGGGAAACGGTGTGGGGTGAGTTAGGGGAAGGAACAGGCTGAGGAGACGGTAAGGAGGATAGGAGGGCAGAGGCAAAAGAGGTGAAGTAAGAATTAAATTCAAAGGTGACACTCAAGTGGTTAGTGATTAAGGAGTTGTTTATAGTGAAGAGAGGTGTAGGAAGAGAAGAACGGGGGAGACGATCGAATGGATGACTTTCCAAAATTTAAAGGGGCTGTTAATGTTTGATGAAAGGTTGAGGTAACGTAGTCAGCTTTGGCCAAACAAGTGGCTTTGGTGCAATTATTGTGAAGTTGACGACAGTAGTCATAATCTTTGGGGAGCTTGGAGATTTTGTGTTGCTTCCAGGCCTAGTCCCTTGCTCTTTGGCATGCAATTAGTTGGGCGTGACCCAAGGAAGATGATTTCACGGACTCCAACTTTGTTTAGAGGGGTGTGTTGGTTCCAGACTTTGAGGAATTTGCCTTTAAAATATACTGCAGCTTCATTGATCGTGTTTGCTGATATTATTGGGGACCAGTTAGTGCACAATAGGTCAAGTTCAAGTTTATTGCAGGAAAAAAAAATCCACTGAGCAAGCTCATTCACAAGGAGGTCCAGAAACATATATACAGACAAGGCTGATATTACATACATACAGTAAGTGCTTAGTGCATACATTAAGTGATAAACAGATAACAATGCATTGAATCGCCTATCAAGCATGCTGGTACAGACATTTTAGACCACTGGGATTGAGTAAGTCCTGACAACACGGATATTAGCGGCTGTTATACACGTCTATTATTTTTACATTAGATAGCATTCAAGTAGGTCAAGTAGGAGTGGCCCAAGGTGCATGGATTTGTATGAGCAAGTCACAAGGGTTTTGTGGGGGACTTTGGTGTGGTGGATTCTGCATACTAAGATGATCATGCATTTGTCACTCAGACCGTCAGATAGCAATCCAGATTTGATGATTCTGTGTGGGTGGGAAGTGAAAGCCCAGTCAAGTAAGGAGTGGTTACTTGTTTTCAGGTTGATTCTAGTAGGTTAGGTTGTAGGCAGCAATGTTGTTTTTGACCTTTAGCAGGGAGGGGGATAACCAGTTTAGGTTAAAATCATAGATACATAGATACATAGACACTGTTGACAGATAAGGGCCTGTGGCCCACCCAGTCTGCCCATTTGAGCATGTAAGTTCCCTTTATGTTTTTCTAAAAGCCTGTTGCCTGTTACCCCTGACCTCCAGAGTTCCCTTATGTCTACCCCTTGCATTTTTAAATCCTGTGATTGTCTGAACCCCCACCACTTCCTCTGGCAGGGTGTTCCACTTGTCCACCACCCTTTCTGAGAATAAATTCTTCCTCACATTTCCTTTGAATCACACTCCCTCCAGCTTCATCCCTTGCCCTCTAGTCCTGGAACATATTTTTCACTGGAAAATAGTGTATTCCTGAATCCTGTTCCTCCCTGTAAGGTACTTGTATGTCTCTATCATATCCCCGCTCTCCGTCTTCTTCTCCAGGGAGTGCATATTCAAGTTCTTCAGCCTGTCCATATAGGACTTGTGATGCAATCCCTCTACAATTTTTGTTGCCCTCCTCTGAACCTTCTGTACTCTGTCTATACCCATGATATAGACTTCACCCGAGGAGGTGTGGTAAAGGATGGTAGAAGTGAGGTCAGTAACCAGAGAGGGGTTCAGGCCTGGGTGGCAGTAGACCCCTGCAATAAAAATAGGGATCGAGTATGGTAGGCAAAGTTGTAAGACAAGTACTTTGTATGCTTTGGAGTTGGAAGCAGAGTAAATGGTAGTGAATCGGATACTTGAGGAGATGTATATTGCCACTCCTCTGCCTCCCCTGGCCTAGTCTTGATGGGATATAGAAAAGCCCAAGACGGTAAGTGGGTAGTCACTTATTTTATGGTTTAGCCATGTTTCTGTCAGAATAATTATGCCTGGGCCTATTGAAGCAGCTGGAGTAGGTCAATTTTTGGGAGGAGACTGCATATGTTCAGGGGCAGAGTTTCAAACCTCAGGGCAGGACAGCAGGGTGTAGTAGCAAGGCTGCAGGGGTAGTGGGGAGGTAGCATGCCGGCAGGGGTGGAGAGCCCAGGGCTAGTATTAATAGTGCCAGATGATAGGAGCAGGAGTACACTTATTAAGTAGTGGAGTTTAGCACCCTTATACCTGGGAATCCTAGAGACATGCCTGTTGGGAAGAGGGGGAAGCTGCCAGTTAGAGGGTGAATGCTAATGGACAGTAAGAGTATACAGTAGAGAGGGAAGTGCATGAGAGAGGTGCAAGGGTGATTGGGGCAGTGATTACAGGAAAGAGGCAGGGTAGAGAGGGGAACTGCATTGTATTGGTCCAAGTGGAGAAGAGTTGGAAGTGTTGGGGGGGTAATAGAGATGAGGGGGAGAGTTAGGGAAATGAGGAAGGTTAGGAGGAAATTGAGAGGGTGCATGGTGAGTGAGAGAAGATGGCTAATAGGGGGACTGGGGGAATTAGAAAAGTTAGGTGGTATAGCAGCAGTAGTTTTACTAGAAAGTACTGGTGGCACAAGACAAATGGGGTCAGTGCAATTTCAGGAGGGCAGGACTTAATGTCAAGAGATTGGGTAGTGGTAGTGAGCCTAGGTCAGCTTTAGTGGAAACAGTGATCAGGCATGGCTGGAGGATGAAAGCAAGCTCTTGAGCAGCACACTGTGAAGGCAGGACTGATAGATATAGGCAGATCGAGGCCATCTGGGTCTGACTAGGAAAGCACCAGGGTGCTGAGAGGCAGGTGTGCTCCTAGTGAGGACACCGAATAAGCTGCAGATTGTAAACTGGGGACTTAGTGTACTGTGCTGCAGAGATCAGGTGACCATACATGGCTATACAAGAAATTGCCCAGCTTGCATGGAAGGATGGGGAGCCGGTACACAGCACCAGTAGGGAACTACTTTACAGTTCTTCAGCGGGTAGAGTCGGTGTAGCAGCCAGCAGTCGGTTGAACCCACCAGGCTGCTAGTGGAGCTGAGCACCCTGTTCAGGGGCTAAGCCTAAGGGGAGAGAGGAGGAAGAGTCACAGGTTAAATTGCGCAAGGGGCAGCAGTGAAATCTTAATTTGTGGGAGTGTTCAGCCTGAAAGAAAGGAACAGCATGGGAGGAGGATAGCAATCCAGGGCATGCACCTTGCAGCAGAAATTAAGTCATGCCTGGGACGGTGGCACCAGGAAGGAGGAGAACAAAAGAGGTATTAGGGAGGCAGCATTTAGATACCTGCTAAATAATCACAAAAGAGCTGCAATTACTTAAACTAGGGGCAGTTTTAAAACTCTATGGCTAGCATAGCAGCTACAAATAAAACTTTCTACACAATGAAATAAGCTATAAATAAGATACAATGCAGTGATACACAGACATTTGACTTAAACAGTAATTACTGTAAACCTGGTGGCAAGATTTAAACAGTGAGAGAAGGAATTAGAGCATAGGACCAGAGAAGCAGTTTAGTAAGGCAGAGATTCAGAGCAGCCAATCACCAGACCGTGCCAGAGGAACCAGCCAATCAGCGTAAAGGTGCTAGAAATTCAAAAGATATTTTATCTTATGGTTCTTTAGTGGGCAGAGTCAGTGTAGCAGCTGGTGGCTGGTTGAACCTGCCGGGCGACTAGCAGAGTTGAGCGCCCTGTTCAGGGATTAAGGCTTATGGTTCTTTAGCGGGCAGAGTCGGTGTAGCAGCTGGCAATTGGTTGAACCCACCAGGCCACTAGAAAAGCTGAGTGCCCTGCTCAGAGGCTAAGGCTTACGATTCTTCAGCAGGCAGAGTCAGTGTAGCAGCCAGTGGTTGGTTGAAGCTGCCAGGCCATTAGCAGAGCTGAGTGCACTGTTCAGGGGCTAAGGCTTTCAGTTCTTTAGCGGGCAGAGTTGGTGTAGCAGCTGGCAGTAGATTGAACCCACCGGGCCGCTAGCAGAGCTGAACACCCTGTTCAGGGGCTAAGGCTTATGGTTCTTCAGCGGGCAGAGTGGGTGTAGCAGCTGGCAGTTGGTTGAACCCGCTGGGCCACTGGGGAGCTGAGTGCCCTGTTCAGGGGCTAGGGCTTACGGTTCTTCAGCAGGCAGATGTGGTGTAGCAGCCAGAAGCCAGTTGAACCCGTCGGGCCAATAGCAGAGCTGAGCTCCCTGTTCAGGGGCAAAGGCTAAGTTTTATTTATTTATTTGCTTTTATTAATCAGGTAAGCACACTAGACAGCCAAGTGCCTATTTTCAGGTGCAATCCGGGAGGATTACAAGGTACATATATGAACATCAGGCGGAGTCAAGGTAACATGCAAGAAATTCAGGCATAACAGATTGATAGGTAGACAAAAGCATAATACAGGCTTTGTCAATAAAGCAAACAATATAGGGTAAGTCAGACCCTTGGGGGGTAAGAATAAAGGGTTTACAGGACGAGTACAATAGACTGAATACCCCCACAGGGAAACAGGTGGGCAGGGAAAGGGTCCAGTACATGTTGATAACATTAGAAACAACAATCAGTTGCAGGATCTAAGTGTCAGCAATAGCAGGAGCCTTGGCCACACAACAGTCCCCACTGAGAAAAGGAGACACAGTCAATGTCTGTAAGGCACAGAGACAGGCAGAGGCCAATTTTAGGAAGCCCCACAGGGAGGCTTTGAAGCAGGGATGGTGATGGCTAATGATCTGATGAAAAAATCCTATTAGGCTTCTGTCATTGCTTGTTCCATTAAGAAATTTGCCATTAATGAGGACTTTCTCATGCTTGCGTAAACTGTTATCTTTGATGAGCCACTTAGCCTCCCAGAACAATTAGAGCCAGGAGCATTACAATGGCTGTTTCCTTCTTTATCACAGAGAATTTTATAGAGTAACTTAGCAAAGAACAAATTTTTCACTTACTAAGGTCAGCTAAGTGTCAATGTGTTTGACGAAATCAGCACTGCACAGATACAGAACAGAAATAATTTGTTTTGATAAATGTTGATTAACTTTGATATTTTATTATGTTTATCTTACCTTACCTTACCTTGCTAGGCAGATTTCTCTGATCACCTTGCTAGGCAGATTTCTCTGATCACTCTCCCCACTTCCCACTCAGCCTCCAACAACATTGCCATTCCACTGTTTTGCACTAACATGAGTCAGTGCTCCTTCTGTTATCGAGGTGCCTCTATGTGGAACTCAGTACCTCCCAATCAGGAAAAAACCTTCTCTCCCTGTCTTCAGTGACAAAGCTACTGAAATTCCATTACTTCTCATCTATTATATACCAATGCTTCTATTAATCTGTAAGTTCCAAAACAGTTTCTTGCCTGTACTCAGGAATGAGGGTTGTTCGCAGCTACAGGGTAGCTAGCCCCACAGCAAGATACATCCAAAAGTGCTGCATGGAGAAGGACTTGGTTAGTCAGAAACCTTAGGCACTATTTTCTTTTTGTTACATCTATGTTGGTCCAATAAAAGGTATCTAACCATTTGCTTCTGGATCTGTTCTTGCAAGGACCAATACAGCAACTAAACTAATTCTGTATGTTCTTTCTGAGACAAGTAATTGTATGTCCTTAATCATTCTTCCAAATGATTTCAGTCTGTTTGATCCTCCGTGAACATACAGTAAAATGACCGTCAGTGTGGAGCCACATAGTCCCACATAAAGTGTAAATACAGTTTCAAACAGTGTTATAGTTCGTAATAGCACCAACAGTGTTTTCATACATCAAGTCCATATCTGAACCATCAGTGGACCAAATGGGGACCTTACCAATAAAGGTTCCAATCACAATCCTAATTTAACCCCACTCTAGGGTTGACACAGTTTGGTATGAATATCCAAGTCAAGTCAAGTCATATTTTATTTCTTAAGCACCCAATCTGTGGGGCTCTAGGCACTTTACAATGGTACAGGACAATAAGTTAAACACAGTTATTATCAGGGTCAATTCAATTAAAATATAATAAATAATCATAAATACAAAATTATGAAACTAAACTCTAAAATGTTTTATAGCTCACTATCTTATATTCAGATTTCCTCAAATGCCAACATAAACAGATGTGTCTTCGGGCCATTTTTAAAGCTTTCAATACAGGGGGCCTCCCTTAACAAACGTGGAAGGGAGTTCCATATAGTTGGACCAGCCACTTCGAAGGCACGATCACCAGCAGTTTTTAATCATGCCATCAGGACCACTAGATATCTTTGTGCAGATGACTGTAGGGAGCGCACCGGGTGGGCAAGTGTCAGGAGGTCAGACAGGTAGCCCAGACCCGATCTGTATAGGGCCTTGTAGGTAAGCAAACCTTCCTTGAAGACAATCCTCCACCTAACCGGCAGCCAGTGCAGTTCACGCAAAACCAGGGTTATATGATCGGACCTCAAAAGGCCCATCAATAACCTGGCTGTAGTGTTCTGCACCAGCTGCAGCCAGTGGAGATTGCCCCCACTGACCCCAAAGTATAGAGCATTACAGCAATCAAGCCTGGAGGTGACAAATGCATGTATCAGTGATGACAGATCCTGAGGAGGGACTAAGGGTTTAATCCGGGTGACATTCCTTAGGTGGAAAAAACACTCCAAATGACAGACAACACCTGAGCTTCAAGTGTCAAACCATCATCAAGGCTGATGCTCAGATTTCGCACCATATTCACTGCCACCAGTGAAGTGGACCCAGGAACAGCCCTGTTTCCCTACAAAACATGGTACTAAATGAGAAAAAGACCGAAGTAGAAAGGTCAGTGGGGGATGCTGCAACAGAAGACAAAGCCATCAAAAAATGGAGAGCAATGAGTACCAATGCCCATAGTCTGGGTAACAAGCTTCCTGAATTAGTGGCCTTGATGGAGGAGGAACATCTGGATATCGTGGCAGTCACAGAAACATGGTACACACAAACCATGACTGGGACGTAAACATACCAGGATACACTATCTACAGGAGGGACAGGAGGGTAAAAGAGGAGGAGGAGTAGCTCTTACATAAGGGAAGGAATCAAAGCAACAGATCAAAAGGTAAACGGGGAGAAGGAAACACTATGGGTAAATTTGGAGACAGGCAATGGCGCCATTAACTAAGACAGGGTTAGAGACAGACCTTCTCAGGGGAGGAAATGGACAAGGAAATGATAGAAAGTATACTTAGAATGGCAGAAAAAGGGGAGATATTGCTGATGGGTGATCTGAATATGCCAGATGTTAACTGGAGTGCAGTTGCAGCAGCCACTTCGAAGAGTGGGGTTATTCTAGATGCCCTACAGGGGGCATGCCTTAGACAACTAGTATTTGAGCCTACTCGAGAGAGAGAGCAATCTTAGACCTGGTTCTCTCAAATGGAGATGGAGAGAGGATCACAGATGTAGAAGTGGGTAGCCATTTGGGAACTAGCGACCATCGAACAGTATGGTTCACAATAAACACAGCAATAGAGTCAAACCATACAAAAGCAAAAGTACTGGACTTTAGGAGGGCTGACTTTGCCAAAATGGGTGAGTGCCTAAGGAATGCACTAGCAAATGGGCAGAAAGAAGGGGTGGAAGAACAATGGGGAATAATACAAACTTCCATCACAGAGGTAACGAGCCTTTGTGTGAAGCAAATAAACAAAACAAAACGATGTAAGAAACCACTATGGTTCTCAAAGGAAGTGGCAGTGAAGGTTCTAGAGAAAAAGAAAGCATTCAGGAAGTACAAGGAATCACAGAAGGAGCAGGACAGAGAACTGTATCAGATAAAGCAAAGGAAGCTGGGAAGGCAGTCAGAACAGCAAAGGCCCAAACCAAGGAAAAGATAGCCAACTCAGTTAAGAAGGGGATAAAACCTTTATAGGTACATCAGGGAGCAAAGGAAGACCAAGGAGGGATAGTGAGGCTTAATAAAGGGAGGAGGGTGGGCAGAGGGAGACTATGAAAGGCAGAGATACTAAACAAATATTTTTGCTCAGTATTTACAAATGAAGAGGGGGAGATACCTAAAACAAACAGTAGAAACACTCTGGATACAGAAGTTGATACCAGCCCCATTTACAGAAGAAAGGGTTCTGAAAGAACTCTTAAAACTGAAGGTGGACAAAGCAATGGGGCCTGATGGGATTCATCCCAGAGTTCTAAAAGAACTAAGGGTAGAACCTAGTGACACCACTGACTACCCTCTTTAACAAATCATGGGAGGATGGGGTGGTACCCGAGGACTGGAGGAGGGCAGATGTGATTCCCCTTCACAAAAGTGGGAGCAAGGCAGAAGCAGGAAACTACAGACCTGTTAGTTTAACCTCAGTGATAGGAAAAATGATGGAATCACTTCTGAAGGAAAGAATTGTCACGTATCTAGAGGCCAGAGGGGCACAGGACCCAAGGCAGCATGGATTCACAGCGGGAAGGTCATGCCAGACGAAGCTGATAGATTTCTTTGACTGGGTGACCAAAGTAGTAGATCAGGGAAGGACTGTGGACATGGCCTACCTAGACTTTAGCAAGGCATTTGACACAGTCTCACACAAAAGATTAATATACAAGTTAGCCAGCCTGGGAGTGGGTCCCAAGATGACAGCCTGGGTAAAGAATTGGCTGGAGAATAGGACACAGAGAGTAATAGTAAATGGAGTCCACTCTGAAGAAAGGGGGGTTACTTGTGGGGTACCGCAGGGTTCAGTATTAGGACCAGTCCTCTTCAATGTCTTTATAAGTGACATTGCAGAGGGCATGGAAGGAAAAGTATGTCTCTTTGCAGATGACACAAAGATCTGCAACAGAGTTGATGCAATAGGTGGAAAGGATGAGAAGGGACTTGCAAGGTTAGAGGAATGGTCAAAATGTATGGCAGCTTAGATTCAATGCTAAGAAGTGCAAGGTAATGCACCTGGGAAACAAAACCCAGGGAAGAGTACACAATGGGGTGAGATGCTAACAACAACAAAATGGAAAGGGACCGGGGTAGTCATATCAGATGACCTAAAGGTGGGCAAGCAATGTGAGAGGGCAGCAAGGAGGGCTGGGGGATACTGGGATGCATAGGGAAAGGCATCACCAGTAGAAAACAGGAAGTTAGTATCCCTCTGTACCGACAGCTGGTGAGACCCCATCTCGAGTACTGCATGCAGTTCTGGAGACCCAATCTCCGCAAAGACATAGACAGAATGGAAGCTGTCCAGAGGAGGGCAACTAAAATGGTGCAGGGTCTGCATCAGAAGACATATGAAGAGATACTAAAGGAGCTTATATGTATAGCCTCGAGGAGAGGAGGGAGAGGGCAGACATGAAAGAAACTTTCAAGTACCTCAAGGGAATCAACAAAGTCCAAGAGGGTAGCATCTTTCAAAAAAAGAGGTGTGCAAGAACAAGGGGGCACAATTTGAAGATGGGGGGGCGAATCAGAGGTAATTTAAGGAAGTATTTTTTCACAGAGAGGGTTGTGGAAGCATGGAATGGCCTTCTGGAGGAGGTAGTGGAGTCAAAAACATTGGTGGAATTCAAGCATGCATGGGACAGTCATAGGGCCATTCTAGGGGGTGGGAGTAGGAAGAAGTAGGCTGCTGGCTAACTAGGATCTGCAGCTTATCCAGTAGGTAGGAAAATGGGCCGACAGGGTGGGCCAAGTGGTCTTTATCTGCAGTCAAATTCTATGTTTTTATGTTTCTGCTCCGGTGGCAACTACTTCCCTCAGACAACCAGGCTCAAGCACCAATACAAAACTTCCCTTTTTTGCAGTACTGTGTCCCAGTCCATTTCTCTTTGGTAGGTTTGCCCACATGCTTCAGTCCCCAGAAATGGAGCAAGGAAACCAAGTGCCCCACTGGGATATAGTGTTTGGCAACAGAAGAATTTGTGTCTTTCAGGCGAATGTTGCTTTAATGCTCACTGACGCAAATCCTCAATTCCCTGGTGGTCTTCCTTACATATAGTTTGTCATAGGGGCAGCATAGGACATACTGTATACCACATGATCAGTGTTACAATTTGTGTACTGTTTTATGTGGAATTTCTTGTTCGTGTAGGGATCCTCAAAAAAATGTTTCTACTTGTGTTTCCACATTAGAAGCAGTGTTCACAGGGAAAACTCCGCTGTGTTAGTGGTCCCAGAAGTAGATGGCTCATTTCGGGTTGGGGGTATAATGTTGTTTATGCACTAACTTTGTCCTTAATAGTTTGATTTTTTTTGAAGTGAATAGTGGTGTATTTCTGAATAGTGCCACCCACCTGTTTCCTGTTTGTATTATGTGCCAGTTATTTGTGATGACTTTTTTAACTCACCAACTTAAATGGCCATAGGCAGTAGAGACAATGATTTATCTCCCACTTCCTTCCTTGGTTGGTGTTGTAGATATCTGTCCCTTGAGTGTTGTGAAATCCCCTGTACTGCCTCATAAACAAGGAAATAATTATATCCCCTACTTATAAATCTGGATCTCATGTCCTCAGCCACACTCCTATATTCTACTTCCTCACTACAGTTCCTCAGCTCTGATGAGCTGTGATTTCATTATGCTTTACTAGAGTTCTGGGTCATGATAACTTCTGAAATGTAATATTGTGTTTCTGTCTGTTTCCTTTCTAGGTAGTGTTGTTTCCAGCCTATTTAGTTCCATGTAAATCCTTAAATCTAAGAAGGGAATACTCTCCCTATCAGCTGCCATGGTAAATATTAAATGTGGATTCCTGTTATTGAGGTACTCATAGACTCTATTAAAATCAGTCTCTGTTCCTAGCCAGATCATAAAATATCATCGATACACCATTTCCATGTCACAGTATTTTGAAAAAAGGGTTTACTATTGGATCTAGTACGTGTGTCTGTTCCACGTCCCACATGTAAAGATTGGTACACAAGGGGGCCATTGCACTCCCCATTGCCATTCCCCTGATTTGGAGAAAAAAAAATCCTCCTCAAACTTAAAATAGTTGTTTGACAGCACTATCTCTGTCATATGGTACAGAAATTCACTTGGTGGGTGTAAGTCTGCTCTTCTCCTTAGTGCTTTCAATAGTGCAGAGTGCTAGTACAGTATATAAGTCCTTAATGCCAAAGATGACTAGCCATAGATCTTCCCAGTCCCTTCTGTTTTGATTCCTTTCTTTTTTTTTTTTTTTGCCATTAAATCTTTATTCACATTTTTACAGAGAATACATACAAGAAACATAATCCATACCATGACACACACAGGAGTGCACCAATACATCATACAGTTATTAACCAGAATGTTCCTCTGCCATACCCCACCAATAACGAAAAAAAAAAAAAAAAACCCAATAAACCCCAAAGTGAATAAAATAAGAACCTCCAAAAGGGCAGGGTCTCCTGCCCCCTTCCCTCCCTCCCTCCCTACACAAGACCATTCAACCTAATTACAATCTAAGAGGGTTATAGAATCCTTATAGTTAATAAATAGTATAGAGTGGTCCCCATATCTTTTCAAACAAAGGAATCTTGTTATGTAGGATCGCTGTCATCCTCTCAATCCTAAGACTCGCAAGAAGTTCCGCCAGCCATTCAGAGTAGCTGATCACAGTATTGTCCTTCCAATGCCTGAGGACCACTTTTTTCAAAGTGATCGAGAGCAAGGCCATATAGAATTTCCTATTCTTAACCATAATACGGGACATATCCCCCAACAGACATATCTCAGGTCTAAAAGGTCATCCAGGCCCAACAAGGGGTCTATCTTATTTTAATCTCTGTTCAAAGTGGAACAATTTTGGGCAATTCCAAAAGATGTGTAACAAGTCACCGCTACCAGAGCCACATCTATTACATTTGGGATCATTTATCAATTTCAGATCTGCAAGTTTTGAGGGAGTAATAAATGTTATGGAGAATTTTGAACTGTATAAGCCTTAACTGATCTTGCCGGATAAACTTATGGCAACCTTGCCAGAGGGCCGACCAATTCAGAACTACATCGGGAAACACTGTGGCCCAATACGAGCATGGAGCAAGATTCATAGAATAGGCCCAATTAAATAACACGGTATATACCTTGGAAACTGCCTGTGAAAGTCCCACCAGAGGCTCCAAGGTCTCAAGAAAATCAACCTGCGGGGGTTGAACTGGATTTCTACCAACTTTTTGGAGTAGAAGGTGCCGAAGCTGATATGTTTTAAAAATTTCTTTAGAGGGCAGCTTAAAATTATGTAACACCTCCAGAGAAGAAATTATATGTCCTTCTTCATTAAGAAAATCTTTCAGACAACATTTATCCGGCAACATCAACCAATCGGGTCTGATAGTTTTGTTTTCAATCATAAAACGTGGGTTACCCCAGACAGGTTGGGACCAGTCTTTAACCTGGTCATATTTTAGGAAGCTACAAAGTTGAGCATGGATCTTTAACGAAACACCTATCAGAGATTTCCTCAAAGGAGAGGGAAGTGATTTTGGAGTAAGATAAACTAAGGCCTCTGGGGCAAGACCATATTTCTTGATAAGGTTTATCTCCAAATGTATCCACAATGGTACATAGGATGATGTTTGAGGCAAATCTATGTGTTGGGCCCATCTACAATACTTATTAACCTGACCCGCCCAAAAATAAAGAGCAAAATGAGGTAGCCTTAAACCCCCAAGTAATTTAGGGGCCGCCATCTTGTGATAGGCCATCCTGGCTTTCTTATATCCCCAAACAAAATTGGCTATCATCCCATGAAGACTCTTAAACCATGAAAGTGGAAGCCAAATATTTAACATACTCAAGGGATAGAAAAGTCTAGGGAATATATTCATCTTGACTATATTTATCCTACCCCATAGAGAAAATGAAAGTTGTGCCCACCTTTTGAGATCTAAATCAATAGTGTGCAGAGAATCCAGGTTTAGCTGGCGTATCCACATTCATACTCCTCGTCCAGGGTAAGACCCAGGTATTTCAGAGAATCAGATTTCACCCAAGCCCTAGCTCGATAATCTCTTGCTTGAAAAGATTTTTACTAAGGGGTAAACCACAGTTTTATCCTGATTCAGTTTATAATTAGCAAGACAACTATATTCCTGAATAGATTTTAATAAGGCTGGAATTGACCTATTTGGCCTGGATATGTATACCAAAAGATCGCTCAGATATGCCGTGGACCTTAACGGTCTGATCCAGTATTTTTATGCCCTTTATCTCCTATTAAGCACTATACTCCTGACAAGAGGTTCCAAATACAAATTAAAAGAAGGGGGACAAGGCATCCTTGTCTAGTGCCCACATATAGTGGGAAGGGGTTCGATGTAGCCCATTGCAAGTGACTCTGGCTGTGGGATTTGAGTACAAGGCACCCATCCATTCCAAGAATCTCTCAGGAAATCCAAATTTACCCATTGTGGTTAATAGAAACCCCAGTGTACCCATCGAGTCTTCGGCATCCAAGGAGACCAACGCCATGGGAGAGTTGCTTCCCTCGGATGCCGAGAAGACGTGAGCCAGTGTCCTAAGATGATCAGCAGCGGACCTGCCTTTCATAAAACCCACTTGCTCTGCACCTATAAGCTTAGGCAATATTTTCTTCATTCGCTCCGCCAGTAATTTTGCCAGAATTTTAATATATTAATTTAACAGGGAGCTAGGTCTGTAACTGGCTGGTTTTTCGGGAGGTTTATTAGGCTTAGGGATTAGGACAATAAACGCCTCTGAGAGTGACTTATCCACCTCCTGACCGGTGAGAATGTATTGAAATAACATAAGCAACAGAGGAGCTAATTGCCTAGAAAACTTCTTATAAAAATTAGATGAGAATCCATCTAAACCCGGTGTTTTGTCTAGTGGAAGGTTTTTAATAACTGCCTCAATCTCTTCCTGAGTTATATCAGCCACCAGACATATTCGATCTGACTCGTCCAATGAAGGGAGCTCCAAATGTTCATGAAAAGCTAATATCTCTGAATTGGTTGGAGGGAATTCCACAGCCCCATACAAAGATCCAAAATACTGCCGGAAAACCTGGACAATCTCTCCGGGGGCGGTTTTAATAATACCATCTTCTTCGGATAAAATCCCAGAGATTATCCGGGAAGATTCTAACTGTGTAATGTCTTGCCAGGAGTTTTCCGGTCTTTTCCCCTTGATCTAAATAATTGGCTCTAGTTTTAATTAAAGCCAACTCTGCTTGCTCCCCTAATAAACTAAGATATGCATCTCTTACTTTAACTAACTCTTCTTTATCTTCATCCCGAGGATGAGGGAAAATATTAGACTCTAAAGTCTTTATTCGACTAGTAAATCCAACATAATAATGCTCCTTCTCTTTTTCTGTTAACAGCCTGACTAATTAATACCCTTATAAAAGCCTTGAATGCCCCCAAAAGATATCTGGACGGACATTATCTTTCAGGTTATTCATGGTGAACTCATCTATTTGTTCTGAAATAAATTGGGCCACCTTAGGTAGTCTCAAAATCTGATTGTTTATTTTCCACCTATTGCCTCTTTTGGGTAAAGATGTGAAAGATATTGAGGTTGACACAGCAGCATGATCTGAGGTAGGTCCTGCTACAATTGCCGAGTCCAGAACTCCTGGAAGAAGAGTTCGGGAAAGCAATATGTAGTCAATGCGGGATGCTGTCCCGTGGACTTGAGAAATGAAAGTGTACTCCTTGGATTTTGGATGGAGAACTCTCCAGACATCTGCCAGCCCAAGCTGATCCACCAGTTCTCTAAAAGCTCTTAAGGCAGGAGTAGGGCCCATTTGAGAACTACTGGACCTATCCATTAATGGGTCTAAGGCCAGGTTGAGGCCCCCCAAAAATCATGGGAAGTTGATTAAACGGAATAAGCGCTTTCAATAATCTCACCGCAAAATCCTGCCTGTCCACATTAGGACCGTAGACAGAGCCTACCAGAATCTCTGTGTTCTGTAACTTGCCTTTGACCAACACATATCTACCCTCATTATCCTGAACCACCTGTATAGGAATGAAGGGAACTGACCTATGTACCAATATCATAACACCTCTGCTTTGCATGTTACCTTGAGAGGAAAAAACCTTCCCTATTTGTAATCTCCTCATACAGTTGGCCTGTGTGAAGTAAATGTGTTTCTTGTAAAAACACAAACTTTGCTTTCACGACTTCTACATGCTTCAGAATCCTATACTGCTTTGCCTTAAGTCGCGCCCCTTTAACGTTCCAAGTGAGGAATTTAACCATCATATCTGACGCCATGTTTGTTCACCTTGATCAGCACCATGATATGTCCAACCCACTTCGGTATATCGATCATTGAAACCTGAGGTCTTGTGTCCCCTTCCCCCTCCTCCCGAGTACCATATAACCCTATATAAAATATCCCGCCAAACCCCCCATCCCGCTTCCCCCCCATAAGAATACCACAACACTCCCCACAAACCCCCCACCAGAGCACCCCTAATCTCACAGCCCATGACAACAGCCCACTTAGCCCACCTCCAGTACTCCTCCCACCCTTCCTCCCACCTGGCAATTCGAAAACAGCCCATCAATTACCCACTAAACTTATTTATCTATCTTATATAACCATCTTAAACCCCTATTAACTATTTTAAGCTACACATTAAATCTAACATAGCCCTATGACATATGTTAAACGATGGCACATGACATTTGCTATGCTAACTCGTTGAAATGAGCTACCCAGTCAGGTAGCAATCCATACAAAACCATGCTTAAAAACTACATATTAACAAACCTAACATATCCTTGTAGTACAGCCATTAGTTCACTGATAACCTGAAAATAAATGCGTGGGCCTCTTGGGGAACTACCCATATTAATGCATCCCTTTGCTTTCCAGAAAACCCTAGCAATTAAAACATAGATCAAAAAAGGAAGTCTCTTACAAGAGATATACATTAAATTCTATTAACGGTCTTTGGCTCCCTCTTATGGCCAAACGTTTAAAATAAAAAGCAAACCCCATCTTCTGATTCAACTCAGAACGCTATCAGAAGTGGATTCAATCGCATAGCCCCTTTGGTATGCCAAATAAATGACGATCAGCAATCCTCCCTTTCTACTACATGAGAGGGACAAGAAATAATTGAGGGACCAGCTATGTTAAGCATTTTTGCGATATCTGAAACTGCTCTCACTCCCAACGACGAGGCACCACTGTAACCAAGCAAGAGCTTGTAATTAAGTATATAAACAAAAAAAAAAAAAAAAAGGAGAAACAAACTCAGTCACTTATTGAAGCGGTTCACTTTGCTTCCAACGACCAGTTGACCACATATATGCTACTGCACAGTCTCCAAAGTTCCAAAAAACACATCACACGGGATGGATCCCAGGCAGCACACGCTGCATTTTCTATGCCGCTTTAACTTCACCAGACCCTTCAGGGATCCTTAAAAAGACTGGGAAAGGCGGATTGTAGGGCAGACAAGCGGCTTCACAGACTCAAACGATTTCACTCTCCTGCCACTAATACCTGAAATTTCACTGGTATCCCATGCGAAATTTAATATCAGCCGCAATCAATTTCTTCACAAGGATGAAAAGTAGCCCGCTTTTGCCGAATCGATAGCGGTAGGTCTTGTGCTACTCTGATCCTAACTCCCTCCCAGTACAACTCTTTGGCTTCTCTGGTCTTCGTGATGAAAAGCTGCCGTTCTTGGTAATTAAGGAATCGAAATATAAAAGTACGTGGGGGAGCATTAGGAGGAGGTAAAGGGTGCAAGGCGCGGTGAGCCCTTTCAATTATGTATGAAGATCCGAATAGCGAGGGTCCAGCTATTTTCTCGACCAATCTTTGGATGAATTTAATCGGATCGGGACCTTCTTCTTTTTCCGGTAGTCCGATGACTACTGCGTTGTTGCGGCGACTTCTTCCCTCCAAATCCTCTACCTTTAGCTCCAGCTTAGTGATTCTTTGCTTCATTAGATTCACCACAGGGTCTAGCCTTTCCTTGTTCCCTTCCAATGACCGTATTCTCGCTTCATTGTCAGAGGTTTTCCAGGCAAGATCTTCCAGCGCACATGTAACACTTTTGAATTCGTTTGCCATATCCTGCATCTCTATTTTAAACGGTCGGAACTCCTCTAAGAACCTATTTAATGTAAGCGGTTCTTCCTCTGAGGTTCCTGCACCGGAGTTCTGCACTTGATGGGAGGTCGAGGCCCCGGATTTTTTCGCGGCCTTTTCCGGGGTCACCGGCGGAGTGTGCTTTGGAGGTATTTTTCGCATTTCTGCCTCCATAAAATCTTCAAAATTATTCATAAGACTTTCCTCTATATCCACAATAATTATAGCACCCCTACACGAGGTTGAAAGGGGTTTTTGATCTATTTTGAAGAAAGGGTGGTCGGCGCACTCGGAGAAAGCAGCTACACAGTGCTCTGCATCACGTGACTCCCCGTTTTGATTCCTTTCTTTAATAATGTCTGTAGCATGGCATGAGTCCCTGACATAGGTTTCCATCTTGCTCACCTCCATGTGTATGTGAAAATCTATGTACTTCAAGAATGGCAAAGCATCCAGTATACAGCTACATATAGGTGAGCATGAGGTACAGAGTGAAACTTAACATAAATATTAGTGGCACATAATCTATGTGAAATCAAGTGCACAGTAGAATTTAATATAAACATCAAATGGTGTATGCACTATGTTAAATGAACTGATGTGTCATTTACAGAATTTGATGGAAATCTGTAATAAGGAAAAGAGCTCGGGAAAGTGGAATAATATTGTGGCTGTAACATGAAACATAAGTCATTTGCAAACAACTTCATTTTAGGAATTTAATGGAATGCTACACAGGTTCAAAGGGGGAATAACAATACAGAATAATACAGCAGGGAGATGAGGAGGCACTTTCTCACAGAGAGGGTGGTGATAGCATGGAATGCTCTGCCTGAGCAACTGGTTTCGCAGGCATCAGTGGTGCGGTTTAAGGGTTGTGGGAGAGGCTAAAGGGTAGAATCAGAATGGGGAAGGGGAAGGTAAATCAGCTGGATCAATTAGTGGGGAGAGGATAGAGGGGGGCAGCATCAGTGCCCAACACTGAGAGCTGCACACTCAAGCAGACTGGATAGACTGTTAGACCTGTATCTGCTGGCTTCGTCTTATGTTTGTGTAATACAATATAGATAAAATGGTGACGTAAAAAGAGAATGGGGGTAAATTCCACAATTATGATTATCAGATGGGTGAATGTGGAGAATGTTACCATGGTGGAAAGAGTTAAAAGAGTTATTGTGTGAGGTTAAGCAGAGCACTAGAGAGGTGTTTTTAAATGGAATTAATACAGGTCATTGATTATTGTTTTACAGTGTATGTTGGAACGTTGTTATGGATGGAAATCCATCCCTACTAAGATGGTATTATGCTGTACTAGCTATGTCAGCTAGTTTGTTGTGCTGTACTAACTAAGTAGCTAGAGCAGCATAACAATTTAGAACACGATCGCACATGTGTGGTGTGCGATCTTCTCTGTGTCTGGCAGTGGCCGTGGTGACAAGAGCAAGCCGGCTGGAGAGAAAAAGGAGCGAGTACCAAACCAAAGTAAGGCATAATCATTTTACCATGGCTCTTATGTTTTTCAACATACACTATAAAAAATAATGGATGACTAATGAGATCAGTAACAAGCTAAATTAGCTCATCTCGAGGTTCCTATGGCGACCAAAGCCCTCGAGCTATGCTCTCAAGGTTCAGACAGTCACCATAGGAACCTCTCAATGAACTAATTGGCTTGTGACCGATAGATAGTCATCCATTTTTCTCTATATGTGTATTTTTAAACACAGAAAAACAGTTGGGCCTGAAGAAGTGATGATGCTACAAAACAGTCGCCCCCTGTTTGATGTGTGAAGTTATGCAATAAAGAAGGAATTTTGAATGGACATATAGTGGAGTTCATCTAGCTCTTTTACTTGCTTTGGAAATAAAATTCACAACAGCCAATATAAGCACTGTAATTCATTTTACTGAGGCATTGACTCAATAAGAAAGGCAGAAAACGATACATTACTAACTGCTGCTGGATGTTGCAAATCCTTTTTTTTATTATTCCTTTTAAATTATTACAGAATCAAGGAATCCATCCCTCTTGCAACTGACTTGATGGTATCTTTCGAACACTGAGTTGGAAAGGACTAGGGCACCGCTGTCATCAATCCCTCCCCCAACTAACTTCAAACAGACATATCAGTATGGCCATTAAGTAGAAACATCAGCCCACCTGCATGCTATCTGTTGTCACGGTGAATGACTGCTCTTTCTTACATACACTCTAATTTCAATGGAGGCAAGCCTACTGCACAAACAGGACAAACTTGTTTTCCATGGGGTTCTTCTTCTTTGGTAAGGGAAGGACCAACCAGTAATTTTGAACTAAATATCCCATTTGACACTTAAATTTATATCTATTGTGGAGGGCTGAGGTATCCGTGCCTTATCTCTTGCCACACTGGTGATCTGTTTTCCTGGTGCAAGTGGGCCGCCTGGGGTCGACTGGGGAGGGAGATAATGGAGTGTCCAAAGGACTGCTCTCCTCTCCTCTCCTCACCTGGGGAGGGAGGACAGGCACTCTCACCAAAAAACTGCCCCCGGGTGGAGGCCCGATGGTAGTGCAGGTCTGATGGGCACCAGAGAAGGGAAGGTGCTGCTGGACTTCTGTGGACGTGCGCGCACCTCCACGTATGCACATCTGGCATGTTTACTAGGTTTACTAGGTAAGTGAGTACAAAAGGAAGCCATGAAGCCTGTCTTGATTGTCCCCCACATGTGTGGGAAATTATACTTTGTTGTAGTTTTTAGAGAGCCAATGATCTACACCCTTTTTATAGGATTCAAATGTATTACAGTCTACCAGCTCTTGTGGTAGCTGGTTCCAGAGCCTTGATGTTTTTACTGAGAAGAAATGAAGCCTCCTGTTTGTTTTTGCTTTACACACCATTAGTTGTTGATTGTGAAGTCTAGGTACTATTTTTCCTTGTGTTTTAACAATACCACATTTGTCCATCAGAGAGGGTGATTTGAGAATTTTATATAAGAACAGAAGATCACCTCTGGAGCACCTAAACTCCAGTGAATGTAGACCTGTTTTTTGAAGCCTCTCTGGATATGGTAGTGATGCTGAATGTGCATCCCAGCAATGGGGATGGGAAGAAAAAAAATGGAAGAAAAAATCCCTAGCTGCAGGTGACGATCAACCCTCTTCAGGCACTGCACAAGCAACCAGGTGAAGTTGAGAAGTTAAGTCCCGGTGATTCCATGGTGATGGGGCTGGAGGGTCAGTCTAAAGGAGGCAGCTAGGGTGACGAGGAGCACAAAGTGCATATGGAAAAAAATTTTAATCTATAGCAGAGGAAGGGCTTAGTAAACAGCCAATTTTCCTGTGTTGGATTCACACAAATTAAAAATATTAAGTAGTGGCAGTCTAATTTTACACCTTGACAGTTTATGTAGACTGCATCCACAATGAAGTTTCAGCCATATTTATAGATCTGGCGAATGCATTTGACTCCATCTCCCGTCCTAGCCTTCTCACCAAACTCAAAGATGCTGGCCTCTCCCCCCTCTCAGTCAAATGGTTCAACTTCTACCTCTCTGGCCGATCTCAATGCATCCAGTCTGGAGATGTACTTCCCCTTCCTCCCCAATACTGGCTGGAGTACCACAAGTGCCAATCCTCGTCTCCATCCTCTTTTCGATATTCCTCAATGACTTCCCCCTCATATGCTTCTCCTCCTACATACACCTGTATGCCAATTACATTATTCTTTATAACTCTGGCCCTTCTGCCTCAATGGTGACCTCCCAACTGCAAACTGATTTTACCTCTTTCCTGAACTGGTTTTGAGGCAAATCAACTGAAGGTCAACACCACTAAAACAGTCTCCATGAACTTTGGCTCCACTCAGAAACTAGCCAAACTCCTCTCACCCACTGCCTTCACAACTCTTGATGGCAAAATCAGGTACATAGTCCCAGACTAAAAATGCCTCAGAGTCTGGTTGGACAGTTGCCTGGATTTCTCCACTCCTATTAACCATATTCACTCCAAGCTCCATCCTAAACTCGGGGCCCTCTATAGAAACAAAGATACCCTCTCCCTCCCTGTTCACTGGACACTCCTTACAAAAACCATTCTGCCACTCTTCGACTATGCCGACATTGTGTACAGGTCTGCCTCTGCATCCACCCTTTCCAGACAGGATGTTCTCTTCAATGCCTTCTGTTGTTTCACCCTGAACACCCCCCAGAACCCATCATTGTATCTGTTACTCCGCACTATCTCTCCCTTCTCTCACTTCCTGATGAAACCTCCATACCTCCATTCTCACCACTAAATACTGGTTTGGCTCACTGTCCTCCTACCTAGCCTCCCTCCTTTCCCCTGCAGCTCACACCTCATATAGTCTATGTTCCCATGACCTACATTCCTTTGCCCCACCCCTCCCTCACTCTGGTAAGGCTGCCTTGTCTTTCCACTTCCCCAAGAGTGGAACTCCCTGCCTTCCTCACTGTGCACATTGCCTTCCTTAAGTCTCTTTAAACAAACCCTCTACTTCTCCCCTCCTACTCCTTGCTCATACCCACAACCTGACTAAGCTCCAGGTAGTACCTCTGCCTAAACACCTCTTATTATCTGTATCCCAGTATACCAGGTCCTCTGCTTTTACCGAAGTTAGCATCTACCCAAGCTTCCCATGTGTCCCACTGCCTACCCAGGCCTCAAATAATACCCTCCGCTGTTATGTTACACAATGTATTGTTAATATGCAAATGTTATGTACCATTTTCATTTCTGCTTGTAACCTTCCACTGCTATTTTGCTTACGTGTTGTTGTTATACACGTCATGTTCAGTTGCATACCTACCTGTATAACCAGCTACCTGCCTGTCTTTAAACACTTATATATAGTAATTCTGTATTATTGCACTGTACTTGGACATTCCTTCCCCCTCCCCTTCGTCGCATCTGGAAACGAATCTCGGCTCAGTATGCCTCTCACGGTTACCAACCTTTAAATAAATAAAAATTAAAAATGCACATAACAGCATAGTAAATAGCTTATATCTAGTTGATTTCCCTGTGCTGGAGTCACATTAAATACATTTTGTGGTATATAGGAAAATGTGCAGGGAGCTTCAGTGTGGATGCTGTCAACATAAACTGGCAATGTGTAAAACTAGATTGCCACTATTACTTAACTACTGTCAAAAAAACAGTGTATTGACCCTGTGTCTGGCAGAAGGCTGATGGTGATGGTAAGTGGTGGTGGACTACCATCCATCGTCAAGGAGGGGATGCTGATTTGGGAATCAGGGTCTGTGGGGCTGGGGGCACTGGACTACCATGGCTGTTGGGTGCAATGAATGTTTGGCCAATTTGAGGTGGTAGGGCAGGACTTTGCAATAATTACTGATAATAGGGTTTGCAGTATAGCAGTTAGAGTACAGGTGCTGAATGGGGAGGCTGGGGTTATGATACTGCTATGGATGATAATGGAGGGCACTACACTGTTACGGCTTTCTGATCACAGAATGGACAGATGATTGGGAGGGGGCGTGACACTGCCAGGGCTTTTGTGTAACAGAATGGACAGGGTGATGGGGGCATACTTGCCGACCTAGTGTAACTGAAATGTGGGACATTAACACTAAAATGTGGGAAAATGAGGGACATTTGCCCTCAGACTGTGGGACATCACCAAATATAAAGATACAAGCTCTGCCTGCCTACTTGTCCATGCGGGGCCATAGGTCGTACACAGCATTGGGTTTGGCCAGTACAATGGCAGCATGGGTGTTAGAGGCCTGACAGCAGCTGTGGCACCATAGGTGTACTTCAAGAAGAAACACTGTTGATGCCTACTGTGGGGAATCCCTCTTTCATGTCAGGTGTCTTGGACAGTGGGTTCCGGGAATGGGACACCCAGGGTGTCCTATACATGGGCAACTTATATACCAGGGAAGGGATGTGCTCTTTTTCAGAACTGTAGGAGACTATGGGCTTGCCCAACACACATTTTTTTCATTACTTGCAGTTGAGGGCCTATAGGAGAGGGTTGGACAGGGAGCAGACCGCTGCATCACCACTGGGCCAGGTGGAGCAGCTGGTGTATGCTGCTAAGTGGGATCCAAGGGGTATAATTCAGAAGGCAGTATAGGTGGATAGGTAAAACTTACCAGATATCACACACAAAACCAATGCATGTGAGAAAGAGATCTGGGGATACCCGTCTGGCAGGAAGACAGGGTGTTGTTATTAAGATCCCATATGGGGATTTTGGTATGTAATAAATATAAAGAATCGATATATAAAATTATTCATAGATTATACTGTCCCCCTCTGATAGTAAATAAATTTAATCCTAAAATCTCACCAGTGTGTGGGAGGTGCAAGGCAGAGCTGGGATCTTATGTGCGCTATTTCTGGGCATGCCTGGTCCTGCAAAGTTTCTAGACAGAGGTGAAGTTCGAAGTTTCAAAAATGTCGGGGCAACAGATCCTAGAGTCACCAGTTTCCTTACTGTTTGGCATGGAGGATTTTGGGGCAGAGGGATGGGGGCTGCTGCCTAGATGGATATGAGTTCTGGTGATTTGGGCTCGCCACTGCATCCTGAACATCTGGGTATCATGTGCCCCTCCCACAAACCAGCAATGGAGGGCTTTGATAGTTCAAACTCTGGCAATGGAATGCCTTTCATATTTTATAAAGAGAAAGGGAAATGGTCCTCCGCAGCCTGGGAACCATTTGAATACCTTGTCTCATGCAGAAGCTCACACGCTGAGGGAAGGCCTAGTGTGACTATGACTAATGGCTGGAAGGTGAGGGGCAATACTTCAGGACCGGTGCTCCCTCCCACCCATCATTGTTTTTTTGGGTGGGGGGTTTCAGGTGCATGCCTTATGGCCCCAGGATCCTCCTTAATGCCTCTTTTGCAGAAACCACTGAATAGTAAAACTAATCAGAAAATATTAACTGTGTAACATCAGGGTTGATAGCAGCATTAAGATAAGAAAAGTTCTTAGTAATGAAATATGGACCATCTGTACATAGTTTATGGATGTTGTTCCTTTTATGGTATGTCTTTGGCTGTGTATGTTTTAATTCAGCTGGAAAATGTATAAAAGAATATATAAAAAAATTTTACCAGCTCTGAACATTGTGGGAACTGATGCCTTTGGAGTGGGGGTGATGAAAGAGACAAAAACAGTAGCTTTGTCCTGTGATCTGCATGATAATATCACAGTAATATGTTTGCTTTGTGCAAACGCAAGGATGAACATAAAAAATAAATCACAGAAAGTGTAATGTGATGGTATGACAAGCAGAGTGATTTTATTTAAAAACTCAGATCCCTTATTTTTTTTTTTTAGTATTTGTGCTCCTGCTCCATGGCCCTCACACTCTGGGGGAGTCCCAGCCCCATCACCCCAGTGTCTACCAGCTGCACTGGCTATACTCCCAGGGCTTCCCCCCTGGTGGGGTTGGCAGAGGGGCCCAACCTGACTGAGAAAGGATCCAATGTGCCGGCACCATGGCTAGTTGGGGGCAGGACCTGCAAAGTCACCCTTCATCTGCTGTGAGCAATTTCTCCATTTTTTCTTACCCCTCCAGAAGCGGAGCATGCAATAATGCCAGCAACAGTGCCATGCATGCTCCCATGCACACACCCTATCAAGTGTCTGCCCTGCTTCCGACCCACAAATCTACAGCTTTGGTGTGCTAGCCCCCAGCCACCACTAGGGGCCAGGAATGCATTGACCGCTGGTCACCCCCCCCAGATAAGGACAGCTGTCTGTAGACACTCAATCCTTCTCCTACCCTGCTGACCCCCGGTGCTCGTGCTTTTTCCCAAACATGGTTCTCTGGCATGGCATGAGGTGTGGCACTCAGCGCCTCAACCCTCAGTGCCACCAGACCAGCCCGAGATCCCTCATTTAAAAAAAATGTTATGCTCTTTGCCTTGTTTCAATCCTGCTGCTGCGCTCCACAAATATGACAAGCTGCCGAGTGTGAGTGAGCACAGTTCACTCATTTAGACAGCCTGTCATCTATCTGTAGATTTTTGATGTGGTACTTGCTTATATTGCACAGGTTAATAAATATATATATATATATATAAGTATTTGCAGCAAATGGGAGATTTATCTATGTGTCATCATAGCACTTAAAGGTTGGAATACAAGTTCCACAATATGCAAAGAAACAGCTAGGTTTTGGAAATTCATTATGATATGGACTGTGGCATATTTATAATTTAATTTTGTGCTTCCCAAATATGACAGGCTGTTACATATGCGTGAATGACATACCCTTATTAAGGCAGGCTGTCACACATCAATCTTAGTCATATCTGTGGACTGTCAGAGATTGACTGAAATATGCAACAGAACATAAAACTTTTGGAAACAAGGGATCTGAATTAAAAAAGAAAAGTCAAGTGTCGCACCCTCACATTACACTTTTATGGACTTCTCTTTTCATTTATAGTGGACAACTCTTGCAAGCAGGATCAACAGGAAAATTATTTGACAAGGCTGACAGATGAGTGACTCTCTGTCACTCGTATGCCTCGGCCCTCAGTTCAGCAATATTGTGTCGTATGGACAGTGCACTGTTTCACTGACAAAAAGCAAACAATGTGGGGTTTCATTGATAGAGGAGATAGTAAATATTTGTGCTATAAACAAGGTTTTATTTCAGTTCATTGTCTGGTGTGTTTTTTGTGGATCTTTTACCAGATTTACAGTATGTAGTCACTGGATGAGTATCACTGTCCATGTCGCTGATACATATCCTTCTTTCAGAATTTCAGCTGACATGCACATTGAGGGGGTAAGTCTTATATCATTTTAATTTTTATATTTATCTGTCACCAGAGTGCTATCCAATAACAGCATACTTCTGTCAAGAAAGTGTACAAAATTGGGACTAAAGCTAAATTATGTTTGGGACATACAGTGTTTTTTTTTGTAGAGTGTTGTGCTGTATCAGGAATACATTATTTTAATTAAGTCTATGGCGATATACTTTCCTCTGAGATCCATCCCATGGTGCAATTAGGAACTTAGTGTGAGCACATACAGTACAAATATTCAGAAGGGTGTCAATTAACAGACAGAGGGTCCTCAGTATGTGCTCAGAACCCTTGTAGTGCTGATCCAAATGAAGTGGGGAACTTGGTGGCAATGTGTTGGATTAGTGAATGCTTTACAATGTACTCACTTAATTTCATTATTATAAAACTTAAAATAGAAACATAGACTATGTTGACAGATAAGAACCTTATGGGCCACCTAGTCTGCCCTATTCTTCCTACTTGTAGTGTTGCTGCAGACACTACTTGGTCTCCAGTCCCCCCCCTCCAACTGCTAAGATCCCTCTGTGTCTATCCCATGAATTCTTGAACCCTGTCACCATTTATGCCCCCACCACCTCCACTGGTAAGTTGTTCCATGAATCCACCACTCTTTCCATGAAGAATTATTTCCTTACATTTCCTCTGAGCCTCTCCCCTTCTAACTTCATAACATGACTCTATGTCCTTTTGCATCTTTTCCTGTGGAAAATGCTTCCCTCCTGTACCTTGTTTTTGCCTGTGAGGTATTTGAATGCCTCTCTCATATCCCCTCCTTTCCTTCCTTCCTTTCCTCCAGGGAGTACATGTTAAGTTCCTTGAGCCTTGCCCCATAGGGCTTTTGATGCAGGCCATGCACCATTTTGGTTGCCCTCCTTTGTACTGCAACCACCCTTTCTATGTCTTTACAGAGGTGGGGCCTCCAAAACTGTGCACAGTACTCAAGATGCAGCCTAACCAGTGATCTGTATAGGGATATTGTTACTTCCCTCCTTCCACTGGTGTTTACTCTTCCTACTCAATCCAGCATCCTTCCAGCCTTCCACACTGCTTTGTCACACTGCTTTGCTACCGTCAGGTCATCAGAAATTATCACTCGCAGGTCCCTTTCCTGCTTTGTAACCGTTAATACCTCTCCTCCCAGTTGGTATGTTGCCCCTGGATTCTTATGCCCTGGGAGCATTATTTGGCACTTCTTTGCATTAGAACCCAGCTGCCAAACCCTTGACCATTCTTTCAACTTTTCTAGATCTCGTCTCATTTTTTCCACTCCTTCCGATGTGTCTACTCTGTTGCAGAGCTCTGTGTCATCTGTGAACAGGCATACTTTCCTTTTGAGCCCTTCTGTAATGTCACTGATGAAGACAATGAAGAAGATCAACCCTAGCACTCATCCCTGTGGTACTCCACTGATCACTTTGCCTACTCTGGAGTGACTGCCATTTACCACCACCTTCTGACTCCTATTGCACATCCAATTTTCCACTCATTTTACTACCTTAGGACCTACTCCTAGGCTTCCCAGCTTGTTTAACAGACTTCTGTGTGGAACTGTGTCAAAGGCCTTGCTGAAATCCAAGTAGGCCATGTCCACCAGTCCCCCTTGATCCACTTCCCTGGTCACCCAATCAAAGAACTTGATCAGGTTTGTCTAGCAGGACCTGCCCCCTGTGAACCCATGCTGCCTCTAATCCTGCAGATTACTGGTAATTCGGTATTCCCAAATTCTTTCTTTTAATATTGTTTCCAAGCCGGTCCAGTGGCGCTGAGGGTTGAGGCACTGGATGCCACACCTCGCGCCATGCCGGCGACCCAGTTTCGGGAGCAAGCACGGGTGCCGGGGGTCATCAGGGGAGGGATAGGATGGAGCACCCACTGGGCTGCACTCCTGTCCTGGGGGAGAGGGTGGCTCAGGACTCTGGCAACCCCCAGTGGAGATTGGGGGCATTGCAAAGCACTGAGCAGCATGTACATCGGTATGGTCTGATGCTGGCAGGGTTGCCGTGTGCCATAGTCGGGAGCGTGCACCACGCACAGGAGGGAGCGAGGGTACTAAGGGGCGTAAAGGGGAAAAATCCCTCCCTGGCCGGATAGGCGATGGCTTCCTCCTGCGCCATGCATCCAATGCCTGTCTCCCATCACTGCCCCTCCAATCTCTGTGGGGGTGTTAGCCTCCTGCGGCCCCGGAGAGGTCACAGCTACCTTGAAGATGACTGGAGGGATGGCAAACCGTAGAGCAGTTAGGCCAGTGGGGATAGCCTGAGAGAGTTCCGGATCAGGAAGTGAGAACGAGAAATTGAAAAAAATATATATGTTGTCTCCATTACCTAGCCTACCACCAGCATTAGGCTGATTGGCCTGTAATTTCATGCCTTCTTCCTATTTCCACTTTAGTGGAGTGGGACTACAACTGCCCTCCTCCAGTCCCCCAGTACCTCCTCTGTTTTTAATAACATATTGAAAAGGGCTGTTAGAGGTGTAACTAGCTCTTGTTTCAGTTTCCTCAGTATCCTGAGGTGCACCTCGTCTGGTCCAATTGCTTTGTCTACTTTTATCTTTGACAGTTCCCTAAGCACTCTTTCTTCTGTAAATGGTTTTGTTTCCACTTCTCGTCCCAGTATACCCTTGCCCTTTACCCTTGGCCCATTTCCTTCCCCCTCCTCTGTAAATACTAAACAGAAATAGTTGTTTAATAAATCCACATTTTGGTGGTCCTCTTTCACATTGCACCCTCCTTCACCTTTTAGATTAATATCCCCCCTTTGTCCTTCTTTTTTTGCTTATGTATCTAAAAATGTTTTATTTCCCTTTGTCACTGACTTGGCAATCCTTTCCTCTGTCTATGCCTTTGAACTTCTAACTGCCTTGCCTGCTTCTCTTTGTTTCTCTTGGTAAGCCTCCCTGTCCCCATTCTTCTGTGTTTTTTCTGCACATTCTAAATGACCTTTTTTTTTTACGTCTTACCTTTTCTGCTACCTCCTTAGAGAACCATAGTGGTCTCCTTTTTCTCTTGCCCTTGCTCACCTGCCTAACATAGAAGGTTTCTAGCTTGCTTAATTCCCTCTTATTTTGCTCACCTTTCAACTGCTTTCTTATTTATTTAACATTGTAACCTGCCTGAATGAACATGATAGCAGATTACACAATAAAAATTCAGACAGTGAACATGTAGTGGCAGATAATTAGCAGACTCAGTCCTGGCCAGAGTGGGGAATTTCCTTGGTTCACTAATAGTTTGCTTAGCTGCAGTATTTTATACCAAGTCAACTCGCAAATCAGAGTTTATAAAGAGGATTTTTAGTATGAGATATTTGCTGTAGTTTTAAAAATGAAACTGCTCAAACAGAACTGAGAAAAACCAAAAACAATTTTTTAGATCATTAAACTCTTCTTGTGACTGGATCTTTTAATATTTACTACAATGTTTAACTGCATCTTTTTGCAATAATACTGACGGATTCAGTAAAAGAAATACAGGATCTAAAATGTCAGAACTAAAGGCACTGACTAAGTAAGGTATGCAGAACTTGCATCACTTTAAAAAAATGGACTCATAATTGCATGGTATGGACAATGAGTATGAGCGAGTGTATGACTGAGTGTACCCTTGCTGCATAACTTGGGGAGGAGTGCAGCTGGTAGAAACTGATGAGGAGAAGATTGTGGGGGTGGTTATCACAGAATGAATGAACAATTCAGTACAGTGCAGGAAGGCAGCAGCTATGGCCAACAAGATGCTGGGATGCATAGCAAGGGGAATAATGTCTAGGAGTGGGGAGGTGATTCTGCCACTGTATAGATCACTGGTTAGACCTCATCTTGAATACTGTGTGCAGTTCTGGCAGCTGTACCTGAAAAGGGACATTCATTTGCTGGAGGGGGTGTAGCACAGAGCAACTAAGATGGTCCAGGGGCTGGGGGACCTACCATACAAGAGTAGGCTAAAGGAGTTGGACATGTACTCGTTGGAGGAGAGAAGGGACAGAGGGGATATGATCAAGACATTTAAGTACATGAGAGGAATAAACAGGACTGGTCCAGAGGGGCTATTCAGGATGAGCATGAGGAGGGATACTCAAGGACATGGCATGAGATTGAAGAGGGAGAAGATTCAGGAGGGAAATGAGGAGACACTTTTTCATGGCGAGGGTAGTGGCAGGGTGTAATGCCTTACCAGTGGAAGTAGTAGCCTGTAAAATGGTGGGCTGCTTAAAAAGGGGCTTGGACAGGGCAAGAGGGGGAATAAAGGAAGGGGTCAAGGAGGGAGTGGCAGTTGCAGAATAGGGCTGCTAGCTGCATAATCGAGCAGACTCGATAGACCAAATGGCCTTTTTCTGCTGGCAAATTCCATATGTTCATAAAACCAATATTCAATATTTTTTTTATCACCCCATTCTTGTATGTAGGTTCTATGGGCATTGTATGGATTGCAAACTTTATCATTGACATTGACTGAAGTTTGTAACTACCATTTCTTAGTTTGAGACAAGACACTCCTTTTCTAGTTGGCTCAGATTTTGGCATCTGGCTGAGTTTGTCTATGGGAACAGATGCACGAACATATGAAATTGCTGGCAGAAAAAGGCCCACAGGTCTATCATGTCTGTCTGATTGTGCAGCTCTTAGTTTAAAATCACTACCGCTGTTCCACCAAAACCCAAACCTCTCTCTTCCTCCTCTTTTCCAGTCCTTCTCCCCTTTGTGTTTTTGTCCGTACTAATTCTGCCCATGACTCTACCCCATCCCCATTAAAGCTATCCACTGTTCTTTGAGTGATTAACTCCTCTGGCAGTGTACTCCAACCTGACACCACTCTCTCTGTGAAGTAATGCCTCCTCATCTCCCTCCTAAACCTTCCCCCTTCCACCTTCAGACTGTGCCCCCTAGTGACTCTTCCCCCCTTTAAGTGAACAATCCTCCCTCCCTGACTTTGTTTATGCCTTTCAAGTACTTAAAGGTTTCTATCATGTTCCCTCTCATGCTTCTGTCTTCCAGTGAGTACATGCTCAGCTCTTTCAACCTTTCCTCATATGGCAACTCCCCTAGTTCCATGATCATTTTTGTAACCCTACACTGCACCCCCTCCAGTAATTTCACATCCTTTTTGAGGTAAGGGCACCAGTACTGTACACAGTATTCCAAGTGTGTCCTCACCAGTGATCTATACAATGGTAGGATGACCTCCCCCTTTTGAGAGGTGGTCCTTCTGGCAATGCACCCCAGCATCTTATTTGCCCTTGCTGCAGCTCTCCTACACTATGCAGCTACCTTCATGTCCTCTGTGACTATACCCCAGCCCCCTGTCTTCCTCTGGAACCATTACCTGCACTCCCCCCAGGCAGTAGCTGTTCTTGGGATTTCTGGCTCCAAGGTGCATGACCTTGCACTTCTTAGCATTAAACCCCAACTGCCACTTCCTAGATCACCGGGAACAAGTGACCACCAAACAGTGTGGTTCATGATAAACACAGCCATACAATCAAGCCATACAAAAGCAAGAGTATTGGACTTTAGGAGGGCTGACTTTGGGAAAATGAAAGAGTGCCTCAGAAAAGCACTAGCAAACATGCAAGAAGGAGGGGTGGAGGAACAATGGGGAGTGATCAAAACAGCCATCACAGAGGCAACAAGCCTTTGTGTAAAGCAAATCAACAAAACACAATGAAGGAAAAAAATGCTATGGTTCTCAAAAGAGGTGGCAGGGAAGGTTAAGGAGAAAAGGATAGCATTCAGGAAATATAAGGAAACATAGAAGGAACTGGACAGATAACTTTATCAGTTAAAGCAGAAAGAGGCAGGGAAAGCAGTCAGAATAGCAAAGGTCCAAACCGAGGAAAGGATAGCCAACTCTGTTAAGAAGGGGGATAAGACCTTTTATAGGTACATTAGGGAGCAAAGAAAGACCAAAGGAGGGATACTGAGGCTTAATAAAGGGGAAGGAATGTGGGCAGAGGGTGACAGTGAAAAAGCAGGGATACTGAATGAATATTTCTGCTCAGTATTCACAAAGGAAGAGGAGGGGGAGGTACCTAAACCAAACAAGAGAAACACTCTGAAGACGGGGGTCGATACCAGTCCATTTACAGAAGAAAGGGTTCTTAAAGAACAAATAACATTAAAGGTGGACAAAGCAATGGGGCCCTGATGGGATTCACCCAAGAATTCTAAAAGAACTAAGGGTAGAACTAGTGACACCGCTGACTACTCACTTTAACAAATCTTGGGCGGATGGGGTGGTACCTGAGGACTGGAGGAGGGCGGATGTGATTCCTCTTTACAAAAGTGGGAGCAGGACAGAGGCAGAAAACTACAGACCGGTTAGTTTGACCTCAGTGGTAGGGAAAATTATGGAATCACTTCTGAAAGAAAGAATTGTTGAGTACCTAGAGGCCAGTGGGGCACAGGACCCAAGGCAGCATGGATTCATGATGGAAGGTCATATCAGATGAATCTAATAGATTTCTTTGACTGGGTAACCAAAGTAGTAGACCAGGAGGGGCTGTGGACATGGTCTACCTAGATTTTAGTAAGGCATTTGATACAGTCCCACACAGAAGATTAATACACAAGTTAGCCAGCCTTAGAGTGGGTCCCCAGGTGGTAGCCTGGATAAAAAATTGTTTAGACAATAGGACGCAAGGGTAGTAGTAAACGGAGTCCACAGTGAAGAAAGGAGGATTACTAGCAGGGTACCACAGGGTTCAGTACTGGGACCGGTCCTTTTTAATGTATTTATAAGTGACATTGCAGAGGAACTGGAAGGAAAAGTATGTCTCTTTGCAAACGACACAAAGATCTGCAACAGGGCTGATACACAAGATGGAGTGGAAAGGATGAGAAGGGACTTGGTAAGGTTGGAGGAATGGTAAAATGTATAGCAGCTCAGATTCAATGCAAAGAAGTGCAAGGTAGTGCACCTGGGAAACAAAAACCCAGGGGAAGAGTACACAATGGGGGGGGGGGGTGAGATACTAACAACAGTAAAATTAGAAAGGGACCTGGGGATAATTATGTCAGATGACCTAAAGGTGGGCAAGCAACGTGAGAAGGCAGTAAGGAAGGCTGGGGGGATACTGGGATGCATAGGGAGAGGCATCAATAGTAGAAAACAGGAAGTTGTTATCCCTCTGTACAGACAGTCAGTGAGACCCCATCTGGAGTACTGTGTGCAGTTCTGGAGACCCCATCTTCGCAAGACATAGACAGAGGAGGCTGACCAGAGGAGGGCAACAAAATCGTGCAGGGTCTGCACCAGAAGACACATGAAGAAAGACTAAAGGAGTTTAATATGTATACCCTTGAGGAAAGAAGGAGATAGGGGACATGATAGAAACTTTCAAGCACCTCAAGGGAATCAACAAAGTCCAAGAGGGTAGCATCTTTCAGAAAAGAGATGTGCAAGAACAAGGAGGATTTGAAGATAGAGTGGGGACGGCTCAGAGGTAATGTGAGGAGGTATTTTTTCACTGAGAGGGTTGTGGATGCATGGAACAGCCTCCCTGAGGAGGTCATGGAGTCAAGAACAGTGGGGGAATTCAAGAATGCATGGGACAGACATAAGGCAGTCCTAGTGGGTGGTAGGAGGAAGTAAGCTGTTGGTTAACTAGGATCTACAGCTTATCTGTTAGGTAGAAAAATGGGCAGACTAGGTGGGCCAAGCAGTCCTTACCTGTCATCAAATTCTATGTTTCTATATTTCTATGTTTCACTGTTAAGGTTTAGCTAGATCCTCTCTGAGTGCCTGCCTCTCTTCCTCATTGTCCACTTTTGTACAAATTTTAGTGCCATCCTCAAACAGGCATATCTTACTCTTGACCCCCTCTGCAATGTCGCCAATGAAGACATTGAACAAAACGGGGCCCATCACTGAACCCTGCATTACTCCACTGATTACTGGCTGTGGCTTGGATATCTCTTCCCCTTACAACTACCCTCTGTTGTCTGCCCTGCAGCCAACTCTCAACCCACCCCACTAGTTTTTCCCCTGCCCCCATGTCTGTCAGCTTGCTCATCAACCTCCTGTGCAGTCAAGAGTCGAAAGCCTTGCTGAAGTCCAGATAGAGGACATCCGCAGTGCGGCCTTCGACAACCACACTAGTGACCCAGTCAAAGAAGTCGATCAGGTTAGTTTGGCAAGATCTTCCCATGACAAACCCATGCTGTCTCTCATCCTGCAGGCCATTGTTATTAAGAAATGTTATCATCCTCTCCTTCAGAATGGTCTCCATCAACTTCCCCATTATGGAAGTCAAGCTCACTGGACTGTAGTTACCTGGTTGGTCCTTGGGTCCACTCTTGTGGAGGGGCATCATGTGAGCCATCCTCCAGTCCCTGGGTACATTCCCGTCTCCAAAGAGGTGCTGAACGGGACTGTCAGAGTGACTGCCAACAACTCTGCCAGTTCCTTTAGGACCCTTGGTAGACAAATGAAACCTATTGGTCTGTTTTATGATGGAGCTACCCATTTATACCAGACTAGACCCAAGCCAACGGCCACCCCCAGAGCTACCACCAATGATCCAATTTCCAACTTGATTGTATATTGGGGGGGATTATCTCATCTGGAAAAGGTAATGTATATTTGATGTTTTTCCCAGACGGGGAGATCTGGCTGCAGGTGCAACAATCTTGGGGCCAGGATTTTACAAGCTCTAACTTGCTACCCATCCCTCTCATCTACCTTTTTCCCTTGCAGTGCTTTTCACATTTGAGTTTTGTCTAATTGACCCAAAGGGGGCAAGGACAGTAGACTGCATGCTGTGCACAGCTTCTATGAATTAATTGCCTCTGCTCTTTTAGTATTTCAATGAAAACTAATCATTCAGTGTACAGTACATTCTTCAAAATACTAATAAAATTAAGATGTTCATTTGGAAAACAAAATGAGGTTTCCTACATCAAGGGACATAGTACAAAATGAACTGCCTACTAACATAGTGACTAATCAGGCTTTGAACAGAAATACCAGGGCCCGGATATTCAAACTGCACCATTCTGAGGCGCAAGCCCTTGCGCTACTCAAAATAGTTGCGAGGGTGTGGCCCGGGTGATATTCAAAGGAGTTGCGCTATTGAGCAACTCCTTTGAATATCACTTTGGCCACAGCCACTGTGCATGGCGCAGTGGAACTTGCGCCACCGCAAGTTGTCAGAGTTGAGTAATTAAACCGGCGGGTGGCGTGCTATACCATTACGCCATGCGCGAAATTTCTGATATTCAAAAGGTGACATGCAAATGGGGCCATAATTCATGCAAGGCGCAGGGGGGGCCATTTGCATCTGATTATGGCACCATTTGCATGCCATTAGCATGTAGGTGCACCGATCCCCGAGGACTTGCTCCTGGCCGCCCTGCCAGGCAGCAGCTGTCGGGGACCAACGCACCCTGCAGCCCGATTGTGAGCACAACGTGAAAACAACCCCCCCCGCCCACACATCTCCCAATGCCCAATCGCGGGCAGAAAGTATCATGAAACCCCCCCCCCACACATCTCCCAACGCCCGAATATGGCAGAACGAAACAACCCCCGCCCAAACAGCTCCCAATGCCCGATCAAGGCAGAATGTAAAAGACCCCCAACCCGAATATCTCCTGGTGGTCCAGTGGACCGAATGCCCAATCGCGGGCAGAATGTCCAGTGACAACCCCCAAACATCTCCCTGATGTTCAGTGTCCCCCACCCCACCCACTCCACGAGTTCACCACCCGCCCCGGCAGCTGGCGGGCGGGTAGCATCCCACCCGCCTGCCGCCCCATCGCCCGCCGAGGGCTGCAGCCTATTGGTGCAGAGCTAGAGCCAATGGGCAGCAGCCCATACCGTACATGACAGTCCAGATTTGTGAATGAAACCATTTGTGCTGTGTACATGTACCTGGAACCCAAAGAGTAAGTTTCTTCCAGGAGTCACAGGTTTCCAGCTACCTAAGCCACTTATTCCTTTCACTGTTCTGTCTGGGTCCCATATATGAAACTTCCAAAAAAGATGGTCAGTGGTCCAGTGGTGGTGCGGGTCTGGGGAAAGCAGGAAGGTCTTCAAAAAGCCTGCATCTCTTTTCCCTTTTCCACCTGTGAATCCCCAGCTTCAGCACAGACAACAGTATGTGTTGTATGGAGACACGCACATGCTGCATCAAACCAGTGACTCCCTTCCTGCAGCACCAGCCATGCTTGCACCACCACCAAGCCTCCACTTGGTGGCAGTCAATGGTGGGGTAGCAAATCTCCTCTCCCTGGGAGAGGAGAGCAGTCCTCTGGACACTTAATCATCTGCCTCCCAGCTGACCTCAGGCAACCTGAGACCATTTCCAAACCCAGGTCGGCAACATGGCAGTGGGTATGGTGTCCAGTGCCTCAACCCTCTGTGCTACTGGGCCGTCCATGCTGATCCTACTCTTTTATCTCTTTCCTGATGTTGTTATGGCTTCCTGTCCTGTAGTTGTAATACACTATCTGCATTTGTTCCTCTATCAGTTTCCATAAGATTTTAAATAATACCATGTTGTGGTCACTTCCTGCTAATGGCTCTCTCATATCACATTCCATTAATTCCTCTCCTATATTGCTTAATACCAAATCCAAGATTGTCTCATCCCCTGAGCCTTTGGTAACATACTGTTCCAACCTGCAATTGTTTGCTGTTTACTTTACTAACTTCCCTTTTTGTATTACTTTCTTTTATATTAATTCCTCACTGGTTTTTAGAAACAGACAATAACAGCATAAAAAGTCTAAAAGTGTATCCAGTCTGCCCTAGTTCCTTATTTAGCCATGGGGCCTACTGTTCCTCCAGGGTCTAGCCCTCTCTTGCCCCTTCATTCTCCTCTCAGATTCTGACATCCTGAGCAACCACTATACCCTTCATTCTGTTCCAGCGATGCTTAACACCACAACGTCTTTTGCACCCACCACCTTGGCTTGCAGCCTGTTCCAGGGCTCCACCACCCTTTCTGTAAAACAGTATTTCCTCAAGTTTCTCCTGAACCTCCTCTATTAGCTTACTCATGACCACATGATTGTGAGGTGATATTCAAGTTAAATAATTCCCTGCAGTTCACTCAATTCCTTTTAGGAAGTTGAAGGTCTCTGTCATTATCTCTCCTCTTCCTTCTGGTATCTAGTGAGTAAATGTTCAGTGCCTTGAGGCACTCTTCATAGAACATGCCCTGTTGGCCCTGAATAATGTTTGTTACCCTGTGCTGCACTGTCTCAAGCCTATCTGTATTCTTCCTGAGGTGAGGGACCCCAGAACTGGGTGCAGTACTCCAGGGGTGGCCTCACCAAAGATCTATACAGGGGAAACATTACTGTACCTCCCTTTTTCTGCTATCAGTACCCCTCCTGATGTATCCAAGCATTCTGTTTGCCTTGCTATAAGCCTTGTTCCATTGATCTGATTGTATTAGGGAGTCGCTGACGATAACGCCAATGTCTTGTTCCCCAGTCATGTTACTGAGTCTCACCCCTATCATCCAGTACTCTGTTCTAGGATTCTTATTTCCTAGGTGCATCACTTTGCACTGTTTGGCATTGAATTTCAACTGCCAAACTCTTGACCACCCCTCCAGCTTTTGCAAGTCTCTCTGCATTTCCTTTATTCTCTCATCACTATCCACCCTCCCACAGAGCTTAGTTTCATCTTCAAAAAGACACAGCCTGCACTGGATCCCCCTCACCAATGCTGCTGATGAAGTTGCTGAAGAGGACTGACCACAGGATAGATCACTGTGGAACTCCACTCATGACCTCTCACTCTCTTCTGATTTAACCCCATTAGCCACTACCTTCTGCTACCCCCCCCTTTACCCAGTTCAATGTTTGGGGAATAGCAATGGGGTATTTAGTGCTTGTGTAACTTGTAGTATTTTTGGTGGCTTTACTTTATTCCCACCCATGAGTAGTAAGTATGTAGGTAGGAATTTGTAGGGGATAGGGTATGTCTCTTTGCAGATGACACACAGATCTGCAACAGAGTTGATGCACAAGGTGGGGTAGAAAGGATGAGAAGGGACTTGGCAAGGTTAGAGGAATGGTCAAATGTATGGCAGCTTAGATTCAATGCTAAGAAGTGCAAGGTAATGCACCTGGGAAACAAAAACCCAGGGGAAGAGTACACAATGGGGGTGAGATACTAACAACAACAAAATGGAAAGGGACCTGGGGTAGTCATATCAGATGACCTAAAGGTGGGCAAGAAATGTGAGAGGGCAGCAAGGAGGGTTGGGGGATACTGGGATGCATAGGGAGAGGCATCACCAGTAGAAAACAGGAAGTTATTATCCCTCTGTACAGACAGTTGGTGAGACCCCATCTGGAGTACTGCTCGCAGTTCTGGAGACCCAATATCTGCAAGGACATAGACAGGATGGAAGCTGTCCAGAGGAGGGCATCTAAAATGGTGCAGGGTCTGCACCAGAAGACATATGAAGAGAGACTAAGGAGCTTAATATGTATAGCCTCGAGAAAAGGAGGGAGAGGGGGGACATGATAGAAACTTTCAAGTACCTCAAGGGAATCAACAAAGTCCAAGAGGGTAGCATCTTTCAAAAAAAGAGGTGTACAAGAACAAGGGGCACAATTTGAAGATAGAGGGGTGGCTCAGAGGTAATTTAAGGAAGTATTTTTTCACAGAGAGGGTTGTGGATGCATGGAACGGCCTTCCAGAGGAGGTTGTGGAGTCAAAAACAGTGGTGGAATTCAAGCATGCATGGGACAGTCATAAGGCAATTCTAGGGGGTTGGGGCAGGAAGAAGTAGGCTGCTGGTTAACTAGGATCTGCAGCTTATCCATTAGGTAGGGAAATGGGCAGACTGGGTGGGCCAAGTGGTCCTTATCTGCCATCAAAATCTATGTTTCTATGTAAGGAGTAAGAGGGGATGGTGGTGGACAAAAAAGATTTCCTAAGCAAGGGAGGTGAATTAGTGGAGGGTTTAAGTAGAGGTTGTGGGAGGAGCTTTTCCCCACAATGAACCTCAGGCTAAGCCCTCCCATTCAATGTTTGGGGAATGCAATGGGGTATTTAGTGCCTGTGTAACTTGTAGTACTTTTTGTGGCTTTACTCTAGTCCCACCTTTGAGTAGTAGGTATGTAGGTAGGAACCCAAAGAGGCCCCAAAAGATACCTTCTCCAACTCATGGACAGTATGACCCCTGGCACTCAGGAGAGGAAAAAACCCCCAGGTGGAGGAAACCTCTGAGAACTCATGGCTGTAGGTCTGCCCGTCCTCTGAGCATACTAATAGGAGAAGGAACTGATTCTAGTAACCATAGCTAATTTGAGGAATGTGAGCTTCTTGGAGATGATGGTCCATCCTTTATCCAAGGACGATGCAGCTTGAATGATAATCCTAAGGTTGAAGAGTATGTCTTTTCTAAAGGACTGATAGAATCCTAAGTGTGAAGCAGATCCAGTTGAAGAAGGGTGAATGAAGTCCAGGTTTCCAAGGTGATGAAGGATGTGTGTCCAAATGGATTGCAGGGGTATAATAAGCAGGGAGAGCATGATGTGGTCAGTATGCTACCAGACAATGTACGGTGGGAAATGCGATGATTTTTAAAGTCATAGGAGAATGATTCAACTTGTGTAAGGTTTGACATTCAAGATAAAGCCTGTAGGTAAGGAATTCAGTAGTGAGCAATGAGTTGCTAAGTAAGCATTGATGAAGTAGAAAAATGAGCAGAGGATACTCTTTGAGTGCCTGATGGGAATAATGCCATAAGTGATTAGTAGACAAATAGAGGAAGATTTGCAGATGCAGTCCAGATGGTAACTGAATATATATACTAAATGACTAGAAGTTTGGTATGAGGAATTGGATGGCTTATTTGGACATGATGTCATAACTGTGCTTATAAATGCTTTGCTGGTACATTGGATGAAGTAAATACAGGTATTTCTGTGGTGTGATTGATCATGAGATACACTGTGGTGGCTTATAGTTGGTTAGGTTCACAGGTAATCTGATGTTGAAATACTTGAGAGAAGCTTGGAAGCAGATATATGGAAGAGTCTGTAGGCTGGATTGGTAGTGAAGTTGAGTAGTGTGGAATGCCATAGGATCTTAGTGCTATGGCTGATTAAGTCCAGTTGGGAGGCAAGACTGGGATAGCGAATTTACTTTAAAGGTTGTGATTTCCAGATAGAAAATCAGAAGAGCCTGTTCTCAGTGATAGTCTTTACTGGAGAGATTAACATAGATGATTTGTGGAGGATAGGCTGGAGGTACCGCTGTATGGGTGGCTAACTTGATTGATAGTAATAGATAAAGAAATGCAGATGATTGTATGTGGTATGGTGATGTCCAGGAGCTAGAAAATGGTGGTTTGGATAGCATAACATTAGTATGCAGCTAGGCACTGGAGATCCAATGATAAATGTTCTGGGAAAGCAGCCAAGACTGTCTTAGGACAAGCAATGTCTGTTGAGGAAGTAGAAGTTGAGTAACATGGTCAATAGAGACAGTGATGGTAGGATAGACTGCAGAAGGTATCTGGATGATGTCCGAGGTGGCAGGAAGTATCTTGCGATTCCCAGTGTCCATAACAGCAATAATGGATACTAAGTCAGAGCATAATGGAAGAATTTAAGTCATTTCCATGCAGGAGGATAGCCTGTGAGGCATGGTAGACAGGGAAGTTCACAGTGACTGAATAGACAAGATTCATAGCGAGTATCCAATAGAGAGAGAGAGAGAGAAAGAGATGGAAATCTTTCTAGTGTCCAGTTGAATGAGATTCTGGAATGATCATGGGGAGCTGATTGGGCAGTATGGAAAACTCTATGATGACAACAGCGTTTATGAGGCATGCTATCCAAGGGTTGTGTGCTAGACGTAGTTTTCTCAGGTGACATGAACAAGTGATCCATCGATTAGTGGATGGGAGCTGATAGAATGGCCAGAGCAGGAGTATGAAATGGATAATGGGAGGAGTATTTGACTGGATAGGAATACTTTTTTTTTTTTTATTTAGTGTTTTGTTTACCGGGTAAGTGCACTAGCCAGCAGGTGACTGTTTTCAGGCACTACCCGGGAGGCACAGGAACAATACATAGTACATTTGCAAAGACAATGAGGCAGGGTTACAGGTCCAAGATACACAATACTGGTCAGAGATAGGTTACTAGGCCCAAAAGAGCCACAACAAATAGGATGAAGCCCTGAGCCTGCAAGGTGGAGATGAAAAGGCAGCCATCCAAAAAGGAAAGTCCAGAATGAATCCTGATGGACTGAATGAATGATCTGGGGAAGTAGATATCCTAGACAGAGTCAATGACACTCAGAGCAGGAAGGAGCAGGAAGGAACAGGAGCGGGAGAGCTCCACTGTGAACAGCAGCAGACTATGGGAAGGCAGTAGTATGTCATTAGAGGACAATCCATGGAAGGCAATGGAGCAAAGCCAAGTACCAAGAGAAACTGATTTGTGATATGGGAGTCCCACATCAGATGAAGGCATCAAATGATGAGTGGAAAGGATGGAGGTGCTGGAGCGAAGAAGGACAAGGTTCCGACATCTAAAGGAGAAAACGAGCTCATACAGAAGCCGGAAGGGGTGACTTGCAAAAAGGAAGTCCATGAGGTAGTCAAACTGGATTGAGATAGATATCAAACCAGCTGGCAAGATCCAAAAAATGAGGGAATGAGGTGAAGGGGGTCAAGGCATGATGGTCCATGGAAGTGTAAGATGATGAGTAGTGAGGTAGGATACAAGCCAGTCTGAACAGAGGGGTCCTGTGTCTGTAGGGTAGTGGTAATTTATTAGGCTAGAAGATGCATAAGGAGGAACTTGCAGGTGCAGATGCAGTCTCCTGGCTTAGGTAGTGGAGGTGAGATGACCTGGATGAAACACTCCAAATAATGGCTGAGGGTGATGGCACATTCAGTACATGGCTCAGGTCCAAGAGGGAGCAGCAAGCATTGGTCCAGTAGAGAGCAAATAAGGTTGAAACAAGGAATTGTATAAACAAGCTTACAGGCTTGGTAGTCAAGGAGAGAACTAGCATCCGATATCACTTGGCAGAGATAGGAGGATAGAGGCGAATGAGGTAATGAGGTCGTGTTTCAGATGGGAAGTGGTAACTGGGTATGAGACTGAGGATGTTTTGGACTAGTGGATCCAGAAATGGGCTAGCATATCCAGTAGCCAGTGAGATGACCCAGGAAAGATATCATCAGGTAGAGCCGAGAGGTGGATGGCAGGTGGAGTGGAAAGGTCCCATTCCTCGAAGGGAAATGGTGATCCGTATCGGGTAGATGAAGCAGAAAGTGGAAACAGTCGATGCAAGCTCAGACTCTTGACCAGGGAAGTCAGAGTGATAAGACCTGAGGTGAAGCCACAGGCAAGGAGGAATGGTAAATGTGAGTAGGACAAGGTCCAGTTCCAGAAGGGCAGTGGCATCTGACAGGAGGTCAAGAATGGGCTTGTGAGAAACAGTGGAAGGTAAATTCAGGCATCCAGTCATGACGGATGAGGTGAGACAATCTTGACTTGCTGCAGCTTGGAGAAGTAGGAGGATGAGATGAGAGTATGTGGTTGAAGAAGTTCCGTTCCACAGACCAGGTAAGATGGAGAAGGCAGGTCGGTCAAAGTCATGTTCCTGAAGGGAAGTAGCATCAGGGGAGCAGGCTGAGAAAGCATAAGTTGAAGCAGTGGAGTGGCGAGGCAGACACCCACCAGTGATGGCTGAGGCGAGATGACCCTGACTTGAAGTAGCTAGGCATAGGTAGGATGATGAGGGCATATGGGATGAAGAAGTTCCATTCCTGAAGGGAAGCGGCAGCTGGTATGAGGTAGAGAAGTCATGGTAAGGCACAATAGATTGTAGACATGGCTCCCATCCCTGTTAGTTGGGGTGAGCTAACTGCACTCGATGAGGCAAGAAGAGTTAGGGACAGAGGATGTCAGGTTGGTAGGAGGTAGTGATTGTAATGGAATCCCATCCCCGGCAGACAGGGGAAGCCTATCTTCACTCAGTACCTCAAAAGGTGTGAGTTAGGGATGGAGTCTGGAGTACTGCTGGCATGGGCTGGCTGAAAGTGCAGAATGCTGCTGTAGAAATGGAGTAGAGCAGGGAACTAAATTGAGATATGCATGATGAATAGTACAGATATGGGAAGATCTATGTAGCAAGATAGTAATGGTAGCCAGCCTGCTGGCACTGATGGTTGAGATGCTGGATGCCACACCTCGTGCCATGCCAGCGATCCAGGTTCAGGAGTGAGCCTGGGTGCTGGGGGTCAACAGGGAGGGAGATGGATTGAGCATCTGTAGGACAGCTCTCCTCTCCCTGGGGAGGGATCCAGGGTCTTCCTGACGCAGTAGAGACTCCTGGTGGAGACCGGAGGTACTACTAGCGTGGGAACAAGAATCGGGGATGGGTGCGGTGGGTGTCTATGGAGCAGCCGCATGTTAACACCACTGCATTGCTGCACTCGGGGGTATAAAAAGAAAAAAAAACCTTTGTGCCTGGATAGGTGATGTTTCCTCTCTGGGACACTGCCACATGTCAACACTGGACCTTGCCTCTGCCTCTTTCCCCTCCTCCTCCCCAGTCGGCATTAGATTGTAGATGGAGTGGTGGCCCTGCCCCAGGAGATTTAGAGCTGGGGTTGTTCCTGGTTGGAGGTTGGAGGAGGGGCAGCATAGCCTATGAGGAGGCAGGGGATCAGGTCAGCGGTAGAGTGGCCAGCAAGCAGAGGTAGCTCAAGAGAGTTCCAGGTCGCAAGGAGAATAAATAGAGTTGAAAAAAAAAAAAAAGATAGGAATGGTAGGCACATGAACAGGCATTGCAGTAGAGAAGGTCCAGCAGGGCAAGCAGGAAAAGCATGGGAATGAAGGCCCCACTGTAAATTGAAGCAGGAACCAGGGAGAGAAATAAGTGGGTGCAGGGGACTGAGGTCATAGGCAATAGGAGCAGGTAGGCTAGGACAACTAGTTTCTCCGACCTGAGGCATGTAGCATGAATGGTCCTGCAAAGGGATGTCCATAGATAGGAAGAATCAAGAAGAATTTTATTGGGAGCAGGCAGGAGACAATCTCAGCCCCCACATAGAATGTGTCCCAAGTACAATGTGAGTTTCGTAGGTCAGCTTGACTGTCAACCCCCATCCCCTCACCAGAACAAAAGCAAACTGAGTAGAGGTAGTAGAAAGCTGCCCTCCAGCTGCCGGCAGTCTATGTATGACCTCAGGAGCAATGCACAGATTAAACATAGTTTGTCGAATGGGTTCTCATAAATGCATTAGGCAAGTTGCACTCCCCCCCCCCCACCATGCACTGCCTACCTTACGCACAAGTGCTTGTTGCAGACACCTTGAGCAAAGCCATTCTGGTATTGACAGATTTGCTGATTAAAGAAATGAGGCTGGAAAATTCAAGGATCAGATTCTAGAGTTATGCCATATTATTTGAATTACTGAAAAATGGAAAGCTGAGAGACGTCCTTTCAGTAGAAAGACAAGGGAACACTACTGGAGTTGCACCTTGCCATAAATGCAGAGCATGGCCTGAGTTTTTGAGGAATTAAGGAGAAATTGTTATCAGTGAGCCAATTCTGTATCAGGGAGAAGTCAGGGTTAAAGTGGTACTGAATACAGATAGACTAGTGTACTGGAAGTGGTGCATTTGGCAAACAAAAGGACATCAGAAGCAGCTGAGTTTGAGAAACTCTTGAGTCAGTGTACTGTCACATATTGTGGAGTTCAATTCAGGAAGACAGCAGAAATCATAAAATATCATGTAAAACACCCTGAGGTGCTGTTTTATTGCCAGGTTTGTACAGATGGCATTTTCAGATGTAAACTTTTGTCAGGTTACTATAAGAAAAACAATAAAGAGTATGGGCTGGGAGTTTAGCTAGGAGACCTCTCACTAGAACACTGTAGCTGGACCTTACAATGCCCTCTAGAGACCAGGAACTGAACTCATCGCATGGTATGGTCACCCTGCCAATACCCCCTTGGTTTCTGCAAGTTCCTCTGCAGTTTGAGTATCTGCCCACCCAGGCCCCTACAGCTTCTCACCAGTCTGAGTCCTCTCCTTTGGTAAATTCCAGGTGAGCAGCTTCTAGCATCCAGGTAGCCCAAACCTGACCTTTGGAGATCCAGGGCAAATCCCAGGCCACAGTGATTCCTCCTTACCTTTAGGCTTTACAGGACTTTCAACCTGAGCTCCACCTTAAGCTTGCCTCACCTTCACCTTTAGGTAACCAGGATTTCAGTACTTCAACACTGCATGTCTCTCTCATGTTTGACTGCTTCTCCCTGAGGTTCCTTTCTGCTCCTCAGCCCAAAGTAAAACTAACTGTAGATTACCTAAGTATCCCTTATATTCACCTCAGGTGTCACATGATTTATCAGTCATGTTCTATTAAACAATTAGAGGAATCCAGATTTATAATTCACACAGCTGCATTATTTTCAAAGAAACATACAGGATACATATATAGGGGCAATTGTTACACAGTGATAAACTCCTTACAGAAGCATAAACACAAGCACATACAAACAAATATCCTTTTCAGAAAGTTCATCCCTCTAAACTAATCACTTCCTGGCTGGACAAGACCCAAGCCTTCCCTATATACTAACTAATGCAATTAAGGTCTAGCCCTTCCCTAAGGGAACATCTTTCTAAAATGGCTGCAGCTGCTGAGATAGCAGCAGCAGAAACACAGACCCAGGAGCTTCTGAACTCCTAGCTTCCAGGTACAAACAACCTTTAAAAAGCATAGATTCTTCTAGAGATGAACTCAACTTTTAACTGTTAACCTGCATGTACTTTTACAGTTTATACACATCTATTTTTCTAAAGCTATCAAATGCTTCCTTAAATCATGTTTTGTTTCACAGAAATATAGTCTCAACTGTTTCCTAAGATCAGCAGCAGCCTGCAAACAGCAAACTATTTAGCACAGGTATATATGCCTGGATTTACTGCTCAGCACTTTGTTACACTTGTACTGGGGGGGGGAAGGGTTGCATCCTCCCATTACATAGCCAAACTGCCATGCTCAGAGTTTCTACAGCAAGGAGAACTTTATTCATTTGATAGCTGGCAGATTACACCCCTTGGGCAGTTTCTTTTACTCTTATTTAAAAGCAAAGCCCTCATGTAATACTTATGGTGACCTCTATATACCAGCATGCCACATTCTTTTTTTTGGTTTGCAGAACATGAACTAGATTGAAGACTACCCTGATAGTGGCCAGCTAGCAAGGCTCAAAGATAAACAAAATATAAAATACAACAAACTTACATAGAGGAAGGAAAAGGTAACTACAACTTTATTTTACTTCCAGGAACTACTGCATGCTATACATATCCCTCATTTGGCATCATGGGGTAAACTTTGTTGAAGCTGAGCTGCTTTAACCATCACTACAGTTTTCCAACTGGGGTAGGGTCACCCACCCTATTACATCACACATTTTTTTTTTTTGTATTATCTTTTTTTTCCACTCCTCACACACATTGGGATCTGCTTCTCCTTCAGGCCACCTAGTACCACCAGTGATCCCCCTCACAACTCCCCCCCAGAGCCTCCTACCTCATAGTGCAGCCTCCTTTGGGTCAGGCCGACATATCCCTTCACTGGGTGGGTCCCCCCTCCTCCGAGAGGGAAGGCACCAGTTGGGGCAGGCCAGCGCATTCTTACTTTCTTGCCCGGGTGCTGCTGAGTGGATGTTGCTCCGTTGGGAGTGCTTGAGGACATCGTCGGGGTCAGCCGCCATCATCTGGCCAATCCCAGTGCAGTTTCCACTTTTTTCTGGTGCTTCCTGCATCAATGTCCATCTGCAGTGCTCCCGGTCTCCACCAGGGGCCGCTGCAGAGTGACATGCTGCCCTAACCACTCCAGGAGAGGAGAGCAGCCCAACGGATGCTCAATCCTCTCCTCCCCCTGCCAACTCCCCAAACACAACATTTTTGATTGGTTTTACTTTCATTCCTGGCCATTGTCAGAAACAATAGTAAAAGTTTCAGAGTGGTGATCTAAATGTAAACGTAATGCTGCAAAGAGAAGCTGGCCTTGATCGGTGTTTACAGACTTCACTAAATCTGAAATTGTGGTACTTACAGCACAGAGGACAGCATGCTACTGAGGAAATGGTGAGAGAAACCCAATGCAAGTGCCAACAGGTATGGAGGAAGGAGCTGGAATGCTGAACTGCCACACAGCAGACAGCACGCTGCAGGGCTGCAACAAGGAGTACGCTAAGTAAACTGCAGTTGAAGCTGAAGCATCAATGTGGAAAGCTGAATCAGGTGCAGGTGGAAATGTTCTGTTCTACTGGATAGGTGAAGTAAAATGCAATTGAGGTGGTGTATGGTAGGGTTCTGCAGATCTCTGGTTGCCATGGAGGAATTGAGGAGGAGATGGGAACAGCCAGCAGGGACAGACAGTAACTGGGCAACCGGAAAGTGGGGATGCAGAAGCTGGGGATGCTCAGGGGCATCGAGCATGAAGGGAGGCTGAAGCCCAAAAAGAAAAGGCAGAGGGGGGAACCAGACACCAGCAGGAAGGGAGAGGAGTGGGCAGCACCCAAGTAAGCCATGAGATAGAAAGGGGGGGGCAGGACAAGGACGAAGGCAAGGAAAAGGCACAAAAAATGGAAGAAAAAACAACAAACAATGAGGAGGGGGGAACAGGTAGGGGGACACAACTGAGATGAGCAGCAGAGCACAGGGGACAGCACAGTCACATGAGCCATGCAGAGAGCCCAGGGACACAAAACAATCCCTAAGCAAGGGGGTGCGTTAGTGGAGGGTTTAAGTAGAGGTTGTGGGAGGAGCTATTCCCCACACTGAACCTCAGGTTAAGCCCTCCCATCATCTACCTAGTTTACTATGACCTTGTCTGCACCCAGATTCTCTGTCTTCTTCAACAAGTGTCTGTGGGGTACCGAGTCGAAAGCTTTGTTGAAGTCAAAGTTGAACAAATCCCCATCATGGCCCCTATCTAACTCCCTCATCACCCAGTCAAAGAAAACTATCAGGCTAGTCTGACAGGACCTCCCTTCCATGAATCCATGCTGATTACTATCCTGGAGACTGTTGCTCTCCAAGTAGTCCACGAGATCCTCTTTGACCCATGTCTCCATAAGTTTTCCTACAATAGAGGTAAGACTGACAGGTCTGTAATTCTCTGGTTGTTCCTTGCCCCTTCCCCATGGGGCAGAACTACGTCTGCTAACCTACAATCCTTTGGAACCAGCCCTGTTCTTAGAAAGCTACTGAATAGACTTACCAGGGGATCAGCCAGTTTCCCTGACTATTCTGAGTATCCTCAGATACAACCCATCTGGTCTTGGGGCCTTATCAATTTTTAGGGCTGTAAGTCCTTTCAGGGCCCTTTTACAAGTAAATACTGATTGCCTCATCTCCAGGACCCCCTCAATGGCCACTTTGATGACACTCTCTAGCAAGGACCCACCATCTTCACTAGTGAAAACTGAGCAAAAGTAATCATTAAGGATGGTGGCCTTTTGCCTGTCGGCCTCAATCACCCTATCCCCCTCTGTTAGCCTCACAATTCCTCCTCCTTGCTTCATTTTTTCACTAATAAATCTGAAGAACTGTTTTTCTCTGCTTTTGACCCCCTTCACAATATACAACTCTGTCTGCTTTTGCTTCTGTAACTGCCCTCTTTATCTCCCTGTTTTTCAGTCAATATTGTTACCATTCTTCCTCCCCTGCTTTTCTTTAATTTCGTAGAAGGCCTTGTTCTTGGTCCTCATTGCTTCCCTGATCCTTATCGAGAACCACAGTGGTCTCTTGAACCTGTTCTTTCTGGTTACCATTCTCATGCAAACTTTAGATGCCCCAAAAATGGCTCCCTTAATTTCCCTCCATCTTCTTCCACCTCATTTATGCTGTCCACCCCTACTAACTTATCCCTGACCAGCTCCAAGTTTGTCCTTCTAAAATCAACAGCTTCAGCTCTCAGTTGCAGTTTACCAGACCCAAAGGCCAGTTTGAACCAAACAGAGTTATGGTCACTGTTCCCTAATGACTACCCTACTCCCACAGCTCCTAGCACTTACAAGTTGATGAGCACCACATTGAGAATTGCGGTCTGCCTGATGGGCTTCTTAACTAACTGTACCAGCAGACAGTCCTGGAATGCATCCAGCAAGATCTGGCTTCCGGTGTTCCTGGCCACTGGAACATCCCAATCGATAGCTGGCAGGTTCGGACCAGCCACCACAATACTTCCCCCTTAGCTATCCCACTTTCCAGTTCTTCCCTGAGCTCTCTGTCCCTCTCCTCCCCTTGCCCTGTCAGTCTATAGATCACCCACAAGTGCAGTTTCTTGCCTGAGGCTGCCATGAGTTACACCCACAGTGACCCATTCTTCTCATTAGTCCCCTACTTTCACTAACATATTGGATATCCCCACTTCTCTTTCTTCTGCTTTCTTTTCAGTGATGACTGCAACCTCCATCCTTCTCTGCCACCATGTTTCAGTAATTGCAGTGATATCTGGTTGTTCCCTTAATACTAGTTATTTTATATGTCCCATTTAATTATTCAGATGTCTGTCATTTAGCAATATATGTTTCCAGTTCCAGTTTTAGGGGGATAATCAATAGTTTTAAGGGAACGCCGTGTTACTGCTTTTTCGTGCAGATTAACAGGCCCTCTTTATAATGTTTTTTAGGACATGTTAGTTCAACATTTTGACTATTTGACCTAAAGAATGCTTTTAATTTCTTAAAACTAATTTCTTAATCTTGAATTGATAAATCATAAGTTTATTTTATAATTCGCGCCATTGGTGTCTCCCTGGTAGCTGATTGGTTTTCTCACAGTCACATGATCCAACGACCCTCAAGCTTTTATACGCATGTGTGGCATCTTCCTGGTTAGTATGCTCTGGCTGTTATTCATGTGGCTGTCGTTTTATGAGTTGTGACGCTGAGACATTGCGTAATATTGTGTATAACCTGCATTCTGCTAGGTCATATTTTTAGCTCTGCATCTGGCATTTGGGTGTTTTTGCCCCTCTTAGCACTGTTTTTTGTAGTACATGGCAATAGGAGAGTTGAGTAAGTGCTCCTCTAAATGATGCAAGCTGCAAGCAGAATGCTAACTGCACAGCAAACTATTTGGTGAATCTGCTCTGTTACCTGCTATTTCCACTGACAATGTTTTTCGAGAAGTAAGTATCATGTTAAATGACTTTTTCTGAAATAGTGGTTATATTGTTTTTTGTTTGTAAGGAACTGCAGAATCTATAGTCTAATTCTGTGGCATTGTGCATTTTGTATTCCTGACTATTTTTTCCTTTTTTATATTTTAGCTATACCAGTGTTTTATTTAGGGTTTATGTAGGGAACATTTGAAAGCTGGATTTAATTTAGCCTTAGGTTGGTCCTGATGAACTCGATGAATCTGACAAATTATTTTTTCTTTCAATTTTAGAGTCTGTTATGGTTTGTTTTTAAAGAGGAATTCTATCTTTTGTGGGATCCTTGTGAGAAAGCAACTTATTTACCTTGGGAAAGAAAAGCATGTCCATTCTCTGGATATCCTTTGTAAGACAGTATGTGATAAGCAGTTGCTGTTGATATATATGGCTTCATACGGCTCATCGCTGTGAACACTACAGAAGTTTTTTCCGGTGTTTCTGGAATTCTTTTCCCTGTACACTGTATATCGCATATTGCACATTGTTTGGACTCGTGCCCATTGTGAAAGGGATCTTATGGTGACCTTCTGGCTGCTCTACTAGAAGAAGGACTGTTCCCTGCCTTTGATGCACCCTGGTTGAGGACATTTTGGAGATAATATAAAACTGATTTTCTTGGGGGGTCTTTTTTCTTTAGAAATTTGTTAGAAATTTGTTGTTTGTAGTTTGGAGCTTTATTTTGAGTTTATTTAGAGTTATTGTTTTTGTGAATTCACTGTGTGTCTAGCTTTTGTTTTACCTTTTCTATTTTATAGCTAAAGTTAAGATGGTTGATAAAAAGGGGAAAAAAGGGAAAGAGGGAAAAGGGGAGATCAAAACACATAGTAGGAAGAATATGAAAAAGAACAACTGTAAAGATACTGCCAAAGGGAAAACTAAGGTGGTTAACCAAAAAATCATGCATTTTTTTAACTCTTCGGTATCTTTTCTGGAATTAAGAGATAATAAGAAGGTAGTTAAAAATTTTCACCCAAAATTGACATCCTCTCCATCGGGGGTGCTTTGTGATAGTAATTCTTCCTCATCCCACCCCTTACTGAGAAAAATTTGTGGAGTTTAGAAGAGCCATTGACCTGGAATCTACAAGAGATAGCTATTGGTTGTAATAGGCAAGGCAAATTGGAAACAGTCAATACTATGAATCTGACCACTCCTGGCCTTCATTTATCAGATGTAGTGAATTCTTCAGTAAAGGATTTAAAAGTAAAATATGAGGGAATAAACTCATCCTATTATATTATGACTGGAGTAAATACGGTTGATTTAGACGGTAGTGTAATTGACTTAGTTAATGGGAAATCTCATGTAAAATCAGCTCCGGGAGCTGCTGACATTCCACAGGTTTTGGATCTAAGGAATCATCAAGCATCCCAGACTATGAGTAAGGGCTCTTTTCTTAATAATTTTGAGTCCTTTCTGACACCATATGTTACTAATCAGATTCCACCAAAGGAACATCTAAGGATTTTAGAACCTTCTGGCTCTATCACAAATGGCCGGGAGAATCTCAATAGCACGTTATCACACGTTGATGCTGAAAATAAAAATGATTATGAGACCTCAGCTCTCTCTAATGAGAATTTAGAAAACATTCTCTATGAGCGGCTTATGAAACTAGTCACAATGTTTGGTGTATTTGTAAAAATTTTTGTTAAGGATAAAGAGGGAGTGCTGGGTGATTTAAAATGCAGTAAGAGGGATAAGATTCAGTGGGAACTGGAAACCCAGAGCAGGATAATGGGAATTCTGGATTTTCTGAAGCAGAGGATGATATTACTCTGCCTAATGATAATGGATCTCTGATAGATCAAAATGGTGATAGTAGTATAAGAACCATCACAGATGAAATCTCAAAGAAAGAGGTAATAGAAATAGAAAATCTAATGAAGGAATTAGAGGAATGAAAAATCCATATTCACAATATTGAAAAAGTGAAGAAAAAGAACCCCAAAATTAAAAAGGGATGTGATAAAAATAAGCGAACTTTGGGAAATAGGCTAGTGGGGAGAATAATAACAATGTTGATTTTGATTATGGAAGAAAGGAAAATGTGAATAAAATGAAACAAAAGAGAGTTAAAGATAAGAAAGTAAAGTTTGGGAAATCATCTGAATTAGGTGACTTGGTAATAAAAGAAAGATCAGTTGAGCCAAGAGAGGCTATTAAAGTGTCTAATTGTAGCCGGTGATATGCTACCAACTTTGTTTATCAATGGTCTCCCTAAAGGGAGATCTGAAAACAACTATCTTCTGAAATTGGTTACTTGCAGTTTAGTTAAAGGTTCAGCAAGCACAAAAATTGGTTGGCAGTATATAAAATCAACCTATAGATATGTTTGGTGTACAGAAAGGTTGGGTATGTGTTGTACTTAGAAATGCATCTGTGAGAACTAGAAGACTTGCCATAAAATATAAATTTATGGATATAGGCATTAGTCTTGATGTGACAGTAAGAGAGCACTCATTGGCTCAAGGAAAAAGCCCAACTAAAAAGAAGAATGGGAAAAATGTTAGGGGCAGCAATCTGAGGTAATCCTGCTCTTAAACAACCTCAAATAGCAGCTTTTATTAAACTGAGTGAGACAGTTCATAATATAAATGGAGATGAGGTAAGAGCAGTGTTTAGAAGAGGCCTGAAACTGCTTGGGGTAAGAATAAACATAGTATTGTATTGGAAGAAGGAAATAGCTTAGTAGAGTTAATGTACTCTATGGAGGAAAGTGTACAGGTTACAGAGACAAATTCAAACAGTACTATTAATTTAGCAGATGATTCTATCTGGCAGACACAGTTAGGGCAGAAGGTTAATAAAAGGGCAATTGATATCTTAAGCTGGAATATTGCTGGCCTGAAGAGGAATTAATGGATAAGGAATGCCTGAATTAGTTAAAAACTTTTACAGTTATTTGTGTTCAGGAAACCTGGGCAAAAATAGTTGTGACCAAATGCTGGAGGGTTACTCTGCCTGGGTGTCACCAACATATAAAGATAAAAAGTATGGTCGTTATAAAGGGGGGCACTAGTAATATTTGTGGCTACTAGTTTGGATTTTAGTGTAATTGAAGTAAGTACTTATAATAAATGTTTTATGTGTATAGTGATTGCAAATGCTTGTACTAAATGGTTGATTTTTAATGTTTATATCCCACCTGGTTTAAATGCCGTAAACTATTATAGAGTTATGATTATGACTGGAAGTAGTATTGATTCAGTTAAATCAAGACTCCCCAGGGTTAAAACTTTTTTTGGCTAGAGATTTTGATGCCCATATAGGCTCATTAATTGAGGATTCTACAAGGGATTGATGCATTGACGATATTGTGAATATTCCTTTAAGGCATTCCAAAGACAGCTCCATTTCTAAAAGGGGGAAAATTGTTTTTGATTTTCTGGGAAAACATAGTTATAGAGTTCTTAATGGACACTCTAATGGTGACTGGGAGGGCGAGTATACTTTCCTGATTGGTAACAGGGGTGCAGTTTTGGATCTATGTATGGTGGAGGCTATTGACTACCCCTTAGTTTAGCTATTCAAAGTTATTAAATCTTGGGATAGTGATCATTACCCTGTTATGTGTTCTGTTAGTTTTGGATTTGTTAAACTCTTATTTGACCACGTGGAAGAAGCTAAAGCTAATTCCCATATGTGTATTAGATATGGGAAAAAGATCAAATGGGATTCCTTTTCAAGAGAGATACTGGATAATATTTTGTGTAATGATCAAGTTAGACTAAGCTCTTATATACTACAAAATAGCAACCACTTGGAAATGAAAATGCTAATCAAGGAATTTGATGAGCTAATTGCTTTAACTTCCCTAGTGATCAGTAAAAAGGAAAGATGTATGAAATATGTTGACATAGGTTTGGACAAGCCATGGTTTGATTGTGGATGTTATTTTATGAGGAGAGAAATTAAAAAAGTTGGGAAAATTAGAATTAAATCTCCATCTTATCAAATACTTGGTGCTTTTGAAAATCTCAAAATAGAATATAAGCAAATGCTGGAAAAGAAGAAAAAGGATTATATGTCCAATCAATGGGCAAGATAACAGGAAAGTGTACTGACAAAAGACTTTAAAACCTTTTGGACAATGGTTGCCTTCGGATGCAAGGAAAATAATATTTCTTATAACATTTCGGGAATGATAAGTGATGATTGTTACTCTACTCTGTGCAAATTTAGAGGAGGTGGGTTTCAATTTTCCCCCAATGAAGTTGAAAAGGTTATAACAGCACAAAAAAGAAATAAAGCAACTGGAGTTAATAGTTTGCCAGCAGAAGTTTTTTTTACATTATCCAAGATATTGGGCCTCTATCTGTGCCCCAATTTTTACTATAATAAGTAACTGTTTAATACTACTGCAAAACTGGAACAGGGGCACGGTGGTCCCCCTGTTCAAGAGAGGGAATAGAAGTGATCCAAAATGTTATAGACCTATCACTTTGTTCCCTGTTATACAGAACATCTATTCAAGGCTAGTATTGGATAGATTGATGACTTGGGTAGAGAAGAATGCTTTGATCTCAAAATTCCAAGGGGGTAAAAAGGGCTATAATATGCTAGATTTGCCTTTTTCCTTAAATTTTTTAGTTGATAAATATGTTTGGCAAAAAAAAGGGAACTCTCTATGTGGACTTTTTGGACATTAAAAGTGCCTTTGATTCTGTTAAAAGAATAAAGCTATGGGAATCATTGTTGGAAGCAAATATTGACCCCCCAATTGCTAGAAATGATTAAATTATCACATTCTAATACTAGCATAGAGATTCAGTATGGGAGGAATGGGGCATTATCATGGGAATTGCCCATTAATACTGGTGTGAAGCAGGGTTGTTTATTGGCTCCAACCCTGTTTAACCTTTACATTGAGAGGTTAATTAAAAATATTATGCAAATTTGTACTTTTGCACCAGTTACAAATAAGGAAGAAGTTAAAATGATGATGTATGTAGATGATGGCTTGATTATCTCCAGAATCCCATTATGTCTTAAAGGTGCTATCTCTAATGTCATGAATACATTAAAACAGCTGGATTTTGAATTAAATGTTAATAAATAAAAATAATAATAATAATAACATTTATTTGTTATAGCACCTTTCACATGTCAAAGTGCTGCACAGTTAAAATAAAATCAGCATACAATAAAATACAATAAAAACAGGACAATACAGAATACGCTTTCCCCAACAAGAAAGTCTTAAGAGCCCGCTTAAAACACCCCACTGTCCCACACTCCCTAAGCTGATGTGGCAGAGAATTCTAGAGCGTAGGTGCCACAAACCCAAAAGCACATGCACCAGATGATTTTAAGCTTACCCTCAGAATCTCTAGCAACCCCTCATCAGCCGAGCGGAGCTGTCGCAGAGGGGAGTATGGCACCTGGAGCTCTTTCAAGTAATCAGGGCCCTGTCTGTGTAGGGCTTTGTAAGTCAATAGACTTACCTTAAAGGTGATCCACCACTGAATAGACAGCCAGTGCAGATCGTGCAGCACAGGAGTAATATGACTTCTTCTTGATACCCCAGTCAACAAACGTGCTGCCGCATTCTGCACTAGCTGCAAGTGTCAGATATCAACCTCAGGAAGCCCTAAGTAAAGGGACGTACAGTAATAAAGGCATGATGTCACAAACGCATGGACCAAAACAGGAAGGTCACTGGGCGAAACAAGGTGCCTAATTGTAGCAATGTTCCTAAAATGATAAAAGGCCAGCTTGACTACTGCCGACAACTGATGATGAAGGGTCATACCATCATCAAGCACCACTCTTAGGCTACGCACTCATTCAGAGGTGAGAATCTGGGCCCCTCCCATGATTAAACCAGAGGAAAGTCCAGTCCCCAACCCCTCTGTCCTGCGACCTGGGTTCACAACCAGAGCCTCAGTCTTTCCTGGGTTTAACTTTAAACCGCTGGTACTCATCCAGTCTTGCATTTCTGTGAGACAGCTGTTCAGTACTGAGATAGCACTAACCTGGTCAGGGGCCAAAGACATGTAGAGCTGGGTATCTTCAGCATAGCAGTGAAACCTCAGCCCATACAGTCTTACAATGTCTCCAAGAGGCAGCATATATATTGTGAATAACATGGGGGACAGCACCAAATCCTGGGGTACCCTTCAAGGCAGAGAGAAAGCCCCAGAAGAAAAAATACTTGAAACAACTCTCTGTGATCTACCAGCAAGGAAAGATGTAAACCATCTGAGAACTGTACCAGACAGCCCACAGATGAACCTCAGATGCTCGAGCAGAACCCCATGATCCACAGTATCAAAAGCTGATGATAAATCAAGGAGAACCAAGATGGAATGAAGTCTCTGATCTCTCACCATCAGGAGATCATTGAGCACCCAAACCAGAGCAGTCTCAGTACTATGTCTCTTACGAAAACCTGATTGGAGAGGTTCGTATAGATTATGGATGGTTAAATGGTTATCCAATTGTGCTGCCACAACTTTCTCAGTAACCTTCCCCACAAAAGGGAGGTTAGAGATAGGCCTGTGGTTTTCTAGGTTATCCGGGTCTAAAGAAGCTTTCTTCAGGAGGGGTCTCACCACCCCCATTTTCAGGGAGCTGGAAAACTCACCCAAATCCAGAGATCACCAGACAATCTGAACTAAGACCGGGCCAATAATGTCAATACAACCCAAAATAAGGGAAGTAGGGCCAGGGTCTAAACTACAGCAAGTGGAACGCATCGCCTGGACAATACTCATAACATCCAATGTTAATAAATCCAAGATTTTGATAATTGGAAAATCTAAACAGTATGAGAAAACATTGGTTATTGATGGTTGCAACTTCAGGGCTGTGAAGGAATTTAGCTATTTAGGTGTAAAGCTTAATAAGAATATGTCTTGGTATAGTCATTTGGTGGATGTAAAATATAATGCCTCCCAAACAATGGGGGCTATTCACAGTTTTGCGGCCAAATTCCCTAATAACTCTTTCGTCTTCCTGAAGAAAACTTTTAAAGCTAAATTAACGAGTCAACTGCTATATGGTAGTGAAGTTTGGGGTCTTTATTTGGATAAAGCTAATTTGGAAAGTATACAGAACAATTTTTTAAGATCTACCTTAAATCTTCTTAGGGATTGCCCATCATGTTTTCTAAGATTGGAGTCTGGGATGATCCAGGTAAAAATGAAAATATTGATAAGAGCTATTAAATACTGGGGAAGGCTAATGAAATGAAATAATACCTGACTTCCCCGGCTGTGCTGGGCCAAAGAATTGGGTAATATGGGGCTGAGTGGGCAGTATATGTCTCGGTTCTCTAGACTGAATGTAGCCCTAAGACACTTTGGGTGTTCTGATCTATGGAGTGGTCATATTTTGGCAAATATAGACATCTTTGTCAATGCAGCCATGCAGAGGTTAAAGAATGCTGCAGTCCAGCAGGACTTTGCATATATGCACAATTTGGATACATATGGCATTTATTCATCTATAAGGATTAATTGGGGTTTAGAACCTTTTTTGTCTATGTGCGAAAATAGCGTACACAGGAATATCTTATGTAAAATAAGATTGGCCTGCTTAGGGAATTCCTATCACAACTTGAATAACTGGTACTATAGAAAATTTAGAAGTAGCTGTGATTGTACTAATAAACCAGATGGTGGTATTTTGCACATACTGTTCGACTGTAAAAAATGGGCTCAGGAGCAAGAACAATACATTTTTTCTTTGCTTCCAAAGCATTTTTCCCTCCAAGGTCTAGAATGTAAAAAATATGTTTTAAAGTTTGATTCTGTAAAATTGATGTATGGTATTGCAAAATTTTGTTTTTGTTAGGACTATACTGCTAGAATGTTTCCCTTGTAGGAAGTTATTTATTACTGCATCTGTTTTTTGTATGTCTTTGCTCAAATGGTGAGGTCTATATACATTTTTAATAAAACTTATTTGTGAACATAAGTTATGCTACTGTTTATTCATGTTGATATAAAGTGATCGAATGTAACAAACTATGGTTTTATACATTTAAATAATAAAAATAACTTGAACTTGAACTTAAGTTCCAATTTTTACTATCTTTTCCTTGTTATCCTTTTGCTTTCTCATTGTTTCTATATTTCCAGGTGTGCTTCATTGTCCCCTTTCCTTTTCACTGGTACCTTTTTATTCCCCTTCTTCATTAGCTTAAACTCTCACCACAATTCTATTTATACTCTCCCCAGCAGCCATACAACTTTCCTGTTCAACTGTAGCCCATCTCTCCTATAGAGGTCACTACTGTCCTGTTCCAGAAGCTATCCCAGTTCCTCATGAAGGCAAACCCTTCTTCACCAACTCAATTACACAACCAAGCTTTAGCAGATCTTGGGGGCAGGTGCCAACCCTGGTACCACTCTGGTTATGGAACAGTGCCCCCTGAGGTTCTATGTCAAAAGAGTGAAGAAAAAAGAGCAACCACAAAATGACTGATGCAAAAATAGCAAGTGCACATACAACGACTGACAATAAAAGTGATTGGTGCACATTGCGAAAACAGTGCTGCAGTGACTTTCTGCAGCAGGCTTTGGCTACCGCACCCCCTTAAAATAAAATAAATATCACTTGGTGGAACACAACTCAGGGACAGGGAGAAACTCGAGGGGGGGCAGATATTACACTCAGACTCCAGGTGGTGGGGGGGTGCATCTCGGGAACAGGAAGAATCTTGGGAGGGGAGAAGACTTTATATTCTCTATGGGTGTGGGGGGTTGGTGCGAAAGCAGGCCCAGGATTTTTTTTAAAAAGATAAGTAATGCCAAGTTCCATACCCAGGTCTGGGCACAGCAACTCTACACCAAGCTGGTGACTCTAACCTCTAGGCTACAGAGGCAGCATGGCTTTCCCCCACACACTGTGACTTCATTTCTTTCTACAGTGCTAAACAACACTACTCATTGCGCAAATAACCAGGTGCTATTAATGCAAGGTCGCCAAAATAACATTCACTATTTTTGAATCACTCTTGTTCTTTTGCTGTTTTATGTTCACTTTTTCATCAGATACCCCCCTCTCCCCAGAGAGGGTGGACGACAAACAAGAGGAGTTGCGGTGCCCACTCACTTTTTTTGTGTAACACAAAGTGCCCTTTAAGTTGTTGCAAATAAGTCTCCCTCTCACCTCTCTCACCAGTAAGCCAGCACAAGTGCCTTTGAAGCTGCCACAGGCAGCTATCCATTAGAAAACAAAAGAGCACAGTATCTAACACACAAGCACAGGTACATGTAAAGTGCTTGCCCTTAAGCACAGCTCCCAACACTAAATATTCATTAATGGACAAATTAGCATTAACACCTCTAAATAACAGCTATGACTGCTACAGACAAAGGGAAAGCTTGAAAGTCAAGTAGTATGGCATAAATCTAAGACACACAGCCCCAGTCTTTTTCTTCTTCTTCGCCTGACCCGACTCCTAAGTTTTGGATGAGTGGTTGTAATGTGGATCCGAAATGTTCTGCAATACCGGTGACTATGATGCTCTTTTGCATATATTGTGGGACTGCCCCTCTCTGGCATGCTAGAGCTTGAGCCCGATGACTGGTACCCTACCATAGCCCAGGCAACAACATAGGTAAAGCCTAATGTAACAGCAATTCTTATTCACACTGAAGATGAATTGACTATCAATAGATTTGCTACATTCTGTAAGATAGTTAAAGAAACAAGGCAAACCATGATGAAAAAAATGTTTACCTCTAGAATATTCCCCTCTCATGCTATTATAATGTTTTACAAACTAGTCAGTAATTTTCATATGCTCAATTCACTTTTAGTGATAGGTTTAGCTAGTTCTTATACACAAATAAAACCACATTGATGTGTTTGTTTTATCTTGCTTGGGAAGAGTATGGTTGTCATCAGTGTAATAAGGAGATATTGTACAGTATTTTTACTTTTTATTTTCATTCCTTCTCTTTCCATTTGATTTATCTTTTTTTTTTGTTTTAGAATGTTGTTGCCTGGCACATAATACTGTATAAATCACCCTTATGTTATATAGATGCGCTTTTACTCATACTTATTTATGTAATGTGATTTGTAATGACTTTGACAGTAGATCAGTAAACTTGTACTTGTAGTGTGGAACATGCACCAGATTATGCACACACACACAACTAGCCGTCTGGTTGCAGACCAGGTGAAATACAATGATGGAACATACAAACGATACACTCAGGGATCTACTATAAGTACAGTAGTCTCAGTAGTGGACTTGAAACTATTAAAAATTCCATGCTGTGGCTGCAAGAAAAATTAATATTCATTTTAAATCATTGGCTGGCTGACATACAAAAGAATCAGAAGCACAAAAAACATTGGCTCCTTGGTTGCATCCTGAGTCAAGCCAGTCTCTGACTTGACATTGCTTTTTGTTTTTTTGTTTTGTTTAGATTTCAAGCCAAATGCTAGACTGTTCCCACCTGCTTGCTACTTTTAACGAGGGACTATGGGCACAAATTACTGGTGTCAATATATTCAGAATATCGATCAACATAGCTCCAATCACGCTCATGCCAAAACTAAGATCCCCAAGTTACTTTGTTTAAAATTACAAATCATTTTACAACCCTAAATTCTCTGCCTGTTCAAAAAAAGCCAGTTTCAGTGAATAGGTGTTGATGTCATCTCCTGAACTCACAGTCTAGCCCTCCCTGTCAGCAAGCTTACAGGACCTGCTTCTTCAAAGTTTTAAAATGATTTGCAAATTGTGTTCTCTAGTACAAGAGGCAGTACTATTGAAAAAACATTGCTTTAAAACCTATTTGTATTTCAAGTTTAATAGCAAAGTTGACAAATTCATATTTTTGTTTTTGGTGCTTTTTTGTTGGGGTCCTTTTCTCCTGGGTTGCTGGATGCTAAGTCACAGCATACTAATGTGAGATTTGCAGACTGGATATCTCTGATCTGGTGAAAGGCTGTAACCATTCACAACTATTCATTCAATTGAGGTGATTTCTCAGGATGGCACTTTAAATCAATTATTTCATCATCCTGTAAATGGGGGTGGGAGAGGTAGTGGTGTTTTGAAACTTTACTAAGACTTTGAATGCAGTAGCCAGCTCAATGCTTAATCAATTAATCAATCAATCAATATTTTATTCATCATCAAAGTATAAATTAATGGGATACTCATTTCAGCAGAGCTCATTTTCTGTTTTTTCATTGATAGGCTGTTACTTGAGCTATATTCAGGCTCATTTGCGCTGTACTCCACATTACAATGATTGTTTTATCAGGGCTAACATTTCCACTCCTAGTAGCAATTAATACATATGAGGCCCCTATTAAAATTTATTGTAAAGCAGACACTGACAAACAGCAATGAAGTTACCAACATTGCAACACTTGTAGCAATACAACTTTGAAACAGGCACTGCAGAGTATCTCTTCACATGGTATCAGCAGCCTGGAGGCATGCTGACTCAGCAGCCTGGAGGCATGCTGACTCAGCATCCTGCAACTCTGAAGAAATTAACCACACCAAAAAGGCATTAAAATACACATTTCTCAACTTTGTTACATAACCTGAAGCACATAGATTCTATAGCACTGTTTTTAGAATGATGCTGCCTGTTATACTTGTGAAAATCACTACAGAATGATCTTTTAACTTTGGAGAAACAGGTCCTATAAGCTTGTTGACAGGGAGGGCTAGACTGTGAGTTCAGGAGATGACATCATCAGCACCTCTTCACTGAAATTGACTTTTTTGAACAGGTAGTGAAATCAGGGTTATAACATAGCCCATAACTTTAAAATGATGTAACACAGAAAACTAATGTTTGGTATGAAATTTATTGGGGGTATGCTTATTCTACATCTGTAATGTAACACTTTGGGCCAGAGTCCCTCTTTAAGATCAAGAATGGATTCTTTTCCTTTCCAGTTCACTTCACAAGCTTGGCTTTTTTTGTGTGCCACTGACACTGCTGGTAAATAATGGTCCAGCATGTTTTTCTCCACTCTTTTTCACTCTGGTCGCTGCTCTCAGAAACCTCCCTCAGATGTCACCTCAGTTTCTCCTGCCCAGCCAGAGATCCTCCCATTGTGATTCCCCTGGTGCTCCTAACACCCCACTTCTTACCTGCAACCAGCCCCTTGGCTTGCACTCCCCGCAAGGTAGAGCAACTTCCACCATATGGTGCTCCTTCAGTCTTGTTGTGCTGCAGGCAAGATGAGGGTTGCAGGATATCAGGGACTCTGACGGGTAGGATCTGATGGTAGGCATGGGGCCACAGTGCATCACGAACTTCCCTGAGTATGGGCTGTTTCCTCCTGGTGTTATGTAAGCTTCACCCCCCCCGGAGGTGTGGATTTGCAATGACGTCCAGCACGAGATGGACACACTGCCACACACTTCCAACAGACATCTGCCATCACCTCCACCCTGTATTAATATGCCCCCCAGCTGTGGTACCCCCAGCCTCCACTGGGAGTCGCTGATGCTGGGGAGCCACAAGCCACCCTTCCCAGAAGAGTCCTCCAGATGCTCAATCCTCTCCTTCCCATGTGACCCCCAGCAACCTGAGTACATTCCTGATCCCTGGTCCAGTGTGTTGTGGCATCCAGCGCCTCAACCCTCGGCACTACCTGGCCGGCTATGGTCCAGCATGTCATGATTATTTTTTTTATTCTCTTTAGGTTTGGGTATCAGGCTGCTGAAGTGCATAAACAATGGATTTATTTAGAGACATCTTTTATGGCATGGAGACCCACAGACAAGCATTCACATAATTTATACATTTTTTTAGCATGCTGTTTATGTATTCATTTATTGAAAACTTTGGAGAATTACCTTTGAGCATAAGTGCTCATTTACAAAGGTTCCACATCAAATACATAGTCACATAAAATACTACAACATAGAAACATAGACTTTGACAGCAAATAAGGGCCGCTTGGCCTACCCAGTTTGCCAATTTCCCTACCTATTGGATAAGCTGCAGATCCTAGTTTTACCAACAGCCTACTTCCTCCTACCTCCCACTAGAATTGCCTTATGTCTGTCCCATGCATTCTTGAATTCCCCCACTGTTTTTAACTGCACAACCTTGGCTGTTCCTTGCATCCACCACCCTCTCTGTGAAAAAAAATGCTTCCTCACATTGCCCCTGAGCCATCCCCCCACCTTCAAATTGTGCCACCTTATTCTTGCACATCTCTTTTTCTGAAAGATGCTACCATCTTGGACTTTGTTGATTTTCTTGAGGTACTTGAAGGTTTCTGTCATGTCCCCCATCTCCCTCCTTTCCTTAAGGGTATTCATATTAAGCTCTTTTAGTCTCTCTTCATATGGCTTCTGGTACAGACTCTGCACCATTTTAGTTGCCCTCCTCTGGACTGCCTCCATCCTGTCTATGTCCTTGTGCAGATGGGGTCTCCAGAACTGCATGCAGTACTCCAGAGGGGTCTCAACAACTGTCTGTACAGAGGGATAACAACTTCCTGTTTTCTACTGTGATGCCTCTCCCTGTGCATCCCAGCATGCCCCCAGCCCTCCTTACTGCCTTCTCACATTGCTTGCCTACCTTTAGGTCATCTGATATGACTACCCCCAGGTCCCGCTCCATTTTTGTTGTCGTTAATACCCCCCCCATTGTGTATTCTTTCTTTGGGTTTTTGTTTTCCAGGTGCATTGTTTTGCCCTTCTTTGCACTGAATCTAAGCTGCCATACTTTTGTCCATTCCTCCAACCTTGTCAAGTCTCTTCTCATCCTTTCTATCCCCCATTGTGTATCAACCCTGTTGCAGATCTTTGTGTCATCTGCAAAGGGGCATATGTTTCCTTCCAGCTCCTCTGCAATGTCACCTATAAAGACATTAAAGAAGACCAGTCCAAGTATTGAACACTGCAGCACCCCACTAGTAACCCCCCTTTCTTTGGAGTGGACTATGTTTACTATTACCCTCTGCGTCCTGTTGTCCTGCCAATTTTTTATCCATGTTACCACCCTGGGGCCCACTTCCAGGCTGGCTAACTTGTTTATTAATCTTTTGTGTGGGACTGTGTCAAATGCCTTGCTAAAGTCTTGGTAGGCCACATCCACAGCCCCTCCCTGGTCTACTATTTTGATCACCTAGTCAAAGAAATCTATTACAAGTACAGTAAGCAGTTCCAGAGGAAATGCAGTCAAGTCAGGCTCAAAGCTCTTAAGGCAGAACAATTACATACAGTTTTTAACAAAATGAATACACAGAAATCGTTGTATAAACAATCACAGGTAATGTACAGAGAGAAATCAAATAAAACTGTTTAACAGTTACAATTGTGTGAGACTTCAAAGGCAGAAGGCAAAGATCTTGTAAACTGATTAAACTAGGGGATATTCAGCAGATTCAGCAGTGTAGCAGGCAATTCATTTAACCAGTGAGCGGCAATGACAGTAAATGACTGCTTGCCCAGCTCAGTAGGCCTGAAAGGAGGCTTAAGGGCCACCGATGACCCAAGAAGAACTTTGAAGAACATAATATTTGAACGCAAACAGCTTATATTAATCATTAGTTGTGTATTTCTTACCTCCAGTATTTATTTATTTTTTAGCTATAAGTTTATGCACCTTGGCTGCTCTGGCCTGATCTCTGGAAGGAGTCCCCAGTCCCATCCCCCAATGTCCACCAGCCGGCACTGACCTATAAGCCCAGGGCTCCTCCCCCTGGTGGGGCCAGCTGAACTCCCCAACATCTGCTGAAGACCAGATCTGGTGGACAGTACCGTGGCTATTCAGCGGTGAGACCTGTGAGGCACCCTCTGTCATCCACTGAAGCAACTATTTTCTCCTCCTGGTGTACTCCCCTCAGAGGCAGAGTGTGCAAAGACACCAGTGGTGGCAGCACATATGCTCCCATGCATGGTCTGCCAGGCATCTGCCCCATCTCTGCCCATGTAGGCAGTGTCAGAATGCCACCCCAGCCTCAACTAGTGGACAGGCATTCACTGACCACTGATGTCCCCCCAGGATGCTTGATCCTTCTCCTCCTCTGCTGACCCCTGGTGGCCCAAGCTCATTCCCAAACATGGGTTGTCATTGTGGTGTGAGGTGTCTCATTCAGTACCTCAACCCTCAGTGCCACTGGACCAGCTACCTCCATTATTTATAATGGAGGTCAGATGCATGAAAACAGAAGAGTTGTCCTCTGAGGGTTCATCAGCTCCTATTGCTTTCTCCCAACCTGATGTCATAATACTGTGCTTATGACATCACAGTTATTCCCATAGCAACAGACTGTGATGTCACAACAGAGGTCTATGATGTCAAGTAGGGAGTATGTTAAATAGGCAGATGAGCTCTAAGGGATAAAGATCCTATTTTGAGGAAACTTCTTCAGTAACAAATAACTGAAGAGGAGAAATCTATAGATGATATGTGAAATAAAAGCCACATTGTTTCTAACTATTATGTTTTCCAAAGTTTTTTGAAAGGCATCAGCTGCTCTTTAAGGGCATTCCTGGCCATTTTCCTGCTGTTGTATTGGTTGAAGACAGTGTGGAAGCAATTTGCTAAAGCAGGGGGTATTAGGCCCAAGAGCAACTTTTTAGCTAGGAGAAAAGTCTATAGCATTGTTTTGCTGGGTAAACGTAGCCAGTTAGTGAGTGCTTAAAGGGTACCACTATGAGTTATCTGCATCAAGTACAAAGTGGAACACTTTATTACCAATCAGCTTTACTCTGTTTAGCACTATGTTACAGGCAGCTGCGTAGACAGAAAACCCTTAATCTATAGTGACAGAATGGAGCTGGCTACAGAAAACATCTGCCATGCCCAGTCATTTTCAGACCTTAATAAGTCTTATTTAACTCTGCACACATTCAAGTAGGCTGTGCATGTTGCCTCCTCCATGGAGCTTGAAAGGATTCCTGAAAAATAAAAGGAAATGCAGCTGCATTTCCATTTATTTTTATGGAATCCTATCAAGTTCCAAAGAGGAGGCAACAGATACAAATTCCTAGAAAAGTGCTTCCTTTTTACCAATTCCAGTAACTGTAACTAGTCTTCTCTTTTCCACTTTTACATCACTGTGTGTTACATATACACACATCAGCCTCTTTTCTCTTTGGACATCTTGATTTAATGGCATAAAACTAAGTATGCAAAGTCAACTCAGACTTATTAAGTTCAATGTGCTTACGCAACTTAGTTTGGTGTTGTGCTTATGCAACTTGCTGAATAAACTTTGTTGTACTGTAGCTGCTGAATAAACTGTGCTGTGGCCATTCACCTCTCTGTGCCTTGGGAATACCACCCTGTAGGGATGCCGAAGGCAGGAATCCTGGAGGAGGGTTCCACCCCTAGTGGTGCCACAAGAATGATTCCCTTTGGCTAAAAATAGCTTAGGAAATGCTAGCCACTGGAGGAAGAGGGGAGGATGGTTGGGCAAAGAGAAAAGCTTCTGAATGAAGCAGGAAGGAAGAGTTTAAATAGGTCATGCTGGGGGACATGGCTGTTGCTTTAGTCATTGAACTGCAGGCTACAGCCTTTCAATTAAATGTACTTATGCAACTTAGTGTGGTGTTGTGCTTATGCAACTTGCTAAATAAACATTGTTGTAGCTGCTAACTAAATGTTGTTGTGGCCGTTCACCTCTCTGTACCTTGGGAATACCACTGTGTAGAGATGCTGAAGGCAGGAACCCTGGAGGAGGGTTCCAAGGATTCCCTTAGGCTAAAGGTAGCTTAGGAAAAGCCCCCAAAAAGTAGATTAGAAAGCATTGCAGAAGTAATGAGTTGGTATTGGAGATTGGAATATACACATGGTCATCAGAGATGAGGACCTTGATATAGCTGCAATAACAGAGACATGGTACTCTGCTAATCACAGCTGACACAGCAATGTACAGGGCTATACACTGTACAGAAGGAACAGGGAGGGTAAAAAGGAGAGGGGTTGGCCCCACACATCAGAGAAGGCATAAAGGCCACAGAAGTACAGGGAGGGCAGAGGGAGGCTGAGACATTGTGGGTCACCCTTGGACCAGGAAATGGCACGGCAATATGTACAGGGGTGATCTACAGACCTCCAACACAAAGGGAGGAAGTGGACTGGGTACTAGTGGAGGAAATTCATGACATGGGAGCTAAAGGTGAAATCCTGTTGATGGGAGATTTCAGTATGCCAGATATGGATTTGACCATCCAGGCAGCTGCTTCAGCTGGAAGCAATGCCATCCTGGAATCCCTGCAAGGGAATGGACTCTAACAGCTAGTACATGAGCCAACCAGGGACAAATCAGTTCTGGACCTGGTATAGTCCAATGGGAACAGTGTCAATGGAATACAGGTGGAAGGGCTCCTAGGATCCAATAACCACCATGTGGTATGATTTGGCATGGTGACTGGGACTGCATTAAGCCACACAAGGGTAAAAGTTTTAGATTTCAGGAGGGCAGATTTCAATGAAATGGTAAATGTTTAAGAGCAGCCCTGGAGAAGGGAGAGGTAATGGAGAGGATGGAGAAACAGTAGGAAAAACTAAAAGGAGCCATTGTGGAGGTAACTAATCAATGCACTAGGATAGTGGCCAAAGGGAAAAGAAGAAAGAAACCACTATGGTTCTCTAAAGAGGTGTGAGACAAAGTAAGGGCTAAAAGAAAATGTTTCAGGAAGTATAAGGGGACCCAAACGAAGGAGGACAGGGAGGTGTACCTTGAATGTCTAAGGGAAGCAGGGAAGGTTGTTAGGACAGCCAAGGCACAGACAGAGGAGGGGTTAGCACGGACTGTGAAAAAAGAGGATAAGACATTCTATAGATACAGCAGCAATAGAAGAAAAATGGGGGGACTGTGAGGCTCAAAGGGGAGGAGGGAGAGTATAAGGAGGGTGATCTAGACAATTCAGAAGTACTAAACAAATACTTCTGTTCAGCATTCACTGAGAAGGGAGAGAGTCAAGGACCACAGTTGGTGAACAGAAGCAATGGGGAGGAGTGGACACCAGTCCATTTACAGTGGAGAGAGCTCTGGAGGAACTCAAAAAGCTGAAGGTGGATAAAGCCATGGGACCAGGTGACATACACCTGAGAATATTAAGAGAGCTGAGGAGGGAATTAGCAGCACCTCTGGCCACCCTGTTCACAGAGTCACTCAACACAGGCATGGTTCCAGAGGACTGAAGGGGGGCATATGTAGTCCCACTGCACAAAACTTGCAGTAAGAAGGAAGTGGGGAACTACAGGCCAGTCAGCCTCACCTCAGTGATGGGGACGATAATGGAGACACTGCTGAAAGAAATGATAGTGGCACACCTGGAATCCAACGGTTCCCAGGATCTGAGGCAGCATTGATTCACTGCAGGAAGATCTTGCCAAATGAATCTGATAGAGTTTTTGTTTTGGGTGACTAGGGAAGTGAATCAGGGAGTGGCTGTAGACATCGCCTACCTAGATTTCAGCAAAGCCCTCGATACTGTCCAACACTGAAGGATGATTAATAAGATCAGTAGTCTGGACATGGGGAATAAGGTGATACATTGAGTTAGAAACTGGCTGATTGACAGAAGGCAGAGGTTGGTAGTAAATGGGATCCAATCCCGGGAGAGAGGGGTGACCGGGGGGTGCCACAGGGATCAGTACTTGGACCAATCCTCTTCAATGTCTTCATTAGTGACATTGCAGAGGGACTGGAAGGAAAGATCTGTCTCTTTGCAGATGACACCAAGATCTGCAACAGGGTGGATACTCCAGAAGGGGTTCAGAAAATGAAGAGGGACCTGGAGAAGCTTGAAAGATGGTCAAAGGTGTGTCAACTGAGGTTCAGTGCAAAAAAGTGCAAGATAATACACCTGGGTAGGGGGAACCCTAGGGAGAGCTACAGGATGGGGGGCATGCTTACTGTCACCAAAGATGAAAGGGACCTAGGGTTATCATATGTGATGACCCTAAGGTGTCAAAGCAGTGAGCAAAGGTCGCAGGGGGGGCCAGTGGCATGCTGGGGTGCATAGGCAGAGGTATTACTAGTAGAAGGCAGCAGGTGGTAATGCCATTGTATACAACACTGGTAAGGCCTCACCTGGAGTACTGGATGCAGTACTGGAGACCACACATATGTAAGGACATAAACAAGGTGGAGGCAATCCTGAGAAGGGTGACAAAGATGGTGCATGGTTTGCACCACAAAACATATGAGGAGAGACTAAGAGACCTCAATATGTACTCACTGGAGCAGAGGAGAGAAAGAGGTGACATGATAGAAACTTTTAAGTACATCAAGGGCATAAACAAGGTGCGGGTTGGGGTTCTTTTCCAATGTAGAAGATACCAGGATGAGGGGGGCATGATATGGAATTAGAGGAATAGATTAAGCGGTAACATGAGGAAGTGTTTCTACACAAAGTGGGTGGTGAACATTTGGAATACTCTACCACAAGAAGAGGTGGTGGGAAAAAGCACAGTGGAGAGGTTTAAACATGCATGGGACAGGCACAAGGGAACCTTGGGTGGGGATGGAGTGATGAAAAGCCATTGACCACTTAGGGTCAGTGGACACATTCATGTTTAGGGCCTACAGGCAGACTGGATGGGCCTAACAGTCCTTATATGCTGACAATTTGTATGCTTCTATGAGGGTGATGGTCAGAGATAACTGAAATGAGTAATAGTTTTAATATAGGCTGAATGAATTATAATGAGATGGCATGACTTCTTAAACAGAGAGAGAATGGCAAAGGAGGGCCACCATCCATCTCCATCCAACAGCAGAAACCTACCTAAATAAGTGCGTTAACTACCTAAGTAATTTAGGGGGTAACCAAAAATGATGACCTTTTGCGCTGAAAAGAAGAAAAAAAAACCTTTGAGGAGGAAACCGCTGGGGATCTGAGGCCTAGGTTACCTTCCCTCCAGGCTAGTGGTGTTTTATTTAGTGATGGTTCTGCTGCTGCAATTTAGAAACCCACTCCAAGAGGAGAAAAAGATTCCAGTTTGGTGGAATGCTCTCATGATCCATCTAATGGGAACACCATGATGGGTTGCAGGAGTCCTCTGCAGCAACAGAAACTCTGAAGTTAGAGCAGAACCCCAAAGGCAAGAGGAGAAGAGCAATGACCACTGATGCACTCAGCCAGCCGATGGAATAAAAACAGACCAGGTGAACCAGAGGCGGTCATGGGGAGAATAGCATAGAGGGCATCTCTGAACCAGATTTGGCTAGCTACAGGAGTGCTCTTGGACATGAGGGCCCCATCCCTCATAGCTGAAGTCTTGTATTCTACATTGAGAGGTGCCATTGAAGGCAGAAATGGCTAAAGCTCCTCCCAGAGCGAGGACATTCCCACTATAGGCCAGATGAGAAGGACCCATCCCCGAGTTTCACATGCTCAAGATGCGTACTTTGGTGCAGAGTGAGACCATTGGCTGCAGAGAAGCCCTGAGCCATAGGAAGTAATAGTCATGGCTGGAAAGCCTATGATTTATAAAGAAGAGCAGACAGATAGCTATGAAGCACTACATATTAGGTGGCCAGGAGAAGCCAGTGGTTGTTGGTTAGGTATTGGAATATGGTATGATTGTCTGAGATGATTGACTGATACAACTGACTGATGAGATTGATAGATAGGAATGCTTAAAATGCTACAGTGATATGAGCAAAACCGGTGAAAGCAAGCCAACCAATTCCACTACAGAAGCCACATTAATGGTGTTATAGAAAGTAGGTGATTGAGTAGTGAGAAGCTGTGAAGCCATTAAGCAGCTAAAGGTTGTGATGCCAGAAATTGATTGAATGTGGTTTGGTAAACTGAATTGAGGTTTAGCAGAGATTGCTATTGTTGCAGCATAATTAGAGAACTTATATGAGTGGCATGAATACCTTAAATGCCTTTATGGCAGGGTTTGGTTATTTGAGTAAGAAGCCTTTGCAACATGGTAATGAAATGGAATGAAACATTTTGAAATTCATGCAATGAATACTGTGAAAGCCATGTAGGCTATGATGTTAATATATTTATGCATATGAAACTGAGAAGCCATGTAGGCAAAGGAGTGGGATTCATTTAACTTACATAAAAGCATGCTTCTGCTATCTAAAGCCACACTGCCCCATCATGACATCACAGTCCCTCACCATGGGAATAACAGGGAAGCCACAAACTGACTCCATGAGACCAAATGGCTACTTTAGTGACCGAAAGTTACAGTATAGATAGAAACAACTGTGATGTTAGTAGGGTGGAACCCCCCCCACCCCAAAATATAGCTAATTGAATGGTTAAAGTTTCATTATGACAGACATCAGAAATGGACTGCAAGGTTTTTGGTTATGGTTTGGTAAAATTCTGAGGCTGTAGATTAGGTAGCAGGTTAGTGATAAAGAGGCCAGGTGAAGCCAGTGGCCTGGGAGAGGTAGGAGGCTATTCTGAAATAGCACAAATGAGCCTGAATAACACAAACACATGGAGTGGCAGCTATGCTGTGCAGTATGAGCCTGGACCAGGTGCAAACAATTAAGGTGGAAGCACAGGAGACCATAGAGAAACAACAGTGAGAGCTTGAAGCATATAAAAACAATTGTAGGAAATATGAGGATTGCTATGAAGGGAAGCTGGAGGTTGAGTTAAAGCATACAGATAACAATGCAGTGAACTGAGGGTTTGCATTATCTGGTGAGTAATTGCATTATCTGGTGAGTAAATGGGAGCCTGAGAGCTCAGTCACAGGATTAGGACAATACAAATAAAGGCAACAGGATGGTAGGATACAACCGAAGGGCAAGAGGATGGTAGGAAAACTAGAAAGCTCCCCCAAAAGAAAAGCACAAAACTAAAAGATAAACACAGAAAAAAAGTAACACAAGAAGCATGCAGCAGCCGGAGGTAGCAAATACAGACCAAAAGCTGGGCACAGGCAATGCTGGGGGAAGGAGCCCCAGCAGGTCCCAAGGGGAAGACAGACTGACAGAGCCTCTGGCTAAGAAAGAAAAAAAGCTTCTGAATGAAGCAGGAAGGAAGAGTTTAAATAGGTCATGCAAGGGGGCATGGCTGTTGCTTCAATCATTAAACTGCAGGCTATAGCCTTTCAAGTCTGAAAATGTAAACAACTGTTTTAAGTATGTGAATGCTTTTCTGTGGGCCTCCTTGCCATAAAAGATGCCTCTAAATTAATATTAATTAATTATGTATGTTGTTGGTTACAGGCAACCTTTTGTGTATAGTGGTATCTAGAAGTTTATTTTATCAAGTGTATTATCCCATTTATATACCTTGCACATCTATGACTGAAATTAGATTCAGAAAGTGTCTTGGAAATTGAAGAAAATGAGAGTATGTCCTATAGGATTGAAAAAGAAACACAAAGTTAGGAAAGTTATTGTAGTAACTGACACAAACTTGGTCCCAAGATGGGAAAAGTGAAGCAAGCTCATATTTATTCAGACCACAAGGTTTTAAGTAAAGATCCAAGGCTTCTCTTGATTGTTTCTTGGAATATGGTAGGCATTATGAACAAAATTAAGGACAAAGCCTGGATAGAAGAAAATACAAATAATGATATTATTCTTCTCCAAGAAACTTGGATGGGTGAAAAACAGGACTTCGATTTGGAAGGATATAGTAAATCTGAACTTAAGGGTAAAAACCCTAAAAATAATTGTGGTCGGAATAAAGGGGGAATTATAACACTAAAATCAGGAAATATCCAAATGCAGAAAAAGCCAATTGTTATTTGTAAAAATCACTGTCTCATTACTATTCTCGGTATGGGACAAGTATATATATGTATATTGAACTGTTACTTTGATCACTCACTGTCAATACAAATGGTGAATCAAGAGCTGGAAGACATTGAGAATGAAATAGCCCTACTTAATGAGCAATTTGATAAATTGATAATTTTATGGATGGGAGACTTAAATGCACGTACTGCAAATTTATTCTATTTAGCAGGTGGTTTGCAGGTAGAAGAACTATATCAAGCAATTGGTATATGTAACAGAAAATCAGTGGTTAGTAGGCTTAATTCTAGAGGAAAAATTGTTTAAATTGATTAACAAATAATTTTCTCCAGTTAGTTAATGGCTGTGTTAGGGGTGATTGAGAAGGTAATCTCATATTTTTTTCCATGGCAACAGGGAAAGGTTCAATTTTAGATTATGCCTTCATGGATATTTTTCATTAGTACTTAATTGATTCCTTTATAATAAATCAAAACGTATCCAGTGATTATTTGAACTGCACTCTGCAATTAATTTGGCAAAGTGAATATAATCTACAATTGGGTAAACAAGGAAAATCATTTTTTATTTATAACAATGAAATGATTATTTGGAATTCACTAGCTCAGAACAAGTTGCTGGCCCTACAGGAGAGCTCAGTAGTAGAATACTTGCTTTTTGACATTAAGAAAGATCAGAATATAGTTGAGAATTTCTGTATACTTTTAAATCATACTAAACAGCAACCATTTAGCCACAAATCAAACATGGGAAAGAAAATGGATAAAGATAAAGCACCATGGTATGATAGAGACTGTAGACAGATAAAAGCAGATATTAATAAAACAAGGAGAGCTGCCATAAATAACCCTGAGTTAATGCTGCATAAGGGAGTTGTGGCCCTGAAAAAGGAATACCAGAAAATTTTAAGTAACAAGAAAAGAAGATATTCTGAATATACATGGGGAAAACTACAAAAAGCCATAACTAACAAAGATAATAAACAATTCTAGATGCTGATTGCATATGGGGAGACAAAAATAATGAGTAACGTTGAAGCTATGCTTCCGGAAAAATCAATGGATAGAGTTCTATAACAGACTATATGAAGGAGCATCAACTTCTGGTAGTATGTATTTTCAACCCTTAATTACTAAGGAATATCTTAATCAAAATTTAGTATGGAGAAATCTATCCATTGATGAAATAAAAAGACATATAAATAATCAAAAGAACAACAAAACTCCTGGAATTGATGTAATCCCTGCAGAAGTCTTTAAAGTTAATCCAGAGTGGTGGGCTTTAATTCTATTAGCTCTTTTTAATGATATAATTAAACATAAAATGATCCCAGAGGACTGAAAGGTAGCTGGAATAATTCCATTGTTTAATAAAAAGGGACAAATCCTTACCAATTAATTATAGACCCATTTCTCTAATTTGTATTCCTGCTAATATCTCTTCAAGAATAATACTTGAAAGACTACAAGAATGGATGGATGATAGAGGGGTACTTTCGGAAAATCAGTTCAGCTTTAGGAAAAATAGGGGTACAATTGATAACATCTTTATAATAAATCATTTGGTTAATAAACAAAAAAAATTAAAAATGGGGTATATAAGGCTGCTTTCTTGATTTGAAACACGCGTTTGATAATGTTAATTAAGAAACTCTTTGGGAAATTCTTACAGCCTGGGAGATAGATTCAGGATTATTAAGTTTAATCATATGTCTCCATGATAATACCTCAATAAAAGTAAGATATACAAGAAATGGAAGGTATTCCTCTAAAATTCCTGTGAAAAAAGGGTGTTAGGCAGGGCTGTTTACTGGCTCCTGCCCTGTTCAACATCTATATAGATCAGATAATTAGAGAGTTAAATGCCCATGAAACAGATGATCCAATCATAAATGGTAATAAAATTGGCATTCTGGCCTATGCTGACGATGCAGTACTTTTATCTAAAATAGCAAAAGATCTTCAAGAAGCAATAAATACAGTTGCCAACATTCTTCAGAAGTTGTCTTTAGAAATAAATATTGAGAAAACCATGATAATGAAAATGGGAAAATTATGTAAAAAAGCTTGTAGTTGGGAAAATAAAGGATATAAAATTACAAAAAGTTAAAGAGTATAATTACTTAGGGGGATTACTAATGGATACAATGGACTGGTATAAACATGTAGACAGTTACAAAAATAAAGGGAAGCAACTTGTTTTAACTTTGAATAGATTTAATAAATTGTTTATAAATAACTCCTTTGAGACTGTACATAAAGTATATATTGAAAAAGCAAAAGCAGTCATGCTATATGCTGCTGAAATTTGGGGACTGGAAGGCTCCATGGCTAGCCTAGAGTCTATTCAAAATTTATTTATCAGAATTAATCTTGGGTTTCCTTCCACTGTATCAAGGTAGCCATCTCAGAAATGAATCAGGACTTCAATCATTGGTTACTTCAGCAAAAATCAGAGCCTCAAATTATTGGAAAAAATTGTTAAAAATGAGGATGTTTCCCTTAGATATACATGTTGGCTGGAAGAAAGAAAACTACATAAGGAGGGGGACCATTTTTAAGTCGTGGTTCAAAATATTAGATATTGAAATAAGAAAAGCTGGCCTGGAGTCATTATATATAAACAGAACACCTCAGGAATTAGACCTTTATGTAGAACAGATTAAAAATAGATGGATGGATATCCAAATACAATTTGATAGAGCTAAAGTTAATTCTTCTTCCTTGCTTACATTCTATTCTGCACTAAGTAGTAACTGGGGTCCTCAGATTTACTTGAATTGGTGTTTAAACTCCTTGCATAGGAAAGTACTTGCTAGGTTAAGATTTAATGTCCTTATGAATTGTCGGGCCCAAATTATACCATGGGAAAAAATTAAAACCCAACAAATGTGTAAATGCAATAAGCAAATTGTAACAATTGAGCATCTGTTACTGGACTGTCCGATGTTAAAAGTGCCAAGAAATGGATTAATTCTATATTACAGACTCTCATGGGTAAGGAGGGAGAATTAATAATCTTAACATTGTTGGATGGAAAAACAGTGTTATACTCTTATGTAGTCATACGCTTTCACTTGGATGTGTATAATAACATTTTAACAAATCAGGTATTTAACTTTTCATGTAAATTGAAATGTTCTTTGAATATATGTAAATTTTTGTACGAAGAAATTGCAGTGTTTGTCCTAAGAGTTATACAGTGACTGATTTTTAACAATAAAATTAATTAATTAATTAGTTAATTAATTAATTCATTCATTCATTCATCTATGACTAAAGTGTGACTACATTTGAAACCCCTATCCCTGAACTCTGCTTGTTCATAACCAGATAAAAGAGGTAGAGTCTGTACTTAAGTATGATTCCCTAAAGGTGTAGATAGCCTCATAGGTGTGCTTACAGAAATGATTTTTGTAGTAATCAGCAATTAATTAAATTCAGTACATTAGACAATAATGGGTATCTAACAGTAGGAGACCAAACTGTGCCCTTAAGAAGTATGCAGGATCATGGCATGGCAACATGCTAACAGAGGTTTACAAAAAGTGTTTGCAAGTATTTGGAATTTATTGGGTTTTTTTAGCAGTCATCAACATTTCTCCTCCCTAGAGAACAATTGTCTCTACATTATTTCACAGTAGCTGCAGCTTTGAGGTCCTGACCTTTGACTTTACAATTAAATTAAAGAAAAGAGGTCAGAACACCCACACTAGAGTAATTTGCTCATTTGTTTAGTAATATGCTTTTTGCACAAAGCTTGCTGCAGTGGAAGTAGCCCCTGAATAATTAGAAGGATTCTTCAATTGTGTAGGGGGAGTTGGTTGTGTTGGGGGGAGTTGCCCGTGTTTGTAGTGGAAAGAGCTGAATGTGTCATGGGGAGGTAATCTGGTTATGTGTATGTGTGTGTGTTTGGGGGGATGATTGTGTGCGTGGGGAGCTAGGTGGGCCGGCCATGTGTATGGTGTGGGGCAGGGGGCATTGGGTATGCATGGGCGGGAGCTGGCTGTGTCGGCCAGTTGAGGTGGCCATGTGTGTTGGGTAAGAATGAGTGAGTGTGTGTGTGTGTGTGTGTGTGTGTGTGTGTGTGTGTGTGTGGCTGGCCATGGCTGTACAAGTAGATGGTCATGTGAAAGGGGGAGTTTTCAATGTGGGTGGTGGCACCTGGTAGGGGTGCAGGTCATTTGTATGGCTTTGCTGCACTGAAGGCAAAAAAGGGGACTTACTGAACAGGGAGCAGGGCTTGTTTTTGTGGAAGGTGGTCATATGTAAGGGTGACATTTTGTAAGTGTTGCTGAACAGGGTAGTGTGTGTGTGTGTGTGTATGTGTGTGTGTATGTGTGTGTGTTAATGCTTCTGGACATATCACATTTTTAAATTGTCACTTGTGCTTGCTGCCATTTGAAGTTCCCACTGACTGTTGTGCCCCCAGCTACTAAACCTCTGCATGTTACTTATTTTTATTGCCTTCTGTCCCCTGGATCAACCTTCTGCACAGGAAAGATCTCTTAAATGATTACCTCACACCCCCTCTCTTTAAGGTCCTTCTATTTATCTACCTCTGTTGTTTGTTCCCACAAGAACTTACTACCACTGGCTTCTCCCGCTATCTCCAAGAATCCCATTAAGTTTGTTCTTCATGTGTTTCTTATCCCTTCTACACACCATAGTATTCCTGAATCTGACAATGGAGTCACACATAGCCATTAACTGCCTAGGACCCTTTTATAGAAACACAGAATTTGATGGCAGATAAGGACTACTTGGCCCACTCAATCTGACCATTCTTCCCTTTCACATTTCTCTCCTTAAGCCACTAGCTATTCTTTCTTCACTAGTAGTTCCCCCTGACCAGTTCTATGATCTCCTCTTCTGTTTTTTCATCCTTTCCAGCTAGTATTCTAAAACTATTACTAGTACTCATTCCTAGACTATGCCCCTCCTCTTCGTACCGTGCTGCATTCTTCTCCATGCTTCATACTGTAAATCATCCTGTTCACCCTATCATTTTGTCACTCTCTTCCTCCTCTGTCATTTATCTCAACATGTACTATAATGCCTGTTGGAATCTCTGTCCTCCTATCCCCTTCCTCTCCATGCATAATTACCTGGGACTTGCCACAGACGTCTCTATCTCCCAGATGTTGTGCATTGTATCCAACCTGTCTCTCAGCTCCCTACTCCCCAATTGCCAGGGGAGTCCTGCAAGGCTCCATCCTTGGCCCTATTCTTTTCTCTCTGTATATAAATGATCTGGACTCACATATAACCAACTCCAAACTGCATTTCTTTGCAGATGACACAGTACTCTATGCCTCTGGCAGATCAGTGTCTGAATTAAGGGACGTGCTTTAAGCTGACTTTGCTCAACTTGAACATAATCTTATTAATGCTAAACTTCTTCTCAATGCCAAGAAAACCAAAGCAATGCTTTTCATTCTTAATACTATCCCTTCTGCCCCCCCTTGACATACCTAAAATCTTTATTGTCACATCACTAGGTGAACCATTGGAAGTCACCTCCAAATTCAAGTATCTTGGCCTTTGGTTAGAGAATAAGTTCTCCTTTAATGACCATATTGATAACCTTTCCAGAAGACTAAAAACCAGGTTAGGCTTTTCCTTCTGAAACAGGGCCCTTTTTCCGATAGAGACTAGAACCAGGCTGGTTCAAGCCACATTCCTTCCTCTTCGTGAATATGAGGACCTAATTTACACGTCAGCTGCAACCTCAAGTCTAAATAAATTGGATGTCCTTTACCACCGTGCTCTGCGGTTCATTACAAACTCTACATATCGAACTCACCACTGTGACCTATATGCAGCCATCGGTTAGACATAGAAACATAGACTTTGACAGCAGATAAGGACCGGTTGGCCCACCTAGTCTGCCCACGGACGTCACTTGCCACTTGACATCTGCTCCATGCTGGTGCTTGGACTCTTAAAATACTTCTGAATAAGCTTCCAAGCTACATTACATCTCTTATCCGCATCTCCCACAGTGTATACTCACTTAGAAAATCTGATTTTATTGCCCTTGATGTGCCTAGGACTTGCACCACCTTTGGCAAATGGGCCATATCATATGTTCTCCCAACCACTTGGAATCAGCTTCAAGCCACACTGAAGCTATCTAGTACTGTCTCCATTAACTTTTATAAAAAGCTAACTACATCTAAATGTAGAAATAGTTGTAACTGTTATTAAGTCTTACTTATCTATATGTTTCTTTATGCCCTCCCAATGTACTGGTACCTGCCTTAGTCCTGTTGGTATCCTACTAGAACTGACAAATCATAACGATCTCTTCAGCCGATCTAAGACTCTCCTCTACCCTTACCCTTATCACTTACAGTATCTCACCTGTCCTCCCTTCTCTATTCTTCTCCTAAAACTCTTCTCTGCCCTTATGCTCTCCACCTATATCTTACCCCCTCACCCCCTTTATCCCTTTTTCTATTCCCCTGGCTGCTTTTCCTCAAACTCTTGCTCCTATGTAACTACTCTCTCCCCTTGAATTTAACCCTCGACTACTAATGTTGCACAAGGCAAATGTAGTTTATATCTACATTGTTATGCCCTAAGTTGAGCATGATGTACCATATGAACCTAAACTTTATTTTATTGTATCTACTGTGATGTTTTTTTGTATCCTATGTATTGTTTTCCTTGTCTGTATACATGCTCCAGGACCTCCTTGTGAATGAGCTTGCTCAATTGAGTTTTCATGCATTAAACTTGAACTTGAACTCTCTTCCAGTAAGGAAATAATCAAGTTGCCACTTGCGCATTAGAATTCATCTCCTTCCTGACCATTTCTGCCAGCTCATATACCCTGCAACCTATGCACCTAATGCCTATCCCTTCCTCCTTCACAACACAACAAATCCACTGAGGTCCGAGCCATGATACAAGTAGTGCAGGGCAGGTGCAGGTTTCAAGGGTGGACATTTCTATTAGAAAACACACTTCTAAATGGAAACTGAACTCCCAGGGGGGGGAAAATATGATAGACAAACATAATGCTTTGAGAGACTTTATTGCAGATCAGGAAAAATTCAGCCTTGGGCAGTTTGGGCCATGTTTTTAAGCTGGTTATTTTATTTGGCATCTTGTATTCACTACTGATTTGTTTTTGGAGATTTGGAGACTTGCTGAGTGACAATGTGTCCATTATTGGGGCTGGCAGACAGGCTGAGCTTTGCCTGATCTTCAATAAAGTCTCTCTAAGAATTTTGTCTACTGCCCCCTCCCCCGGGGTGCAGGTTTCCTTTTGAACTCCCACACCACAATTCTGCATCCCTCATTTTTTACTTGATCGGTAATCTACACTACAGCTTCTAACCTGCTTCCTCATACTTGTTTCTTAATGTGTCAGTTGACTGATGTACTGGTTTCCCTCCCCCAGCCTTCTCTGTCAGCTGACAATGAAGCAGACTCGAGTTAGGCCCTCGCCTCCGCTGAGCTTGCTTCTATTCATTGGGTGCCCTTTTTATACTATCCCACTTCCTTCCAGGCAACTGCTTCAAGTTCCTACCTTCGGGTGCCTACTGCAACAATTAAATATTTTTTAAAACACCTCAATCAGTTCCAAACTGAATGCATTCTTTTTTACTACTCCCAGCAGTTGTTTAACACCACAACAAAAATTAATAATAATCATTTTTATGAACCCTTCAAGGTAGCCCTGCATCACTTCCACCTTCACAACTCTAAGTGACATCAGCACTTGTTCTGATCCTACACTTTATTCAAAATCACTTTCACAGTTTGTTTTTCTGCAGTCCTACCTCCCACTTCCATGTATTTGTACCTTATGTGCAGACAACTATAGTTGTTCCATCCTTTTATGTATCCTAACTGCCATTTCTGTTCCTATGTGCCCGCTTCCTCCCCTACTCTGCCTACAATTTTCAGAGTTCCCTGAGATATATTTATATTGATAGCTTCTCAGCCTCAAAATTACAAGTTCCATGCTTCTCTGCTGCTCCTGGCTACTGAATGATAACCAGTGTGATACAAATATTTTAAACAGACCAACATACAGTACCTTCCAAGACTCCCTATTTTCAGGGTGTCTCCCTGATTTTGCCATTTTTTTAGATTCCCCTGCTTTTTATGGCAACGATCCATGTCACCTGGAAGCATCAGAAGGAATGACAAAACTATTCCTCTGTCTTTAAATGACTTTAGCGATACATTTCTGGCACCTTGGATTCCATTAGAAATATACATTAGGGCCTTGAGAAAATCTCTCTGAGATTTTAGTGATCAGAATCAGGAGGTCTCCCTCATTTAAGGAGTGCTGACTTGGATGCTCTGTCTTTAAGTGATAGCCAGGTATATAAAGCAACTGAAACAATTCTGGCTTAGCCTTGATGGCCTTTGCCAAGCTACAGTACGTATGAGTCATTTATTTATTTATTTTGAAGGTTTTGCCAAGAAAGTTATACTGAGCTGGTATCAGCTAATTTCCAAATGCCTCCTGGGGGAAGGGGAAGATGGGAAGATAACAGATACAAAAAACAAAATACCAGAATATAAAATATATGGAACGGAAATAAAAATGTCAAAATAAACAGGACAATAATGCTTAGTAATAAATTAACAACAGATAAGTTACCATACAATAAACTGTGGAACTGAACAAAAGAACAATTAAATAGTAATCAGCTCAACAAAATAAGAAACAGGGGGAATGACTGATACTAGGTAAGTGGGGAAGAGCTGAAGGTCAGGGAATTAGGTGAGTTATGGTGAAAAAGTAAACCCCAAATCAGAAGCAACTGCAGGAGTGAGTAGAGAACTCACAGAGGAGCAGAGCAAACAGAAGGGGAGAAGAGAACTCCAATGTTTAGGGAAATGAAATGAGAAGGCAGCTTGGTCAACAGTAGATTTCATTTTAGGGAAAGCAAAACAGTGAGAGCAAACATTACAATAAGACTAAGAGGACGAAGGGGGAAAGGAAAAAAAAGAGGCAAAATTTGAGAGGAGACAGCCAAGTAAAAATTTGGAGATAAAAGAGACATAGTGCCAGATATTCAAAACTCAGCCCCAGGGCTAAATTAGCACTGCCCGGCATGCTAAAGTAGCACAGAACCAATAACCTACTATGTTCAAAAGGGATAGCCCCAGTGCTAAACCTGCTGAATATAACATGCTAAGGAAGCTGGGGCAAACTGGGCTGGGGGTGCAGTGCAAAAATAGCCCAGGAATAAGACAGCTCTGAATATAGCAACCAAGAAGTGCAAACCACAACAGCATCCTAGTGCACAGCGACGTGAAGGAAGGTAGAAGTGAACTAAGTGGCCAATGTGTGTGCTAGCAAAGAAGTGGAGTCAGTAAAGCTGCAAGCAGCAGTGCATGTGAAATTACATTGTGCAGAAATGTACAATGTTTCTGAAACATTTGCATAGTGCAAACACATTTGCACAGGTTTAGAAGAAGAAGAAGAATTAGCATTTATATAGTGCTTTTCATACATCCAAAGCGCTTTACAAGCAACGCTAGACTGGTAGTGAAGTGACTGAATGTGTGGTGGCGGCCATATCACACATCATCATCCACACAGCCTGGATAATTGCATGAACCAGTTTATGGGAAGGGGAATGTTGGCCAGGACACCAGGAATGTTCCCTACTCTTTGCGAAGAGTGCCCTGGGTTCTTTTACTTCCACCTGGACACCCACCAGGACAACACCAGGATGGGTAGAAGGGACCTCAGTTTAACGTCTCATCTGAAGGACGGTACACCCCAGCAGTACAGCATCCCCCAATACTGCACTCGGATGCCAGCGATTTTTAGGTGCAAGTCCAATCCCAGTGTGGGACGAGAACCCACGACCTTCTGGTCCAGAGGCGGATGTGCTACCAACTGAGCCATGCTGACACCCTAGCACGGAGCTAAGCTGTTTGCCCGGTGCAATCACGTTTGCCCAGCGCAAAGCTTTGCTATATTCAAACATGACATGCAAATGAGCCTACTTAGGTAGTCTGTGGGCAAACATCCAGATTAGCATCTCTTTATGATCTGATTAGCATGCAGTTTGCCCAGCCCTATTGCAGAGTCCCACAGCTTCACCTACAGGACAGTCTGGAAGTATAGGGGCTGGCTGGGTCTGCCCACAGCTCCTCCTGCAGGTCAGTCTGGAAGTACATGGGCTGGCTGGGTCTGCCCACAGCTCCAACTGTAGGTCAGTCTGGCAGTGCATGGTGGTAGCTGCAGGCTACATTTGTGCAGTACAGCATAGAATATTGTGCCCAAGTGGACTACACAGTACAGGCACAGGTGATGGTGCTGCATGCAATTGTCAAACTGCAGCTCATGCTACAGTGTACAGTGGACACTACAGTAGCAAGGGTGCCAGTAGTGTGAGGGACACATCAATGCCTATGGTGTGTAGGGCAGTGATGACCACTGCACTCTACACAGTGACAGGCCCAACATGCAGGTGTTTACTGACAGTGGACTTTACTGTTATGCTGTTGTGTGACCCACAGATGCTGCACTGCTGGCATGGGATGCTGACAGTGACATATACATGACTGGCTGTGTGTGCTGTGGTGTCTGTACAGATGTGCGGTATGTGGCTGGAGGGCACATACCATCAGACAGATAGACTGGTGTTGGGGTATTCCCAATACTGGCCCACGTGCACTGCGTGGCTTATCCCAGCCTTGAGGCTGCACCCAGTCTGTGGTGCAGAATGGCCTCTTGTACACCCTTCCCTTTGTGGGGAAGGTTATTGAGAAGGTGGTTGCGTTGCAACTTGACAATCATTTGTAACTCACAATGTCTATGAAGCTTTCCATTCTGGTTTTAGGAAGAAGCATAGCACAGAGACAGCTCTTGTTTGGGTATTAAATGACCTCCTGATGGTGAGAGATCAAAAGGCTTGTACCATCTTGGTCCTTCTCAATCTCTCAGCAGCTTTTGATACTGTGGACCATGAGGTGCTTTTAGAAACCCTGCAGTTCCTTTGTGGACTGTCAGGTATAGTCCTCAAATGGTTTCGATCTTTCCTGACAGGCAGGTCTCAGAGGGTGGTCACTGGAATTTATTCCTCTGATGCCCTTCCCCTGTCCTGCAGGGTACCACAGGGTTCCATATTGATGCCCATGTTGTTCGCAGTATATATACTGCCCTTAGGAGACATCATCAGGTGATACGGCTTGAGTTTTCACTGTTATGCAGATGATACTCAGCTGTATATGTCCTTCGTGCCTGGACAGGTTGATGCTGTCTCCATGCTAAATAACTGCCTTTCTGAGATTAAAGACTGGATGAGTTTGAGTTGGCTGACATTGAATCCAGATAAGACTAAGGTACTGGTCATGGAACCAGGCCATCTGGGGGCAGGTGTTGGTGCTGGACACGAGTCTGGTCTTTGACTTGATGGTATCCAGCTCACCATCTCCAATCGGGTGCACAACTTGGGCATTGTTCTTGATGATGGCTTGACCTTGAAGTATCAGGTGTCAGCTGTCATTAAGTCCTCATTTTATCATCTGAGAAACATTGCCCAGGTGAAACACCTGATTCTCCTGGGTGACCTTCCAACACTGGTCCACGCCTTCATTACTACCCATTTTGACTACTGCAATGCCCTCTACCTGGGGCTATCTTGGGTTTATATCAGTCACTTGTAGCTAGTGCAGAATGCTGCAGCCAGGTTATTGACTGGTACTTTTAGGTCCAGTCATATTATGCCTGTCCTGCTTGAACTGCACTGGCTGCCAGCACAGTGGTGGATCACCTATAAGGTAGGCTTGCATACCTTTAAAGGCCTACATGAACAAGGACATGACTACCTCAATGATCTTCTGACTCCCTACTCCCCCACTTGCCCTCTCCGATCCTCTGACAAGGGATTGCTAGAGATTCCCAGGGTCCATCTAAGAACATCTGGAGCCCATGCTTTTTCTTTTGCAGCACCAACCCTGTGGAATTCTCTACCTCATCTGTTAAGAGACTGCCTGACTGTTAATACTTTTAAATCTATGTTGAAATCATATGTTTTCTCTTTGGCCTTCCATGTTTAACTGAATGACTTGAATTAGTTGATTTTAAATGTTTTTATTATTTGTTTTACTGTATTTATACTTTGTGCAGCACCTTGGCTTTGAAAGGTACTATAAAAAAATAAAGACTAATTGTTTGGTTGAACACCTTCCATACCCACAGTGCTGCATGTGTGTGCTAGCATCTGTTGGTGTCCACTGAAGGGTGGTTTGCAGGTGTGTGCTGTATGGCTGCACTGCCATGGTGTCCACTAGGAGCTGGGTCACCACTTACCACCTGGCATGGCTGGGACTGGTGGCAGATGATGGCATCATAGGAATACCATCTGTGAGCAGCATGTTTCCTCTCTATCTGGCTTATTTCTATGTGTCATACTTACTGGTTAGAGTTGTGCAGAGCCATGCAAAGCCACAAAGTCACACAAAGCTGATTTGCCCAGAGTTAAGACTACCTTTTCCTGGGCGGTAATTTGAACCACGCAAAGTGTTGCACTAAGTCACGCAAAATCACTTTGCGTTGCACTATTTGCTGAATATTGTATCGCACCTGTATTCATGTACATGCGCCCTCAGTTTGCCCCTAGCATACATTATACTTTTGCCCAGTGCTAATGCAGTTTGCACATGCTATTTGACCTTTTGAATATAGCAGACCCACGCTAACCCGGAGCTAACTCTGTACAAATGGTTTGCACCAAGTGAAATGTTTCGAATATCTGGCCCATAGTGGGTAAAGCACCTGGCATCAAGAGAAGGGAGGGAAAGGGAAGAATACAGGATACAATGATGAGTATGCAAGGGTTTATCAAGGGCAAAGCAACAGTAAGAGTGAAAGACAGGATCCAGTCTAGTTAAAGTAGGCTTTGGAGCAACACTATAACCAATGTATCCATAGTAAAAATGGGCAGAATCAAAATTTGTATAATTTATATACTGTACTCCATAGAGGTGGGCAAAAGTTGTGAATTCAGCTTTCGCGGAACTTTCATGAAAATTCAGAAATTTCACTGAATTTTCGGAACTTCCTCCATTGGGCAAGATTGGAGTCTCCCGAATGTGTTTGGTGGATTTTCACCCTGTTCCTTGGAATTTTTTGACTGAACTGCAGAATAATATTTGAAAAGATTGGGATTCCAGGTTGCCAAAATTAAAGGATCATTATAATTGGGTCATCCATTAGCATCAAGAAGCACCAAGTTTCTAGTCATGAAACTATAGATAAATTAATAACTAAAACTTTAGGGCTTTATATCCCTGTGGTGGGGGGAGAACCCCTGACTTGGAGAGACAGCGTGGGCATGTGTGTTTCAGGTTATGTTGATCTCCACTGCTCTATTCAGCAGCACTCTCAAATTAACATTCTTTTGTTTGGAAGCTACCTGAAAACCTGATTCCAGGTATCTTACGTCATTCTGACGTATGTTTCTCCCCCCACCAGCTGCAAGATTTAAACATGGAAAGAAGAGTCCTTTATTGATAATGGTAGTGAGTGAGGTAAAACACAGCACACCAGTTAAACTATTGGGAGTAAGTATTTACAAGTATATCTTATTACCAGCACAATATCTTGAAATAAGTATAAGAGTTAATGATATTCACATTTTTGTTTTAAGAGCGCTGAGACGCTAAGATTGAAAAACTGAATACTCGAGAGAGAGGGAACAACACTCGGAAGTCATATTAATGCTAGTAAGCTTCTCTCTTCTTAACAAGTTCCTTTGCAATACATTGAGGCCTTTAATCTAACAACTTTATCTATCATAACTTCCTCTTAAAAAACCCTTTTCTGAAAACTTGCTTTTCTAATTTAATTTTTAGAACTGAGACAAACATATATACTTGGAAGTCTAGTGTGGATATTTGAAGTGTATATAAAGCAGACATCATAAGAGAGAGAGTGAAAATATTGAATCATTTTTGAGTTTGACAAGGATACCAGTACAATTTTAGAATGCAGCACATTGGTTATTTAGCTAAATATGAGAACTATGTTTGGAATTGAGTAAGCAGTATTCAGCATTAAAAGAAAGCTCCTTTTAAAGAAACTCACTTTTGAATTTATTTTTTAGCACTGAGACGAGCGTTTAACATTTGTAACAATAAGATAATCAATATCACTACATTTTATTGTGGTAAGCAGATTAAGACATATTTAAATTTAATTAACTAATTATCTGTCTTTAAAGTTAATTTAAAACTGTTTTTTCTTCCTGCAGTTTATTTGTATGAGTTCAGAAGTACCTTTTGGGATATAGTAATGCTGGCCCATTGAAATTAAAAGTAAGCTAGATATATCCACTTTGTAAGTGATAATAAAAACACATGATAGTATATTTAAACATGAATTCTGTTTTTTAGGGTGAATTATTAACACTTATCGATTAATTCAGGATTTGAGACTTTAATTGGAAAATAAGCCATACTCATTTAAGGTAAAAACCTTTATTTAAGTAGGAATGGACTTGTTATGACCATTATGCAGTAACTGGCCTGAAGGTGTTTTTTTTTTTAGAATGAAATAATTATCATTTATTTGAAATGACCAATTTAAATATTAGTAATTATTTAATGAAATCATAATAATTGTCTGAGATGATATAAGTTAATACAGCACTAAACAGCATATTATAGTCCATTGTAAGCACAAATAGTCTTGTTTCATCTGGTAATTAATACCATTATGTAATAAAAATGTTTTTTATGCTTTTATTTTAGCAACACAGTGGCCTGATGAAGTGGCTTTACCCCAAAACTGTTGCCTTTCATTTGGGTGAGGAAATTTAAATAAAAATTCAAAAAAATTTTGATATTGAAAGTGGAGATCATCCACTTATTTTTCATTTTCACAACTGCAGAATAATACACATGAACTGTGGAATAACAGTTCTGAGGATTTTTTTTCCGCAGTTTAATGAATTATTCCTCAGTACATGTAATTATTCCGCAGTTCAGTGATCAGTTCCGCAGACTTTTTTTTCCACAGTTTAATACAGTAATCCACAATTTATACATTTATTCCACTGTTCTAAGTTGGAATTTCTGCAAAAGTTGCTAATTTGATTTCCACACTTTTGCGGAACTGAAAATATGACTTTCACGGAAATTCCACTAATGGAATTTTTTTTCCGCACACCTCTAGTACTCCAGGTAAAACAAATCTGAGATAATATACAAATAGTGCTGAATGGAATTTTTAGATTTTGACAGAATGCAATTCTAAAGAATTTCAGAAAATTCCACCTAATTTTGCAGAATTCCACCAGTAGTTGAATTAATGTAAAATACAACTTTGTCTACAAAACTACAGCAACAGCATTTGGACTATGAACTGTGAACTGCAATACCTTGTTTGGGGACTAACTGGCAACTTTTGTAAGCATATCATTGCACCATTTGCTCAGTTTGCACATCTGCATTTGGAAAAATCTAAAAAGTAAAGACTTGTCTTTTTGCAACACAAGTTCACTGTCTCTGGTCTCCTTAGGTGGTGTCATTTGATCTAGTTTAATTTATTTGTTTTATTTTAGCTGTATAACAGTATCTGGAGGGCACTGCTGCCTTTGCCTGTTGTTCCCATTAGGGCTAGCCACTTTCCTGCAGTGTACCTGCTGTCTCACTAACAACTTCCCTGGTGCTTACTCAGTCCTTGTTGTTTGGAGAGATTCACAGGAACTGTTTTTTTGAGTGTGTGTCCAGTTCATATTATTGTGAATAGAGATAAATCGTTGCAGAGATAAAGTATTTAAAAAAAGTTACCAAAGATTTAACTTGTAATTGTTTTAGTGTCACTGACATACTGTATCAGAAACATTTGTACTAAGACTATTGGGGTTAATGCTGAAATGTTAATGTACTGTACATACAAAATAACAAGGCGCTGTGTCAGCATGTGGTCTGAAAACAAACCAAAATTGTAATATTAATAGCACACTGAAAATAGAGTTAGAATAAATGTTTCAACCATAGGTCTTTTTCAGGAATTATCTAAAACAGAAAAGAGCAAAGTTAGTGAACAGATAAGAGGAAAAAGGGATACAGCATATATATGTGAGGAAAGAAAATAGGGGGATGCTGCAGGAGAAAAAGTGATAATAGGCAATGTAAGAAAAGAATCTGGAAAACAAAAGGGTGATGATGGGTATGAGAAGGCATAGTAAGAGTGAATGAGTTGAAGTGTCCTCACGTGGGGACTAATTAGCAGGGCCTAGTAAGAAAGCTGAAAAATGACAAATGTGGGGGCAGGAGACAGAGATAGAGACATCTGTAGAAAATAAAAAATAGATGTGCACACATACCTGGAATGCCCATGTTGAATGTACTGTATTTGCTTTATTATGTGCATGATCAAATATACCAATAAAAAAAAATGATGTGTTTTATAATGGGTGAAAATCAAACTAACCACCAATGAGAACTAAGATACATAGTGCCAGTTCTCACAATTGAATTATCCTGCGAACCAGCCGGGTGAACACTCCATTATTCATCCTCTGGATCCGAAGGTGAAAAGTAAAATGTGATTTACCACTGTTATATTTGGCATACTAACAGGCTTCAAAATGCTTATGTGAGCAGTTGCCCTGGGACACTGTTTATTAGTGTGATATTCTACAGAACATCTTTTATTTCTATCAAGTGACAGGGTTTTTAAAACAAATGGTCACCTTGTGGTGTCTGGATAATTCAGGCACATTAATGTAAGTAGTAACCTTAAATTTGTATTCTTTTAACTAAAGACTGACTGATGAATCATAGCTTTCACAGCTTGTAGGCACAGAGGAATTAAAATTACAGTAGCTCACGTACAGTAAAATGGCAGTTTTGTGTAAAAACAAACATTACTTTTGAAAGTAAAAATCTTTTTATACATGCATTTTGAATTCAACAGACTATTATTTTAGAAGCTTATTGTGATCTATCTTACTACCAACATTTTATCATGGCTATATTTTCTTCACAAATGTATTTTTATAACATGTTTATGTTATCTATATATTTATCTTTTACTAAATTAATTAAAATAGTTTGTATTTTGTAGATATGGCCATTGCTGTAACTATTTCACTGACATAAATTGTATAATTTATTTTTGTAAACTGCCCTGAACAATGTAAAAGGTCACCGTATAAATAAAATATCTATCAGTCAGTCAGTCTGTCTGTCTATCTTATCTCTGTTTCTGTCTGTCCATCCATCCGTCTGCCCCATTTGAACAACACTGCCCATATTACTAACAACTCCTCTGAAAGGCTAACTGCCTAATTAGTCTTTTGCCATCAGCATTTTTTTATTACTATAGTGTTCTAGTTTAACTTAAACGCCCTAAAGTCAAGCAGTCCAAGGAGACATGCTTTTCAGTCTGCCAAGCTGAGTCTGTCTACATTCTCTGTGTCATTAGAGGTGTTTTGTTTACTGACTTTTTAACCCCCTCCCCCAAAAAACAAACATAAAAAATACAAATGCATTTCTCTTTTTTCTGTGTGGGTAGGGATCTCCATGTTTTCATTGGTTCTGCTGCTGCTTTCTAACCCTAATTCCCAAGCCACACCAAATCTCACGTAATTGAGACATTTGCAGTGTCAGTGGCTCAGTAGGTAGCACACTCACCTCTGATGCCCGGAGATCAGAGGGCTGTGGGTTCAGTCCCCACATTTGGCACTTGGGTTAATATCCCAGTACTGACACTGTAATGCAGCATGAGAGGGGTGCTGCATTTCTGAGGTGCCGTCTTTCGGATGAGACGTTAAACCGAGGTCCCATCTGCCTGGATTGGTGGTAGTTCAGGTGGATGTTAAAGATCCCATGGCACTTATCGAGAAAAGAGTAGGGGAATTTCCCCGTGTCCTGGCCAAATTTCCCTCATTCACTAAAAATACCACCAACAGCTTAATCTGATTCAAGGTCAGTTGGCATTCATCTGTATCCCCCTCCCCCGGGTCGTGCCTGAAAATAGGCAGGATTTGTCTAGTGCACTTACCCGGTCAACAAAAGCTAAATAAATAAAAATACTGTAGATATGCCTTAAACATCAACAGTATGCCTTGTAGCAAGACAATAAGTTGAGTATTTTCCTCTTTGTTACCTACTTCTGAGCATTACCAGTATACTACTGATATTATAATGGTCTTTGACAATTCACAATATTTTTTTTTTATTCTGGGGGGCTTAGGCATGTGTTTTTTTTTTACTTTTATTAAACATAGAAGTTGATGGCAGATAAGGACCATTCGGCCCATTCAGTCTGCCCATTTACCTATCTTTTGCAAAACTAAGGATCCTAAATGATCCATGATTTATTCCTCCCAATTGCTAGGGTACCTTTCTGCCTATCCCATGCATTTTGAATTCCCTAATTGATTTTTCTCCCATGAACTCTGTTGGGAGGCAATTCCAAGCATCCATGACTCCTCCATGAAAAGGCACTTTCTCATATTTCCCCTAAGCCTACCCTCCTCCAGCTTCATCTCATGCCCCCTTGTTCTTGTACATTTTTTTGTCTGAAAAATGCTACCCCTTTTATCTTGTTTATACCATTGAGGTACTTGAACATTTCAGTCATATCCCCCTTCTCTCTCTCCTCTCCTCTCCTTCAGGGAGTACATATTTAGTTCCCTCAGCCTCTCCACATGGGGCTTTTCATACAGATCCTGCACCATCTTTGTAGCCCTCCTCTGGACTACCTCCATCTTGTCAATGTCTTTCCAGAGATGTGGTCTTCAGAACTGGACACAGTACTCCAACTGAGGTCTCACCAGTGATCTGAATAGTGGTGTAATCACCTCCTTCTTTCTGCTGGTGATACCTCTCCCTATGCACCCCAGCATCCTGTTGGCTTTCCTCACAGCCTTTTCACATTGCTTGGCCACTTTGAGGTCATCCAATAAGATTACTGTCAAGTCCCGTTCTTGCTTTGAGGCTGCCAGTACCTCCACCCTATCCGGTACTCCTCCCTTGGATTTCTGTGCCCCAAGTGCATGATTTTACACTTCTTTGCACTGAATCCAAGCTGCCATACCCTTGACCACTCCTCCAGTGTGCTTATGTCCTTTCTCATTTTTATCCACCCTCTCCTGAGTATCTACCCCATTGCAGATCTTTGTGTCAGCCGCAAATAGGCATATCTTCACTTCCAGCCCCTCTACAATGTCACTCATGAAGACATTAAAGAGAATTGGCCCGAATACTGACCCCTGTGGCACCCCACTCGTCACCCCCTTCTCCCCAGATTGATCACCATTTATGATCACTCTCTGTGTCCAGCCACTCAGTTAACTTCTTATATAGTTTGCCACTTTTGTGCCCATCCCCAGACTGTCCAGCTTATGTAACAACTTTCCATGTGGGATGGTATTGAAGGCCTTGCTGAAATCCAGGTAAGCCACATCCATCTCCCCACCCTGATCTACCTCCCTGGTGACCCAGTCAAAGAAATCAATAAGATTTGTTTGACAAGACCTTCCTGCTGTGAACCCATGCTGTCTTGGATCCTGTGCTCTGCTAGATTCTAGGAATAATATAATCCTTTCTTTTAGAAGTGACTTCATTAACTTTCCCACCACCAAGGTCAGGCTGATTGGCCTGTAGTTGTCTGCCTCCTCTCTGCTTCCACTGTTGTGGAGAGGGATCACATTTTCCCTCCTCCAGTCTTCTGGTGGCCTCCTCTGTCTCCAATGGTCTGCTGAATAGGGTGGTTAGTGGTTCCACCAGTACCTATCTGAGCTCCACCAATATTCTGGGGTGAATGCCATCTGGCCCCATTGCTTTGTCCACTTTCAGTTTCCTGAGTTCCTCTCTCTCTCTCTCTCCACCGTGAAAGGACTGTTGTCCCCCTCCCTTCCATTGATGTCTTTATTGCTGTGTTGTGGAACCTCACCTCCCCTTCTTTGGTGAATACCGAGCAGATGTATTCAGTCAGTATTTCCACTTTTTCTGTATCTTCCTCTGCACACCATCCTCCCTCCTTTTTATTCTGACAATCCAGTTTCTAGTCTTTCTTCTCTCCCTCATGTATCTGTAGAAGGTCTTGTCACCTTTCTTTATATCCTGGGCTATTTTTTCCTCAGTTTGCACTTTCATGCACCTGGCTGCTCTCCCTGTCTCCTTTTGCTTTTCTAGGTACTGTTGCCTGCCCCCCCCTTGCATTTCCTTGTATCCTGAAGGCCCTTTGTTGTGCTTTATCTTCCCCAGCCACTTCCCTCGAGAACCACAGTGGTCTTATCTTTCTCTTGCTCTTTTCTTGTAGTTTGACACGTTTGTTGCTTCTGTTATGACCCCCTTGAGAATAGTCCACTGCTCCTCCACAACCCCCCCATTATCCTCTTTTGCCAGGGATCCCTTAAGACATTCCCTCATTTTGAGAAAGTTGGCCTGTCTGAAATCTAGGACCTTTATTTTTGTGTGGTTTGCCTTTTCTACTGTGGTCACATTAAACCAGACTGTTTTATGGTCACTGGATCCTATGTTGCTTCCCACCTTCACATCACTGACTATTTCTCCATTTGTGAGCACCAGGTCAAGTATAGCCCCCTCTCAGGTGGACTCAGCCACAAGCTGTCTGAAGCATGTGTCCTGCAGGGCAGTCAGGATGTTCCTGCTTTTGGCTGTACTTTCAGTCTGGATGCTCCATTTCTATATCTGGCAGATTGAAGTTCCCCAGCAGCAGTAGTTCACCTTTGGCTACCATTTTGTGGATGACTTCCACTAGTACTTTATTTCATCTGCCTTCTCTCCCTGTGCTGGAGGTCTGTAGATCACTCCTGTGTGTATGGTGGTTCCATATCCAGTCTCCAGGGTGACCCACAGTCCTTCCACACCCTCCTGTAACCCTTGAACCTTAGTTGATTTGATTTTCTCCTTCACATACATAGACACCCCTCCACCCTTTCTTCCTTCTCTATCTTTCCTGTAAAGTTTGCAGCCTGGTATGACTATGTCCCAGTCATGGTTTCTTGTGTACCATCTTTATGCTTGGTTGCATGGCTGAGTGTCTCAAGGAATGGCTTGTGGGGCTCCCACTGTTGCACTCTAAGAAGAAAACACACAGAGTGGAAATAATTGCAAGAAACAAATCCTGCTCAACCACTACTAAGATGGTTTAGAAACTAACTGAAGGTAAGTATGGCGCAGTGGTTTAAGGATCTGAGCTGCAAATCTGGAGACCTGGGTTTGAATCCCACAGCCCCCACTTGCATACTGTGTGACCCTGATCAAGTCACTTAACTTCCTCATGCTCCCAGGTTGCACCTGCAAACAAGCTTTCAGCTTAGTGTGTCTCACCTGGTAAAATAATTGGTAAACAAAAAAAAAAAGGTAGGGGCATGCAACATCTTTATTACCACTTGTTTTGTTGCTCTAAATTAGCAGAGAGACATGCTGTGAAAACTAATGGCTAAAGTGATGTTATATTCTTATGCCTGATCCCGTACCTCTGTCCTCCCCACCCTAGGTCACAGCTGTAAATGAGATTATTTTGAATGTCTGTATGTTAACCCGGTGAAACACTTTCAATGACTAAATAAGTAAATATGCTAAAGCAGCTCTCAGGAACAATGGAAATTTAATCAATGTGCAAATACAGGTGCCCAGGATAACTATGGTTATGGTAGTACTGTTGTAGTAAAAATCTTTATTTTTTTATGACAGGATAAAACTGTTAGTGCCACCAAGTTCCTATTTAGAAAGCTGTCCTATGTTGGGGTATAATAGGTTACTTATAGTATTGACAGTTTCAACATAAGTAGGCAAGATGCATTATATTGGATACGGCAATTAAATTACCTGTATAAGTTACAACTTACATTTGTTAATGCAGTTTACAATGGCAGTATAAACAATATTTGCATTTAGTCTTTCAGGCAGGTACCAATGCTATTTTTCTGGAAGGGTTTTGCCCTTGAGGGGAGGTCACACCATCAGTTAATAGTCAAATAAGTCTATGGGCTGATTTTCAAAATGAGTTAGATCAATCAATGCTGCAATTCCAATTTTACAAAAAACTCAGCTGCAACTCCATGGCGCAAGTCCCTTGCACTGGACGCAGGATTTAGACCATCTCCCTCCTGATCTACATTTGCACCATGGGGGGGAGCCATGTTATGGGGCTTGCGCCAAAGCTTCAGTGCAAGCTGCTATAAATGGTGGAAAATGCTGCAAATGCACCTGATGTACTACAGTCATGTGCAGATTGCAGCAAAGTGTTTGGTGCAGCTGTGCCAAAGACTGTGGTTGACGCAGGGCAAGTCCTGTGTTAAGCTACAAAAATTGGGCCCAGTGACTTCTGACTGTAGGGTAGTTTTAAATTCAGCCAAAGATTTACTCCCTCTAGATTCTGTGGACAGGGAATTCCAGGTCTGGGGAATTAGGTAATCTAGGCTCCTTTTCCCATAGTTGGTTTGGACCCTTACACGAAGGCTTCTGTTTTTGGTACAGTATCTCTCATGTTGCATGTGTTATTTGGGAAATTGTTTGCTAGTCCCCATTATCTGGTAATCATTCCCTTGACAATCTTGTATACTGTGACTGCTATGGGCTTCTCTCTTCTTAATTTGAGGGAATCCTAGTTTAGTGTTCGGGCATTGTACAATGATGGATGCCATATGGGCATCTAAGTAAGAATCTTGCCATTTTGTGATATAGTCATGCATAATTTCTCCAGCAGCTAGTTACTTGCATGCTGGAAAGCTATACTTCTGTATTCCAGAATGAGCAGTAACAGCTGGGTGGCTAGGGGCAATCTTACTTTTTTTGTGCGGCGTAGTCATTTTGGCAGAAGGTTCCTAGTCTGGCACTCACATTTTAGATAATAGGTTTAATATGTTTCTCGGATCTTAAGATGTTGTCTACGTCTATTCCCAGATATCTGTAGTCTTTTGTTTCTTTGATGGTGAACCCATCTAGGAGTTGTATTTTTAGCTTGCAAGTGTCTTAAGCACACCCCAATCTATAGTATTTTAACTCTGAGTAGGAGTTGGATCGCGGAGGGGCTGCAGGACTGGGAGAGAGAGTGCCAGGTTCTCAGGTGCACTATTACAGTGAAAACATCAATGTTTTCACTGTACTAGTGTCGCCGTACAGGGGGCATACCCTTCCCAAAAGGCGATTTCATGCAGCAACCACGAAATCACCTTTGGAACAGAGTTGCCTAATTTCACTGCCATTGTTCATGAGGTAGGGTCCCAAAAAAAGAATGTTGAAAATGTGGTGCACACATATTCAAAAATGGGTAAATTATGCCACTAAGTTCAAAACACTATTGAAATACATTGAATCGCATCCCTGATTTCCTCAGTTTGCGGTCCAACTTTGAAGAGTGAAGATGTGTCTACAGTCCAGAGAGGGCTACAGCATTGGACCCCCGGTTGGTAAGTAAAGGCTTGGGGATGTGTGGAGTGATGGGTCCTGAATTGGAGGGTTGGGTAAGGGGGACCAATGGTGCAACAGACATAAGTGGATGTTTTTCTTTTTTACAGGGTTTGACAAAACAAAACAAAAAGCTGAGGGATGATTTTCTTTATTTCAGGTGGCAACGCTGGAGGATTGGTGTCAATGTAATGATTGTGCCTGCCTGGTTTGGGGGTGAAGTGTTAGGATTGGAAACCCTAATGCCTCATTTCCCAACTTTTGTTTCTTTGATCTGAACTGGAGCATTAACAATGTTTTTTGTAACTTATTTCCTTACTTTTTGAGATAGTATAATCATATGCTTATTTTACTGTGTCCTTCAGACCCAGTGCTCTCAGGCATACATTTCCTTATTTTTTGAGATAGCATAATCATATTCTTATTTTACTGTGGGAGCGCAAAGGACCCTGTTCCTTTGTGAATTTTGATGTGGTGCTGCAAAGGACCCTGCGCTCCCATGCATGTTGCTGTGGGAGTGCCACTGCCAGGCATACATAATTTTGTCACCTTTTATGTTTCTTGACATTTGTTAGTTCATTGGTATTCACAGCCCCCACATCATAAATTTGTGCCCCGTCCCCATTACTGTTACTAGCTTCTGGTGTATAGTGGCAACCACCCACCAGCCCAATTTCAGTACATATTCTATGTAAAGTTTTCATTGGTGTTTAGTGGCATCTCTTATCCTCCAACTGTACCATGGTCCCTATTAATTGCTACTTTAAAGCCCTGCTGTCTAGTGGCATCCCCCCACCCTTCCAGTTGTATTTATTTCATCTTATATGTTCATTGGTGTTCAGTGGTACCCTCTCCCCCTCCCTCCCACATTAATATATTGAAGATTCCTGGTGTCTAGTGGCACCCCCTACCCTCAATACCCATATGTAGAATATTAAAAAGTATTCTTTATATTAATTTATAATATTTATACTATTTTTAACCCTCCTTTGCTGTTTTGTGAAAACCACCACCCTCCCATTAACATTTTACTTTATCACTGGTGTTTAGTGACATATCCCACCCTCCAATGCCCATATATTCTATTATGTGCAGGGACATTGGGGATTAGTGGAACGCCCCACCCATCAATGTGCCCATGCAACTGAAAATAAGAAAAACATCTCTCAATGTCTTTTTTAATTTTTTTAAACCAGTAAAAAATAAGTCCATCACTGATCACACCTACACCACCCACCCGACCTTCCACTGTGCACCCATCTCCCCACACCCCTTTGCCCCCCCACATGCCCTCATTCACCTGAACTGCCAGCGCAGTCAACATCTACTCTCTGATCAAAAACACATCCTTCTGCTGGAACTGGTGGCTGCTCTCTGACAAGTAAGGTAACATTACCTACTTCATCAGAGAGCAGTCGCTGGTTCCAGTAGCAAGACATGTCTTCAATTGGAGAGTGGATCTTGACTGTGTTGGTATTTCAAATGAGTGAGGGTGTATGGGGGGGTCATGGGGGGTGTGGGGAGGTGGGTGCACAGTGGAAAATCGGGTGAGTGGTGCAGGTGTGATCAGCGGTGGACTTTTTTTTTACAAGTTTAAAAAAATGTATAAAGACATTGAGGGATGGTTTTCTTCTTTTTAGATTCACAAGCACATGGGATGGTGTGGGGGGGTTCCACTAATCACCAATGTTGCTGCCCATAATAGAATATATGGGCATAGGAGGGTGGGGGTGCCACTAGACACCAGGGATAAAGGAAAATGTCATGGGAGGGTGGAGGGTGCCACTAAATACCAAGGGGAGGGGAATATTTTAAATATTAAAAATTAACATAAAGAATACTTTGTAATATTACACATATGGGTATCGAGGGTGGGGCAGTGCAATGATTGGGGACTTATTTTTATTTTAAATCCTTTTTTGTGAGAATAAAAAAGCAATTGCATAAAAGGAACTTAGCGAGCCATGAAAAAGGATTGAAATAGCTACAAAATAATGTTCGGAGGGCATGACACCAATAAAGAAGTACACAGTGAAGCTTATTGGCTCCCAAAATGCAAGATACTGTACATACTTTTTTATCTGTAGAAGACATTACAGGGCAGAGTTATGACAGTTTGTTGTGTGAAAAAAGAGAAAACAAAGATAGTGACTAATGAAAAAGGAATTTTTTTCTGGCAAAAAATAATTTGCCCCTCAGGAAAAAGGATCCTTTTTTGTGAGACCCAAATCCTTGTTCATTCCATTCCTCTGTCCTGGAAAGTGAAATTTCCATTGAAAATAAAGGGACCATCAAAATGCAATAACTTGGGAATGGATTATTATTTTTTCACCAAACTAGTGCAAGCATGTTCTGTGAACCAAACTCTTTCTACAATACAAATTTTGCATTAAAATGCCACACCATCTGCGTGCTGGGCATTGAGAAAAAAAGTGCAAAAAAGGGTGAAATTTTAAGTTTTTTGCACTACCCAGATCTCAGAATCCACATATCTGGCTAAAACAAAACCTGGAACTTCAAGAGCTCTACCCCATGAAACAGCACATGCCAAATTTTGTGCAAATCCATTGAGCGGTTGAAAAGTTATTAAATTGCAAAATGTGAGTAATAACATTAAAGTGCCTACTCAGCCCTAATTATAAATAAACTATGAGGGATAATTTTCTTTGTTTCAAGAGGTGATACTGAGGGATTGGGCACCCCCAGTGTCAGCATTATGTTTGTGGGAGGAGTGGGGTGGTGGGTGCTGAAAGGGAGGGTCTGGTGGGGGGGACAGTTACGGCAACACCAGTAACAGACATTGATGGACAGTTTTCTTTGTTACAGGGTGTAATTCCTCAGCAGGCTGATCATGATAGATCAGCTGTGCTTGCTGGATGGTGTAGATCAAGAGCCGACCTATGATTAGGTCAGAACATTCCTTTGAAATACAGGATGTTTCCCTCCAGCAAACCACAATACTGTCATGATCAGCTTGGCTTATGATTGGTGTGACACTGACGAGCCCCTTACAGAGCACTATGCACTGGAGTGACAGTGTCACATCCCTCAAAAGCTACTCTCCTAACAAAATTATCACAGCGTGTACACACAAGATGAACATAAAAAAAAAAAACAGAAATGGAGCTCTGTCAATGGCCTATCTATTCATACTCATCTATATTGCTCCCTTATGCCTATCCCGTGTCCGTTTGAAGCCCTGCACTGTATCCACCACTTCCTGAGGTAGGCCGTTCCATGCATCCACCACCCTTTCTGTGAAACAGAACTTCCTCACATTACCCCTTAATTGGCCTCCCTCTAATCCCATGCTGTGTCGTTTTGTCTTCAATGAATAAACCTTCTGAGGTCCCATCTATTGGTTCTGGTCATTGTTCAGAAGAATATTAAAGATCCCATGGCATTTCTTGAAAAGAGTAGGGGAATTCCTCTGGTGTCTTTGTCAAATCCCCCCCATTCACTAAAAATGCTACCAGCAGCTCAACCTGATTCAGTATATCAATTTGCTTCTGTACTCCCTCCTCCGAGGATGAGGCTGAAAATATACAGAATTGCCTAGCCCTCATTTCCCAGTCAACAAGAACTAAATAAATAAAAGATCCCATGACACTTATCGATGAAGAGCAGGGGAATTTCCTTGGTGTCGTGGTGGCCAACATACGCCCAGTCATTAAAACAAGTCCATGCAACCCTCTCCACAGGATGCACCAGGAAGCAAGCTAAATTAGCTTAGTGTACCTTTCCCGGTCATACATAAATATAAACAAATAAATAAGTAAATATGCTAATGAAACTCTTAGGAACAATGGAATTTTAATCGATCACCTAATAGAGGCACACAGGATAGTTACAGGGAAATAATGCAGCTAGTAAAAAAAAGTGTGTTTAAGTATCATATAATACAAAAAGTAGTGGGTTTAATAAAGATCGGGTTTAAGTGTCATATAATACACAGTTCAAAATTCCACAGTGCTCACACTCCCTACCTCCACCTCAGATAATAAATCATACATTTGTCACTCGCTGTAAACAGGATAACAAGGGCTAATCAGGCTGTTAGCTTTAGGAGAGAGATTTTAACTTGTGCACTTCTCCTTTAAGTCAGCAATGTAAATTGAATTTTAATAGTTAAACAGCTGCATGCCTAGCTCAGAGTCAAACACAGGTGAGTCAATAACTATGGTGGAATTTAAACCTTGGAGTCCCCAGTTCACTGGCACTATATGTGCTCGAGACAAGGGACTAAACTGTTTATATTAGCTCACTCTGTTTAGTGTATTTGGCAAGGCAAACAAGTTGTTCTCAGTTTTTTACTATTTCTTTGCAGTTAGCACATGTACCGTGTTAGAGTGTTTTTACTTCATGCATATTGGGAATAATTTTGCCCCGTATTAACCCCTTCCCTGGGGATGCCTACATGATTGAACACAGCACATTTAGATTATGACTAGATCTTTTTTATGCTTTGGTGAGTGATGTAGTCCATTGTTTGCACTATCAGATTATCTACACATTTTCCTCACTATCCACTAAGGGACCTATCCACAGATGTTTCCTAGGCCCTCTACACCTTTAGAGGGGCCAGTAAAAGCTCACAGAGTGCTCCTTTAAATTTAGGATGCACACCATCAGAGCACTCCATGGAAAGCATAGTGGGGTAAGGTGCCTTCCTCTGCAACTGATCTCTGACCTGCTAATGAGCTAAACAGATGGTAGGGACAGGGGCCGGGGGGCAAGCATGGGCCCAAGTCACAACACAGTTTCCACAGTGCAGTGAGGTAGCAAGGGGGTAAGCTACTCAGTCCTAGGGCTGCAGTAAGAGCTAAGCATCCCCCTCCCTGACTTGCCACAGTGGATGACTTTGGGCCAGATTGGCCCTCCCTCTACTAACCCCAAGCCCTAGCAACCTACACAGCAGGCTTGGGGCATATTGTCCCCTATTCTTTTGTATAAAGATATATTTTCTGGTGGGCATCCCTGGACACAGGCAAATATCTAATTGTTGACTGGCACAGATATCTGATTATATACCCGTGCATTGGACCTGCACCATCTGCCACTGCCTGCCTCCCCCCATGGCTCCACACCAATGGAGCATGGAGGGCAGGGGTTAAGGATGCCATCTGGTGAAGATGGAACTAGCAGTGTAAGGCCACAGTTGGAGTATGCTCATTTCGAGCATATCTCAGCCACCTGTGTGGATTGAGCATGAAGTATCCTTTTGCTATCTGCCCTGTATGGACAGCAAAGTGATACATAGGGGTAGTGGAGAAGCCCCTAGTAAAAGTAAAATATGCCCCCCAGTCCAACAGAGTATTTGGCTTTAAGTAGCCTAACAGCAGGTGGTGGGTCCCAGTAAAACAGGCATGCTAGTCTTGCTACCAGAGCAATAGTAACCTTACCTGCCACACATCAAAGCCCTCAGTGCCATACATACCATTACTATTTAGATATACTTATCTGTGCAGTTTGTTTTTTGCCCTGTATATTTTAGACTATATCTAATTATTCCTGCTGGGCTATGTTAACTTGGTGAGCGTTGTTGTTCTCTCTGGATCCTCATGAAAATGAAATGCTGAATTTCATGGAGTTATTCTGGTTGGAATAATTGCAAATAAATAAGTAATTAATCTGATCTTCTCACCGGCTGATAATTAAAGCACTCAAACTGCGCTATGGATTCATCTCCCCCACACACACACACTAAATCACCCACCTCACCCTTCTGATTATACCATTAACCTTCTGCCTTTCTTCATGAACCTGAGCCCCAACTTCAGCAACCCCTGTCCAGGTCCATTTTTTGTCCACTCCGCCCACCTCCCTCCCCCACTGGTGCAAGGTCCTAAGCATCCAACTGGCCCCATACTACTGGTACACCGGCTGACCTTCCTTTGTGAGTGTGCCATCCCTGGCATGGAAAATAACAATCTAAGACTAGGGTGTGAGCATTGGAGATGGCTCGTGGCCAACACATGTATGCTGGGAGAAATATTACCCTATATAAGCCCCTTCCCTGGGGATGCTGACTAGATGGAATCCAGCATATACACATCATCCTACTGGTGTGCTGTAAAACAATTACAACTCTCACTGTTTTGTCTATACCTCTGAGTCAACACAGGGCAACAACACACTATTCAGTCCATTCTTTTAACCAGGAAAAGGAGGGCATCCAGTCAAATATATGAGCCTAACCTTCGGACCCAGCGTGGTGGTCCCAGGTCTATAATAGAACCTAAGGTCTTCCACTTGGCAGTGCAACACACTAATACTAGTTCCATGGGCTGCCTGGTCCATTTCTGTCATTGGGACAGCATGCAGTGTTCGGGGAGGGAGGCATGGAGAATGTTAAATATTTTAAGAACCTGCACCAGTGGGGTTCGGGGAGGGGGGGCATGGGGAATGTTAAATATTTCAAGAATCAGCACCAGGTTATGCATGTGTGCAACATCAGGGATTGGGAGGCGGACTGCTAGTCCACCAATGCCACCATGGATAGCTTGTATTATAACATATGATCAGTACGAGCAAATCGGGATGCCACACTGCACCATGCACTCCCAGAGGGATATTTCTAAGTACCCTTAGACCCGCCCTGACTGGTCTAAGGGTACTTAGAAACTCTCCCTCTGGAAGTATTTTGTGAATCCCACTTTTGGGGATATGGCAGCCCCTGTCTGCCACAAGCCCCCTATTGCCATGTCACAGCTCATTTTTGGGCACGGGGTGGCAAAACCTCTGTTTGGGGCAGGCAGCCTGTGATTGATGCAGGCCACCTTTGTGAATAGCTCAGGGGGCAGTGTTTGATGCAAGGTGCCACTTACGCCATTTATGTTTGGCGCAGGCACCTTGCATCAAACCCAGGGCTTTGAGAATCAAGTCCATTGAGTCCTCAATGTTACAAGCTCAAATTCTGAAAAAAAAAAGGAAGAAGTCTGATGTATAGGCTAATTCACATTAGTGAGGATTATAGTGCCATAGCATATAAAAAAGACAAGATGAACAAATGTAAAGACAAACAATACAGTTTCAGGGTATTTATTTGTTTAGTTTTTGTTGACCGGGTAAGCACACTAGACATAAAATGCCTATTTTCAGGTGTGACCCGAGAGGTTACAAAGGCAACATAAGGGTGCTACAAAAAGGATAACCTGAGAATCATGAACATAATAACAAAGGGATAATACAATAAAGACAAGGTACATTATATAGAAGAATGAGCATTTAGGACAAGTCATAATACAGTGGAATGTCAATGGATCGAATGACCAACCTGATAGCACTCATTCTGTGGTGGGAGAATGTAAAATAAAATAAAGGAAAATAATTCTTGCTTTCCAACTGTATTACCTTGCTCTGGTAGGGAAATGTAAACTCTTCCTTTCTTTATATAACACCGGGGTTGCCCTGTGATGCAGATAGCGATAAAAGCAGTTGGCTGCTTTGAAGCTACTGCACCTGTTATTCAGTTAAGACTGACCCTGTATTGTTGTGCAGCATAAAATGGCTCACAGGAGCCAAGGCCAGTGGCTTTACCAACGACATGGCATGTAATCAGAATTTAAATTATAAAATAAAGAGAGCTTGGGTTAACTAATGCAACAGGGCAGCCCAGCATATTAATCAACTTGCTATAATATTAATCACAGCCTTGAAAGGATTCCCTCCTTAAAAACCAAGGACCCAGAATCAGCTTTTGCTGAAGATTTACAGAGGAGCTTATTAATAGGATGGAAAATGTTCTGCTCTCCGATTCTGTGATTTATATTGGATTTCCTATAGCATCTCAGAGACTGCAAGAACCAGGGACCCTGGTTTTCCATTTTTACCGGTAACACCGGTAACAATCACGGAATCCTGCTTGGTTTGCGGATTTTGAATTCTTGTACCGGTGCCTCACAGAAATTGCATGTCACTGCACAGACTCTCTAAGATTTCAGTATCTTTTTAATTTTTTTTTATTTTCTCTTTCTATGTCCCCTTCTCACAGCATCAGCCTCCACTTTTCAGAGATCCCTAGGCTGGGTATCCCCTAGCTTCATCCCCAGGTAATGCTCAGGAGCTCCTGTGGACCTGCCCCTATCCTGCCTGGATTGTACCCCCCAGGTGGGAAGGGAGGGGATGCTAGGTCACCCCCCCACACTCAGTGCATTTCGGGCAGCTCAGTGGGTCCCTCATGGAGCCTGGTTATGAAGTCTGGGGCACCTGGGTCCCTTCTGTCAGTGGCCGATGTGGGGTGATTGTTCCTGGTTTTCTGTTCTCTGTCCCTGAGGGCACCAGCACTAGAGAGCAAAAGAGGAAGGTCACAGAGACATGCCACTGCTCCAGATCCTGGCTAGTGTCCTCCCCTCCTGATCACTCTGCAGCACCTTTGCACCACCACCCGTGGTCACATAGGTGGTGGTAAAGAAGCAGGACCTGCAGCCCACCCTCCCTGGAAGAGGAGAGCAGTCCCTGGGTGCTCAGTCCTACTCCCCTGGCCAGACCTTCAGCAACTCAAGTTTGCATCTGATCCTGAGTCGCTGGCATTGCAAGGCAAGCAATAGTGCTACCGCAGCACCAGCGGGCTGACCCAGATTTCAGCATCTTAAAATGAATGCTGCTGTGATTTGCATTCTTTATGCTTTGCTGCGTATAGAGTCAGTAAGGAAATGACCTGCACTGTGTTGTTGTTATCAGCCATTCAGTTAAACCACCTATGCCTAGTGGTTTGAGTAACAAATGGTTATTGAACTGGGTACATCCAACAGACTTTGGTTTGAGTACCACAACCTCCACTTGCATACTGTGCAACTCCAGGCATCACTTAACCTCCCCAGTGCTTTTAGGTCACTCCTTAAAACAGACAGTTCTACCTAGTGGACCTTACCTGCTTTACAAAGAATATAAAAAAAATACCAGTATATGTTTACTACATCATAGAATAGTTGTCAGGGTACCATGTAATTTGTCTGAGTTTTACTTGGGCTGCAATCATTTTGTATAGGAAAAGATAAATGTTCAGATACATTTTATGTGTTTTATAAGCTTGTTTTTATTGTTTTCTTTGCATAAAAGCATCTAGGTTGTAGATTGCTAAATGCAGGATCACTGTTACCAACTAGCTTATTCAAGTTTATAATCACTAGGGCCATCCAAAATCCTCAGTTGTTTGAATGAAAAATACTAGTCTGAATGAAAATATGTTCACAAAGAAGAAACTGCCTTACTACTTATGAAAATACTTCACAGTTAGCACCCCATTTAGGTGAATTGGACCATTTACACCTTTTCTCCCACCTGCTGTTTCAGTCTCTGTGACAACAAAAAGTTTTCTGATAGACTGCTTCAACAAAAAGCAAATGTTAAGTATTTAAGTGTACTTATGTTTGGCCAGTGGATTTTGAAAGCACAGTCAATGACAAACAGAAAGTAAGACCCCAGGGGCTGTGTGATGCTGGTGGGAAGAGTAGTGTTCAATTCACATCTGAACAAAGACATGAAAACTGGGAGACACCCTTTTCACAGACATCAAAAAAAAAAAGCATCCACATGTCTGGGAGATGGAAGAATTCATTTGAAGGTCCTCCACTAATCACTTGTGGAATTTTTAGGTGAAGACACTTTATTTCAAAGAAGCAAATTCAAGCAGTTTTTTTTTTTCGCTCCTCCTACCCCCTGGCCATAAACTCCTTCAGGCCTGCCAAGGCCCCCTACCACCACTGCTGAGTCCTGACCACCATCCACTGACCTTTACTGCTGTGCTACCAGGTAACCCAAAGTAACCCTTCATTGAGTGGGCCCCTACCCCTGTGGGAGGCTACCAGGGAAAGATAATACCCCAAAGAGCTCCCTGTATCCTGGACATGGTAGGGGTTAGACCAGACACATGTCTGGGGCTTCTGGCTTATGGAGGGACCAACAGCCATCCTTCGTTGGTCAGCGGTATTTTCCCATTTTCTTGGGAGCATGACAGGCCACATGATGTCAAGGCACAAGTCAACGTCCATCATGTTCCCTTCTGCAGTGAGGGCTGACATGTTGTCGTGCCTCTGACCTCTACCACGGGCCAGCAAATGCTGAGCCATGAACCCACCCTCCCTCCAGGAGAATGTGAGTGGTTGTTGGGCACTCAAGCCTTCACCCACCAGCTGGCCCTCCAACACCCAAGTCTGTTCCCTATTCCTGGTCAGTGGTGTCACAGACAGAAATCTAATTCAGACATTTAAATTATAGATGGGAAAAAAACTAAGGTATCCCACCTTAGCAGTGATAGTTCAGATTAATTCACTTCTGAGTTCTAACAAGCAAAGAGACCAAGTAATTTGTAACCTGTGCATGTGGGGTGTGGATGTTGAAGAAAGGGGATCACAGTGCTGTCACTACTGCCATCACCCCCAGAAGGATGTGGACTGCATTGCTGCTAATGCCATCACACCAAAGGGGTGGGGCTGTAGTGCTTCTGCCATCACCACTGGTGGATGAGGAATGTAGTACTGCTGCCGTCCCACCTGAGGGATGAGGGCCATAGTGCTGATACTGCCATCACACATGAGGAATGGTGAATGTAGTACTGCTGCTTCTGTCATACTTGAAAGAGGGAGGTCATAGTGCTGTTGTTGCTGCCATCACACCAGAGGTATGGAGGCTGTAGTGCTGCTTCCATCACACCTTAGGGATGGGGGCTGTAGTGTTGCTGCTGCCATCACATCCTGTACCTAAAATAACTTTAATTGGTACAAGGATGGAAGGATGTGTAATAGTGGAGGTCAAAATTGCTAAAATGCATGTTAGCAGAGTTAAAAATTGTTAAATAAAGTACACAAAACCAAACACTGGTAAAACCGGATTTTGGCTTAGCAGACACCGGTGACAATACCGTCTTTTACAATGTGCAAAATGGAATATGCCCTTTCTCAATCCCGGTAAACCAGTGTCCCTGGCAAGAACCACCAGATGAAGCTGTATAGTTAATTATACTTTAGGCAAACAGGGTATGTGTCTGATCGAAGGAGCATCTGGGTCAATGTTGCAAACTGAATTGTGAACTCTTCCTAAATCTGGTTATTCAACACAGCTCACCAGGCTACTACAATGCAGCCTGACCTCAGTGGTGTGGAAATTAATTGCTACAGGCCAGTTAGCCTGTCCTCAGTGGTAGGAAAATTAATGGAGTCACTGCTAAAAGAAAGAACTGTGATAGTTCTTCAGTCCAGCAGAGCACAGGATACAAGGCAGTATGTATTCACAAAGGGAAGGTCTTGTCAAACAAATCTGATAGATTTCTTTGACTGGATGACCATGGAGGTACATAAGGGAGGGGCAGTGGATGTGTCCTACCTAGATTTCAGCAAGGCTGTCGACACCATCCCACATAGGAGCTTGATAAATAAGTTGGGCAGCCTGGGAGTGGGCCCTAAGGTGGTAAACTGGGTCAGAAACTGGTTGAGTGACAGGACACAGAGGGTGGTGGTAAATGGTGTTCGATCAGAGTAAAGGGGAGGTAACCAGTAGGGTTGCATGAGTATTCATGCTGGGGCCAGTCCTCTTTAATGTCTTCATAAGCAACATTGCAGAGGGGCTTGAGAAGAAGGTTTGCCTCTTTGCAGATGACACTAAGATCTGCAACAGGGTCGACACTCTGGGGTGTGTGTGGAAAAAATGAGAAATAACCTAAACATGCTTGAGGAGTGGTCGAGAGTGTGGCAGCTAAGATTCAATGCAAAGAAGTGTAAAATCATGCACTTGGGGTGTGGAAATCTAAGGGACAAGTACAAGATGGTGGAGGTACTGCCAGCCACCAGTCAAGAATAGGACCTGGGGTTAATCATATCTGATGACCTAAAGGTAACCAAACAATGTGAGAAGGCTGTGGGGAGAGCCAGTGTGATGCTAGGGTGCATAAGGAGATATTACCAGCAGAAACAGGTTCTGTCCGGAGTCAGTAGGGCTGTGATGAGCTGCCAAGTAAACAAAGTTACACCTGTGCATAGAAATTATTGAATGCCTGGGTGTAGCTTGGCCATTTTTTGGAAATGTGGTGCCAAATTTTCAACATGGCCTTTTTGGGATCCCTCATCATAAAGAGTGTCAGTGTCATTTTGTTCACTTGTCCCGGAAGGTAATTTTGCAGAGCGCTACACCATTCTGTGCCACAAGTGCGAAAACCCATTTTGGGCAGGATGCGATAAATGACAGCTGTACTGTAAAAAAGGAGGTATGAAAAAATAGCAATGCTGAAAATGTGGAGAACAATATTAAAAAGTGGCAAAGTTAGGAGTATGCATAGAAACCACGCAATGCATGCTCTTAGAGCAGTCATGTTTTTGGAACTTGTTCACCAAATTTGCAACATGGGCTTTTTGGGAGCCCACCTCATGAACAGTGCCACTGTCATTTTGTGAACTGGTCCCAAAAGGAGATTCTGTGCAATTACTGTGAAATCACCCTTTGGGGCTGTGTAATGAAATGACAGTGAAAGTGTTCACAAGGTGGGGTCCCAAGAACCCCATGTTGAAAGTTTGGGGCCAAAATCCCCCAAAAATGGCTTATTTATCAACATAAATTGAGAACCCCATTGAATGGCATTATAGCATGCTTATCTTTGATTCTTCAGTTTGCAGTTCAGCTTTGAAGACTGCAGACATGTCCCGGTCCAGAGAAGATGACAGCGCCGACCTCCAGAGGTAAGTATGGGGTAAGGGGGATTCGAGGTGGGTGCTCAGTGGGAGGGTGGGGATGGGGAGGTGGACTGGGGCAATGATGAAGGACCATTTTCTTTTTTACAGATAAAAAAAAACATGTCAGGACCTGTTTTCTTTATTTACAGGAAACCCCCCAAAAAAGCAGACATTTGGGCACACTGGGGTGGGCTCACAGTGTCCCACATGAATGGGGGGTTGGTGGATACATGATGCCAACATGTGGATTGGGCACTCCAGTGTCGGCAGGGGAAAAAATTACATTTGGGCACAGTGGGGTGGGCTCCCAGTGTGCCACATGAGTGGGGGGGGGGCTACATAATTACAACACGGGGATTGGGGACTGTGATGTTGGCAGGGGGAAAAAAATACATTTGGGCATACTGGGGTGGGCTCTCAGTGTGCCACATGAGTGGGGCCTACATAATACTGACATGGGGATTGGGGACCCCGATGTTGGTGCATTTTCTTTGTTGCCGGTGCTGGCAGAGGTGATGCAACTGCACATGTGTGGCACTCGTGCATGCGCTGTTGTGGTGAATGGCATTTTGCCATTCACAACATGATGGTGCCAGCAGAACTGTGCATGTGTGTGACTCATGCATGCACAGTTCATTCCCTGGAATGCAGAAGTAACAGCTGAAGTAGTGCGGTTGTTATTCCATAGTGGCCGATCATGGCGGAGAGTTTCAAGTTCCGTTGGACTTTCATAAGGGTACTTCCAAAATTCCAACAGAAGGTTCCACTATTGGCCACTTTTACAACTACTGAGTGATCTCAAAATGGCTGTCGGCTCTGCCCACAGCCCTAAAAAAGAGGTGGTTATGTCACTGTACAGATCACTAGTGCAGCCTCATCTGGAGTACTGGGTCCAGTTTTGGAGGCTGCATCTCCAGAAGGGCATAGATAAAATAGAGGCAGTCCACAGAAGGGCAGCAGAAATGGTGCAGGGACTGCCCCAAAAGTCATATGAGGAAAGACTAGAGGACCTCAATATGTATTCCCTGGAGGAAAGGAGAGGAGAGGAGAGGAGAAGAGAGGAGAGGAGAGGAGAGGAGACAAGGGAGCTGGAGTATATGATAGAGGAGAGGAGATAAGGGAGCGGGAGTATATGATAGAGACATTAAAGTACATCAGGGAGTATAAACAAGGCACAGGAGGGTATCATCTTTCGGAAAAGAAGGTATACAAGAACAAGGGGGCATGATATGAGGCTAGAGAGGGTAGGCTCGGGGGCAATGTGAGGAAGTACTTTTTCACAAAATGAGTAGTGGATGCTTGGAACAGCCTCCCTGCTGAGGTGATGGGGGCAAAAACAGTAGTGGAATTCAAGAATGCATGGGATAGACATAAGAGTAGTCTAGCAATAGGGAAAAGAGGGTAAGCCACAGATCAACTATGATCTGCGGTAATGCATTAGGTAGGGAAAAGGGGCAGACTAGGTGGGCCATACAGTCCTTATCTGCTGTCATCTTCTGTGTATCTATGTATGTGGCCTGCATTAAGTCTTATTAGAGAAGATAAATCAATACATGTTTACTGCAATTGATTACCTCTCCCACTCTATTGCTGCTAGAATATCATAATTTAATAACAATGCCCCTGCAATCACTGGAGGGGAATTTAACTTAACCCTTGACCCCTCTACAGATAGGAGTCATAACAGACCCCAGCTACACTCCAATGCTCTGCAAGCTGTGAAGCCTTGGGTCTCAGAACAGGCCTTGTTTGACTCATGGCAGCTCCACAACCCAGCACTTGGGATTATTCATACCATTCTACTGTACATGTAAAGTACAACAGAATGGACATTTGGTTAACATCTCTGCAGATTAACCCAATGATTACCTTGGTTTTGATAAAGTCCCTGATCATCTCTGATCATTCGCCTATACAGCTGGATATAGTTTTTGCAAATATCCCTCATCAAACACCAGGATGGAGAGTGGACCCCTTACTTTTACTTGATCCTGAATTTAAAAAATGGGTGTCTGACAGTACAAATGATTTCTTCTATCAAAACGACACTGGGGACACATCAGAAGCAACATTCTGGGAGGCATATGAAGCTTTGCTACATGGTAATATAAGTTTCACGGTAAATTGTAGAAAACAAATAGAAAATAGCTTGCAGAGTTAGAAACATTGCTGACTCAAAGAGACAGCCCTAAAAAACACCCCCAAGACTAAACCAAGTTCCCTTCTACATTTAGAGGTTCTCCACATTCAAGAAGAGATAAATGAGTTAACCACCAGGAAGGCAGAATTAGCCATATTAAGACTTATATAAATATTGGGAAAGTGGGGAAAAGATGGGCACATTATTAGCATACTGTCTAAAGAAACAACAAGCGGAATTACATATTTCCTCACTAAAAGATGCAGCAGGTCAATATGCTTACAGCCAAAAGATTTTAATAAATGCCATGACAGTTTTTTATGCCCTTCCTTACTTATCAGGTACCAACCCTGACCAGGTGCAGTTAACTTCCTTTCTTTCTTAACTTAATTTACCTAAAATAAGCCCAAGCCTAGCTCAAACTTTATACCTTCCAATAACAACTGAAGAAATACCATATTCAGACAACATGCATGGAGCATCCCTTGATGCGCCGTGCATCCCGAGTCTTGCATGGGCCATCGGGGATGTGGTCATAGTCAAAGGCCACCAATGTGCCCCACACCCCTGACTGTGCTGCCATGCAAAGTATTGTGATGGGCCAATGCAAATGTGGGGTCCCCTTGCATAAGCCGAGCATCACAATATTGAGACCCCCAAAGCATAACTATGATGAGCCAGTGAATAGTTACATTTTTGAAACCCTATTTTAACTATGCGTGGGGCAGATTGGTGCCCCACACACAGTCTAGAGCTGGGTACATGTTCCCTTCCCCTCACAAACCTAAGCACCATAAAGTTAGATGAATCACATATAAACATTTTCATAGTGTAGGGCCTCCCCTTCCCCAGTCCTGATCACAGTTGTTATAAATAAATAACCCAGATCTTAATTCCCTGGTAGTCAAGTGGCCCCCCATCCCATTAGCCAGTGTCCCAGCACCCTGCTCCCCCCAACCTGACCCGACCAGAGCCGGGGACTCGCATAGCCCACCTCACACCACACCAGCCAGCTGCCGATTGAACTCTGTAGGAGTGCTGTACAGTATATAATACACGCCCATTAGTTGACAGATTATATAACTTTTTTCTTTGTTAACTGGGTGAATTCTCCTCCAGTAAGGACATTTTTTTGGGGTATGTTTATTTTTTCATTTATTTGTTTTTGTTGTTTTTACTAATTTGCCTCTGGCCCACTGTACTGGTGTAGGACAGGCCTCCTGGCACTGCCACACCAACACATACCACCTGGCCTTGAACAACTTTTTTTTTTCTTTTTTTTGTTTTTGTTTGTTAACTAGGTGGATCTTCATTTTTTTTTATTTGCCTCTGGTCATGAGCCCCTCCCTAGTCCATCCCCTCTCACACCTTATACTCCTACCCCCCTGGCAGCTTCGCCATTCGCCATTGTTGTTTCTTGTTGCTGGTGCTGTGGCAGCTGCTAGAATTCAATTTATGCTCTGCTGCTTGAAGCCCTTTTGCCTGCCTGCCCTGAAAGTGAAACTAAATTTTTTGTTTGTTTGTTTCTGTTTGTTTTCTCATTGCTGGACTGCACTGTGCACTGAGAAATAAAGTGGCTGACTGCAAAACACACTACATAGCACTGCTGCTGCTCACCTTTGACCCTACTGCCCTATGTGAGGGGGTTTATAAAGCCCCTCCATGACATTCTGTCTACTCCAATCATTGCAGTCCTTTTAGCAGCAGGGTCAGAACCAGCAGAGAGACAGTGTCCCTGACTGAACTACCACTAATTTAGTCACATGACTCTTTCTCATGTTGTGTGTGTGTGTGTGTGTGTGTGTGTGTGTACGTGGTGTTGTGTGTGAATAGTTGCCAAGGAGGATGATCGGGAGTGAGAAAAGGTGGAGAGGAGGCAGATCAGACGGAGACACACCACACCAGCTGGCAGCACTACCATTCACTATAACAGGTATGTCCTCCAGCCCCTCTCCTCCTAGTACCAATTTGTGACATTTGCGAGCTACAGCATAGTACTGTACCTCCTCCTCTCACCTGAGTTCATCTCTGTGGATGAGTCCTGGGAGCCCCCTCCACCTTCCCTACACATGCACAACTGAGTCATCATCATCATGATTTTTATTATTCATCCAGTATAAAATAATGGAAATTACAATCATTATACATAAACAGTAATAAAAACAGAATAAAATTATATAAAAACAAAGAAATGCATAATTGCATAAAGTACATTGTAATCAGCAGTATCATTTTCTACATTATAAAAAGAGAACGTGTGATTTCATGAGGTAGTCTAACAACTATTATAAGGTGCTATAACTTCTACCAACACCAGGTCCATGTTATCATATATCTTCTCATAAATGGGGAGAATGCTTCCTTTTGATCTTTACTACTACCTCCAGAAAATTCGCAATTAATAAAACTTCAGGAATAGTTTTGGGATGGAGAAGAATAAACAAAGCATCATAATCCAAGTTAGCATATTTTATTAAAAATGATTTTAATAGTTGTTCTTGTGCAGAATTGTAAAGGGGGCATTGAATTATCATATGATAAAGGGTTTCCTGCAAATCTCTATTACACCAACATAAATCAGGTGATGAACCAATCAAAAGTGATCTATATAGAAAAGAATATCTAGAAACCAAGATGCCTAGTCTTGCTCAGGTAATTCATTTCCTAACCCGCGGGGTTAATATGTAGTAACAGATATTCTTCAATAAAGGATTCAGTCTTGTTTGTTTGATACCATATAGCTTGTTTCTGTGATCTAATTAAGGACATCTATTGGTTCTGAGCTTCCTGATAGAGCTTTTGTTTCAATGTGAGTTTGAAAAGAGGGGACATTTTTATCCCTTTCGATGAGTCCTCCCATAAATGAGATAAAGATGCTTTTGATAACATTATTTGGAGTTTCAGCCAGGGAGACAGGAAACCCTTTGCATTCCAGCTACAATTTCCTTAATGGCAAAAATCTGGCAGGCTATTAGACTGATTGTTAATTAATTTCAACCAGTAGGAACCTAATCTTATGTTAACAAAGGTTATTAGAGGGAGTCTACCTAGTTCTTTTCTTACCACAGCATTAGCAATTGTAAGAGGGACTTGAAGAAGGGATTTAAAGTAAAATAATAATGGTCACTCAATGCTCCCAGAAGGATTACTGCCTCATACATCAGAGCTGTAGAGTATAATCGAATTTATCTTAGCATCACCTGCCCTCAGTGCTGGAATGAGAGTATGTCCCCCATATTTACAACTGAACCATAATAAAGCCTTGGCAGCAAGTTTTGCTTTGGAGGTCTGTTCTTTTAAATAAAGTGTCCATTGACAGTTGGTTCAAAATTTGATCCCAAGATATGTGTCAGATGAGATTACTTCAATTAATTTATCCTTAAAATAGATTTTAGGGTTAGAACCACAGGGAAATGATGGTCCAAATATTATAATTTTCATTTTATGTAAGTTAATCTTTAGAGCCAATTAATCACTTTTTGTTTTTAAAATACTTAGCTTACGCTGAAGATTGATTACCAAAAGAGAAAGAAGAAGGAGATCATCAGCGTATGCCAAAATATGAATATTCTGATTCCCAATTTTAGGAGAATCAAGAGGTAAAGATGAGTTAAAACTTAGTAAAGAGTCAATATATAAACTAAACTAAATAACAATGCAGCTAGTGGACAACCATGTTTCGCATCTTGTGCTGAGCTGAAAAATCCAGATAGATTCCCATGAATATATCTCACTGCCGTAATTGTATTTGAATGAAATAGATATATAGGGAGTAATAGATTAATAGGGAGGCCTCTTGAGAGCAATATTTCCCATAGAGTATGTCTAGACACAGAATCCAATGCTGCCGAGGAGTCTATGAAAAGGGCATACAATTTCATCTAGCCATGCATCCTATATTTTTCAATTAGGTTATCTAAGATAAAAACATTACCTGCTGTCAAAAAACCATGCTGGAATCCAGCTTGAAAAATGGATAATGGAGAGCAGACATTGATCCAATTTTGGATCTTAACCAAGAAGATTTCAGCAAAGAGTTTCCATTGATATCCAGTAGGCTAATTGGCCTATAATTAGAGGGCAATTGAAAGGGGCCTTTCTTATGTATGGGTATTATAATATTCTTAAGCCAAGAAGAAGGGACAAAAGATTCTTTCAAGCAATTGTTGACAAAATTAACAAAGAAAGGGACTCAATAAATCAACACAGAACTGAGTCTAAGACAGACGCAAAGTAAAAAAAAACTAAAATAAAAAAGATCTTAATTTCAGTTTTGGATCAGGGCATTTTCATGTTTTGGCAGTGAAACCCCATTCAGTGTCTTATTTCCTAACAAACCCGAATGGCCTGAATGTTTTTCCAGACTTGATGCCCAGCCCTGAGATACAATTTGCTCTACTTGATGTTTGCTTCTTGCCACTGTGTGTTACAATATAATGTATTTCCACTGTTTGTATTTTTGGTTGTAACCTCCTGGTTCACACCTGAAAATGAACATTTCAGTTGCCTAGTGTGCTTACCTGATACTTACCTGATAAACAAAAATAAGTGTGTGATAGGCACAATGTGCTGGTCAGAGGATCAGGGAGCAGGGGAAGGGGAGGTGGTAGACATGACACTCGGGGGGGGGGATGTTCAATCCCATAAGGCAGACTGGATAGACTACATGACCTTTTCCTGCTGATAATGTTCTCTTTTTCTGTGTTATTACATCGAGTACTAACAGGAGAGGGATACAAAGAAATGATACTGTAGATCAGATAGTTATCAAATCCAAATGGGTAATGGGTCATATAGAAAAGCATCTGTTTGGGCAGATAAAGCGATTACCCAAATCATCTGAAGTTTGGCATATTGATTTTTCTCAATGCTAGCCTGCATTGCAGAATTAGACAGGTACTTAAACAAGGGGTAGTCATTGCAAATACAGTGCCATAAATTATCTGAAATTGCCAGTCATATAAAGAGTTAAGGTATAAACAATAGGACTTTTATCAATGCAGTTAAGTAAGAGCTGTTTTGGTATTAACAGTAGAATAAAGAAATTACCACAATTGAATCAGACTCCTGAACTTCTGATTAGATTTCACAATGCTAGCCATTAAGATTTTCTTTGTCAAGGAAATAACAGACAGAACCAGTGTAACTGTGTATTGAAAGAACAGTTTTGGTTACCATGGCTCAAACAATTGCATAATAAAAAGTAAATTCTGTCTTATACATTGACTGCACAGTTTGTCAAAAAGTTAAGGGTAAGGAAACCATTAACACATTTTTGCTCCCCCCACCATGGCACGGTGGGTGTACAGCCTTACAATGGGATATACTGGCCTTCATGGAGCTATTGGGTGGAGTGGGGTTTGCCTTACTTTTGTTTTCCCCCATTTGTTATTTCCTTGCCCCCACAGGGATGCCAGCAGGTGGGACCAAGGTTCCTGACATGCGTGATGCTTATGCATGCTCCATTGATGCAAAACAGCATCCATCCCTCCCTTTCTCCCAAGCCACTCTGCCACCAGTATCTCTACAGCTGGCAGTTGTGCTCTGGGGTGTGACTCCTCACCCCCAGGAGGACAAGAGCATCTTATGGGATGCCGAATCCTCCTGCCGAGGCTGGCTTCCAACAATCCTGCCTCATTTCCAAACCAACAGGCCAGAGGCACCACAATTATGAAATTCTGTTAACATTTGAAGTGAAGCAGCCGTGTTCCTAAATTTATGCCATTAATTGCTCATAGGCTATCCTTTGCCAGTCTTTCATTAAAACTAGGAGCGTTCTTCTAAACAGAAATATTCATTACAGTGTGATCCTTCAGTGGTTGTTATTCTTGATTTCTCACAGCTGTTTCTTTTTGGATGATATTCCACATTATATTGCTCATTTTGATTGACATTTCCATATTGTATAGCTGCCATGATTAAACTATTCTTTTTGTGTACATTCTTTCCTGCTTTGTTCTCTTTCCTGTTTTGTACCCACCCTCGCATATACATACACACATACACACACACCAGGCTGCACCTGGAAATGAGCTTCAGTTAAGTGTGCCTGTCCCAATTACCAATTTTTTAATAAATAAATACATTAAATAAAAAAGTAAATAAGCAACTAAATAAACTATCTTCTAATCAGCTCCAAATCATATACAGGCATGCACCAAAACGGTCTTATAAATACATTATTCCTATATTTTCATTCTTATAACTTGTAACACTACACACCGTAGTTGCCACTACTTGTTGTTCAATCAGTTCTACACTGAAATGTTCCAGCATACTTAGCATTGGTGTTTTCAAATCACTTATAGAAAATTTATGCAATGCGTTATGTACTTGTAATCAGTCCATTAATTTTTTATTTCATATAGTACTCATTATCATTATGACTCAAGGCCCTTTACAGGCAGACAAGATAATCTAAATCACTTAAAATACATAGCATATAAATAAAAATACAATTTTGACTAAGTATTACCTCCACTTAATCTGATTAGTTGTAAATGCTTGTTTAAATAAAAATGTCTTCAAGTCCCTTTTAAAGATTTCTAAAGTACAGCTCTCTCATAGATGGAGGGAGTGATAGCCTAAATGTATGACCACCACTGCATTCTGTATTTATTTGGTAATCTGTGAAGATATAAAGTCCTCCTGAAATGCACATATATACAGTATATCATGTACCGAAATCCGTGACTACCTTCTATGCAACTGGTACTCCATATTCAAAATGTATCATTTGTATTAAGATATGCATTATTATGTATTCTGCAAGCAATAACACATGACGAGGTGTGGGTAATCTCCTGACAAGAGCAAGTCCAGGTGTGTTATAAAGCACGAGGCACTTGGGCCGAGTGCCTTGCCTCACCTGGGTGTGCTCTTATCGAGTGTACAACAATATATTATTGCACCTCGTCGAATGGTCCCCTAAGTAACTATATAAAGGGAAAAAATAATAAAAAACAGGGCAAAATATTTTAACAGTTTGAGGTTTTAATAAGAAGTAAAATAGCCTGCGAAAGTTATGCCTGAGGTTCAACGGGTGGAGCAACAATGTCACACCCCCATCAGGCCTTGAAAGGCCACTCCTCCTGGACTGTTCCAGAATTTGTTTCTTCGTTGTGGTCAGAGGTACCAGTTCTTATTCTTGTCCCATGATTTCCTGTATCTACTTCATTTTTTGTGTTTTCGCAGTGCCTCCAGACACCCGTTCAGCTCTATTTTCCATGCAGTGTCTTGCCGCTCACTCCCTCTTCTGCCTGCTGGCTATGTCTCTCTCTCTCTCTCTCTCTCTCTCTGCCTCTCTCTATATCCCTTCTGTTCTCCCCCCCCCCCAACTGCTGCTAATGCGGTGGCCATTTTCTGCTGCTAGTTCCCTGTTTTTCTCACTCGCCTTCCCTGTCTCTTCTTGTTCTGCTCCCCTCATTTACCTTCTGTAGCATTGCTCTTTCTTATATCTTTCTGTTCACTGCCCCCCATTATCTTCTTCAGTTCCCTGAATTTTCTCTTGTTTCACTTCTGTCTCATCTCTCTCTTCCCTGCTGCCACCTCCGATGTGCACCCTGCATCGTGGCTCAGGATTCGACTTCCGGATTCAGACTGCTGATCCCCATTCCTCGAGCAGGTGTGTGGCTTACCAGTGCAGTTCAGCCTTTCACTTCCTCTCTTGGCCAACCCAGACTTTGCTAACACTCATGCCCAGCTTGCACATATGGAGTGGCGTTGATCTCATCCCAGCTCGGAGGCAAAGGGCAGTCTCTGGGAGCCTTGGTGATATCAGGGGTGGGATTTTCGCTTGTGCTGCATCGATGACCCTACAGCATCCACCTCCTTAGTGCCTCCCACTCCCACACCCCACTTACTCCTGCATTTCTGATCAGGGTCTGCTCTCAGGTGGTGAAGCATCGGCCTGGGGCTGTACGTTTCATGCCTCTGAGCTGCTATGTATTTGGCTTTGTGCTTTGCTTTTATGCTCCATTTTACCTTGCTCCACATTGGTTTCCTGCTGTTCCTCATGATGTTACTGATGTCTCTGGACTCACCAGCTGTTGGATCAGTGATCTCTGTTCCTTGCCTTGTTCCTTGTCACTACCACTGTAGGGCCGCATATCTGTAGGCATCTTATTGTTTATGGTTGGGGGTGCTCCGCATTCTGGCCGAGGTGCCTCGGAGCTCAGTTTCCTTTTCATTCCTCATGGCTGTGTCAGTCAGTCTTTCTGTGTCGCTTTTGCTGCTTGATTGTGCTGTCTGCACACTTCTCATTTGTTCTTCTACTTCACTCAGCTGTTCCCTCGCACCACCACCCATGAGTACCTTCTATGTTTTCTGTTTCTAACACTCAACCTCTGCTGTCTGCCGATTCTTCTGTGTGCCCCTGTTGGCTTCCTCTCTACCCAACCTCAACCGTGCTTTGTATTTTGTTTTCCCTTCCTTCGGTGCTTGCTCTCCTATGCACGCTCTGACTTGGGCATCTTGGCTACCTCATTATTCTTTTAATCTGATGCCCTGTTTTCCCTCCTCCTGTGCCCTCCACCCTCCATTTCTGTCCTTCTCTGACCACTGCTTTCTTTAGGGGGCTTCCCTGTCCTGCTGTCCTGCTATACTACCATACTCTACTCATTCACATCACCTATTATTCGATCCTGCATATCGCCCTGCCTACTTGTCTCCTCCTCTAACCCTATTCCCCCAGTCTAGTCAAACCTATTCCGATGTCCTCCTGGTACTGCCTACCTCAATGTCGGCTGCGGCTTTGCCCAGATGCTCTCGCTCCTACCTTCATGCAATTCTATTCATTCCTAGTTTGGCTTAAAGGACCCAGTTGGCATGCACTCCTATGGTTACCAATCATGAGTACTACTAACATACTAACATACTAAAATGCCAGAAGAATAGGCCTAATGGTCTTTCGTGTCTGCTCGTTTGGTCAGCCCCCACCCTGGGTGCTGACCTTGCTGCCACTCTCGCCTTCTCTGGCTTCTCCCTTCCCAGTTCCGGATATTCTTGCTGCATTGGATTTTGCTTCCAGAACCCTTCCCCTGTACCTGTCCCACCCCCTCTTGAACCCCTCCACTGTCTCTGCCTCCACCAGCCCCCAGGGCAGCGTGACATTCCTTGGCTCCACCACCCTCTCAGTGAAGTAGCACCTCCTCCTTTCTCCCCTGAATCTTCCCCCCTCCAGCTTCCACCCATGCCCTCTAGTGGCCCCTCCTCCTTCCTTCGAAGCACCCTGACTGTTCCTCCCCTATTTACCCTCTTCATGTACCTGAAGACCTCTATCATGTCCTCCCTGTCCCTTCTCACTTCCAATGTGTACATATTTAGCTCTTCGAGCCTCTCCTCATAGGTCCTGTCCCCCAAGCCCCAAATCATTCTGGTTGCCCTCCTCTGGACCCTCTCTAGGAGGTTAATGTCCCTCTTTAAGTGTGGCCTCCAAAACTGCATGCAGTACTCAAGGTGCAGCCTCACCAAGCAGTTATACAGAGGGAGTATCACTTCCCTCCTTCTGGAGGTGATCCCCCTAGCGATGCATCTCAGCATCCTGTTGGCCTTGGCTGCTGCCCTCCTACAAGTCTCAGAGTTGTTCATCTTGACATCCACCACCACCCCCAGGTCCCTCTCAGCCATCGAGACTTGTAGCATTCCCCCAGGTGTACACTTGGCCGGGTTTCTGGCCCCCAGGTGGAGTACCTTGCATTTCCCTGCATTGAACCTCAGCTTCCACTTTCTAGACCATCTTTCCAGAGCCTCCGGGTCCCCTGTAAGGCCACCCTCCCCTCCCCCCATCCACCACCGCCCCCAGTTTCGAGTCATCTGCAAAGAGACTCATCTAACTCCTGATTCCTGTCCTTATGTCAGAGACATAGGCGTTAAACAGAAGGGGCCCAAGGACTGATCCCTGTGGGACCCCACTAATGACCCTCCTTGGGGATGAGACTATCCCACCAACTATGACCCTCTGGGTTTGGTTCTGGAGCCAATTGCCTATCCATCTGATCATCTGGTTCCCCACCCCCATTTCTCCCAGCTTATCCAACAGGCCCACGTGAGGAACAGAGTCAAATGCCTTGCTGAAGTCTAGAAAGAGGGCGTCCACTGGTCACCCAGGTCCAAGGCACTCGTCACCCAGTCATAGAACTCACCAGGTTTGTCTGACACGATTTCCGGATGAATCCATGCTGTCTATCGTCCAGGCACCCTGACTTATCCAGGTCCCCCCCTAGCCTCTCCTTGACAATGCCCTCCATCACCTTGCCCACTACCAATGTCAGGCTGACAGGCTTGTAGTTCCCTGCCACCTCCCTTGATCCCCCCTTGTGGATAGGCACTATATGCACCACCTTCCAGTCCTGGGGCACCCACCCTGTCCTCAGAGAGATGGTGAAAATCTCTGCCAGGGGTTTCGCCAGGACATCCGCAGGTTCCTTCAGCACTCTGGGATGTAATTTATCCAGCCCTGGTGCTTTCTCTATCTTAAGGGAGCTGAGGGCTTCCCTCACTCTCTCTGCTGTGATTTCCACTTCCGGTACCTCTTCTCCCTGCTTAACCCTCCCCTCCTGCCAGTGATGCCTCCCCCTCTCCCCAGACCCGCCGATCGGTAAGGGTCCCCCCCTCCTCAGTATCTCTGCCTCCTCCCATGTATGATGCAGCACCCCCAATTTCCTTGGTGAAAACTGAGGTGAAGTACTCATTTAGTACCTCAGCCTGCTCCCCCAGGTCTTGTGCCCATCTCTCCCCTGATTTAATCCTGCTAATCTGCCCCTTCACCCTTCGTTTTTCCCCAATGTATCTAAAGAACCCCTTGTTCCCTCTCCTAATTTCCCTGGCCAGGTTCTGCTCCTTCCTTGCCTGAGCCGCCCTCACCACCCTAGTGGCCCTTCTAGCCATCAGCTCACACTCCCCTCGATCCCTTTCACTCCTTGAGCACTTGAATTGCTTATAGGCTGCCTTCTTTCCCCACACCACCTCCTGGACCTCCCTGGTCCACCAGCAGGGATTTTGGGCCCTACCGCATTTTCGTCTTACTCTTGCACAGGTACCTCTTATTGGGTCTATACTACCTCATCGAATTGTTGCATTCCTGTCATTTTTATCACCATCAGTCTCCTCATGACTGCATCTGGGTCTCCCTCATTCATCTGACCTCTCTGTGGGTCCCTGCCTTCATATCGACCGCTTGAGCATAACCATCTCGGGTCAATGCTACCTCAATTCAACCTGCTCTCCACTTGAAGACATGCCTTCCATGTTCATTGAACCTTGGCTCAGGGCTGGCTGCATTGGCCTCTCATCAATGGGCCCCGTTAGCTGCCCAAGTGGGTTCGGAGGTGCCCTCTATGCCATTCTCTATCTGACCGCCTCTGGTTCACCTGATCTGCTTCATAGGTTTGCATAGGCCAGCTGAGTGCCTCAGCAATCATCTCTCTCCTCTCTTGCTTTTGAGCATCTAGTTGCATTCCCGTTGCATAGACAGAGAGTGAGAGCATCATCTCAATTGGCATCTTTTTCTATTCCCTAATATCAACTCTAGTTGCAGTAGCTGAGCTGTCACTAATCAAAATGCCCTTCAACCTGGAGGAAAGCAACCTAGGCCTTGGATCCCCACAGGATTCCTCCTTGATTGGGTTTTTTTCCTCTCCTCCATGCTGATGGTCATAATATTAGATAGGGTTAGTGCTTTCATAGGTTCCATAGTTAGGTTCCGCTGTTGGATGGAGTCGGATGGTGGCCCTGGCTGTTTCCTCTCTGTTTAGGAAGCCCACCCTTCTGCATCTTGTCAGCTTTCATTCCATCCATTGTCCTCATCATATCTCATTCTTCTCCTGTCTTTCCCATCTACATCTATCTCCTTACTTTCTGGTCTCGATCTATTCTGATTTCTCACCTCTTTGATGCTCGACACCCTTTTGGATATTCTTATTGGGCTTCTTCCTAAGCTACCTTTAGCCAAGAGAATTATTCCCACAGCACTTATGGGGGGGTAACCCTCCTCTAGTTTTTCTTGCATTGTGCCCCACAGGGTGGCATAATCCCATGGATAGAGAGGCAAACAGCCAAAATGTATCAAAGTCACACAAGCATACATCTCATCCAGTTGCATAAGCACAGTTGAATGGGAAGGCTATGCCTGAGGTTCAATGAGTGGAGCAACAATGTCACTCCCCCATCAGGCCTTGAAAGGCCACTCCTCCTGGACTGTTTCAGGATTCGTTTCTTCTTTGCCCCACCATCCACCCATCTTCCTCCAGCGGCTCGTCTCTCTTTCCCGTGGGCTTCTTCCTAAGCTGCCTTTAGCCAAGGGAATTATTCCTACAGCACCTGTGGGAGGAGCTCTCCTCTAGGGTTCCTTGCATTGTACTACTACAGGGTGGTATATCCCATAGAGAGGTCAACAGCCACAATGTATCAAACTCACACAAGCATACATATCATCCAGCTGCGTAAGAACAATTGAACCTCTATTTATGTAGTTCCTGTACTGTGTGATGTCCAGTGCATACTCCCTCCCTGCCAGCCACACACACACACACGCACACACACACACACATCGGGTTGTCCTCTTTCTAGACTCCACACACTGTTAATCCCACATTGTCCTCCCCTCTACATATATTGTTAATCCCTCACAATCATTCCCATTTAGACATACTGTTAATATTGCACTGCTACAGGAAGCAGCTGCTTTGATCAAGAGCAAGTAGAGGGCCTGATTTTTATACGTGTCTCCTCCAAAACTGTGTTCCTTCCTGAACACTCAAACACTTACTTTTTTAATATCTTTTATTTTTATTTAGGCTTTGGTTTAGCTTTGATTTAATATTTTTCCCAGTAGCTTCGTTGACTTGGAACAAATGTGTCCCGTATCAGCTGTCGTATAAAGTCGTTTCCTGGTTCGAGTTTTATTTTAAGCATTTTTTTAATGTGTGGTGCTGTCCCTCTTCAATGACTCAGTGTGTCCCATGGTATGGAGCCCTAGGGTTGTGAAAAATAGAGATTGAAGACTGCAGGGGATTGGGGGACCAAACAGGAAGCAACAAGTAGTGAATCTGAAAGCTGTCTGCACTGAGTGGTTCCCATTTCAGCCATTGTGGGATCACTCAAGTATTTATATCAAAACACGATGCTCTGGATGAATTTATTTTATTTTTCATAGACGTTCTGCTTACAGAGACAGAGAGAGAGAGAGTGAGGAAGACAGTCTATCTGTTCCTTGATGTCAGCTGCAACAGTGGTGTGCTGTTTTGCATTGGTACTGCTCATTGTGTGCCCACTTGTGAAAACTTTGAACCTCATTAGGTTATTGTTTTTTTCCTTGTTGTGAGGTTAGCCCCATGAAGTAAAGTGCTGGCTGGCATAGATATGGGCTGATAAGGACACAGCTCAAAGGTCCTTTCAGCCAATCAAATTAAAACATTTCTTTACCCATTTTATAGTCTTCATTATATTCTATTTACTGATCAGTACTTCAGTGTATATTTTCTCCTTTGTATTCTTATGCTGTGTTCATGGCTTCCTTACTGTTTTATATTACTTTGTCTAGTTTCATTTTATGCTCTCCAACCCAAAACCGCCTTGTAAATGAGCTTGCTCAATGTAGCCTTTTCCTGGTGAAATAAATAGACAAATCTAAAACTAAACACTGAAGAGTGTAATGAATAAGAGCCACTGGGTCTCTAAAGACAGTAGCAGTGTGACAGTCAAGGAAAGATGTTTGGTGAGTTATAATTCATGAGGGATTTAGGGTCGTGAAGAGGAAATCAGACTACTAGCAAAAATGTATTTGCTTTTGGGTCGTGATGTGGGCATGAGTATTAAGACAGCTATGGGTTAATGTTTGGAGTTACTGTCTTGAGTAATTCTTCTAGTTTCTTGTCCTATGACTCATCCTAGGATACTGTGTACTGAGCAGTAATACAGGAAGGAGTTGAATAAAGTAGACTTTGGGCGGCAAGGTAGGGGTGTGTGTGTGTGTGTGTGTGAGTGTATTCATGAATATCTGCCTCACATAATGGCAATACAATTGGCATTATCAGAACTCTAGTTAGTCAGTCCCCAAAAAATCACACATAGAATGCAGTCAGTAAGGGCATGAGGTCAATATGCCATGAACACTAACAACGTGGTAAACAACTGTGCAGGCATACCCCCTGAAAACAGAGGTAGCACTTAGCAGAACAGCGAGCACTACCTTCCGTGAACAAAAACACAAAAACTACATGTTTTCAGGGGGCTTCCCACAATCCCCCTGAACCCCAAATCTATAAATAACTAACTCCAGTGGGGGACTAAACTCGGGGAAATGGAGAACACTTGGGGGGCAAGACAATCAAAAAAAAATAATTTCCCCAAGACCGGGATTTGAGCCCCAGTCTGTCACTGCTCCACTACTCTTTATTGCCTGAGGCTCCATCCACTGAGCCATGGCAGCTGCTCATCCAGCACACTGCCAGCCAGAGCCTTTCATCTCTTCCTCAAAGGCAATATAGCTACAGGGATAGCGGTAACTTATCTTCGCTACACTGTCCCTATAGTTATTATGCCTCTAGCTATTTTGACTATGCCGTTTATCCTGCGTGGTTTTAGCAATGGTAAATTGACCCGGTACCATCAACAAGAACTAGCTGTGTGCACCAGCTAGAGATACACAGTCCAATATTAGAACCCATTGCTAAAGTACTTTGGGATCAAGTAGCATACAGACTTCTTAAAGTGAGGCCGAACACATAACACTGCTGCTTAGGAGTTGTTAATAAACAAAGAGGGTGTTGTTTTTAGCAACCAATAAGCAATATTGTAGTATATCTAGGAAGAACAGGCAGATCCACAAAGCCTTGGTTTCTCAGAGGATCTGAAAACCACACGCATTTGTTTCCTCTCATGAGACGCAGAATCAGAATGAAAATAAAACTTCAGTGTACATAAAAGCATACTACAGTCATAACAAATCTCATGATGAGTACGGTTTCTGAGATGACAGGAAGAACAAAACCAACCACTTTCTTTTTTCTGTCTTTTGAATCCTATGTTTGGGTTCACAACATTAAAAGTTAAGTTCAGATCATACCATTCTTCACCACTTAATGTGTAACACATAATAACAAAAGTTTGATCTCTTAGAGTTTATTGGCTCTTGATCATTAAGCCCTGAGGCCATAATTCTCATCTTATCCCATTATAAGATTTTCTATAGCAACTGATACAGTTTCATAGATACGTTTGCAAGAAAAGTAAATGATGGAACAGACAACTGAAATAAATAAGTATTCCTTAGTTAATTACAGTAAAATATTTAGTAAAGTTGATATCTGCTCTTTATGAAAATGTTTAAAAAAAAAAATAGCTTTCTGTGCCGAGCCTGGGACATGAGGAGTGGAAACTGGTGGGGAAGGTGATAGAGCATCCTCGAAAATGCTGTCTTCCCCATGGGGAGGGACAGACATGCACCACTCAGAGAGTGGCATGTGGTAGTTGCATGGGGCCACTGCCAGTGTAGGTGACCATGCACACCAGTGGGCCCTGCCCTCAGAGTGCTGATGTGGTGCACACTGCAGGTGGGAGGTGGGTATGGTTGGGGAGAACAGGCAAAAATGCCAGCCCAAGAAGCCTTGGGTGACTGCCTCCCTGTGCACCCACCCACACCATCCAACCCTCTTTGGCAGCCCATTCACTTCCTAGCCCCTGGTGCTTGGACACTGGCTTTGGCCACATGCTTCCACCTCACTTCCCTTGCACCATTGGAGAAGAGGAGCCCCAAGGAGGGATAGAACTAACCTGGACACCAGAGGAAAGAAACTGGGATCTGATGGTGAACAGTGCTGGTGAGAGCAAGTCCAGTAGGCAGAGGAGTGGCACTATGCAGGACCTGAAAGAGTGTGGCTCCTGGGACCACAGAATGTGGCAAAGAAAATAGCAAAACCAAGTTCTCATAAGCTCAACAATGTTCTTAGAACAGAGAAAAAAATACTGTAATTCAAACCAAAACAACACAAGAGTAAACAGAAAGGTTTCATAATCTACTAAATGAGTTATTATAAAACACTTAATTGTGCATTCTTTCTTTTGCAGAAGGATTGCACTGTATGTGTGCCTTATGAGTCACTCTGATTGTCCAGACAACTACTTTAAATCTACTCTTGTAAGTTTTAGAAAGCCTTTTCAGGTTATACAGTACCTCTGCCTTTTTCTTTCATTATACTATGCTACAGATTACATTGAAAGAGAGCAAATGAAAAATGAACTAGTGGTTCTTACCTATAGTGTATGCTGTTATGATAAGCCAAATCCAGATAGTCAAGAGAAAAGCTGCAACAATGCAACAGGCTACCTGAAAGCAAATGCTCAGCAATGTTTGCTTTGCAGGCATATCGTACACTAACTACTGGCTTTTTCACCTGGCGCTATTTAATTGAATGGTCATATGGCTCTTACAGATGATACATGAGTTTTGAAATGCAAGTGTAGTGCCCCACCCACATGCTGTCTTTCCCGTACATGAAATGACTTTGTTCCAAGAAGACAGCCTTTATCTGCATTCCCATGGTTTCCATTACAATCTCTTTCAGGAACATTTGCAGAAATACCAGCAGTAAGTTCTTGGGTTGGGAGGTCAAAGTCTGCTTTCTGCTTTTGTCAGAGAAAAATCAAGAGCCAGGAAGTATTTGGCTATAGCTCACTGATATCAGTGCAGCATAAAAAGACATCCTCCTACAAACATTTTCCAGTTTAGGACTACACTGATTTTCTGTCACTCATTAACATGTGACACAAATGTAAGTCAGTAGAGTTTCTTTTGGTACCTACAGGTACTTAACTTTTTATTCTATCTCTGACAGCTCAGTTTTGTTAGTTATAAATTATACATTTTTTATAGGCATATAAACTCCTCTGAGTTTGTTTTTTTTTTGCGTGACAAAGAACAGGACAGACTGTTGTAACCAGATAAAGCCCACTGGGCAGAAGGCCCATTTGCAGGGGCCACCAGAAAGCACGGGGACTATTTCAGTGTCACAAGGTATGAAAGTGGAGGCTGTGGGAATCAAACCAAGGTCTGCTGGATATAAAGTATCAAGCTATTGCAATACCCCAGAGTTAGGGGGCACAACAAAAAATGGAGACCCTTTACCCGATGTGGAGATCTTTCCTTTTCTTCAATCCTCTCTCATTCCCCTTCATTCTGCTCCATTCCATCCCCCTCCTTGCCTGTAGTCCTACCGACCCCTCCCAGTCCCTTTGTCTGTTTTTGCTCTGTTTGGCACTGGGAAGGGGGGTTGGGGGCAAGAGACTCTCCCTGTTGGGCTCATATTGCCCAATCCTCTGGCCAGAAGACAGGACTTCCCCTGCCCTACAAGAGGGTTAGGTAGTGGCCATCTTGGAACAGTACATTACAGAGGGTTGAGGACACAGGGAGCACAGACAAAAGAAAGGGAACCTGCAGTGGGTCCGTGGCTCCACCGGTGTTGCTCCCCTCCAGTTGGCATCCTGGGTGTGTGTGGCAGTGGCAACAGCAGCAGGGTTGGTCAGGCAGAGTGTGGCTCCCCGGTGTGACTTGTTCCCCCTGGGCAGAGCCCTGATCGGTGAGGGGGGAAAGAAAAGGCAGATGGGCCAAGTTGTGCTGCAAAGAAATAGGTCTGGGTGGAAGACGTGATCTGGACCTGTAGTTCTGCCCCCAGCAGCCACAGTAGTTTGCAAGAGGAGCTGGGTGGAGCACAGCTTCCTGGCCAGGTTTTCCTGCCTACCCCCCCAGCAGCACTGGAGTCCCGGGTCATGTTGGTGAGTGGGCCAATGCCCGATTTAATTAAACTTGAGCCACAGGCACTGGGGACTGGAGAGGGAAGGACAAGGTGAGTAGAGTGCTGAAAAAGGAGATTTAAAGGGGCAGTGTTTCAAAAATTCATGAGGGGTGCATAGTGGGCTCCCATGGAGGGTGGACAGTCCTAACGAGGACGGGGGACCCAAACAGTAGTCCAGAGGCCCAGAGAGAAACAGGAAAATTCCCCAGAATGGACTAGAGGCCACTGAGTTAGTTTTGTTTATTGTATTTTGTTTCTGTTGTGGTTCTGTTTAATGCATCTCCAGAAAAGACAGTCTGAGCTGAATAGCAGCTTGTCCCAAAATAAGAGGACCAGGGCACCGCAACTCGAAAGCCCCGAGATATAGGGGAGAGAAAGGAAAGGGGTGGGCTTAAAGACCCCTTTGTTTCGTTTGGTGCCATTTTGTGTGAGGGACAGGGCCAAAAAGCAAACAAAGGTCTCTAGTCAACTAAGAGAAAGGAGGGGCCAGCTGTGAGGGTTCAGTGTTCAGGCCCTTAAGCATAGTAATTAGTGGGCAGGCTGGATGAGGCCCTACCTAAGGCACAGGAGTTGATTAATATTCATGAAGGAGGCGGGACCAGGGTTAGAGTCCCATAGACCCAGGTGTAGAGTAATATACATATTAATGAGGAGAGGGAGCGGTCTGGTGGCCCTGGGTTGCCTACGGGGTTCGATGAAGGTTTCCTGAGCACCATCCAAACCAGACTGTGCTGTTGCCTGCCTAGCACCCCCTAGAAACTGCACCCTTTGCAAGGACTAAACTGCCTGCTTAGAACTCTGAACTGTTTGCTTGCTTCCAGGCTGTGTTATTGAATAGCATCCTTGCATACCTGATGCTCAGCATTGCCTTTGTTGCTCAGACCAGCTTCTTCAGAGCCTGACAGTGACCCAGGGAGGTTCCTGCCCATCCTCCATCTGACCAAACTGTCTCCAGTGATGTCAACCTGCCTTGAAGTTCCACCACAGTGTTCCAGCATCAGCCCTGTGAAGGTAAGTAGAAGAAATGCTACTTAGGTATCCAATAGTGAGTCTGCTTAGGAGCCACTCTGGCTCAAGAGTGAGGGACTACTGCATGTCATTGTTTTTCTTGTTTTGCTGGCTGTCCCTAAGTCCGTACGTATCTGTGTCACTCTGTAAAGTCCGCCCAAAGATTGTTCCACCGGCAGTCTTCTTGTTGGGAGGTGGTCTGGGTGCCAGGGACCTACCAGTGGTTGTTGCTGTGGATCATTCAGAAAACTATCTGTGGACCAGAAGTCTTCAGCTTCTTGCCTGGAGATGCAGATGATTGCCATATTTGTCATCATCCAGTTAGCTGTGTTCTTTGTGTTTCATTCATCTGGGGGACACCTCGTTATAGCCTGTTGGTAAAAAAGTGCTTTGTGGGGTCAATGTCCACCTGCTGATCAGCTGACTCATCACAAAGCCCAAGCTTGGTTCCTCCGCCATCTGTCATCTTGGCCAAGTGCACACAGGACTTGGACCAAAAGGAGTAAACCCCCTGTTCTTGGTTTGACCAGTTGTTGGTCCTGATCATATCTTTTATTTAATTAATTTATTTATTTATGACTTTGATAACCGGGTAGGTACACTGATCCCAGGGACTGTTTTCAGGCACGACCCAGGCCATACAATGGCACAGGAAGCAACAAGCAAAATACAGTAGAGTAGTCAATAATACAATAGAGTGAACACAAATACAGTATACAATAGAGTAATTAAGAGCATGGACAGTTACAGAGAATACATAGTGTATAACTGGAGGGAATACAAACAAAATGGACCCTAGCAACATTGGGAGAGGAACTCAAGTTACACAGGCAAACAAACAATGAAACAGTTGTCTAGTGGCCATGGCTGATGGAGGGGAGAAAATGGAGCTACATAGTGAAGCACCTTCAGCATGACTCAGCGAGGAGCCAGTCTTTGAGTCGAGATTTGAACAGGCAGTGGGAGTTTAGGGAGTGAAACTCATCTGGCAGTTTATTCCTTAGTGAGGGGGCTGCAGCAGACAGGGCTCTTGCTTCCATGTTGGTAGATACCCTAGGAACATGTAGGGTGGGGAGCTAGTACTTCAGCGTAGGCGGGGCAGGGTTTTGATTCTGAAAAGAGTTTGCGAGAGGGGACTCTTGGCCAGTTCGGATGGTCTTATCGATCGTGCAGCAAACAGCAATGTCAAAGCGGCCTTGGGCTGGGAGCCATCCCAGTGACTGATACAGGACACAGTAGTGAGTGGAGAAAAGGACCAACAAGGTGAAGCAACAGGCAGTGTTGTAGGCTATGGAGAGTTTGGCAGTGAGGGAAGAGGATGACCTGGCACAGATGGTGGAGCAATAGTCGAGTATGGGGAGTAGGTTTCCTTGGACTATTGAAATCCAAGCCTCAGGGGTGAGGTAGTGCTTGAATCTATATGCTGCTCTCAACATTTTGTGTATCCTTCAAACTACAGAGTTAATGTGCTTGGAGAAGGAGAGGAAGGAGTCAAGTCTGACACCAAGATACTTAAAGGTGTCAACTTTTTCTAAAACCTGGCCATCGGGGAGATTATACTCAGAGGGGACTGAGATTTGAGCTTGGCAAGGAAGGGCTTAGATCTGAACAACAAGGACTTTGTCTTCTTGACATTCGCCAAGAAGAGGTTTGCTATAAATCAGTTTTGGGCCATGCCAAAGTTCTACGTGAGGACGAAGGAGATGAGGGAGAGGGATATGTCACTGAAAAAAAGGACAAGGTCATCTGCATAGAGGAGGGAGTGGTAGGTAATATAGTGAGGGGGAAGGAATTTATGGATAAAGAAAAAAGCATGGAACCCAAAATGGAGCCCTGAGGAACACCGGTAGTGCCAAGCAGTGTAGGGGAGCAAGCAGGGCCCACACAGATAAATTGAGAGAAATTTGAGAGGTAGCTCAAAAATCAGTTCGATACCTCGAGGTAGCAGCTGAGGAGATGCAGTTTCAGGAGGAGGAAGACATGATTTACCAAGTCAAAAGCCTTGGATATTGTGTTATTATCCTGTAGTGTTGTATAAAAACAGTTTCCAGATTTGTCTAGCCTATCCTGAAATTGTTAGGGAAACTTCGACCTGCTACACTTGTTCACAGCTCATTGCTCTAACCTCTGTTAACCACCCTCCAATTTTCCTTTCCATGTCAGCCATGTATTCTGATATTCTTTGAACAACTATTGATAAACTATCTTTATGGTATCCTCAGTTTTAGCTCGTTTTCCCTTTACCTCAGCAGCTACTGCTAAGTCACCCAAGCAGACTGCTATATAAACAGTATATTAGAATGTAGATGACATTTTGACAGCAAAAATAGAGTTCCTTAGCAGTATGAAAGCAGTCAGTTTAGCAGTCATTTTGAGTTGATGCTAATGTTAAATACTGCTAACCATGTTTACTGTTATTAATAGTCATTAGCAATCAGAAGCAGTATAAAGATTGCATTGAGCAATAGTAGCAGTGCAATGGACAGTCAACCTAAAATAAATACAAATAGTTATTGAAGATCGTGAAATGATTGGCACAAAATCTTCAACTGGGCTATAAAACACACACATTTTTGCAAGAACCTTGTTTTCATTAAACAATTAATTTATTGATAGCCATGCTGAAGCAGTTTCACAGAGCTGGAAAATATATAGCATAGAAACATAGAATTTGATGGCAGATAAGGACCGCTTGACTCACCCAGTACTCCATGAGCGCCTGTGTAGAGCACAACTGAAACATCAGTAAAAGTTGCTGAAATGCTTGTTAAAAATAATTCAGAACAGTTTAGAACAGTTTAACAGTATATTTTGTTATCTTTAAATGATAAAATGCAAACATTACAGTAGGATTAAACTACTTTACAAAGTTTAACAAAATGGGCCAGCCTGCCGGCACTGTGGTAACAACTGCTTGTGACACTGACGATCTGGGTTTGGTAGTGAACTCCAGCCATTGGAGGGCTGGGCAGGGCGGTGGGGGTGGGCTGAGAAGGATAAGCATCCCAAGGACTGCTCTTCTCCAGGGTGGGCAGGTACCAGCAGCAAATGGACACTAACCCTTGGTGATGGCTAGAAGGGAGAGCACTTGAGACCAGCACTGAGGCTCTGGATTTGGTGGAGCAGCAGATGTCTGCATGGCAGAGGTTGGAGCATCCCCGATGTGTGCTGACATCGTTGCATGTACACTCCCACTAGGGGCTGGCAACAAAGAAGAAAACCCTCCTTCTCATATGCAGCATGAATCTGAGGATGCAGCCATAACCTTCTCCTGAACACCACCCAGCCAGCTTGTCGGGGTTCTCAGGTGGATCTCAGTCTCCCCACCACCACCACCAGGGAGTCCCACCGTTGAGGGGTAAGTCACAGACTACCTTGTGCAGGTGAACTAGGGGGATGTCCAGTGGGTGGAAGTAGGGCCAGAATGTATAAGATATGGGATATACCCCATCACAAGAAAGCAAGATAAAGAGTTAAAAAAATTAACAATACACAATATTTATATTTTTTTTTTTTGCATTTAAAAGCATTGTTTTCATTATGTTATACATAATATTAAAAACCTATTTTACAAGTCCAATAACCCATTCTAGGTCATGGGTTTGTGAAGTATTAAATGTGCTTTCCAGTTGGCTGAAGGCACTCAGCCTTCACCCTTGTGTCTCCATAAACCTAGCAAGCATGGCACAGAGACCAGTGACCTTCCCCCTTAACCCAGAGAGGTGCATGCAGATGGGGCAACACCTCAGTCTCCAGAATGTCTCCCTAGAATACTGCAGCTCCACAACCACTGCACTGTACTGCTCCCATATCAGCTAATAGGAATCACTCCCTTCTACTTCCTAATGTGACTCCCTCTGTCAGGGCTTAGATTAATACCTTATCATAGCTAGGATGTTACCTGCTTTTCCTTTTAACTGTTGTTATTTCTAGGTAAAGCTCTCCCTATATCACCCTGCCTTTTCTTCTTCCTTTTGAGAACTCTCCCCTAATATCTTTTCTGAGCTTCTACCTCACCCTACCCCAGATAGGATGCCTCCTATACTCCCACCTCTCTGCTTTTTTCCTTAGCAATTACCCACTGCCCCACCACCTGTAGCTACATCTTCAGCGTAACAGTAATGTAATTAGAACTAAAAAGTACTGTCACTTTCCTTGACAGTCCAGCACAGCACCCTGTTTGCCTGCAGTCACCTAACATGCCAGTTACCTGTTCCTCTCCTGCTCTGTTCCACTCACGCTCTGGGTCATAAGCATAATGGGACATACTGGAAGGAGTTCTTAAATAGTCCTTGAGTCATTCTTTCTGCCTCCCGATTTGCCCTACTTCACCTGAAGATGCCGCCCACTTCCAGATGTTACTGCAACCCCAACCTATATGTCTTAGCCCCAAGCAAAAAACAAAGCAAGCCAAAGTAATTTCAAACTGTGCAACCTTTTGATTTCCAATCCCCTTTTCTTAGTTCCTGCTGTTGGTGCTGGCTAGCGTTGTTTGCCAGATCACTGCAGCACTACTGTTCAGGAGTCACCCAGTGCTGTCTGTAAGATCCCCGCCCAGTACAGATTGTCAGCCCCCCACTTTACATTCCAGGTCAGGCACCCCATAGCACTGCTGCTCATGGTGCCCCCTCCACTGGAATTGCTAAAAAAAAATTAAACAATAGGTCTACCATAACTTTTCATTTATCACAACCTAATAATTGCTGAAGCTCTTGCTATGGTCTGCATGAAAAGCTATGAGATGGCTCATGGTACATGGACTGAGCCCAGAATGAACTTTCTTTTTTTTCTCTCTTTTACATTCATTGGTAATTGGGTAAGGCCCACCAGGCACTAGTGCTTGTTTTCAGGGGTGACCTTGGAGCACTGGGGAGGTTAAATGACTTGTTCAGAGTCCCACAGTAAGCAAGTGGAAGCTGTGAGACTCAATTCCAGGTCTGCTGGATGTATCAAGTTCATTCACAACTCATTATTCTAACCTCAGGTCTATACTGCCACTAATAAAGAAGTTGTCACAAGCTGTAACAGACACTGTCACACCATTATGGTCCAGAATTTTTTGAAAGACCCATAATCAAAGTCTCAGAGCATAGACTCACCTGACCTGTGGTCTGCTTGAAGGTGTTTATCCATAAGATATCTGAAAGTAAAACAAGTAACAAAAGGGTCACAAAGAATCTGTAGTTCTGGAGAACATACTGTAAGAAAACAAACAAACCGTGAACTACATCATATACTTATCTGACATTTGTGGGAACACTCACTGAAGCCAAATACTAAATTTAGTATTAAAGCAGTCACTAATTTGTCTTCGAAGACTAATTTGGTTTATTTTTAATCATCTTTAATCATCATCAAAAGAACACAACCACTAAGAATACTCAGTTCTAAGAAGCATTCAACAGGTTACATGTTTAAGGGTAAATTGTTACAAAATGAAGACTAGAAATAAATCTGCAATGCTCTTGAAAGCACAATTTTTATTTTTTTTTGAACTTGCATAGTTTTTATTAGGAGTTTAAAAGAACGTCCATGAATTCAGTGTACAATGTACATTCTATTGAAGGATTACTATACATCCAGTGGTCATTATTTAAAAAGCACTTCAAACTCTCTGCAAGTGTATGACTTTCAAAATGACTCCAAGGAGTATTTCCCCTTTGTCTCTACCCTAACTAAAGGTACAACTATCTCAGTAGCACTCAAACAGTACCATGGGGAAATACATTCCCATTACCCCTGCCCTTTCAATCCTTCTTTGTATAAACTGTTTTAAACTATATAACAGTTACATAAACTCTACTTGATTAACCATATTTATAATGATCCAGTCTTAATTATTTGATTTCTCCATAAGTGCTCTAATCACATTCTCACAAAAACAATAAAGCCAAAACCAAAATAAAAAGAGCAAAGGAAGAAAAAAGAAAGAAAAAAAAAGATTTTTTAAACTTTCTGGTCGACGTGGGTGCAAAGTGTCTCAAGGTAGCAGATATTGAGCTAGTATGGGAGTGCCCTCCAGATTCTCGATGTATTCATAAAACGGAAGCCATCTAACATTGAATTGATCTGTTTGTATTCTTAACTGGGCCGTTATGGCTTCCATCTCTTTAATTCTGTTAATATTGGCCCTCCACATTGAGACAGATAACTGGTCTGAACTTAACCAGTGTTGGGTAATCACTTTTAGTGCAGCTGCCACTAATTCGTAGTATAAATATCTCTGGTTTTTGGTCCTCCCCTCACTAGGTAGAAGATCCAGGATCAAATGGGAGCTAGTTAGCACACAACTCCATTTAAAGATGCTCTGTAATGCCTGTGCCACCTGTTTCCAGTAATTGTTTATCTGAGGGCAATCCCAAAATATGTGGGCATAAGAACCAACTCCTCTGCATCTCTTCCAACATTCCTGGGTTTTCCCCTTTGAATAATGTGCTGAGACCACTGGAGGAATAAAGTACGTGGTAACCACTCTCCACCTCAAATCCCCCCCCAACTTGGAGAGCTAGAAGTGCTGGGGATCCCTGCACAAACTCTTGCCCATTCCTCTTCTGCAAGATGCAAACCTAGCTCCTCCTCCCATTTTTGTTCAATTTGTTGAGTCAGTACTTTACCCACCTCATCCTGAAGTGACTTGTAAATGAAGGATATATAGCCCCTCAAGTCTGTCCCCTTACTTTTGAAGAAGGTGGTTCTCACTGGGACCGGAGGTTCTGTAAGAATCTCCCCCACTCCCATGTTTGTTAAGATGTAGTGTCGGCATTGTAGGTATCTATGAAAATCTTGTTTTGGAAGGTTATATTCACCCTGCATTTCCAAAAGGATTTCAGTGTGTCCCTTTGAAAGAATTGGGTAAGGAACAACAATCCATTTTCCTGCCACCTCCTGAAACAAGGGTCCCCTGAGGAGGCCAGAAATCCAGGCATAGAACAAAGGGGAATATACCTCCAGACCGGGGTCACCACCCCCCAGTGTAGCCGTTCCTCCAGCCATATTTTAAGGGTATGTTTAGTCCATCTGTTATTGATTAGTTTAAGATCTGAGTGTGTGGCAACCCAGGGTAGCAACCTCAATGGTATGTTTTGATGTGCTCCTTGCTCCATCAGAGACCAACCCCACTTCTGACCTGGATTTAATATGCTTAGGATAGGCACCACTTGAGCAGCTTTATAATAACTATACAAATTGGGGACTCCCCTGCCGCCCCTTGTCTTTGTCTCTGTGAGGAGATCCCACCACTTTCTAGGTTACCTTCCCGCCCAAGTGAATCTTGAAATTTTCTATTTTAAATCTTTCCATTCCCTTCTAGAGAAAGCCAGGAGCAAGTTAGTGAACAAAAAAAGGTATCTAGGGAGCATGTTCATCTTCACTGTATTTATCCTATGAGTAAAAGTAAGAGGTAAAGAGTGCCATCTGTTTATGTCTGCAAAAACAGCTTTCTGGAGTGCGCCATAATTAACTTGATATAGTCTTGATAATTTAATTGGAATCTGAATCCCCAAGTACCTTACCTTCTCTCTGACCCAGTTAAACAGAATCAGCTCACGCAAACTCTGTGTAATTCTCTCCTTTATTGGTAGAATCTCAGATTTATCCCTATTGATTTTAAAGCCCGAGATGTTCCCAAACTGGTCTAAAAGAGCCATCAATGGTGGGATCAACTTCCCAGGGTCCTGCATATATATCACCATGTCGTCTGCATAAAGTGACACTTTATTCTGGGCCTGAGCTATATTAATGCCCTGTATTTTGCTTTCCTCCCTTATGGCCTGGGCAAGGGGTTCCATGGCTAGTGCGAAAAGCAAGGGCAACAGGGAGCATCCCTGCCTAGTGCACCTCCTAATCTGAAAGGCCTCTGATAAAGTCCCATTAAGCCTGACCCTAGCCGAAGGGTTCTGATAGGCCAAAGTAGCCCACTGTAAAAAGGCACAGCCTTCAAACCCCATCCTTGTGAGAACTGCTTTTAGGTATGACCAGTTTAGCCTATCAAAGGCCTTTTCTGTGTCCAAAAAAATAGCAATCTGGATATTCTGGGAGGCATTCTTGTGGTCCAAGATATTTAGCAAACGCCTGATGTTATCAGACATATGTCTGTTTGGTATGAATCCAGTTTGATCAAGATGTATCAGATTTTCAATATGCTTTTGTAGTCGGTTAGCTAGGATTTTTGTAAGGATTTTATAATCTTGGTTTAACAAGGAGATGGGCCTGTATGATTCACAAAGCTCTGGGGGATTTCCCCTGCTTTGGAATGACCGTGATCATAGCCTCACTCCAGGAACCTGGGGGTTCATTATTCTCTAGGGTAGCATTCAGCACCATAGCCAGTTTGGGTGCTAGTGTTTTTTTACATTTTTTATAGAACTCAGCCCGGGTAGCCATCAGGATCCAGGGACTTACCTGAGGGAAGCTTATCTATAACTGCTGCTATTTCCTTCTCTGTGATGGGGGCGGACAGCTCCTGCTGCATTTCTGGGGACAGCTTGGGCAGCTTCAGGGTCCACAGAAAGGACTCTGCATTCTTTTGTACCTCTTCTGGATCTCTCCCTTCACTATATAACTCCCTATAATAATTTTTAAAAGCCTTGGCTATTTCTCTAGGTTTCTCTAGCTGGGGTGTATTCCCTTTTCCACCTTGGAGGGATGAGACATATCTGCCTGCTTGTTCCTTTCTCAATCTCATGGCAAGGAGCTTTAAAGCCCTACCTCCTCCATAATATTTATGATTTGTGTAACACAGTATCCACTCCGCCTTGTCCATGCCTAATTTATTGAGTTCTATCCTGCTTTCCATTAAGTCCCTCCCAGATTTTCTCCTTACCTTTCGGATTACTTTTATGTTCCTGTTCTAACCCTCTTATCTTAGTTTGCAGTTCTTCTATCTTTTAGTTCTTCAATTTCTTCCTGGCTGAAGCTAGACTAATTAATTGTCCCCTTAGAAGGCCTTCATTGAGTCCCACCACACCATTGGGGTGCTGTCCGAGATAGGGGAATCTGTCACAAGATTTTTTTATATCCTCTGTCATTTGTCGTATGATATTTTTAACATTAAGTAACACGATATTCAATCTCCAATTCATTGTCCTGGGTTCCCTCTCCCAAACAAAATCTACTGAGATTGGGGCATGGTCGGAGATAGTCATTGGGTAGATTACATAATTGGAGAATAGGTGGACATCTGTGGTATATGTTATAAAAAAATCTATACGAGAGTATGATTTCTGGGGGACTGAGTAGAATGTATAATCCCTTTCTTTTTTATGATATAGTCTCTAAATGTCCCCAAACCCCCCCTCCTGCATTAATGTATTCAGGCACTTCGTGGCCTGTTTAGAAGTCTCCAATTTTCCAGAGGATCGGTCTAAAACTGGGCACAATGTGGTACTGAAGTCACCTCCAAGTATTAACTGAACCCTGGAAAGTGAGACCACCCTCTGAAAGACCTCCTGATAGAAGATAGCTGCCCCACTATTGGGGGGATAAACATTTACCACATGGATTAGGTTACCCTGAATTAACCCTGAGACCCTAATGCACCTACCCTGGAGTATAACCTCTACCTCCTAAATACAGAATGGGGAATTTTTTTTAATTAATATCGCCACTCCAGCCTTTTTTGTCCCTTTGCCTGAGGTAAATAGCACTCTGCCCACCCACTGCCATCTTAGTTTCATGTGCTCCACCTCAGAGAGGTGGGTTTCCTGGAGGAGCACTATGTCACAGCACCTCCTATTAAGTTCCGTTAGGATTTTGGCTCTTTTAATGGGTGAATTAAACCCATTAACATTATAAGAAATAATCCTTAGGTGCATGGCCATAATCTATTCCTGTAAGTTATCTTCTCATTCATACTGTCCCCCAAGAATACCCATCCCGATCCTATAGGCTCACCAAAACCAATCTAAATCCCTCTTTCCCCTTTGAACCCATGTTGACTTACTATAACCAGAAACATTTAAAACTGATAAACTAATAACACCAATCAATTAACTGAAAAAATCAGGTCCAACCTGGATCCACAATAAAAAACCTTTTTCTGAATCAAAGCAAGTGTCTGTTAGATTGGCTTCCTAGGAAAAGTAACTCTGGCTGTCAAAAGCCACCTAGAGTTGTCACACATGTGACACGATCAATACCCCTTTGATGTTTAGGGGCATTGTCGCCTTGGCCAGCTAAATGACTTCCCGGGCTGACAATGGTTAGTTTAATAGACGTCACTCTGTGTATATGGAAAGAGCCACCCAAACCCCAACCACCCCACCCTCTTATGCTTTACTATGTCCTCCAATAAAGATCCCTCTGTAACTCACCAGTCATTTCCTCCACCCCAGCCCCCTGAAAGGGAGAACTAGAAAAAGGAAAGGGAGAGAGAGTAGAAGAGAGAGGTCCCCCAAAGCCACCTCCAAAGGGGGAAGTCACTGCCCAGATCAGAGCCCCCATCAAACATTTATATTCTGTATGGCTCTTTACTGCCCTCTAGTGGCTCCAACATATCATTACCTATTCAGTGCCAGTACCTAATAAGACTAACTATGCAAAAAAATATAGGGGGACCACCCCCAAGCCCAGTGTCCCCTTGAGAGAAGGATGTATTCATGGACCAAGGACAAATAGTCTGTATGAAACCACTGCCCTTAGATCTCCTAGATCAGTCCATATTAATGATCCACTTGTGGAATCACTGGTACATTTGCATAGACATCTACCGATTCCCCTTCAAGCGCCAACATTCATTCCGCAAAACATTCTCCGTATGCTAGTAAACTCTGTCTTTTGAGGATGGTGAAGTCAGTCTCTCATCATTCTGGGTCCTGTTCCTCTTCTCAGTGCAAAGCAGCAGCTTAGCAATGTCCCCCACACTTGCCATCGTGATGGATCCTGGCAGGCCTCGTTTCCTCATCTGGTTGTAAGATACTATGTTCCAGGCTCCCCCTCTTAATTTTTTCTCTAAGATCTCCTGTTGCAAATCTGGCATCGCAACTTGAAGCTCTTTTAAGGTGGCACTCACCTTGACCAGGGATGGGAAAGTCTTAATTCCTGATTCCAGGTGAATTCTCAGCCTCACAGGGAAAAGTAACTGTGCCTTTATTTCTTTCTGCAGCCTAAGCTCCCTTATAACCCCTCTTACTTTTTGTCTTTTGGCTTGCAGGACCGAGGAAAAGTCCTGGTCAAAGAAAATTGTTGCTTCATGATATTTTAAGTCTTTAAGCCTCCAGGCCTCACAAGTGATCCATTCTTTAGTTTGGAGCCACCGCCCGTCTAGAATCTTGGCACTTTCTGTTTTCATTGGCTGACTGGTGCTCTATCCAGTTCCTCAGCCTTGATTGGACACTTGGCCTTCTCTGGCCTTCCTATTACCAACTGGTTTCATCTCCCTAAGCTGCTTCCCTTACATTACCTTCTTATATTATTGGTTTGATTTTGCTGCTGTGTATACTTCATAGATTTCAGCATTTTATCTGTTTCGTATCAATGCCTACAGTCTACATTGCTGCGATTTAAATTGCCAAAAATTGCTAGAATTTTAGATTGTATGCTCCTCTCTGTCCTGTAACTCTGCCTGAGCCGACGGAGTAGCACTTTTTTTGCTGACTTTTCCATTTGCAGATTATATCTTCTAGCCACTGGAGGGCTACATCTCTGGTAGGAGTGAAATTTACTGTGTCCACTCCACTGTTAGCAGGTTATACACAGCTGCCACTAGGGGATCCTATCCTATCTGGCACATCACACACTCTTTTTCCCAGCTGTTATCATCACAGCTTTGTGCACATTTGCCTGCTTCCTCTGCCTCCTTCAAAACCAGGGCTACATGCGAGCTCTTCCTCCTATGAACATGGGCTACAGCCACCTCCTCCAATCCCTCTCTTTCATACTGCTGTTGATTCTAAGCAATGGCACTTCACAAAGTGATATGCCGGTTCCCCTATCCTGTACCACTATAAAGCATAATCTCTGTTGTGACCCCTGCTTCATCACAGATTTTTTAAACTGTTAACCAAGGGTCACTGGTCCTGCTACTGGCTCCTGCTGCCTCTTCAGGGGTGGCTTACCACTGGGGTCCCTGCCTCATTACCCACCCTAATTACTCCATTTAAGCTCATGGTACTGCACTTGGAACAAAGAAACTGCCTCAGCCCCAGAAGATTCAATAAGCTTTTCTATAAACAACTTAGAGGAAGCTTGCTCAGAAT